>CM033475.1:32535026-33146872 GCA_019447015.1 Hymenochirus boettgeri
GGTCTCAAATCTTCCAAACTAGGTAAGATAATTATATAAAAAGCTTCCATCACCCTTTCAAAATAAAACCCTAATCACATCAATATGATAAAATAGCAAATTCACAGCTTATTAGGTGACTTACAATTACATATTTACCGATTGGAGGATGGTAAGGACTCTACTTTATTAGTGACTTACAGTTACATATTTACCGATTGGAAGGAGGTAAGGACTTCTACTTATTAGTGACTTACAGTTACATATTTACCGATTGGAAGGAGGTAAGGACTCTACTTTATTAGTGACTTACAGTTACATATTTACCGATTGGAAGAGGTAGGACTCTACTTTATTAGTGACTTACAATTACAATTTACCGATTGGGAGGAGGTAAGGAATTACTTTATTAGTGACTTACAGTTACATATTTACCGATTGGAATGAGGTAAGGACTCTACTTTATTAGTGACTTACAGGTACATATTTACCGATTGGAAGGAGGTAAGGACCTACTTTATTAGTGACTTACATTACATATTTATACCGATTGGAAGGAGGTGTAAGGATCTCTACTTTATTAGGACTTACAGTTACATATTTACCGATTGGAGAGGTAAGGACTCTACTTTATTAGTGACTTTACAGTTACATATTTACCGATGGAGGGTAAGGACTCTACTTATAGTGACTTCAGTACATATTACCGATTGAAGAGGGTAAGGTCGACTTTAGTACTTACATTACATATTTACCGATTGGAAGGAGGTAAGGACTCTACTTTATTAGTGACTTACAGTTTACATATTTCCGATTGGAAGGATGGTAAGGACTCTACTTTATTAGTGAATTACAGTTACATATTTACCGATTGGAAGGAGTGAAGGACTCTACTTTATTAGTGACTTACAGTTACATATTACCGATTGGAAGGAGTAAGGACTCTACTTTATTAGTGACTTACAGTTACATATTTACCGATTGGAAGGAGGTAAGGACTCTACTTTTATAGTGACTTACAGTACATTTACGATTGGAAGGGGGTAAGGACACCCTTTATTAGTGACTTACAGTTACATATTTACCGATTGGAAGGAGGTAAGGTAAGGACTCTACTTTATTAGTGACTTACATACATATTTACCGATTGGAAAGGGGTAAGGACTCTACTTGATTAGTGACTTACATTACAATATTTACCGATTGGAAGAGGTAAGGACTCTACTTTATTAGATTACATTACATATTTACCGATTGGAAGGAGGTAAGGACTCTACTTTATTAGTGACTTACAGTGACATATTGACCCGATTGGAAGAGGTAAGGACTCTACTTTATTAGTGACTTACAGTTACATATTTACCGATTGGAAGAGGTAGGACTCTACTTTATTAGTGACTTACATTACATATTTACCGATTGGAAGGATGGTAAGGACTCTACTTTATTAGTGGCTTACAGTTACATATTTAACGATTGGAAGGAGGTAGGACTCTACTTTATTAGTGACTTACAGTTACATATTACCGATTGGAAGGAGGTAAGGACTCTACTTTATTAGTGACTTACAATACATATTTACGATTGGAAAGGTAGTAGGACTCTACTTTATTAGTGACTTACAATTACATATTTACCGATTGGAAGGAGGTAAGGACTCTACTTTATTAGTGACTACATTACATATTTACGATTGGAAGAGGTAAGGACTCTACTTTATTAGTGACTTACATTACATATTTACGATTGGAAGGAGGTAAGGACTCTTATTTATGAGTGACTTACAGTTACATATTTACCGATTGGAAGGAGGTGGACTACTTTATTAGTGACTACATTTACATATTACCGATTGGAAGGAGGTAAGGACTCTACTTTATTAGTGACTTACAGTTACATATTTACCGATTGGAAGGAAGGTAGGACTCTACTTTATTAGTGCTTACAGTTACAATATCGATTGGAAGGAGGTAAGGAATCTCCTTTATTAGGGACTTACAGTTTACATATTTACCGATTGGAAGAGGGTAAGGACTACTTTATTAGTGACTTACAGTACATATTTACCGATTGGAAGGACGGTAAGGACTCTACTTATTAGTGGACTACTTACATATATTACCGATTAGGAGGGGGTAAGGACTCTATTTATAGACTTACATTACATATTTACCGATTGAAGGAGGGGTAAGGACTCTACTTTATTAGTGACTTACATACATATTACCGATTGGAATGAGGTAAGGACTCTACTTTATTAGTGACTTACAGTATCATATTTACAGTATTGGAAGGAGGTGGTCAAGGGATCTACACTTTGATTAGTGACTAACAAGTTACAAGTATTTACCGATTGGAGAGGTAAGGACTCGGTACTTTAATAGTGACTTAAGCTTACATATTTACGATTGGAATGGAGGTTAAGGACTCTACTTATTAGTGACTTACAGTTGTGAACATATTACCGATGGAATGAGGTTAAGACTCTACTTAATGGTACTTACAGTTACTATCTGATGGAAGAGGGTAAGGACCTCTACTTTATTAGTGACTACATTACATATTACCGATTGGAATAGGATAAGGACTCTACTTTTATGACTACTTATATATTTACCGATTGGAAGGGGTAAGGACTACTTATTAGGATGACTTACGTTACATATTCGATGGAAGGAGGTAAGGACTTACTTTTTAGTGATTACATTACATATTTACCGATTGGAAAGGCGGTAAGGACTCTACTTTATTAGTGACTTTACATGACTACATATTTACGATTGGAAGGGGTAAGGACCTCATTTTTAGTTATTACAGTACATATTACCGATTGGAAGGAGGAAGACTCTACTATTAGGGACTTACAACTTAATATTTACCGATTGGAAGGAGGTAAGGACTTACTATTGAGTGTGCTTACAGTACTATTTTACAGATTGCACCAGGGTACAAGGTATGTGAGTCATACTTAGGGATTTTTTTTCTTTTTTTGTTCGGTATACCACTTGACTAAGATTGGACAGAGTGACCCCCTCGGTGAGGTGTAGGACTAGTACTTATTAGGACTACATTAATATTTACGATTGGGAAGGAGGTAAGGAACTCTACTTTATTAGTGACTACAGTAAATTTACGATTGGAAAGTCGGATAAGGACTCTACTTATAGTGACTTCAATAATATTTACCAATGGAATGAGGAAGGACTCTACTTTATAGGACTTACAATTACTATTTTACCGATGGAGGAGGTAGGACTCTACTTATTAGTGACTTACATTACATATTTACCGATTGGAAGGAGGTAAGGACTCTACTTTATTGAGTGATTACAGTTATATTTACATTAAGAGGTAGGACTCTCTTATTAGTGACTTACAGTACATATTACCGATTGGAATGAGGTAAGGACTCTACTTTATTAGTGACTTACATACATATTACCGATTGGAAGGAGGTAAGGACTCTACTTTAATAGTGACTTCGTTACAATTTCCGATTGGAAGGAGGTAAGGACTTCTACTTTATAGTGACTTTACAGTACATATTACCGATTGGAAGGAGGGTAAGGAGCTCTACTTTATTAGTGACTTACAGTACATATTTCCGATTGGGAGGAGGTAAGGACCTACCTTTATTCAGACTTACAGTACATATTGACCGATGTGGAAGGAGGTAAGGACTCTACTTATTAGTGAAATACAGTTACATATTTACCGATTGGAAGGAGGGGTAAGGACTCTACTTAGTGACAGTTACTTACATAAATTTACGATGGAAGGGAGGGTAAGGACTTACTTTATTAGTGACTTACAGTAACAGTTACCGATTGGAAGGGGTAAGGACACTACTTTATAGTGACTTACAGTACATATTTACCGATGGAAGAGGTAAGTAAGACTCTACTATTAGTGACTTACAGTTACATATTTCACCGATTGGAAGGAGGTAGGAAGTTAGGACCTACTTTATGTAGTGACTTACAGTTACATATTTACCGATTATGAGAAGGAGGTAAGGACTCTATTTATTTAATGGACTTACAAGTTAAATATTTACCGATGGAAGGAGGTAAGGACTCTACTTATTAGGACTCTACAGTTACATATTTACCGATTGGAAGAGGTAAGGACTACTACTTATTTAGGGCTACAGTTCATATTTACACGATTGGAAGGAGAGTGGTAAGAGGACTCTACTTATTAGTGACTTACAATTACATATTACGATTGGAAGGAGGTAAAGGACTCTACTTTATTAGTGACTTACAGTTACATATTTACGCATTGGAAGGAGGTAAGTACTCTACTTATTAGTGACTTACATCTACTACATTTAGAGACATTGATAGTAGCCAAGATAGGTAAGGACCTACTTTATTAGGACTTACAGTTACATATTTACCGATTGGAGGTAAGAGGTAAGGACCTCGACTTATTAGTGACTTACAGTACATATTACTGATTGGAAGGAGGTAAGGACTCTACTTTATTAGTGACTTACAATTACATATTACGATTGGAAGTGAGGTAAAGGACTCATTTATTAGTGACTTACAGATTACATATTTACCGATTGGAAGGGGATGAGGTAAGGACCTACTTTATTAGTGACTTACAGTACATATTTACCGATGAGGACGGTAAGGACTCTACTTTATTAGTGGACTTACAGTTTACATATTACCGATTGGAAGGAGGTAAGGACTCTTACTTATTAGTGACTTTACAGTTACATATTTACCGATTGGAAAGGAGGTAAGGACTCTACTTATTAGTGACTTACAATACATATTTACGAATGGAAGGAAAGGGTAAGGGACTATATTATTTGACTTACAATTACATATTTACCGATTAGAAGAGGAGGTAAGGACTCTACTTTATTAGTGACTAAGTTACATATTTACGATTGGAAGGAGGGAAGGACTCACTTTATTAGTGACTTACCAGTTACATTATTACGATTGGAATGAGGTAAGGACTCATTGATAGTGACTGACATTTCAATTTACCGATGGAAGGAGGTAGGATCTATTATTAGTGACTTACAGTTAATATTTACCGATGGTAGAGGAGGTAAGGACTCTTACTTTATTAGTGACTTACACATACATTATTACCGATTGGAAGGAGGTAAGGACTCTACTTTATTAGTGACTTACAATTTCAATTTACCGATTGGAAGGAGGTAAGGACTCTACTTTAGTAGTGACTACAGTTACATATTTACCGATTGGAATGGATTGGTAAGGACTCTCTACTTTATTAGTGACTTACAGTGTTACATTTACAGAGGAAGAGTAGGTAAGGACTCGACTTTATTAGGGACTTACAGTTACTATTTACGATTGGAAGGAGGTAAGGATCTATACTTATATAGTGACTTACAGTTACATATGTTACCGATGTAAGGTTAAGAACTCTATTACCGTGTGGAGGGGGTAAGGACTCTACTTTATTAGGTGACTTACATGTACATATTTACCGATTGGGAAGGAGGTAAGGACTTACTTTATTAGTGACTTACAGTTACATATTTCAGATTGGAAGGAGGTAAGGACTCTACTTATTAGTGATTACAGTTACAAATTTACCGATTGGAAGGACGGTGTAAGGACTTTACTTTATTAGTGACTTACAGTTACATATTTACGTTGGAAGGAGGTAAGGACTCTTACTTTATTAGGACTTTTACTAAATGAGGCCCTCTGTCTTTCCCAGCATGTCTTAAAGGGTAACTGTAGTCTCAAATTCTTCCAAACTAGTAATAATTATATAAAAAGCTTTCCATCACACCTTCAAAATAAAACCTAAATCACATCAATAGATAAAATTAGCAAATTTCACAGCTTTATTAGTGACTTACAATTACATATTTACCGATTGGAAGGAGGTAAGGACTCTACTTTATTAGTGACTTACAGTTACATATTTACCGATTGGAAGGAGGTAAGGACTCTACTTTATTAGTGACTTACAGTTACATATTTACCGATTGGAAGGAGGTAAGGACTCTACTTTATAGTGACTTACATTACATATTTACGCATGGAAGGAGGGAAGGACTCTATTTATTAGTGACTTACAGTTACATATTTACCGATTGGAAGGAGGTAAGGACTCTACTTATTAGTGACTTACATTACTATTTACCGATTGGAAGGAGGTAAGGACTCTACTTTATTAGTGACTTACAGTTACATATTTACGATTGGAAGGAGGTAAGGACTCTACTTTATTAGTGACTTACAATTACATATTTACCGATTGGAATGAGGTAAGGACTCTACTTTATTAGTGACTTACAGTTACATATTTACCGATTGGAAGGAGGTAAGGACTCTACTTTATTAGTGACTTACAATTACATATTTACCGATTGGAATGAGGTAAGGACTCTACTTTAAGTGACTTACAGTTATATTTACCGATTGGAAGGAGGTAGGACTCTACTTTATTAGTGACTTACGTTACATATTTACCGATTGGAAGGAGTAAGATTACTTTATTAGTGACTTACAGTTACATATTTACCGATTGGAAGGAGGTAAGGACTCTACTTTATTAGTGACTTACACTTACATATTACCGATTGGAAGGAGGTAAGGACTCTACTTTATTAGTGACTTACAGTTACATATTTACCGATTGGAAGGAGGTAAGGACTCTACTTATTAGTGACTTACAGTTACATATTTACCGATTGGAAGGAGGTAGGACTCTACTTATAGTGACTTACAGTTACATATTTACCGATTGGAAGGAGGTAAGGACACTCTTATTAGTGACTACGTTACAATTACGATTGGAAGGAGGTAGTAGGACTCACTTTATTAGTGACTTAAAGTTACATATTTACCGATTGGAAGGAGGTAAGGAACTCTACTTTATTAGTGACTTACAGTTACATATTTACCGATTGGAAAGGTAAGGACTCACTTTATTAGTGACTTACAGTTACATATTTACGATTGGAGAGGTAAGGACTCTACTTTATTAGTGACTTACAGTTACATATTTACCGATTGGAATGAGGTAGACCACTTATTAGTGACTTACAGTTACATATTTACCATTGGAAGAGGTGGAGGACTCTACTTTATTAGTGACTTACAGTTACATATTATCGATTGGAAGGAGGTAAGGACTCTACTTATTAGTGACTTACAGTTACATATTTCCGATTGGAAGGAGGTAAGGACTCTACTTTATTAGTGACTTACAGTTACATATTACGATTGGAAGGAGGTAAGGACTCTACTTTTTAGTGACTTACAATTACATATTTACCGATTGGGAGGGGTAAGGACTCTCATTATTAGTGATTACAATTACATATTTACCGATTGGAAGGAGGTAAGGACTCTACTTTATAGTGACTTACATTACATATTACCGATTGGAAGGAGGTAGGACTCTATTTATTGGACTACAGTTACATATTTACCGATTGGAAGGAGGTAAGGACTCTACTTTAGTGACTTACAGTTACATATTTACCGATTGGAAGGAGGTAAGGACTCTACTTATTAGTGACTTACAATTACATATTTACCGATTGGAATAGGAGGTAAGGACTCTATTTATTATGACTTACAGTTACATATTTACCGATTGGAAGGAGGTAAGGACTCTACTTTATTAGTGACTTACAGTTACATATTTACCGATTGGAAGGAGGTAAGGACTCTACTTTATTAGTGACTTACAATACATATTTAGATTGGAAGAGGTAAGGACTCTATTTATTAGTGACTTACAGTTACATATTTACCGATTGGAAGGAGGTAAGGACTCTACTTATTAGTGACTTACAGTTACATATTTACCGATTGGAAGGAGGTAAGGACTCTACTTTATTAGTGATTACAATTACATATTTACCGATTGGAAGAGGTAAGGACTCTACTTTATTAGTGACTTACAATTACATATTTACCGATTGGAAGGAGGTAAGGACTCTACTTTATAGTGACTTACAGTTAATATTTACCGAGGAGGAGGTAAGGACTCTACTTTATTAGTGACTTACAGTTCATATTTACCGATTGGAAGGAGGTAAGGACTCTACTTTTATTAGTGACTTACAGTTACATATTTACCGATTGGAAGGAGGTAAGGACTCTACTTTATTAGTGACTTACAGTTACATATTTACCGATTTGAAGGAGGTAAGGACTCTACTTTATTAGTGACTTACAGTACATATTTACCGATTGGAAGAGGTAAGGACTCTACTTTATTAGTGACTTACAGTTACATATTTACCGATTGGAAGGAGGTAAGGACTCTACTTTATTAGTGACTTACAGTTACATATTTACCGATTGGAATGAGGGTAAGGACTCTACTTTATTATGACTTACAATTATAATTTACCGATTGGAAGGAGGTAAGGACTCTACTTTATAGTGACTTACAGTTACATATTTACCGATTGGAAGGAGTAAGGACTCTACTTTATTAGTGACTTACAATTACATATTTACCGATTGGAAGGAGGTAAGGACTCTACTTTATTAGTGACTTACAGTTACATATTTACGATTGGAAGGAGGTAAGGACTCTACTTATTAGTGTACTTACAGTTACATATTTACCGATTGGAAGGAGGTAAGGACTCTACTTTATTAGTGACTTACCGTTACATTATTACCGATTGGAGGAGGGGTAAGGACTCTACTTTATTAGTGACTTACAGTTACCATTACCGATTGGAAGGGGTAAGACTCTACTTTATTGTGACTTACATTACATATTTACCGATTGGAAGAGGGTAAGGACTCTACTTTATTAGTGACTTAAACTTACATATTTACCGATTGGAAGGAGGTAAGGACTTTACTTATTAGTGACTTACAGTTACATATTTACCGATTGGAAGGAGGTAAGGACTCACTTTATTAGTGACTTACAGTTACATATTTACCGATTGGAAGGAGGTAAGGACTCTACTTTATTAGGGACTTACAGTTACATATTTACCGTGGAAGGAGGTAAGGACTCTCTTTATTAGTGACTACAGTTACATATTTACCGATTGGAAGGAGGTAAGGACTCTACTTTATTAGTGACTTACATTACATATTTACCAATGGAATGAGGAAGGACTCTACTTTATTATGACTTACGTTACATATTTACCGATTGGAAGTAGGTAAGGACTCTAATTTATTGTGACTTACAATTACATATTTACCGATTGGAAGGAGGTAAGGACTCTACTTTATTAGTGACTTACAGTACATATTTACGATTGGAAGAGGGTAAGGACTCACTTTATTAGTGACTTAAAATTACATATTTACCGATTGGAATGAGGTAAGGACTCTACTTTATTAGTGACTTACAGTTACATATTTACCGATTGGAGGAAGAGGTAAGGACTCTACTTTATTAGTGACTTACAGTTACATATTTAACGATTGGAATGAGGTAAGGACTCTACTTTATTAGTGACTTACAGTTACATATTTACCGATGGAAGGAGGTAAGGACTCTACTTTATTAGTGACTTACAGTTACATATTTACCGATTGGAAGGAGGTAAGGACTCTACTTATTAGTGACTACAGTTACATATTTACCGATTGGGAGGATGTAAGGACTCTACTTATTAGTGACTTACAGTTACATTACCGATTGAATGAGGTAAGGACTCTACTTTATTAGTGACTTACAGTTACAATTTACCGATTGGAAGGAGGTAAGGACTCTACTTTATAGGACTTACAATTACATATTACCGATTGGAAGGAGGTAAGGACTCTACTTTATTAGGACTTACATTACATATTTACCGATTGGAAGGAGGTAAGGCCTACTACTTATTAGTGACTTACGTTACATATTTACCGATTGGAAGGAGGGTAAGGACTCTACTTTATTAGTGACTACGTACATATTTACAGATTGGAAGGAGGTAAGGACACCTTTATTGTGACTTCATTACATATTTACCGATTGAAGGAGGTAAGGACTCTACTTTATTAGTGACTTACAGTACATATTTACCGATTGGAAGGAGGTAAGGACTTACTATTAGTGACTTACAGTACATATTACCGATTGGAATGAGTAAGGACTCTACTTATTAGTGACTTACAGTTACATATTTACGATGGAAGGAGGTAAGGACTTACTTTATTAGTGAATACAGTTAATATTTACCGATTGGAATGAGGTAAGGACTCTACTTATTAGTGATTACAGTTACATATTTACCGATTGGAAGAGAGGTAAGGACTTACTACTTATTAGTGACTTACAGTTACATATTTACCGATTGGAAGGAGGTAAGGACTCTATATTATTAGTGACTTACATTACATATTTCCGATTGGAAGAGGGTAAGGACTCTACTATTAGTGACTTACAGTTACATATTTACGATTGGAAGGAGGTAAGGACTCTACTTATTAGTGACTTACAATTACATATTACCGATTGGAAGAGGTAAGGACTCTATTTATTGACTTACAATTAATATTTACCGATTGGAAGGAGGTAAGGACTCTACTTATTAGTGACTTACAGTACATATTTACCGATTGGAGGAGGTAAGGACTCTACTTTATTAGTGACTTACAGTTACATATTTACCGATTGGAAGGAGGTAAGGACTCTACTTTATTAGTGACTTACAGTTAATATTTACGATTGGAAGGAGGTAAGGACTCTACTTTATTAGTGACTTACAATTAAATATTTACCGATTGGAGAAGGGTAAGGACTCTACTTTTTTATGACTTACAGTTAATATTTACCGATTGGAAAGGAGTAAGGACTCTACTTTATTAGTGACTTACAGTTACATATTACCGATTGGAAGGAGGTAAGGACTCTACTTTATTAGTGACTTACAATTACAATTTACGATTGGAAGAGGTAGGACCTCTATTATTAGTGACTTACAATTACATATTTACCGTTGGAAGGAGGTAAGGACTCTACTTATTAGTGACTTACAGTTACCTATTTACCGATTGGAAGGAGGTAAGGACTCCTTAACTTTATTAGTGACTTACAGTACATATTACCGATTGGAAGAGGTAAGGACTCTACTTTTTAGTGACTTACAATTACATATTTACCGATTGGAAGGAGGTAAGGACTCTATTTATTAGTGACTTACAGTACATATTTACGATTGGAAGGAGGTAAGGACTCTACTTTATTAGTGACTTACAGTACATATTTACCGATTGGAAGGAGGTAAGGACTCTACTTTATTAGTGACTTACAGTTACATATTACCGATGTGAAGGAGGGTAAGGACTCTACTTTATGGACTTACAGTACATATTTACCGATTGGGAGGAGGTAAGGACTCTACTTTATAGTGGACTTACAGTACATATTACCGATTGGAATGAGGTAAGGACTCTACTTTATAGTGACTTACAGTTACATATTTCCGATTGGAAGGAGGTAAGGACTCTATTTATTAGTGACTTAAAATACTATTTACCGATTGGAATGAGGTAAGGACTCTACTTTATTATGACTTACAATTAATATTTACCGATTGGAAGGAGGTAAGGACTCTACTTATTAGTGACTTACAGTTAAATATTTACAGATGGAAGGAGGTAAGGACTCTATTATAGGGACTACAATTACATATTACCGATTGGAAGGAGGTAAGGACTCTACTTTATTAGTGACTTACAGTTACATATTTACGATTGGAAGGAGGTAAGGACTCTACTTATTAGTACTTACTAGTTACATATTACCGATTGGAAGGAGGTAAGGACTCTACTTATTAGTGACTTACATTACATATTTACCGATTGGAAGGAGGTGAAGGACTCTACTTTATTAGTGACTTACAGTTACATTATACCGATTGGAAGAGGTAGGTAAGGACTCTACTTATTATTGACAATTACATATTTACGATTGGAATGAGGTAAGGACTCTACTTTATTAGTGACTTACAGGTACATAACCGATTGGAAGGAGGTAAGGACTCTACTTTATTAGTGACTTACAGTTACATATTTACCGATGGAAGGAGGTAAGGACTCCTCTTTAGTGACTTACAGTTACTATTTACCGATTGGAAGGAGGTAGGACTCTACTTTATTAGTGACTACAATTACATATTTACCATGGAAGAGGAAGGACTCTACTTATTAGTGACTACAATACATATTTACCGATTGGAGGAGGTAAGGACTCTACTTATTAGTGGACTTACAGTTACATATTTACCGATGGAAGGAGGTAAGGACTCTACTTTATTGTGACTTACCGTTACATATTTACGATTGGAAGGAGGTAAGGACTCTACTTTATTAGTGACTTACATACATATTTACGATGATGGATGTAGGTAAGGACTCTACTTTATTAGTGACTTACAGTTACATATTTACCGATTGGAAGGAAGGTAAAGGAACTCTACTTTAAGTGACTTACAGTTACATATTTACGCCGATATGGAAGAGGTAAGGACTCTACTTTATAGTGCATACAGTTACATATTACCGATTGGAAGGAGGTAAGGACTCTACTTTTTAGTGACTTACATTACATATGTACCGATTGGAAGGAGGTGAAAGAAGGCTACGGACTTTTATTAGTTGACTTACAGTTACATATTACCGATTGGAAGGAGGTAAGGACTCTACTTATTAGTGACTTACCCTTACATATTTACCGATGGAAGGAAGGTAAGGACTCTACTTTATTAGTGACTTACAGTTACCTATTTACCGATTGGAAGGAGGTAAGGACTCTACTTATAGTGACCTTACAGCTTAAATTTACCGTTGGAAGAGGTAAGGACTCTCTATGTGTGATTACGGACTTACAATTACAGATTACCGATTGGAAGGAGGTAAGGACTCTACTATTAGTGAATTACAGTTACATATTTACCGATTGGAAGGAGGTAAGGACTCTACTTTATTAGTGGACTACAGTTACAATAATTACCGATTGGAAGGAGGTAAGGACTCTACTTTATTAGTGACTACAGTTACATATTTACCGATTGGAAGGAGGTAAGGACTCTACTTATTAGTTGACCAACAGTTACATATTTTACCGATTGGAAGAGGTAAGGACTTACTTTATTAGTGACTTACAGTTACATATTACGACGTGGAAGGAGGGTAAGGACTCTACGTTTATTAGTGACTTACAGTTACATATTTTACCGATTGGAAGGAGGAAGGACCTTTACTATTAGTGACCTTACAGTTACATATATTACGATTGGAAGGAGGTAAGGACTCTACTTTATTAGTGACTTACATTAAATATTTACCGATTTCGACGGAGGTTAAGGACTCTACTTTATTAGTGACTTACAGTTACATATTTACCGATTGGAAGGAGGTAAGGACTCTACTTTATTAGTGACTTACAGTTACATATTTACCGATTGGAAGGAGGTAAGGACTCTACTTTATTAGTGACTTACAGTTACATATTTACCGATTGGAAGGAGGTAAGGACTCTACTTTATTAGTGACTTACAGTTACATATTTACCGATTGGAAGGAGGTAAGGACTCTACTTTATTAGTGACTTACAGTTACATATTTACCGATTGGAAGGAGGTAAGGACTCTACTTATTAGTGACTTACAGTTACATTTACCGATTGGAAGGAGGTAAGGACTCTACTTTATTAGTGACTTACAGTTACATATTTACGATTGGAAGGAGGTAGGACTCTACTTATTAGTTGACTTACGTTACATATTACCGATTGGAATGAGGTAAGGACTCTACTTTATTAGTGACTTACAGTTACATATTTACCGATTGGAATGAGGTAAGGACTCTACTTTATTAGTGACTTACAGTTACATATTTACCGATTGGAAGGAGGTAAGGACTCTACTTTGTTAGTGACTTACAGTTACATATTTACCGATTTGAAGGAGGTAAGGACTCTACTTTATTAGTGACTTACAATTACATATTTACCGATTGGAATGGGGTAAGGACTCTACTTTATTAGTGACTTACAATTACATATTTACCGATTGGAAGGAGGTAAGGACACGGCTTTATTAGTGACTTACAATTACATATTTACCGATTGGAATGAGGTAAGGACTCTACTTTATTAGTGACTTACAATTACATATTTACCGATTGGAAGGAGGTAAGGACTCTACTTTATTAGTGACTTACAGTTACATATTTACCGATTGGAAGGAGGTAAGGACTCTACTTTATTAGTGACTTAAAGTT
The DNA here is from genome assembly GCA_019447015.1 of Hymenochirus boettgeri. Lineage (NCBI taxonomy): Eukaryota > Metazoa > Chordata > Amphibia > Anura > Pipidae > Hymenochirus > Hymenochirus boettgeri. The sequence continues at coordinate 32,549,222 of CM033475.1, forward strand.
ACATATTTACCGATTGGAAGGAGGTAAGGACTCTACTTTATTAGTGACTTACAGTTACATATTTACCGATTGGAAGGAGGTAAGGACTCTACTTTATTAGTGACTTACAGTTACATATTTACCGATTGGAAGGAGGTAAGGACACGGCTTTATTAGTGACCTGCAATTACAATAAAACGTATAACTCTATTAGCTTTATTAACTACTCTGGTGATTGAAAATTCACAATTCAATGTGAATAATTGTAAATAATAATAAAGGTCTTATGGCCATCGGATTCACATAACAAAACCCAGTCACCAGCTTCCCAGTAAACTGTTTAGTGAGGTCCGTAGGATACTAAACACCACCACTGCCTCCTAGGGACCCTTTGCCCAACCATTGATTAATGATTCCACTTATTTGCCCTATTTATTGTTAGGTCACTGCCAGTGACCTGGGCGGCATTGTGACCTGACAGATCTAGGGGAGGAAGAAGTCATTGTTCTGAAAAATTTTTTGGGGAGATTCAATATAAAAGTTCGGTGTTACTTACCTTACCGTGATCCCGTGATACAATATGAGACGTAAACAAGATTACATCTTGTATTGCATCGTGGGATTGCGTAAAGCTAAGCACCGGAAAAAGGTCCCCATACAGAACCCCATTAAGTTTCGCTCTACAAGGAAGTGCAAAACTTAACAAAAGGGGTTTTATATCGGTTGCGCTGCTCTATTTAAAATAACATTTGGAAAGGGCACTGTGCCCTAAAATCCATGTAAAAGACGATATTACTTCCTATATTGAATCTCCCAGATTATTTTTTCTGTATCTTAGGAACCACTTAAAAAGACAAGCAGACAAGTCACAAATACTAAATGAAAGAAAGAAATTCACTACAAGTTGGGTATAAAAGAAGCCATAAGAGCATTAGCAGGGTTGGAAAGCCCACTTCCTGTAGGGGGTTACTGCAGGCCCTAAACGTTGACCCTATCTGATGTAGCTATAATAGTTGAATAGCTGCCTATACTCTGTGTTTTGTATTAGGCTGCTTGGAGTCACTGCATTATTCAATGTTGTCTCTACAATGCTGGTATTCAAGGTAATGTACATAGCACTGCCAGAGTTCTGCAACAAGATGTGAGTCTATGAACAAAAATGCTGCAAGCTCTATGTCATGTGAGAATTCCATCTGCTCCAATCTATTTTTTTTCTCTTCTAGTTTCTAACAGTCCTTTAATAAAAAATTACTTTGTCGTACTGTATTTTTAAAACCTCTCAAGGTGATGTCAGTAATAATGGCGGCCCCCAGCTGTTTTGGTTTGAGACCCCATTTTTCAATTTTTTCAGTTAAAACTTATGTTAATTCTGTGTTTATTTCTAAACCCACTTCTGCTCACCATTTATCTCCATCCTTCCTCTATTTAATCAATCAAAATAAAATCAATTTTAATACATGTATAATTTCTCTGTGCTGTAATAAATGCATTAGGCTGCATGCTAAGCATACCAAATACCAAGAGGTGAATTTATTAATATAACCAGCCTATAAAGGAAAAAATCCAGGTACATTGGATCCATGGACATTTTATATTCCAGTCACATGAAATTCAAACAATATTAATACATAAATTATACAACTCTGTGCTAAATGAAATGCCTAATACTCTACAATAATATATATTGTATATTGTATATTAGGAACCTATACAAATGAGTGTCATCACCTTGTCAAGCCTCTTGTATGAATAAGATATGAAAGAACAATCTTTAGAAACCCGTATTCAGGATTAAACGAATCTAGGCACACAGGGGTATTAGAGAAGAAGGTGGGAATATAAAACATAAACTGCTTTTTAGATAAATAGGAAAATATTTACATGCTACAGTCAGTGCTATTAGCGAAAAGCTTCATATACACGTGTGATTGTGGGGGCCATTCGGTTGGGGATCGTGACCAGACTGGAAGGATCTTCAACCAAAGTGCCCATACACGGCATGAGCATTGGCCGAAACAGCCGTGCATACGGATCATGCGTCACGGATTGGCACCCGCCATTGCACGTTTGTATGAACCTTTATAGGCTGACGCCAAACTGTAACTCGCTTGTGCAAGCACAGAAACATGCACGCGTTCCCGGCACACAAGAGTGTGTTGGTGTGCGCCCGTTATCGGCCGGTGATTCGCAATTGCACAAGAAAATGCGGATTGCATGTGCTCCGATTTAAGGATCGCAAACGCAGCATTCCCTAGCACACTAGTTTGGCTACATCAACTGGGCCACACTAGTGTGTACTTTTAAAAGTGCAATCGGATCATGCTTAAAAGTGTTTTAGTGTGGCCTAGACCTTAGGCTGGGGTGTTAAAATGGCCCAGATTGTAGTGGTTGCTCAAAATCAAACAGTCAAAACTTTCTCAGCCAATCAGGTTTAATAATGCAGCTGACAGACAATCATATCCACCTGCATTTGTAATTAATGTGCAAGCTTAATGCATGAGGAGATTTGTGAGTACCAGTTTTGTGCCCTGCAAAAGATCTAAACAATTTTAAAATTTAAGGGGATATTTTGTCTTTAAAATGGACTGCAGTCTTGCCTTTTGTACAGTTTTGAGGGCAGCTATACTGAAAAAAATGACTTTGTCTCATCTTAAATAAATAAATACATATATTTAACACTTACTTTGAGGTGTGTTTGTTGCTGCATTCCTTCCAATCTAGAACTTGATTTGCTCAGACTCTCTCCCTCTTTTCATCTGACCTGACTTTCTGTTAAGTCAAGCATGCTCAGTAATCATGAGGCAGAACTGGAAGAGGAAATTTCCTATCATACAATTCAGCTTTCAACTATCTCCATTCCATTTACAGGTTTTTGATAAAATTAAAGGGCATGTCCACCCCATTTTCCAAAATTTTCCCAATAGTAGCTTTCCCTCCCCCAGCCCCAACTTCCATAAAAGATTTTACTGGAACTCCCCCGATCTTTACTTACCTTCCCTCTTTCCCACATCGTACTAAACCGGCCCTCTGCTTGCATGGAACTGCATGCAGGGGGCGGGACCGGCAGCCGCATGCCAAACTTCTCCCTGAGGGGAGACAGGAGGCAGAGTCCTATATGGACTCTGCTATTCTCCTGGGGGACAGTTTTTGGGACTTTGAGGGGGGATTACAGGAGAACCATTTGGAGCTGGGATGTAAAGTAAGGATTTTATTGCACTACATAGTGAGGCTAGTAGTGGGGGGATTATAGTTTTGGTGGTGGACATGCCCTTTAAAAAAAAAAAGAAAAAAAAGATGCCCTTTACTCCTCTATTCAGAGCACTCTCTCCTTCCTCCGAGCAGAACATAAACCAAACCAGGTATGCATTTTTTGCCAGTATAATGGTCATATAATACCCTTCCACCCTTCCAAAAAAACCCAAACATTAAATTTTTCACCCAACCCCAAATCCCAAAATACAACACTTACCCAGCTCTTGGTTGTTTATGAATTAAGCTTTTCATGCTAGTATTCAGCTTCTGTAAATTGTGTGTGTGGGATTAAAATAGGTTTAAGAAACTGTGGTAAAACTTTATTTTAAACTTTTTGGTTTAAATAAAACGCCAGCTATTAGAAAGCACTAGCTACCCTTAACATCACATCTACATTATTACAGCAATGCTGTCAGGTAATATGACAAGTTAAAATAATTCCAACCATAAACACTTCTTTTTGTTTATGGAAAAACCTTTGAGAGAGGTTTCGACTGCCCGTGTGTTTTTAAGGGCACGGCCATTAAACCTAATATTTCGATTCATTGGAAACACAACTAAAATGTAACCTGAGCGTTCAAATGGAATTAGGATCTATTTTGTCGAGCCGTTTATTTATAGTGCATTTAGAAAACCACCTCTTGCCTTTTTAGCTTTTGTGCCTCATTCTTTTGAAATTGGAATCTGAATCGCTCTCCATAAACCATCCATCTCTCATATTTTATAATACCCTAGAAAGAAAGTAGCAATAAATCAGGAGGCCAAAATGCCAAGCGATATTTTCTCCCCCAGCCCGTTTTCTGAATAGCACCAGTATTTCTGTTCTACTCACAAAGATCCATTAATCTGCATACACAGATGCTTTATATAATAAAAGGTCTTTCACTAAATTATAGTTTATATGCAAGGGGGGGAGATAAATCAGTGTTATCTCCCATTACCACAAACCGGAAACCATCATTAATACATGCTGCTTGGATGTCTCCATTAATCCTTCTTACTGGTGCTTCTTCAGAAAGAATAATCTGTCAGATAACCTAAAGCTTGTACCCAAAATAATAATCTTTAAAGTTTTAATAAAGCACTGCTGCAGCAAGAGGTGTAAAAGTTTGCCCATGCTGATAATTTCCAGCAACCTATCAAGTGTTGGCTTTTTACTGGGTTACTGAAGTTAGATAACATCTCATTGGCTGCTGCAGATTAATTAGCAATTGCAATTGCTTGCATTTTTTAATGCACCTTAAAGGGGCACTTAACCAATTAAATCAAGTACAGGGAGGTGAGATTACTTATTCGGGAGTTAAACATGCCGGTGCTCTACTTGCAGTTTCTCACCAGCAGATGGCGAGCTACCTCAATCGTGGGCATTAATCCTTTATTAAAGATAGAAGCACAATAGGGACACACTGATCAGCTGCTAGTGAAGTGCAAGCAGGTGCAGTAAGTTTACATCTGTAGGCATTCTAATATTTATAGGAAGGTGGGATTAAGTGATCGCACCTCCCTGTGAATAATAGATGAAAATGCAAGGTACTTGATTTAGTGTCCCTTTAAATTGTTAGATTATCAATAAATAGAGTTCATAAAATATTTCAGGCTAGGTAAGAAATACCCAGAAGGTTTTCATTGAGTGGATGATAGAGAATTGTAATTTTCTGTTTTCCGACTCAGTAGACCACTGGCATACAGCAGTCAATAAGAGTAATTGCTGACACGCAGTGCCAAAACAAGACCAGACATAATGACTTGAGAAAGAGGTTTCCCTTTTGTTGAAATATCCTCCTTTAAAAGTTGGAATGTTTGCTTCTTTTCAATAAGTTCATAGCAGGACAGTGGTCAATAGCCACAACTGGTTGAATTGCTGATGTTTAATGTTAAATACTGCAGAAAGAAAAGGGATAAATCAGAGTCTCTTTTATATTATATTTTTAAGTTAGTCTGTATATTGCACGCCTCCCCTTCACTAATCTTTTTCTTTGCTCAGTATTGGTTCTGTTTTTCAGTCAATAACAATATGTATAACTATGGCTAACATCTCCCTTTAGAATAAAACCTATAGAATTAAATATTACTCACAGAGATGCATACATTTTATAGCTGAAAACTGCTACTTCTTTATAGCTTAAAGCTTCTAGGGAACAAACAATTCTAGATAAACAAGTAACAAAGGGCAAAACAATGGTTATATTTATTCTTTCAGGGTTCCTAAAACTAAATGCAGTTTATACAAGAGACACTTACAGATCAAGGATGGAGACCACAAGCAAAATATATCAGGTGTAAATGGAAATTTACATGGATTTAAATGGATGCAATCGAAAATCACTTCAATATAAAAACAACATATCAATAGAAGAATTAACATATATGAATATGGCTTGCCATCAATATTCGTACATATACATAGAACATAAAATGATTTTAGAAGTTCAGTCCTAATGAAATATCAATTAAAATAACTTCATTTTTTATTAAATCAGTTATCTTAACTGCTACAGTCGTGAGAATTGTAGCAGTTAAAGGACAACTAAAGCCTCAGAACAACACTCTTTCAGAAGGAAGAACACCTTAATATAAAAGCAGTAATCTGTGTCTCACCTCTTATTTTGATACGATTGTTAGGAAATTTACCTTTCTAACATGGGGTTTGTGTTATATTTTCCAACATCCCAGTATCACATAGTATGGTTACTGATCACTGTGTTCTTTACACATGCTCAGTCCTAAGCTACTGCAGGAACTTGTTACAGTTGGTTAAGTTGGTCACATCCACTAGTAGATAACCAAAGATGGAGGTGCACTCTATTCCAACCAGTGGGTGCAGACACAGGTGGTTCTCCCTCAAAAACCAGAAATAGCAGTAAAAAAGGAACTGAGGGTCACACTCCAAACACATTTTCAGTTTATTGTGAACCACACATCACACGTAACACAACGTTTTTTGTTTGTTTTTTTTTGGGGGGGGGGGGGTTGTGTGCCCCCTTCCTCAGGTGCTGAAAGTGCAACTGTGCTCAGGGAATATAAAGGCTGCTCATAACTGGAGTCCAACCCCAAAATGGGAGGAACCATTTTGAATTTCCTGTTCATGCTTGGTTCCTCTCATTTTGGGGTTGGACTCCAGCAGCCTTTATATTCACTGAGCACTGTTGCACTTTCATCACCTGAAGAAGGGTGCACATAACACCCCCCGAAACATTGTGTTATGTGTGATGTGTGGTTCACAATAAACTCAAAATTTGTTTGGAGTGTGACACTCAGTTCCTTTTTTTACATCCACTAGTAGCCTCTAGCCAATCCTTTTACATGACAGATTATGCAAGGGAGCATGTGACTGAGGTCAGGGGTTTGGCCAGTCACTGTACACACGCACAGTTATTACATCCAACTCTTCGGGGGGTTAAATGTTCTTTAATGGAATTTACTTTAGTGGGGTTTTACAGTTTATTGGTGTTTTTAGAGGGTATATTTTCAGATTGTGAAGTGTAAAATTGTATGTTTAGTTCTTTAAGTTGGTGGTGCTTTATCTAGAAGTGAGGTGGGGCTTAGAAGGGGTTTTATACACATGACTGGTATAAGATGACCACAGTGACTGGTATTAGATGCCCCAGTGACTGGTAAATGATGCCCACAGTGATTGGTATTATAAGCCCACAGTGACTTGGATTAGATGCCCACTCTGACTGGTAAATGATGCCCACTCTGACTGGTAAATGATGCCCAACATTGATTTTTGATCTGCTGGGATGATAAACATTGATTTTGGATCTGCTGGGCTGACAAACATTGATTTTTGATTTGCTGTACTCACAACATTGATTTTTGATCTGCAGGGCTGACAATCATTGGTTTTTGATTTTCTGGGCTGATAAACATTTATTTGGGATCTGCAGGGCTGACAAACATTGATTTTTGACCCACAGGGCTGACAAACATTGATTTTGGATCTATAGGACTGACAAACATTGATTTTTGATCTGCTGGGCTGACAATGTTTTCTAATATAGGGTTGACACTGTGACATATAACAGAGACTCTAGTAGTTTGAGGAATTAAAACTACTGGAGTCCCAGGCACATGAAAAAAATCAGATTTTTTTTTCCTGGCATCAAAATGGCTACCTCCCAACAGGGTGCTGCTCTGTAATGTGCTTCACCCTGCCTCGTTAGGGAGGCAGCCCTGATCAATAAATGGATGGGTAGTCTGAAAGTAAGAAACATGACTGATCACATGGCCTATTGAAGGCCACAATAGGCCTTCAACTTGTCTGATCAATTTTTTTAATAGATCTTAAATGATGGTCACAGAGAAAATTTGCCAATATTTCACCCCAACCTACCAAAATATAATAATGGGCAGTTGATTGTGTCAAAAATTGTGTGGTATTTCCTTTGGAATCATTTGTTGTGTTGAAAACGAAAATAGCCTTTTCCTTTACTAAAATCAGTTTTTACTAAAATCAGTTTTCTAAGATTTTATTTTTCCTAACAATTTATTCTGACCTGAAAACACAGACAGTATTACTATGCAGCCACCCAGTGCCCCGTTACCTCTTGCTATTAGAACGCTTCAAAACCTAAGGCCAGTGCTCCTGTCACAGTGAAAGGATATATACATTGTTGGTAAGTAGGGTAATTTACATTTTGTTAAGTTTACTGGAGCGCTAGTTTGAATCAATTGTAACTAAAAGCAGTAATTAAAGGATAAGTGCACTGTAAAATGAAGTTAAGGTCATTTGGAAGCTGCGGCTTTAATAATAAATTTTAAATTTTTTTATTTTTATGCATGACTTCACGGTGCAGGGACATGTGTGTGCGCGGCAAGATGACATCACGTCGCATGCGCTGTGACGTCATCCGCGTGCACGGAGCTACCAGACACTTACAATTGAGGCTAACAAATCAGGAGCAAGGGGGAAATCTCGGAGGGGCGGAGATAACTATTCAACTGAACAGAAACAAGATGTCAACAACTTTACATCTACTTTACATCTACTAAGGTAGGCTCTGGAGGGGCTTTGGGGAAAACCAAATATGGCAAATGGATTTTTAAAGCTGCAACTTCCAATTGACCTTAACTTTATTTTACAATGTACTTGTCCTTTAAAAAAAAATAATTGTAACTTAGGCAAATAGAAATGAGCTTTTAGTACAAGGCTTGTTTTCTTTTTTTTTATATATATTTACAATTTTAAAGGGAAAGGGGTATTAAGATTCCTTTCCATGGAGGCAAGATACATGGTGAAAATAATCCATTATAAGCACAGACTGGTGAAAATAGACCAGTAGAAAAGTAGAAACTTTGCATGTCTCTTCCCATTTCTCTGGGAATGCTGAGAGTGAGAAATTGCTTCTTGTTTCTAAGATTATGTGTGCAATGCTATTCATACAGCAGAAGGCTGCAAGGTACCTTCTGTTATAAGAAGGCTCCATTTCATTTTATGTTCTGTGGAGAGCTTTTTGCTCCTTTAAGCCAACCTCACATTAAGCTATAGCTGCCTGGTATTATATGAATGTTGAATAGTAATGTAGGGCCAGGAAGCAGTTTCTTACATTCAGATCTTTCCAGATGGATAATGCTTTGTAACTGGGCACCTTTAGTACAATTTCAGGGGTTAAAGGGATCTTGCTAATGTTCACAGGAGAATTGTTCCACTGAAAATATGGAGATGTATTGAATATTGAGAATGTGTTCTGGTTTATACTAGTCCTGGTCCATGAAGAAAAAGTCATGGAGGCAACTGGGCTAAATTTGACATTATATCAATGAAGGTCTTTGGTTATCCAGACTATTGTCTTTTTAAATAATATTAAGTGATTAACACTGGGCTGGGAAATTAGAAAGGAACAACCTTGATGAGTGATAAAATGTCTTCAGTTACCAAACAAATCCAGTTGAATTTATTAAATATTATTAAGTCTTAAATTCATATTTGTTTCTTTGTCGGACCCTAGTTTAATATGTTTTGGTTGGTCCCAAGACTCCCAATCACCACATTCCAACAACGACTATATACATAGTCAAATGTTTCCTATTCCGCTTTAATAGGATAGAGTACTTGTATGTACTTTGCTTTATTTACTCAGATGGGATCAAAGAGTTATTGTTGACATAAAAGTGAAGATTATTTAGCAAGTATGAAACAAATGAAATCTAAATTAAACTGTGAAAGTTAAACATCCCATTGCACTCTACTGTTGGAACTCTGACATTGTTAATAGGATTCTTTATCTGATGTTTACCCAGCACTGCGTCTATTCTGTCTTTAAGCATAATTGAATCTCAACATTTCCCCACTGATTGTTCATTGAAATAATACTCTCTGCTGTACATGTGATTTCTAAATGTGTACAAATCAATAATACAAGATACCTTTTGTAAATGAGTCTTTTGTGGTTTCACTCACTTGTAGATAGAATGGTAGATGAATAGATAGATAGATAGATAGATAGACAGACAGATAGACAGACAGATAGATGATAGATAGATACGATAGATGGATAGATAGATAGATATATAGATAGATAGATGATAGATAGATGATAGATAGATAGACAAACAGGCAGATGATAGATAGATAGATAGATAGATAGATAGATGATAGATAGATAGATAGATAGATAGATAGATGGGCAGCACAGTGGCTCAACCCTATTAAGGTTGGATCTCTGCTATTAAAGGGCAGGTTCAGCCCCCTAACAAACTTCTAAGCATACAATTAGCACCCCACGAAACCTCATTTCCACAATACTTACTTTTCTCCCCAGGACTACTGAGTGAAGATATATTATCTTGAAGAGCACTGGTCCCTACTTGCTCTCGGGGGGCTAGCTGTCAGTCAAGGCTTTGAAGCACTGATCCCTACTTGCTCTCGGGGGGCTAGCTGTCAGTCAAGGCTTTGATGACAGCAAGGCAAATGACTAATGACTGCTGCATGAGCCCTTCAGCTTACGAACTGATCCAAAGAGCTCCATAAAGTGGAGGAGCAAAGTATGTCTTACAAAAAGGGGTTTTAGAGGGTGCTGAGTGTATGCTGAGTGTATGCTTACATGTGTGTTAGTGGGGTGAACATGCCATTTAATCCAGTGGTTTGAGCACAAACTACAAGGACATAAGGATGGACTTTACACTTTGCAATGGAAATCCTTAGTTTACTAAACTGTAGCTAATCATTGCTACTTACCGGAGTTCTGTTTAAAAACAGAATAAAAAGTACAATATATCGTATTGTATCTCGCTTGTATAGTTTTGTGGTCTCTGAAAATGGAATAACATATCTGCCTTACTTCACTTACCACAACCCGACCACTCTATTGTACAATACAGGGCAGATCCTAATTCTATAGTATTATTGCTTGGGTAGGGGAAAGATTAATAATTAGCTTTTTAATTAAAATAAATAAAACAATTCCACCAATAAAACATCTGCCATGACTGAGTATCCTCAGTGCCGGACTGACCCACAGGGTTACAGGGGAATCCCCCGGTGGGCCTACAGCACATTTACCCAAAAAATCAGAGTTAACTGGTAAGCCAAAAGGACAAAGGGACAGTAAGGAATGCATTAAATAAATGATAGGTGTCAGTAGGAGTAAGATAGATATGTAAATGAGTGAAAATATTAAATGGGCCCCTAAACTCACATATTTCCTTGTGGGCCCCAATGGTCCATTCCATCCCTGATGATCATAGAAACAGATCATTTTTATTGCTTATATAATACATAAGGCTCCTATACTTTCAATGGGGAGGTGCAGTGACGAGAATCTATATTACAGTCACTCAGGTGCGTCACTGAGTGACTATAATAAGAATTCTTGCCACTGCATCTCCCCACCTGTCCCCCCCTCCATACTCCATACAAGAGAATTTGATTTCCAGGATATAAAGGGTTAAGATTAAGATTTTGTATTTAAATGTACTGACCAGGTTACACTCAGTTCTCTCCTGTCTGGTTCCTGTCACTGGTTGAACTGCACGGAACCTAAGCAGCAGTCATAAATTGACTCTGCTGGCGGCTGGACACAGCTGCTTATCTTCCGTGCAGTTCAATCAGTGACAGGAACCACACGTGTAACCTGGTCAGTACAAATACAAAACGGAATCTTAACCCTTTTTATTCTGGAAATCAAATTCTTTTGTATGGAGTATGGAGGGGGAAGTAAATACAGGGAGGGAGGGACAGAGGGGGTAGATACAGGAAGGGGGTGGCGGGGGGAAGTAGATACAGGGTTGTTTGCGTGCTGCCTGTGCTGTTTTTTTTTTTCTCTAGGTATTATGTGCCTTATGTATTATATGGAATAATACACTACCTACAGAATAATATACGGACATTACTTCACCTCGGAGTTCCCTGACCTGTATAAAAGAACTCGGCCTACGGCCTCATGCTTCTATATGGTCAGGGAACTCCTAGGTGGCGTAATCTCCTTATATTACACTGTAGGTAGCATAGTATCCCTTATATAATACACCAGTAAAATTACCAAAACACCCAAACATCATAGGACATCACTATCCCCAAACACTAACGGGGTTATTCAATAAAAGTTCGTATCGTTTAAAATGGTGCTAATTTTGCCCCAACCAATCAGATCTTATTTAACATTTGAAAGCTAACATCTGATTGGCTGGAGCAAATTTAGCACCATTTTAAATGACAAGAACTTTTACTGAATAACCCTGCAAGACTGTTATAGTTACTTACCTCCCTGTGGTCTCTGAAGCCCATAATCCTTTATTTCTGTTCCACAAGAAAGCCAGCATATCACACAGATAATGGTTTCTTCTGGATTACAGTCACCTTCATGGCCAATGACTAACTGCATTTCGGTGCACTCCTCTGCCCTGCGGGCATGTGAAAGCTCTCTGAGCTTGCAGAGGAGGCAAGAACCAGAAAGAAGCACAGGAAGAATTTTTGGCTTTAGTGACCAAGGTGAGGGATGTTACTATGATGATCACAGGGTTTGATGGGTGGGAAAGGTAAGTATAGATTTTCATTCTGGGGAAAAGCATAATCAGATACAGATACTGCAAAACATGCTTATCACTATTAAATCAATACAATTGCCATGGTGATTACAGTTATTCTATCTTTCTGTTAATTCTATCTTTCTTAATTAAAAATTAAACTATAATTTAAAGTGGAAGTGCAATGCATATTCCCATGTTTTTAAAGAGGCATCATTTAAAGAAGGACCATTGCAAAAAACAAAATGGAAGCTCAATACGGGCCACAGCATGAAATGAAGAACATATCTAGAATATGTAGGTAAGTTAAATATGAATAATTGATATTAAAAATTTAGAGGCAAATTTATAAACAATCGCTATTTTTGACATTTCAATATCGCAGGACATCACAATGACAAGTAGCGATATTTTCGCCTTATTTACAAAAATGCTTGTTTTTACTTTCGGAAAAGTATCGCTGTGGCGATGTTTGGCGATAGTTTTCGCCTTATTCATTGCGTTAAGTGTGGTATCACTGCGAAAAGAGAGATTGCTCTCTAGTGTAATTTCAGAGCTATGTTTGTCATTTTTTTTATTTAAAGCTATTTATAAATAGGTGAATTTTCGCCTTTTTGCCCCTTTTCTCCCTTTTGTTGCATTTTTTTGCCGTTTTACCAGAATTCTCCAAACATCATTACTTACTGGAATGTTCCATTAACATGACTATTCCTTACACAGCACTATGGGATGTTCCCATATTAATGGAACTGGTTTGATCATTAGCTGCAGTTTGCTGAATATAAGCAATACTAAAAAATGTCCTATTAATAAAATATAGAAAATTCGCCTTTTGAGTTTTATACTATTTATTATATCTTTGGCTGAAAAAAACACCACATGTGTTAGGCTATTTTTAAATAACAAAGATATGTGTTCAGTGAGTATTAACCAATTTAATACTACTTTAAAAAACACCTGGGAATATTATTACTTAATAACCATCATATGTGCTGAGCTTTTTTAGCATTTTTAGTGCTACTTTTTGCTACATAATTTTTGCTTTTGATGAAAATTCGCCTTTTTAATAACTGATGAAAAGAAAAATTGAAAGTTTAAAAAATTGTGGTAAAGGCCGATGGGAAAAAAGCAAAAATAATGCCCCTTTATAAATATGTCTCTCAGATCCCCATTTGACTTTTTATTGATAAATAAAGAAAATCGGAACCTTAAAAAAAAGCGAAAAATAAACCCTAAAAAAGCGAAAAATAAACCCTAAAAAAGCGAAATCTCAGATCGTATTACATTAAATGCTGGAAAATAGTCTAACACCCCCCTGAGTACTTATTAGTGTTGAGAAACACTCCACATTGTACTGACATCTCCATGGACCCATTGGCAGCGATGTATGGCGAAAAGCGAAATGTAGCGGTAATGACCTTTCACTACTGGTTATCACTGCTTTATAAATAGCCAAAAGTCCAAATTTGGCGAAAAGTTAAAGAAGGCGAAAAGTTTAAGTTGAGTTTATTTACTTGGGTGATTTCTATGCATTGAAAGGCACCTGCCAATCTACACCTTGCTGTGGCTCCTTTTAAAATAGCAGAACACAAACAACCTGTGATACATAGTTCACCCCTATAACTAGTATAAATCTTTAACTGGGCAGGTGAACTGACATCAACCTGCCACATGACCTGCTTTGAGCATGACTGGGCAGCAATACGGGGGGTCATGTGACCAGGCAAGAGGATGTTCATTACACAATGGGAAGAGATACTAATGCTATACTAATAGAGTAAGTAATACATAAAGGCTGATGTTTATCCAGGATGGATACTAGTGTTTTCCAACATCGATTGTTTTGTTACTGTGGACATTATTTTTCAACTTGGCTGTTAAAATAACGCAGTGGTAAATCATGATTGAAATTTGTGATAAAAATATACTGTCTGGTATCAGTCTTTTTGGCCATGGGCAAAAAAAAATAAAATAATAACATTGAAGTTGAATAAAATACAGATACTAGCTTTGACTGCAATAAAGGATTGCTAATTATCTGATATCGATCCTGTATCAACACTGTCCAAACTCTTATTTTAACTGTACAAAAACATCTTACTCACCTACATCAATTTTAAATTCAAACACCTTTGAAGGGTTGATTACAGTAGGTCACCAACTTTTCTTCAAGGTAGGCACAAAATCAAACTTGTTTTTAAAGGAAAAAAAATAGCTGGAAAAAAATAGGTTTGGTTATTTTAAATTAACACTATACTCATGCAGTAACTAACAGCTCTCTAGGCTAAGTTGGTGTCACTGACACTTTCCCCATCTCTGACATGGGTAAGCATATGTTAATGAAAAGAGCCTGAGAGCTGCATGTGTATAGTTTTCTTTTAATTTATACACCATATACCACACTACAGAGAATTTGATTATTTATTATTTCCCTTAAAGGGCATCTATAGTTGGAAAATGAACTTTCCCCTTCCATGTGTTCTATAATTCCCCACAACCACCAGAGTGTCTTCACTTTTTTCAGATTCCCTCTCTGTCCTGAGATACACCAGTTAGAAGAATACGTGATTGCATTCCTCTACTCCTACTTGGACTGTCAATCAAATCCCTGTGACGTGATCCCCCCTCCCTGCTCTGTAATAAACATAGAGATAAGAACATTAGCAGGGGGAGATGTAGCTTTGATGGTAGATATTAGGCTGCACTTGACCCCCCTTCTTAATAGCTTTCACTGATTGATGATGGGTCACAAAGTGAGAGATTGTAAACTGTACTGTTCTCCTTTTTCTTGTGTCTCCAGGACAGCTTGCTTTCTATTGGCCACTGTGCGTGGGTGTGTTTTTCAGGATGTTGAACTTTTAACTCCTACTGCACATGATAAGCTTTGTCGTTCGCCGGAGTGAAACATGGAGGAGTACAGAGGGGAGGGGAAGGGGGGAGTGCTGCACAGAGATCTGACACCATGGTTAAACAAAGTCACTGAAAGAGATAGGATTAAGGCAGCACAGAGTACATGATTTTACTTTGCAAAGGGGCAATGTGTTTTTTTTCACTATAGTGCCCTTTAAAAGGCAGAATCAAACCTATAAAACTTACAATTTTATCACTTTTAAATGCTATTTTTCCTATCATTATGACAAAAATTCTTCTGGCTGTCTTCTAGAGAATTGTTTGGTGTTGGAATTAAGCAGAGTGATGACAAGAGACTGAAATGTCATTCATTGAGATGGAATAGAGAATGTTTGGGAAGCCTAGGAAACCACCTTACCTTATTTCTCCCCATTTAAATTCTTCAGGACTCACTAAAAAGAGTAGTTAGGTCAGTTACTTGTGTCACAGTGTAATAGCTTTCACTGATTGATGATGGGTCACAAAGTGAGAGATCGTAAACTGTACTGTTCTCCTTTTTCTTGTGTCTCCAGGACAGCTTGCTTTCTATTGGCCACTGTGCGTGGGTATGTTTTTCAGGATGTTGAACTTTTAACTCCTACTGCACATGATAAGCTTGTCGGTTAGCCGGAGTTGAAACATGGAGGAGGTAACAGAGGGGAGGGGGAAGGGGGGAGTGCTGCACAGAGATCTGACACCATGGTTAAACAAAGTCACTGAAAGAGATAGGATTAAGGCAGCACAGAGTACATGAGTTTAACTTTGCAAAGGGGCAATGTGTTTTTTTCACTATAGATGCCCTTTAAAAGCAGAATCAAACCTATAAAACTTAACAATTTTATCATCTTTTTAAATGCTATTTTTTCCTATCATTATGACAAAAATTCTTCTTGCTGTCTTCTAGAGAATTGTTTGGTGTTGGAATTAAGCAGAGTGATGACAAAGAACTGAAAATGTCATTCATTGAGATGGAATAGAGAATGTTTGGGAAGCCTAGGAAACCACCTTACCTTATTTCTCCCCATTTAAATTCTTCAGGACTCACTAAAAAGAGTAGTTAGGTCAGTTACTTGTGTCACAGTATAATAGCTTCATTCTCTATCAGTAACGGAATCTTAGACTCAGTAAGACGTTTTATCATTTGGAACAGAATGTGCTAAAATTCACGATTTCTACCATTGTAAATCTTGCTGTGTTTACCGAAGGTTGAAAGTCCCCTTTTTCTTCATAAAACCTTTTTATCTTACAAAGTATAATTGTCTGGATAAAGAAATGGGCAGTAGGCCTTAGCTAAAATTTATAGGATAGAGAATGTTTTAATCTTCTAGGGACTTAACACAAACCACATTTTGCTTCATAGATAATTGGATAGAACATTTATATGTTTTATCATGAAAATATTTTATGTTATCACACATTCCCAATCAGGGTCAGGCTGGTCCACCAGGATAACTGGGAAATACCGGAAAGGCCTTTAAAGGGGCACTATACAGAAAAATGATTCTTAATCTATAAATTAATAAGTGTAAGTAGCACTTGCTCTGAAGTACATGTGTTGTTGCATGCCTTCAATCCAGCACATGTTTTGCTCAGGTGCAGTATCCCCCTCCCTCTTTTAACCACTCGCACTTCCACCTGACCTGACTTTTCCCCCCACAAACCAACTGTCATACAGCATTTCAACTGTCAAAACTCTGTCACCATTTCAGCTACAGCAATATTGCTCACAGAAGAATAGTTTATGTCAGCAATGCACTTGATTAACAGCAGATATTTAAGATGTTTTAGGCTATCTAAAGAAATAGGTGGCATTTCTTGGTTTGGAAGAATTATGGTTTCCAGCAATGGTAAGCTGAAAAGTGGAATGTTTACTTTATTATTATAGCATTAACTACTAGAAACTATCAAAAAACTAGTAATTATCAAAATATTGATAGTTGCTCTAAAAATAATATAAAGTGCAAAAAGTGACAATTGCTAAATGAATTGATCACAAAATGTCCATATATAAATTGTGATTCATCAAGAAAATAATTAACAATATTGTGTTTGATTGGTCTGACCACCACCTGAGTCCACTGTTCCAACAAGGGACCGTTTTCTCCCGTGGAATTCCGAAATATATTCCGGATATATATTCACAGCACTGCCTACTACTTACACAGAGAGAGAAATCATGGAGGCAGGTGCTGACTAAGCCACATCCTGCCAACCAATGCGAATGGGCCCATCAATATCTCCCTTGCGTTACATCAGAAAGCACTGTGATATAAATGTATATAAGTAGACAATGCCACAACCACACAACGGCTACATGCTCACCTGTCTATACTGGACTGTAACAGAATTGGCTAGAGACTTCTAATAAATTGTGGTTCACGGTGACAAGTTCTCGCGGTAGCTCAGTACTTATCATTAGAGATGTTTGAAACTGTTGAGTTTCGTCCCATTTTTGAATTTTCGGAAACTTAGAAAATTTGAAAACAGACCCATAGAAGTCTATGGGAGAAAAAAAATTAACGATTCTGTCAATTTTGTGCGACAAATAGTAATAGTAGGTAACTGTAAATGTCACAGAGACCTGGGGAATGGTCTGGGGAACCGTAAATAGAACCAAAATTTATTTTAAAACTATCTTTCCTCACGATCGGGCTATTTTCGAGCTTCCACATTCCATTTTCGAGAGTTACCGAAATCGATCATTACTTTTGAGGATTAAATTTTTGATAATCGTCTACTTTTGATTTTCGATAAAAACCGAAAATTCAAAAAATCCGCGTTCCGTGAAATCCGGGAGTTCCAAAAGTTTAGTTGGGTTCTATTCGAACCAACATTACATCTCTACTGTTCATGTGCAAAAAGCATGAAAGCCTATGGCAAACCTGTGTGGAATTGAAATGCTTGGTAATAAACATTATCAGTGAGATGCAATAAAAGTTCTTATCGTTAAAAATTGTGCTAATTTCCCCCAACCAATCAGATCTTATTTAACATTTGAAAGCTTACATCTGATTGGTTGGGGCAAACTTAGCTTAATAATAAGAACTTTTATTGAATATTCCTGTATGTTTGTAAGGTACATTCCCTAAAGTCATAGTAGAACGAGAGGTAAACACACGGGTTTATGTTAAGGTGCTTTGCATTCTGAATTGGTATTTGTCAGAGGCTTTAGATGTCCTATAAAGCCCTGTCCCACCTCAGTCTTTGATCTATCTAATGGGAAGAAGCACTTCTTGCAGAGAGAGTCTTCCCATTGGTTAGGCCCTGGGCAAAAGGGGATGGACCAACAACATTATTGTTGCCCTTCATTGATTTTAAAAGTATTCAATTGTGTAGTATGCAGTACCTTAGCTAGAGTGCTTTGTTATAGAATGTTTGTGTTCAGAGAATAAAGCTGGGTACACACGATGAGATATTTCGGTCCGATCGACCGATAGTTCAGTGTATCGGTCGATCGGACCGAAATTATCGCATCCGAATGTGCCCATGTCCGATCGACCGTTCGTCCTCTATGGACCGCACGATCGGTCGCGGTGACTATCGGACGCGGCTGCTTTTGCCGCGACCGACAGTCCTTCCTCCTGACCGACCGTTCGAAAGTATCGAACGGTCGGTCAGGAGGAAAAATCGCTAGGTGTGTACCTAGCTTTAGGCTGCTTAAATCTTTAAATATCCAGCCATTCTATGTAATGATTGCCATTTCATGTGCAGCGATTATTCTCTCCCATAATTTAATAAGTTTAGTTGTTGACCTGAAGGGCCTTAATCATTTGGATTTTTAATGCAATTAGTGTTCGTGTTTACAGCAAACAAATAATTTAGACTTAGTAGAAACTAATTAACTTTAGTGTTTTGAAAATGTGATTTGACACTTTACAAGAAAGACTGTAATGTATTATATAATAACACAAACCATAATCTCCAAACACCTTTCCAATCTTGAAATAAGTGACGTCTCTTTCTGTAGAGATTAATGTGTAAATAAAACTGCATTTCTTACTCTGAGTAGCACGGGGATGTTGTCATTTCTATGGAACATTGAAAAGTTATTTTGGGTGAACTGAAGAGCTCAGAAAGGGGAACTAATGTATCTAGACAACATTTTCTCAATACACAGAGAACAAAGATGCAACAATCTGTTTCTTCGCTCTCCCTTAGCTGTGGCTGATGGTTGGTATGAAATTAACCTGTGGGTACAAGGGTTAAGCTCCCATAATCCCTCTCTTTGGTCCTGCCAATCATTAACCTTACATTTAAAGGACAACTATACTCACCTCAACCCTGTTCTACCGGACCCAGCAGTCAGTAGTACCCAGGGTGATGACCTAAACTGCCAGGTCCTCACCACTGGGTTTGCCTTCTATCTTCTGCAATACTTACTTAAAATTTGCTTTGCAGCTCTGACTCTGCCTTCGCAATCCCTGCCAATGAGAAGACACGCTTCTACAAAGTGTGTCTTCTCATTGGTTGGAGTCGCTGACTGAATGGAGGACAAAGCCACAAAGCAAATTTTAAGTAAGCATTGCAGAAGAAGGAAGGAAAACCCAGCGGTGAGTACCTGGGAGTTTAGGTCCTCATCCTGGGTCTCCAAGATCTATGCAGCTCTCTAGAGATTTATTTCTCCTCCTACCTGCACTGTGGCCTGTTAACTTGCAGTCACTCCTAGTTGCTACAGAGAAGGAAAATCTTTTATATAAAGTAATTTGGAAATCCATTTTTCTATTTTGAACCACAAGTCAAGGAACTTGGGATGGGCTAATGAATTAACATGCATTGATTATTTTGGTTTTGCCCCTGGAAAGCTGGCAGCAAAGTGAACTGGAAGTTAAATAATCTGCAGGGTAACAAGCGACTTTCAAAGTCTTATCGGTGACTTCCATATTGGTGGGGACACTTCTGTATAGAAAATATGTGCACAGAAACAGTGAATACACCAGTATCAGGGAAAGTGTCCCATAGGTGCACATGATCACAAGGCTCTTTAAAGAATACATGGGCTGTGCAACAACATGGAAGCCTTCTTAGTTACAGAATCTACTTCTTACATGTAAGTAAATGCAACTTGCCAGAAAGGAATCTTCAGGTGTATAGGTGTTCTGGGGATATTAGGATTTTAAAACAATTTAAGTTTAGTTCTCTTTAATATTTATATATTTTTTTCGAATATTTTCAAGATTCTAAAAAAAAGTTCTAAAAAAATCCGAAAAACGAACTCACAGAAGTTAATGAGAAAAAAAAACTCGAAAAGTTCTGAATAAATTAAAAGTATAAAATACAATAGTATGTTAGTGTATATGACACATGGACCCAGGAAATGGTCTGGGGAACAGATACATGTAACCAAAACGTATTAAAAATAAACATGCAAGCTATTTTTAAGGTTCTGTGTGCTACTTTCGAGGGTTACTGTATATGCAAGGCTACTTTCAAGGGTTACTGTATATGCAAGGCTACTTCGATGGTTACTTTATATGCAAGGCTACTTTCAAGGGTTACTGTATATGCAAGGCTACTTTCGAGGGTTACTGTATATGCAAGGTTACTTTCGAGGGTTACTGTATATGCAAGGCTACTTTCGAGGGTTACTGTATATGCAAGGCTACTTTCAAGGAATACTGTATATGCAAGGCTACTTTCAAGGGTTACTGTATATGCAAGGTTACTTTCGAGGGTTACTGTATATGCAAGGTTACTTTCGAGGGTTACTGTATATGCAAGGCTACTTTCGAGGGTTACTGTATATGCAGGCTATTGAGGTATGATATGACGGCTACTTTTGAGGGTTACTGTATAGCAAGGCTATTTGAGGGTTACTGAATATGCAAGGCACTTCGAGGGTTACTGAATATGCAAGGCTACTTTCGAGGGTTACTGAATATGCAAGGCTACTATCGAGGGTTACTGTATATGCAAGGCTACTTTCGAGGGTTACTGAATATGCAAGGCTACTTTCGAGGGTTACTGAATATGCAAGGCTACTTTCGAGGGTTACTGAATATGCAAGGCTACTTTCAGGGTTACTGAATATGCAAGGCTACTTTTGAGGGTTACTGATATGCAAGGCTACTTTCGAGGGTTACTGAATATGCAAGGCTATTTCGAGGGTTACTGAATAGCAAGGCTACTTTCGAGGGTTACTGATATGCAAGGTACTTTCGAGGGTTACTGTATATGCAAGGCTACTTTCGAGGGTACTGTATAGCAGGCTACTTTTGAGGGTTACTGAATATGCAAGGCTACTTTCAAGGGTTCTGATATGCAAGGCTACTTTCAAGGGTTACTGATATGCAAGGTACTTTCAGGGTTACTGTATATGCAAGGTTACTTGAGGGTTACTGTATATGCAAGGCTACTTTCGAGGGTTACTGTATTGCAAGGCTACTTCTGAGGTGTACTGAATATGCAAGGCTACTTTGAGGGTTACTGTTATGCAAGGCTACTTTCGAGGGTTACTGAATATGCAAGGCTACTTTCGAGGGTTACTGAATATGCAAGGCTACTTTCAAGGGTTACTGAATAGCAGGATCGAGGGTTACTGTATATGCAAGGCTACTTTCGAGGGTTACTGAATATGCAAGGCTACTTTCGAGGGTACTGAATATGCAAGGCTACTTTCGAGGGTTACTGAATATGCAAGGCTACTTTCAAGGGTTACTGAATATGCAAGGCTACTTTTGAGGGTTACTGTATATGCAAGGCTACTTTCAAGGGTTACTGAATATGCAAGGCTACTTTCGAGGGTACTGAATATGAAGGCTACTTTCGAGGGTTACTGAATATGCAAGGCTACTTTCAAGGGTTACTGTATATGCAAGGTTACTTTCGAGGGTTACTGTATATGCAAGGTTACTTTCGAGGGTTTACTGTATATGCAAGGCTACTTTCGAGGGTTACTGTATATGCAAGGCTACTTTCGAGGGTTACTGAATATGCACGGCTACTTTTGAGGGTTACTGAATATGCAAGGCTACTTTCGAGGGTTACTGAATATGCAAGGCTACTTTCAAGGGTTACTGAATATGCAAGGCTACTTTCAAGGGTTACTGTATATGCAAGGCTACTTTCAAGGGTTACGAATATGCAAGGCTACTTTCGAGGTTACTGATATGCAAGGCTACTTTCGAGGGTTTACTGAATATGCAAGGCTACTTTTCGAGGGTTACTGTATAGCAAGGCTACTTTCGAGGGTATGTATATGCATGGCTACTTTTGAGGGTTACTGAATATGCAAGGCTACTTTCAAGGGTTGCAGAAATGCAACAAGGCTACTTTCGAAGGGTACTGTATATGCAAGGTTACTTTCGAGGGTTACTGTATATGCAAGGCTACTTTCGAGGTGGTAACTGAATATGCAAGGCTACTTCGAGGGTTACTGAATATGCAAGGCTACTTCTGAGGGTTACTGAATATGCAAGGCTACTATCGAGGGTGGTACTTGTATATGCAAGGCTACTTTCGAGGGTTACTGATATGCAGCTACTTCGAGGGTACTGAATAGCAAGGCTACTTTCCGGGGTTACGAATATGCAAGGCTACTTTCAGGGTTACTGAATATGCAAGGCTACTTTCTGAAGGGTTACTGATATGCAACTACTTTCAAGGGTTACTGAATATGCAAGGCTACTTTCGAGGGTTACTGATATTGCAAGGCTACTTCGAGGGTTACTGAATATGCAAGGCTACTTTAGGGTTACTGTATATGCAAGGTTACTTTTCGAGGGGTACTGTATATGCAAGGCTACTTTCGAGGGTTACTGTATATGCAAGGCTACTTTCGAGGGTTACTGAATATGCAGGCTACTTTGAGGGTTACTGTATATGCAAGGCTACTTTCGAGGGGTATATGAATATGCAAGGCTACTTTCGAGGGTTACTGAATATGCAAGGCTACTTCGAGGGTTATGAAATGCAGAGCTATCGAGGGTACTGTATGCAAGGCTACTTTCGAGGGTTACTGAATATGCAAGGCTACTTTGAGGGGTAACTGAATATGCAAGGCTACTTTCGAGGGTTACTGAATTGCAAGGCTACTTTCAGGGTTTACTGAATATGCAAGGCTACTTTCGAGGGTTACTGATATGAAGGCTACTTTCGAGGGTATGACATATGCAAGGCTACTTTCGAGGGTTACTGTATATGCAAGTACTTTCGAGGGTTACTGTATGTCAAGGCTACTTTTGAGGGTATTGTATATGCCGGTACTTTCGAGGGTTACTGTATATGCAAGGCTACTTTCGAGGGTTATTGTTAGCAAGGCTACTTTCGAGGGTTACTGAATATGCAAGGCTACTTTCGAGGGTTACTTAATATGCAACAGGCTTTCGAGGGTTACTGAATATGCAAGCTACTTTCGAGGGTACTGATATGCAGGCTACTTTGAGGGTTACGTATATGCATAGCTTACTTTTGAGGGTTACTGAATATGCAAGGGTATTCAAGGTTGCTATTGAATATGCAAGGCTACTCAGGGTTACGTATATGCAAGGTTACTTTACGAGGGTTACTGTATAGCAGGTTACTTTCTGAGGGTTACTGTTATGCAAGGCTACTTCGAGGGTTACTTTATGCAAGGCTACTTTCGAGGGTTACTGAATAGCACGGTCACTTTTGAGGGTTACTGTATATGCAAGGTACTTTCGAGGGTTACTGATATGCAAGGCTACTTTCGAGGTGTATGAATATGCAAGGTACTTTCGAGGGTTACTGAATATGCAAGGCTACTATCGAGGGTTACGTATATGCAAGGCTACTTTCGAGGGTTACTGAATAGCAAGGCTACTTCGAGGGTTATCGAATAGCAAGGCTACTTCGAGGGTTACTGAATATGCAAGGCTACTTTAGGGTTACTGAATAGCAAGGCTACTTTTGAGGGTTACTGTATATGCAAGGTACTTTCGAGGGTACTGAATATGAAGGCTAATTTCGAGGGTTACTGAAATGCAAGGCTACTTTCGAGGGTACTGAATATGCAAGGCTACTTTCAAGGGTTAGTAATGCAAGGTACTTTCGAGGGTTAAGTATAGCAAGGTTACTTCGAGGGTTACTGTATATGCAAGGCTACTTTCGAGGGTTACTGATATGCAAGGCTACTTTCGAGGGTTACTGATATTGCACAGGCTATTTTGAGGGTTACTGTATATGCAAGGCTACTTTTGAGGGTTACTGAATATGCAAGGCTACTTTCGAGGGTTACTGAATATGCAAGGCTACTTTCGAGGGTTACTGCATAGCAAGGTTTCAGGACTTTTATGCAAGGCTATTTCGAGGGTTACTGATATGCAAGGCTACTTTCGAGGTACTGAATATGCAAGGCTACTTCGAGGTGTTAATGAAATGCAAGGCTACTTTTGAGGGTTACTGTATATGCAAGGCTACTTTCAAGGGTTACTGAATATGCAAGGGTACCTTTCGAGGGTTACTGAATATGCAAGGCTACTTCGGGTTACTGAATATGCAGGCACTTTGAGGTTACTGTATATGCAAGGCTACTTCATGGGTTACTGGAATATGCAAGGCTACTTTCGAGGGTTACTGAATATGACAGGCTACTTTCGAGGGGTACTGAATATGCAAGGCTACTCGAGGGTTACTGATATCAAGGTACTTTCGAGGGTATGTATGCAAGGCTACTTTGAGGGTTACTGTATATGCAAGGCTACTTTCGAGGGTTACGGATATGCAAGGCTACTTTGAGGGGTACTGTATATGCAAGGCTACTTTCGAGGGGTACTGAATATGCAAAGGCTCTTTGAGGGTTATTGTATATGCAAGGCTACTTTCGGGGTTACTGAATATGCAAGGCTACTTTCAAGGGTTACGATAGCAAGGCACTTTTGAGGGTTACTGTATATGCAAGGGTACTTTCAAGGGTTACTGAATATGCAAGGCTACTTTCGAGGGTTACTGTATATGCAAGGCTACTTTCAAGGGTTACTGTATATGCAAGGCTACTTTCAAGGGTTACTGTATATGCAAGGCTACTTTCGAGGGTTACTGAATATGCAAGGCTACTTTCGAGGGTTACTGTATATGCAAGGCTACTTCGAGGGTACTGAATATGCAAGGCTACTTTCAAGGGTTACTGATATGCAAGGCTACTTCGAGGGTTACTGAATATGCCAAGGCTACTTAGAGGGGTACTGGAATATGCAAGGCTACTTCGAGGGTTATGAATGCAAGGCTACTTTCGAGGGTTACTGATATGCAAGGCTACTTTTAGGGTTATTGTATATGCAAGGCTACTTCGAGGGTTACTGAATATGCAAGGCACTTTTTAGGGTTATGTATATGCAAGGCTACTTTCGAGGTGGGTTACTGAATATGCAAGGCTACTTTCAAGGGGTTATGCTGAATATGCAAGGCTACTTTTGAGGGTTACTGTATATGCAAGGTACTTTCAAGGGTATGAATATGCAAGGCTACTTTCGAGGGTTACTGTATATGCAAGGTCACCTTCAAGGGGTTTGCTATATGCAAGGCTACTTTCAGGTTACTGTATATGCAAGGTACTTTCGAGGGTTATGTATATGCAAGGCTACTTTCGAGGGTTACTTTATGCAAGGCTATTCGAGGGTTACTGAATATGCAAGGCTACTTTCGAGGGTACTGTATATGTGCAAGGCTACTTTCGAGGGTTAAATGCAAGGTACTTTCAGGGTTATGTATGCGAGGCTACTTTCGAGGGTGTTACTGTATGCAAGGCTACTTTGAGGGTTATTGTAATCAAGGTTTTCGAGTTACTGAATATGCAAGGCTCTACTTTGTAGGGGTTATTGTATATGCAATGGGCTACTTTAGAGGGTTATGTATATGCAGGCTACTTCAGGGTTACTGTATAGCAAGTGTTTACTTTCGAGGGTTACTGTATATGCAAGGCTACTTTCGAGGGTTACTGAATATGCAAGGCTACTTTCAAGGGTTACTGAATATGCAAGGCTACTTTCGAGGGTTACTGAATATGCAAGGCTACTTTCGAGGGTTACTATATATGCATGGCTACTTTCGAGGGTTACTGAATATGCAAGGCTACTTTCAAGGGTTGCTGAATATGCAAGGCTACTTTCGAGGGTTACTGTATATGCATGGCTACTTTCGAGGGTTACTGAATATGCAAGGCTACTTTCGAGGGTTAAAAAGGTCATTAGAGGGGCACTCTTCCGTGAATATAAGTTTCTTTATTAGATCACATCAACACAACATTTCACGGACACACTGTCCCTTTCAACAAAAAACAAATATAAACAACAATGAAAACATATCATAAGTGTATAAAGAACAATATAAACTCAAAAAAAGTACAAAATAGATAAATATATAGACTTAACAAGAGAAGTAAATATAACTCCTAAAGAAAAATGTCCAAAGAGGTGGACATCTTTGTCTTTCAGTACCAAAGAAAGAGGTGCTATTTCCACTATACCTACTAGACCTTTTGAATCTCGACCTAGAAATCGTGATCATGCTACACATCCTACTTATACCTCAGATGAGGACATTGCCTCTGATTCAGGACATAGATCTCACAAGCCTTGACCAAAAAAGTTCACAGGGGCCGTGGAAGAAAATCACACGGACGGCCCTTACAACCTGCGTTATGCATTAAGTGCATTAAGAGAAAGGAGGCCAGCAGGTCGAAAGAGACTAATGTACTAAATTTGTCTAGTTGGAATCTGACTCCATTTAAAATCCAGGTATTAGTGAGAGGCTTATCTTTTGCTCCGGACCGGGACTTTGATATTTTTGAAACCATTATTGATGTGAACCGGTTTACCTGCAAGCTATTGTTGGAATGTTATATTTAACTAAAAATTCTAGTCATAAAGATGTAGCTCACACTACAGTATATCAACGGTTGACACTTTGGATACACACAATCTTTTATCTTTATGTACACCTGAGTCTACCAACACTTTTTGTCATGAAGTACATAAAACTAAAAAATATAACCTGCCTTCCCGTTTTAAGTGTAAAAATACTTTTAACCCTTTTACTCAGAGGAACTCCATAGTTGATTGATTCCAGGATATTGTGGATGCAGACCTTAAAGCCCTTAAAGTTAGAACTAATAGTCCTGGATATCACAACCATAGTAACTTTTACTCTAAGGAATATATGGCTGTTAAATCTCTTAAAGAAGATTAATCCATTACTATTAAGAATGCCGACAAGGGTGGTGCGGTGGTGGTGCTCAATACCTCGGATTACGTTATGGAGGTACTTTGGCAACTGGGGACACCACTACCTACATCCCCCTTACCGGTAACCCTACTACTTCATATAGGAAATTTCTTATCTATCTGGTGGAAAAAGGTCTCAATTCTGGTATCTTAGAGGAGCAACTGGTTCAATTTCTTATTCCTAGTGATCCTATATTTTACTGTTTACCTAAAATCCAAAAAGCTGATTGTCCTCCTGTAGGACGACCCATTGTTGCATGTACCAGTTCTCTGGATGAAAGCCTGGATGACTTTGTGGACATATTCTTCCAACCTCTCGTGTCGAGGATGTCATCGCATATATGCTATACTAAACATCTCCTTCAGTTGATGGATACTTTCACTTGGCAGTCCGGTTTTTCATTCCTTTCAATGGACATTTTTTCCCTATACTCTAGTATTCCCTATGAATTAGGCATTACAGCCATCTCATACAATATTCTGGGTACTCCCCGATGCTCATTGAATTTCTTCTTGAGTCTATAAGATTTCTATTAACTCACAATTATTTTCTTTTTAATAAGCAGTATTTCCTTCAGACACGGGGCAGCGATGGGGGCAAAATTTGCCCCCATGTAGGCCAACCTGTATGTTGGTTGGTGGGAGGAAACCCACTTATTGGGTAACATCATCATTATGAGCACTTTTCCTTTTACTAGACTATACAAGAGAGATATCGATGATGTCATTATCATCTGGTCTGGTAATGAATCTCAATTTGACAACCTCCACTGTACCCTTAATGTCAACCATTGTAATCTTATCTTTACTCATGAGTTTGGTGGTCAAAAAATTAACTTTTTGGATGTCACTCTGTCTTCTTATGGCTCTAGTGTTGCTAGTACACTATACAGGAAACCATGTGGTGGCAACACTATCCTACGAACAGATTCTTGTCACCCCCTCAGGTATTTAGAGGGATCCCCTATGGTCAATTCCTTTGTGGACGTGCTTTTTAATATGTATTAATAAAGACTTTTTGGATTTTATGGGAATTGCTGCAGTTTGTTTCCAGGTGCCCAGCTTTGTTCGGTGATTGGGTTTTGCTATTTGGTTGGCCTTGTGAAGGGTCTGGGGCATGGTTGCACCCGGGCCACCGTCCTAAGGGGGTAAGTCCCTGTTTGATATGTTTTACTATGGTGTACCTGTTTACTGCCTATGTTACGTGGACACCGTTGACTGACGAGGGCCGGGGGTGTGTCCACCTGGTCCTACCTTCAGAGCGTGTACATATTTGGCAGCGTTACTATTATACGTGCTGCCGTTTTTCTTTTGTTTTACAATACCGTATATACTCAAGTATAAACCGAGATTTTCAGGCTAAAAAAATATTCTGAAAATTGAGACTCTGCTCCGACGGCCACACGCTCTGCATCCTCGGCCTGCTGACTGACATCACTATTCGGCGCTGGCCGGCGCCAAGTAGTGACGTCAGCGAGCAGAGGAATGCGGAGCACGTGGCCACCGGAGCAGAGAAGAGGATCCAGAGCAGGGGAACCGGACCAGGTAGGAGAAGGCAACTGTGGAGAGTCTTACAAGGGGGAGGAAAGTACACTAATTCCTGCAGTGGCAATTCCTTGCCACCGCAGATGTTTGGAAACTACAACTCCCAGCAACTAAAGCATGCTGGGAGTTGTAGTTTCCAAACATCTGGAGTGGCAAGGAATGATGCTTTAGTTGCCTTTTAAATGCACAGAAGAATTCCCATACAGTAATAGCCAAATACAGTATAGCTATTACTGTATGGGACTTCTGATGTTCATTTAAAGGGCAACTAAAGTCTCAAAACAATACAGAATCAGAAGGCAGTTGTGGTATTATTTTCTACCTTCGGTTTATACTCGAGTCAGTCCCTTTTACTACTTTTTTCAGGTAAAAGTGGGTGCCTCAGTTTATACTTGGGTCGGTTTTTACTCAAGTATATACAGTATATTGTTTGGTGGTGGAGTTTCTGTGGCCTTTTTATAGACCATGATCCTTACTATTGTTCATTTACTTTCTAGAGTAATGCTTTCGAGGGTTACTAAATATGCAAGGCTAGGTTCTAGGGTTACTGAACGTAGTCTCCTATATCCGGTAACCCTTAGAAAGAAGCCTTGGTAACCCCTGAAAGTAGCTATGTATTGTCTATCTTTTCTGAAAATATGGAAAGTTCAGAGACCCGAAAGTTCTGAACAGTTCCGACAAAACTGTGTCCGAACCGGGTTTGAATCGGACCCGAACTTTATAATAATATATGATAATTATATATATGATAATTAGTTCCAATATTTATGCGTAATTGGCAGAAACATTAGTTGATCAGGCCAAAATATTGGAACGTTTGTACCCAGCCTAAAAGAAGAGAGAATGATCCCCCTACACACAGTCCCGTGCGTTCTCCCTAAATAAAGTATACATAAACTATAGGGAGAACATTCGGGACATTTCCTTCAGCCGTGTCCGACTTTAGCACAGGGAGACAACCACGGCCTCAGGAACACTAGGAACTGCGGTACACACATTACCAATAGGATCGATCCTGGATCAGTAAGGTGTACCCAACTTTAGTCTGTCTGATGGGAAACATCCTCTGGTGTGTACACAGCATTAAGGAAAGGAAGCAAAGCTTTGTACAAACTAACTATCTTACCGCCAACTTACAATCCTGACCGCAAGGCACACAGACGGCGAACAGACATTTCGGGCAATAATCGCACGTGTGTATGTGTTCACCCGGGCGTCGTTCATTGATCCGCTAGAAAAGTACTCGGCCGAACACATACACATGTGCGATTATTGGCCAAAATGTCCGTTCATTGTCCGCGTGTGCACTCGCTCAGGGGTCGTCCGTCGGTGGTCGAATCATACATGTGTATGAAGCTTAAGAGTTTATGTAAGCTTTTGCCAGATAAGATAAGTTTCTCTTGAAAGCAATATAAAGTGATGTTTCTATATTACAACTGATCAGCTGATACTAATTCCCTCTGTCGGATTTTTTGGCATCTAGTTTAAACTGCGTGAGCAACAGTCACTAATTCAAAATATAATAAAAGAGATAAAGTGTCTGTACCCAGTGTGAAGTGTTACACTATGCTAAAAAGCAACGCAGGCTGTGTAGCTGTACAGACATAAATAAAACAGAGAATAAATAGCCAAATAACTTTGTTTCAGTGGGTGGCGACACTGCAAGATAATTGAAGTTTAGTTCGCTCTGATGGAACATATTTAGTTATGTCAATGGAACACCAGGTCAGGTTCAAAGGAATGATAAAGAAAGCTTGCCCCATGCTAGGCCAGTACAACTAAGAAGGCTAGCACCAAGGAAACTATTTAACTCCCGTTCCACTGAGTGGAATATTTCATAGGCGGGCGTCTTCAAATGAATATTTACCTGTATATCTGGAAGACGCTGGATAGATTGCGAGTTCAATCAAATTTGATAGAATCACTGATGCTGAATCAAATAGGAGGAAATTGCTGGAAAATGATACATTTGGAGCCTGCGGTTGGAATTTTCCCATTTGTCTTTAAAAGAAATAGTGTTATTTTTAGATAAAAGTGTAAATATATCACACAGCTTGAGGGCTTTATGTATCTCGCATAATCTTAAGTACAGTCTTGGGTTCTACATATTTCATTTTTTTTTTTGCATTAAAGTTTTAAAGTAATTTATTGTCATAAACCTTAATGGCTCCCATAAGAAAGGCTGTTTGGGGACTGGGAAAAGCAAATGGAAATGTCTCGTCTATGAAAAACAACACATTTAATTGTAAATACAACATATTTTGTCTGTAACTATTTAAAATGATGACAAAATAATGATATAAAATGTATTGCTTCACTGATGTACAGATGGACCAATCAGAATCCTTTAGTGACATCTCTAGCTATCCAAACATACTTCTGGAGCCATTTTGTTGCCTGGGTTCATTGGTGTTGAACAGATTATGAGGGTTGAAGACACCTTGCACCCATTGAAATTGGTGAGCTGAAACAATTTCCCCTATGTGTTCTAGACAATCCAGGGGCAAGTTCCTCCCTTTTGATGCACCCAGGGTGTTAGGTTTCCACACTGGAAACATCAAATAAGAAGGGGTAGGATTGGGATTTTAGTTCCCCTTTAAAGTCCAACAGCACAGCCCACAGCAGGGAGTGGGTAAAGTGTGTGAATTTTAGTCTTTTTTTAATGGAGGAGGAGGAGACACAGAGAAGCAGGATTGTCACATGGTTTTGAAGCAAGCAGGAAGTGTAGGGGATCTGGTGCTGCTGCTACCATATTACACATAAAAATGTAAATAGCTTCAAAACCATGTAAAAAAAAAATAATGAAAGTAAATAGCAAAAAAAAAGCAATTCCTGGCAAAATTCATGTTTGGACCACAGTTACCCTTTAAGAACTATACATCCAACTGATGTAGGCTAAAAAAAGGAGAGACAATTAAAACACACTGCAGATATAAATCCTGCATCAATATTCAGATAGCAGTCTCAAGTGACTACAGAATATTAAAGCTGGTTCCTTTACGCACACATTCACACACTGTAAAGTAATTCAATGTGTCAAGAGAAACCACGTTGAAAATCAAGCCTATAACAAATGAGCGAAAATTGCCTTAGGAAAACACAACCAAGAACTCACCGCAAGAAATAGATGAACATGTAACGGGATTGTCTCAAAAAACATCTAAGCAATCGGTTCGATACGACCACAGAAGTAAGTCTACATTTTTAATGTACTGTGCTAACAAAAGCAACACACTTACACGATTAATAGTGTGCAGTTCATTTAATCAAGACTGTGTCTCAGTAATAAATATTGTTGAGTGATAGGAACAAAGCTTGAACTTAGAAGGGGAGGACATTGAAGAAGTAGGGAGTAACTGGGACTTAGTAAAGCTCTGAAAGGTTCATTAAAATTACAGACAAGATATGCAAACACAATTCTTCATCCTAACACTGTTTTCTTGATTGCATTTTCAATTAAATTGGAATGGAAGGTTGTACTAAAAGACTTATATTTCTATAACACACACATATTAAACACATATCACACACCCTTAAGATAAGTACAAAAGTGCGATGTGTGCTGACCATAGCGGCCGATGCATGACGAGCGAATGACTGACCGTCATATGCACATGATTGTCCGCTTCAGGCCATCGCACGTGTATACAGGCCTTTAATCACTCCCTTGGCCCCATATCTACTAAGCTAACACTACTAGAGTCCACACTAAAACACATTTTTCCCTAACATAGATCCCAAAAACATGTGATAAAAAACTATGGATAATATCCTCAAAGATGCACACTAAAATCTTACAGTACATAGAATCCTGCAGTTACTGCCCCTGCTCCTAGCTTGTTGAGCTTAGACATGCTCATTGGGATTTTC
The DNA here is from genome assembly GCA_019447015.1 of Hymenochirus boettgeri. Classification (NCBI taxonomy): domain Eukaryota; kingdom Metazoa; phylum Chordata; class Amphibia; order Anura; family Pipidae; genus Hymenochirus; species Hymenochirus boettgeri. Next base: position 32,581,900 of record CM033475.1, read on the forward strand.
CCAGAAAGAGAGAGAAAGGAAATCTCCAATCAGATACTAGGATTTGAAATATGAAAAAGTTTATACATTTGAACAGGTATTTCTATAGTTATGAATCACATAAAAAGAAGAGCATCTTTGATGCATCATTTTAATTGCCATTTTTTGGCCAGTTTTTATCTATTAATCTGCATAGTACAATGTGCCTTTAAACTAAAGATGTGTGCTACATGTATGTATTTAAATCAAATTGGGACAGACCTGATTTGAAAAGTAACATATAATAAATGGCTTTTAGTATATGTATGCCCTTTAATTTTGTTTTCTTTTCTTTCTACTGTCTGGATATTGCATAAAACTGTACGGACAAATGAAAAACAGATGGTTTGACTTCATTATGATAAATTGAAGGAAATGTCCATTTGAACATGATCCTGTCCTGAGATAGCTATTAGATAATCTATCAGAATGCAGATGACTGCGGACCTTATCTTTTCAGTGTTCACCATGAATATAGAAGAGTCAAAATGACTTCAATCCTCCGAGTATTTCATTTCTATGGGAAAGACTGTAATTGTGAAGACTTTTTCTTAACAACGCATTTCACTTGCACTTTTCTTGCCCTGACTCCTACCACTCATGAATACAGATTGTTTAAGCCCCAGAGGCAACAGCAACAAATTACTTTAACATCATCTGAAAGGCAAAATACCAGTGTGAAATATTTGATTAAATTGGATGTATTTAACTCTTATACTACTGGAACAGCTGTTGATATGTCTATATCGAAATACATAATTTGAATAAAAATATGGGTGCAATATGCTAGGGGGCAGCTCACACAAGCACAGACACTCACATGTTGAGGGTAATACCAACGTACAGGATACTTTTTAGTAACTATTATTAGTTTTGCGAGTGCTGAATTAAACCTACAAATGTTACTCCTTTCACCTATACTATCCAAGGCTGTATTACCTACACTTGACTTTTCAAATCTGTTACTTCTTTGGGTCTCTAGAATGCATGCCTCCTGTGGACATTCTAATTACAGCATACTATCAGGGAGATTTAATAAAAGTTCTTATCGTTAAAAATGGTGCTAATTTTTCCCCAACCAATCAGATCTTATTTAACATATGAAAGTTAACATTTGATTGGTTGGGGCAAAATTAGCACAATTTGTAATGATAAAAACTTTTATTGAATAACCCTGTATATGTCATGCTGTGCTTTTGTTTGACTGGCTAGTGAAAGAGGTGGATTTCTGCAATAAAACTTTAAGGGCATCTCCACCAAAGAAATTGACTCTGGGGATTTCAGCTTTATTGACCCTACGGAGTTCGTACTGTATGCAAATGTGCATATGCACTATGCATAGAGTACACACTCCTTCAGGACCTGTCAGAAGAACAGCGGAGGAATACAAGATCGGGCAAGTTTTATATCTTATCTCCTGGCATCTGCAGGTTTTATTGAAGAAAGGGTAAGACCTAGCTCCTTTACTTCTAATTCTTCAATAAAACTGAAAAACCCCAAAGTCTATTTCTCTGGTGGAGATACCCTTCAAGAAGTATCAGCGCCTATTGGCTATTGGTACAGGATGTAGGTTCAAACACACATATCCGTAAAATGCATTTAATAGAATTTTCATATGTGTTTGGAGGAGGGAAAAGGCACATGCACAATATGGGCTTGTGTATTCTTCTTTTTCTCATATCTATCATGCAGGACCTTTGCAGAAGATGATATTGTTTATAGTCCTTTCAATATCCTTTATATAAAGAAATATGACCTGTAATACACGAGATAGACCATGTAACACCTACTCCTCATTTGCAAGGATATCAGACATCACAAAGGGCTTTATTTAATATTGATTTTGCTTTCAAACTTTTACAGATGTAAGCTTCTCTGTATGTCTTGCATATTGCTCTTAATCTATTTTTCTCTCTTAAAATCAAGAAAACATATAAAAGCAACACTTAAAAGGATGTGTATCATGCAGGTCCACATACCCCCCTGGCAGAGCGCAGTTTGCCTTCTTCTACTTCTTATGTGTGTTCAAGAAAAGTTCTTTTATTCTTGTATTCTGTGCAGATTTAAGTGAATTAGTAATCAGTAGAAAATGCTAGGAGTCATCTCTTTTATGAAGTGTGTTTTCATATTTGAAATAGGAGCCAAACCAAAGACTAATTGGACATGAGTCAGTGACATCAGTTCGGCATCAGTGGAAAAAAAGTCACTTTACAATGCCGACCAGGGCAACTATGCTGCAAAAAAATGTTTTGCTTCATCTAGAATTGAATACATGTAAAAAGCACTTGAGGTGTGTGTGTTACTACTTGTTTTGAAAGTATTTTCCCTCTTTTAACCACTCCCACTTCCAACTGACTTGACTTTCTGTGATATCAAGCATACCAACTGTCAAACATCTGTCACCATTTTAACTTGATTGACAGCTGAAATGCAAGATGCTTCAGATTGATTATATAAAGAAATAGTGGACAGATAGACAGATAGACAAAAAAAGGGGTAGTTGGAAAGAATTATAGTTTCCTGTAATGTTTAATTAAAAAAAAAAATTTCAGTATAGATGCCCTTTAAACCCTAAGTAGGACAGATTCCAAGGGTATTGCCCTAATATCTTCTTGTGTATGCTAACATAACGCATGATTCCACCTCTAATGCTTTCTCATGATCCAATTGCACAATTAAAAATGGCCCCAGACTATTAACTGTTTTACTGTTGAGTTTCCGATCACATGATTACAGTATACATTTCAGTCATGTGATCTACACATTTGCGCTAATACATGCATTGTAAATTCTGTCGAAAAGTCATCTTAAAGAAGAATTATACTTACCTCCTCTTCACTCCTCAACTTATATCCACGTTTTTTTTTTACCAAGGGTGAGGACGTCGCTAAGCCCTCACCCCTGGGCTGTTTGCACTTACTGGGTTATTCAATAAAAGTTCTTATTGTTAAAAATGGTGCTAATTTTGCCCCAACCAATCAGATGTAAGCTTTCAAATGTTAAATAATATCTGATTGGTTGGGGCAAAATTAGCACCATTTTTAACGGTTTTATTGAATCTCCATGTTAGTCTGTTATACTTACACATCGCCACTCCGGTAAGCTCCACCCCCAAATCTCCATTGGTGACAAGATCAATAGGAAGATACACTCTGCAAGGAGCTTGTCTTCCTATTGGACCCAATGCGGAAACTGATGAGGGAGCGGAGCAGCGCTGTGTAAGTATAACAGAGTAAGTGCAAACAGCCCAGGGGTGAGGACTTAGCGACTTAGGTCCTCACCCTTGGTAGAAAGTGTGGCTATAAGAAAAGGAGCGGGGTGGAGGTAAGTATAATTGTCCTTTAAGTGTTATTAACACAGTAATGGAACATTAATACATTTAGCACAAGAAGATATAGGGGAGCACACTACAATGGTAAATCCAAGAATGTTTATTTAAACAACAAATACAAGGTTTCGGGATGCCCTGTCCCTTCCTCAGGGGACATTGTATTTGTTGTTTAAATAAACATTCTTGGATTCACCATTGTAGTGTGCTCCCCTATATCTTCTTGTGCTAAAGAATCTTCTGGTCCTTGGAGTGGAGGGCAGGGGGACTGCACCTACCTACTTGTCTGGCAAGCAGCCAACAGCGGTGTGCTGGAGTGTTTCTTGGACTGTATTGCAGAACATTAAGACATAACTTTGTGATAACGGCTCTTGGTACATCGCCCCATAAGTTGTTTGGAATAATATGATGGTGGTGAAATGTTGCCTCCTATAAACTTGTAAACAATACATTTTACAGGTAACTCAGCTAGAATTTAAAGGGCATGTCCAAAACAAAAATGTAAAGGGCATGTCCAGCATAAAAATAGGTTTTTGGCAATTTGTTCTCCACCCCTTACTGACAATCACTGCACAATTAAAATTTTTAAAAAGTGATGTGCCACAAAGATATTCCTCCTGTTCTGTACTATTCCATCTCTATCTCTTGCTGTCAATCACCCTCCTGCCTTGACCCCGCCTGTCATCACCAACAAAGTTACGCTTGCGTCATTGCATTACCAGTGACGCGCCCTGATCACATGGCAATGGCTCATGTAACCAGGAAGCGTCTATGCCGGCAAATGGAATCTTCTCTCCTTCAATTAAAAAGCTGAGACACGCATTCTAAAAGCACCAAGACTTTATTTCTCAAGCTGTGCACACTGTGGAGGGAGTTTGAATTTGGCACCCTAAAATGGAGCTATCCGGTTGGTTGTAGAAATGAGATCCTTTTGGTGGAAGATTGGTGCATTCCCATTGGCTGTTGGATGAATGGGTGGGGTCATAGTCTTCCATGAGGGGAAGGGGGAGAACTCCTCAGTTTATACAAGCGTGCAGTGGTTTGCTGGAAACCAGTTCGCAACTGAGGAGGAGGGAAATGTATTTTCAGTGACGTCATTATCTTCCTTGTCAGAATTAACGGAGAAGTGAAAATTAATGAACAGAGAGTTATATGAAAGATCTAGATGTTAGGGTCAAGCCACTTATTTTAAAGGGACCTATCATTTAAACAAATATTGTTAGGAGGGTGGACTTGCCCTTTAACCCTATGATGGCCCCACTGTATAGTGTTAAAAAAATCCTTAACTTTCTCCTTTGCTCCAAATGGTTCCTCTGCAGTGTCTGTGTAAAGTCAAGGAAAGTAAAGAGTAGGAGCTTTCTTCCTGTAAAAAGGTTTCTGCCTCTTCTCTTGCCTTGGGGAAGTTAATCCTTTCGATAATAGGAAAACCATATCTAGGGCCATATTTATAAAGCCGCGGTATCACTAAAAATCGATACCGCGGGTTAGTTAATTTGTACGATCCGGGTCATAAATGTACGTCCGCGATTGTACATTTACTACTGAACGTTAGAATACTGTGCGGTAATAATCTAACGCAATGATATTCTATGGGGATCGTAAATCTACGATTTTGTTATATAGATTTACGATCTGTATTTTACGATACCAATCGGTATTAAAAAGAGATACCGCGACTTTATAAATATGGCCCCTAGGGACAAATATTCTCCTGTAAGATTTAGCACTTTTATAACCTCTCCTTCTGAGGTGGCTATCAAAGTGTTTTTTGGTACCCCCATTTCTTATGATCAATCGTGGTGGTGATCGATTGTACTTTTCTTTTTTTTCCCTTCTGGTTTTTCTTCTCCTAATGGGCCTGTTTCTGTGTGAACTCTTTTCCAGTCCTCACTATTCTTAGTGAAACTAAAACAGCAACTCCATAGCTGGAGAGCCAAGGAAGCTTGTTTGATTGTTATGGTGGTGTCACGCTCAGGTCTGGACAATATTACAGGACCCCTGTATTAACATTAGGATCTGATTGGACATTCTAGTATTCTAAGCAGATGAAAAACAACTGAGAGACTATGGGTTCCTTCCCGGTCATTTATGTTTTAGTACATGGGTATGGTGTATATTTCAGTGGTAAGGACTAGGGTTATGTACAATATGTTTAATACAATCATGATATCTTAATAACTGTATGATATATGTTTGGTATGTCCACTTATTGATATTGGATTGATATATTAAATATAGTTGGTTTATTTCACCTTTAAATGAGTGGTTTAAAACCATTCTCTAAAGTATGTATCCGTTAAGCTGAGCATGCTCACTGTCAGCCAGCGCTAGGATATGCAATTTACCCAATTGCCTTAAATGTCATCCTATCAGATTGTTACAGCAGAAAGATTTATGGTCATAAAACAATTGATTGACAACTGGAATGTAAAAAGTTTCAGATCTAAATAAATCAAGCACACATCAGCAGCAAATGGTACCAGGGTGGTTTCCAATAATGGGTTGTTCAAAAAATAAAACATTTCCCAGTATAAATGGCATTTAAAATTAAAAGGAAACATACAGGGATACATTCAATAAAAGTTATTTTTGTAAAAAATGGTGCTAATTTTGACCAATCAGATATTATTTAACATTTGAAAGCTAACATCTGATTGGTTGGGGCAAAATTAGCACCATTTTTATCGATAAGAACTTAAATTGAATGGCCCTGTTCGTTTTTAATTAACTAGTACAAAAATCAATCTCTCTGAAATGTGTCTTTTTCATGCAATGGCAGGGATTTAAAGGAAAAGAATTTCTTGTTATACATGTCAATAATAGATAGACAATGACATAGATCCACTAAGTGCAGTCTATTTAATTGTATTTAATAAGTGTGATAAGCCACTAAAGTTTTATTGACCTGGTTGTTTAAGAAATAATTAAGTAGGTCTAGCTGTTTTGCAAGCCCTTGAGTTATGCGGATTGTGTTTACCTAATGATTTAGACATTTATTGACATGACCTGCATTAAAAATTGTGTAAAGGATCCAGACTTAGGCATTTTGAGCTTAGGAAATGTGGTGTTGAGAAATGGATATATGCCCCCCCCCATCACCACCACCAAAAAACGAAATATAGAAAATAGCAACTCACACATGTCCTGGGACCTTTTTACTGTAAAATAATCACTTATAAAAGATGTATTTAATTTAGAATATATGGCACTGAAAATGGCTAGTTAAGCCTGCGGCTAAGTGATAGGCCAAATTAGTGACTACACGACTACATGAGTGCATGCAATAACTATTTTTTGTGGGCATCATACACTCTCCGATAGGGTTCAATTACCAAAACGTGCGCGATTGTGCGTTCTTTCGTACGTCCCAGTGGGGCCCGTCCTAAATTGTGCACAAATTTAGACCTAGATATGAATCATTGATCATCTGTTCCTGCTTATGTATTTTTTTTAAATATTGGCTAAAGGTCCGTAAACACGTCCGACACCAGGGACAAGGCCCAAAACTGTGGCAGATATACAAACAAGCTAATGCATACACACATGCATTTATCGGTTGAAACACGTTTGTTGTTTGTGTGCATGCACTGAGGCCTAATCCCTGGCTTTGGACATGTATCCGAAATATTATTTTATTGGAGCGCAAACCAAAAATGGATCAGAACCAATGCAAACAGTGTGCCGTGCGATTTTCCCATAGAAAGAGATCGCAATCCGCTAAACGTTTTTCTGTTTAGCAACAACAGATGCATTTTTTACAGTTCAATTTCCTCCCCTTTGGTATGGACAGAGTCTTTGTTACTTGAATATTCATTTGAAATTTATATGCAGAGGCAACATTACAAATTACAAACTCAGAATGTGAATAATCAAAAGCCCATCTGTCTTCTGATACCCAGGGTTCACATTTAGTGAGCCCCCCCATGTAAATGTACTGTAGGAGGGTTTTCACGATTAAACGTGTTTTTGTGTTGTAAAGGAACTAACAGCAGAAATATTTCACACAATAACTTGTCATTATACAGTTACCAAGGGAAACAGATGCTGTGGAAAAGTTTTAAAGATAAACGATAGGCTCTGCAACATTGGTAAATGGAGTCCTACAATGTCATCTAAATACCATAAAGCTTACCCAGGATGCACACTACCTTGGAATGTTCCTAACAGTGATTTCTACTGATTGGCTGTTGGATGGGCCAAACATGCTCAGATCTCTACTGAGCAACTAAATCAACCCAAGCGCTGGGCCATGGGCAAGACCATAACGGTCTCTACTAGGGGTCCTGCAAACAGGAAGTCAGTATTTCAGGAGCATTTAGTTATACACAGACAAAATGCTGAATGGACAGGGTAAGGTCATTGGGATGGAAAATTACCGCTCTTTTTTCTTAAAAGTCTATCAAGGAGATTCAATAAAATGTCCTATTGTTAAAAATGGTGCTACTTTTGCCCCAACCCATAAGATATTATATAACGTTTGAAAGCTAAAATATGATTGGTTGGGGCAAAATTAGCACCATTTTTAATGATAAGAACTTTTATTAAATAACCCTGTTAGCTTACCGTATATACTCGAGTATAAGCCGACTCGAGTATAAAACGACGGTACCCATTTTTGCTCCAAAATGGGAACCCATGATTGACGAGTATAAGCCGAGGGTAGATAGTTGCCTAATACCATTCCACTGTAGTAGTTTGGAAACTACAACTCCCAGCATGCTTTCGTTGCTGGGAGTTGTAGTTTCCAAACACCTATAGTAGAAAGGTATTGGGTGCTACTGTATGGCCACCCTAGAGCCCCCCCAGTTACTTACTGTACCTGGCCAGTCTTCAGTCTTCATCTCTCCAGTCTTCAGTCTTCATCTCTTCAGTCTTCAGTCTTCATATCTCCAGTCTTCATCTGTCCAGTCTTCAGTCTTTATCCTTCAGTCTTCAATCTTCAGTCTCCGCCGGTCTCAGTCTTCAGTCTTCAGCTCTTCTCGGCTGCGCTCGCTCTGTGCAGTTCCCAGTAGTTCTTCGCGGCTGCGCGATGACTCATCCCGCCGGCGTGCGCGATGACATCATCGCGCACCCGCGAAGAACTACTGGGAACTGACGGCTTTCCTTCCTGAATCGCGGCTGCAACTGGAATCAAGGTAAGTTTTCGAATGACTCGAGATAAGCCGACTATTACCCACTAGTTTAATTTTTTTAAAAAATAATTTGGTTCAATAATTTAAATTGTAATGTTTGTTATTGAATTTATGAATATTTGAGTTTATCCAATTGTGTACTGGTATCAGCCCCTAGTAATCCAATTATCCATTAAATGGACTTTTAGCAATAATATTTTGTATAGATATCTTGGCACACAGGATCCTGATATTCTAGTCTATATATCCCCTTTTCAATCATAGGCTAATCCCATATCACAAAGAAATATAAAGTGAGGGAAATGGGACAAAAAATCTCCAGAAACCAATGTCTGAAATTAAAGATTTTTATTAATAATATTATATTATTATAACTACCCCAGTCCCTAATTCAACCCTATATTACCTAACAATCCCAATCACTAATTCAACCTTATCAACTCTAAGCTCTTCAGGGCAGAGCATGGTATGAATAAAGAATCCATATAGACACCGGGGCCTTTTTTTGGGGGGGGGGGGGGGGTTCCAGTGGAGATACTTTTTAATAATGTTGTTATTGAAAATAAACTCTAGCCAAATGTTCACCCATAAAATATTGTGTCTGTGTATTTAAGTTTTTAAATGTTAAGCGTTTAAAGGTAAATTCTGGGGTTTTGGCTGTTCAGCGGCTGGGTCTCATCCTTCCTGGGTCTGTTCAAAACTTTTAACCCAACCCCCAGTCCACCCTTATCCTATCCCCTCCTTTCCCCAGCATTCTCCCAACTCCACCCACTGTGCTGGTCCTGCAGCCTGCAGGATTTCTTGATAGGGCCGCATGTGGCCTGCAGACAGTAGGTTGGGCACCTATGCATTAGGTACTGTGTAATTTTTTTAATGCTATATAAGAAAATAATATTGAAATAGCAGCTTTTTGCTTCTCCTATCCTAAAAAGTCTTTCTGTACCAACAAAATATTTCTTCTGGCATGATATATTACTATTTAAATGATGACCAAAACAAAGAATTTCCATATCTTTTCTTTGTTATTATGTCTATTTTATTCATGTTTTATTATGTTAATAATAATTCAGGCCTTCAAATTTTATCACAAGAGTGGGTGTTGGAAGCAGCTGAGTTTAGCCTGTCACGTATAAATGATTGTATCATTATACGGCATAAACAGTATTCCAATTTCAACATTTCTTTAACTCGCTTCCCCGATTATTCCAATTAAACACAGTGCCTCAAACAATTCCAACAAAATGGGTTTCGTATGACAGGCATCGCTATTGATACTGTCCTAGTCTAAGACTGATTTGATTTGCAAATTACATTTAATCTAAAGAATAAATAAAACAAAAGATACATTTGGTTTAACTCTTATTTACTTTTCTTTATCAGAGACTAACATATAACAGTTCTGTGCGTTTTCAAATCGGATTCAATGGTACCTTGGGATATCGCGTCCAAATTCTGAATCTCATTACATTGTAGTTTAATTATTGATTGTTCTTCTAGGGAAGAACTGGTTGCTTCTGCCTGTGCATGGAATTATACAGCCAATTAGCTGTAGGTTTTATTTTGCTGTAATCTCATAGGATTTGCTGATTTTTTATTTTTTTTGCTAGTTAACAATTGAATTATGTGGTTTTAAAAATGGTTTGCAGCACTTTCTTGCTGAGATCCAATGAACACACATCATAACAATTATCTTCCTCGTACGATTGGTTGAAACCAACCAGTGTTTTAAATCGGATTGTTGTAGGTTTATACTACTTGCTTTAAATAACAGACCGACTGCAATTTAAAGGTCACCACTGTAATGGAACAGTAAAACAGTTTTAGATATATTTTAACCAGCACAGTGTATTGGTTTGCAGTGAATTCGGACATTTTATTCACAAGAAATTCCTAGTAAATCATTAGAGAGTTTTTACCTTTTACACTAAAGCAAAACAGAGGGCCATATTTAGAATGCGCACTTTAGCAGTACCATGCGTTATCGGTGAATTACGACAGTGGTCGTAAATGTATGGCCGCAAATGTACATTTAAACTAACTTACAAACATTCGCTCATCGAACACCATGCGGAAGTAAACTACCGCAATGGTATTCTATGGGGATCGTAAATCTACGATCGCAATACCGCGCCTCTATGTATATGGACCACAAATCCCATTTTTGTTTTACTTAAATATTTCTAAGATGCAATCAGGTTCAAATAAAATCAAAATGGAGTTTGTGGGGCTGAACTTCGCAAAGTAACATTTTCTTAAATAGCCTCCCTGCAGTTTTGCCGGGTAAGGTTGAACTGCACTGATTTTTATGTGGGGGCATCTAAAATCTTGCTATGGTGCCCTATGATATCTAGCTACGCCACTGTGACTTTGCACTGTGTACCGCATGCTAATCATATTGTATGGTCGGTAGCTTGGTGGTATGAACCAGTGCATCAGTACTGGGCGCACGTTGGTTGCCGGTAATGTGAAAAATTAGATTCCTATTGATACATAATGCAGCATTATGTGTAGCCGGAGCAGAAAAGTTTATCAGAAATAAAACTTCAGTGTGCAAACATTTTAACTTAAAGGACTATGCGTAGGTTAAAATTTATAGAAGTTGCTGGGTCAATACAATGGTAAGAAAGGTCATTAGGAACTAAAATGGTGACCAATTAGCATTCAACCAGAAAATCTTTTAGACCTATGTAGTCTTATTTTTGAGACTCTGAAGGACTGAGTTGGTTTAGCTGTAAATAGTCTGGCTTTACAATTTGATTTTTCCTTCCTGCAAGATTGGAAACGCTCGTTGTAAGTGAAAATAAATCAGTGATAAATTGCCGTGAGTTTTCCCTCATTTCTTTCACAAACAACGTGCTCCTCCTGTAACATTCTACATTTATATTCCACAAATGGACACATAACAGAAATATCGGTTTAAACTGGAAATATGGAATCACTTAGATTTTTAAACCTTGCTATAGTGGAATTCCCATTACCAACCATAACAACCAACAAGAGAGCTCTTACTGATAAATTTAATGCTGGTGTTTGGAGTGTGATGAGATTTGTCTCGGTGATTCCAGCAGACAATGTGTTTTTATATTTGCCAAAAGATCAATTTACTCCAGCAATTCCAGCAGCCGTTTAGAGGAAATGTTCTTCAGATGAAGCCCAAACAACTGAATAAAACTGAAGCCTGGAACATTTTTACATGAGTTAGACCTAGATTATTTATTTGAAGATCACTTTTTAACACATGCGTGTTATGTTTAAAACTCAAATATATTCCAGGAAGTGCCAGACCAGCTGTGTTCCACCAATCAAAGTTCAGGTAATGTTGCTTAAATGTTTGTCTTCCTCTGTACGTACTTTTTCTGCTCACTGCAGTTTACTATTCAGTGCAGTACATATAGTGCAGTGTTTGAGTTGATTTCAAGGTTCTTCAATCGCTTTGAATTTTTGAGCCAAGGAACAAAAAACTGACTCCAGGGAATCTAGATTTTGTGTGTTAATAATATTTCCAAAGGTTTGTTTTGATTCTCAGTCGAAGTAGAAATAAAGATTGCAAACAAATTTTTCTCTCCATATTACCTAGATTTAGCTTATTCAAATAGTGTTGTACTTGTCTTTTTGGTTCCACCTTGTTCCTGAGATAGAGCCTGTTAAATTCCCCCAATCTCCCGGATGAGATTAAAGCCTCGTACACACGTGCGATCGCGGTCCCAACCCGCAATGCCCGATGTGTACGAATGTTCGTTTCGGCACATGTATGGGCCCTCTATCGGCCAAAACGAATGTTCGGACACATTGTATGTCGCACGTGTGTACGAACCTTTACAGTACCAGAGGCTGCCCGGCTATGGGTGAATCTCACCCTAAGTACTAAAGCTAAATTAGCCTCTGGTAAATAGGCTTGAGGAGGATGCACAAGTCTCTTTCAATACTTACGTAGCTGCTACAATTCAAAGTGTTCTATGATATATCAACATCAAAGCAGTTCCCTTAATTATTCACATAGAGGGTTCATTTATGCATTTTCATCTGCAATGACAATGACAATTTTGTCTGCAATGTATGTGCGGTAGGACAGACAAGGTAAAAGTATAACAGAAGTGAGACTGGATACATAAATTAAACTTTCTGGTTGAGGAACAGAGAACTATCAGTCAAATGACACCTGCTCCTTCTTGTCTACATTTAAAAGGCTGTATCTCAGGTGCTGGTCATATACTATACTAAATACAGTTGTCAGGCTTCATGTCTCTTTAGTTGATTGCATGTAATTTAAACCCAGTTAGATCAATGCAGTGGTTGCTTTATTATGGTATTGATAAATGTTTTTACTATAACACTGTTTCAATATGAACTACTGTACTTATTGAACAAAATAGAAATAAAACTACTTACCCTCCTTACACTTATCTAACTAATAAATGAAATAAGACAAGGAGAGTAAAAGGCATTACAGCTCCCCTTAAGAATAGGCAAATAAGGAACAGAGACTTTTGGGTTATTTCTGTTTCCATGCTAGCCCTTAGGAAATGCTATACCAGCCTCAGACTGGTTTCGGCTTTATTGAGCCATCTTCAGTGTAGCGCCGTTCCTTAATTACACTTATGTGGGGATTTATTTCTACATAAAAATCATCAAGTTGGATTTGTAAACAAAAATAAAAGGGTAACTGTGCTGGCCAATGGCATTAGAAATACACCTTAAAGGTTGCCATAGACGCCATTCCTATGCTCTGGGTGCGGAGAAGTCAGCTGTTAAAGTTCCACTTGTCTCTCATTCACAATAAGCCGCTATCAGTGGCAGGAGCATTGAAATCATACACACAACTTTAACATCTGACTACTTTGCACCCATAGAAGAATGGAAGATAGGAACAACTGATCCTACCTCCGAAGACTATTAATTTGCCACTTTATTGCTCCTTGTTTTTCTGTAGGACAAACAATACGTAGTACTGTATCTTTAAGGGTTACTGTGGTCTCCATATGTGTCCTATACTGAATAGAGCCATACATTTCAAAAAAGCCTAGGATGATGTCTCTAGTTTCTCTGGATCTTAACTTACAGACTTGTAGAGTTACAGATTCAGACAGACAGGATGAGGGTTGCCAGAATTTTTTTTTGCCCTGAGAGCGGGAGTTCAGGGCAGTGACGTCAGGGGGTATGGTAGTGATGTTAGGGAGTGGGGCAATGATGTCATGGGGCATGGCCGTCGCATCACCATGGCGTCATGTTGGGCCGGCGGGGTGGGCGGAGGCGGGGTTAGAGGCATGGCAGCAGCTGGGGGATGGATTAGGGGCATAACTGGGAGGGGACTAGGCATTCTGGGGGTGTCGCTGTCATGGCTGTCGGAAAAATCCCGCCCAATTCGGGACGTCTGCCTGGACAGGACAGACCAGGAAACGTGACAGGCACATGATGAGCTGCATAAGGTTGTCTAGTGTGGCCAAATTTTCAGTAGCATCTATCCCCGCGGTGTGTCCGCTCACACACCTAATAATCCAACAGGAACCACAGTAGCAGCAGGGAGACACAAGCAAATCACCGTTTGCAATTCAAAGTGAATTTTATTGCTGCTTCAACACGACATGTTTCGAGCGTTCAAGCGCTCTTTACACTTGAGAAAGATCGCTTGAACGCTCGAAACATGTCGTGTTGAAGCAGCAATAAAATTCACTTTGAATTGCAAACGGTGATTTGCTTGCGTCTCCCTGCTGTTACTGTGGTACATGATGAGCTGCCCCTACCCCCCACTGAAGCTAGTTAAAAACCCCATACACTAAAATTCAACCGAATTGCTAATTTTTTTTTTCCATTTTTCTTATTGAACTCTCTACGATGTTGAACTATTTATCGGAAAAATGAAGATCTGGACTGGCGGAAAATTTTCTGCCAACCCCATCTTCAGTCTCTGTCTCTGCAGATTTCAAGGGAAAACCTGTGGAAAGGATAAGTACTCTGTAAAATTAAGCTAGGGTCACTTGGAAGCTGCAGTTTTTAAAATAATTTTGGCATATTTCTTGTTTCCCTAAGCCCCTCCAGAGCCTACACTTTTCCTTTCAAAGTCGCTGACATCTTGTATGTCCTTAAGTGCATGGTTAGCTCCACCCCTGCGAGATTTTCATCTTCCTCCTGACTGGTAAGCCTCAATAGTTAAGTCTCGTGTGCTCTGTTGATTTTACTGTATTACTTACATTATTACTACTTACAAACAGTAGGTGGATTTTGCAATATTCAATATTTCTACAGGTTCAGAGAAAGATCTATTTAAACAATCAATTCTAACCGCAAAATATACAATTTTGAGAAGGAGCAAAAATGTTTTCAATAGATGAAGGTGAGTATAGATCACGCCATACAACAAGTGTATATTGCTTGTTTTAAATATCCAATGATTTATACAGTCAGTGTTGGAAAATGAGTAATATAATTGAGTATTGTCAGTGATATACTTGCCGTATACTAACGATTAAATTAGTCACCGCTATAGGCTACTGTACTTTTATTGATCAATGGTGTTTAAAAGTCGAAATTACAAACATGTGTTCCATTTAAGTTTCGTTCCTAATGTAAATTAAGTGTTTTTTTCCTTATTTGTGTTGCAGATAATGAATGTTACTGAGGCTATGAAAGATGATTTAGCAAAATTAGCCTATGGAATTGTATTATCTGAAGGATCTTGTTGTTTCCAAGTTCCGTGACAAAAATCTATACAAAAGGTCGATACAAACTAGAATTTTGTCTCAGGTTAAAATCTTTGAAAGAGGCCTCTGGGTCAGAATAGCTGAAGTAGGAAAGAAATGTTAAATGTGAAATCCATTTCTTTAACCATTGTGTAAAACAAGGTAGAGAATTCTAATGATTGTTATGCTTTCATTTAAAGCTATAGTGCCTGGTCATCTTGTTTCCAGTATGTTCCAGTATATGGTACAGTAAATAATCCGATTGTTGCCTTGTTAGTGCCAATAAACAAGAATTTATCATATACTATACTCTCCTTCCTTTATCTGTAGTTGGGGGGCGTGTAAAAAAGAGGGTCCTTATACCAAATCACACAATGTAGTGAAGTTCTTATTTTTGCCTGATGATTCCATTTAAAATAATTATATTGGTATGGGGCTTTTATTATTTAATACAAGTTAAGCTGGGTACACAATGTACCAATCTTTGGAAAATTAAAGAATGTGTAAATGTTCCAAATGTCCATTTTGCCCAACAAAGCACCTATACACGGCACACCTGTCGACCAAACGAGCGATCATACATATCGTGCATCATGGGTCAGTCCCCGTGATCACACGTGTGTATGAAGATTAAGATTCTGTCTATCATCTTAGAAAGATGTGGCTACATGCAGTCACAAAGGTTCTCCCTATATAAAGTATTGGTAGATTGTTCAAGACTGCAATACACTCTTATGATCATGGCCAACCTATAATACTGTACAGGGAGCCGCCCGGGATCAGGGGGAAATTCTCGGGCCATATCTATCATTTCCAATGCTGACACTGAACATTCCGCATCATCAGAAATTCTTTTCACAGATATTGAAAAGATATATACCATCAGAATTGGCCCTTTATCGGTAATGTGTGTATCAGTATATATGTCATCAATGAAGGGTTTCAGATAGTTTTGTAAATTATGGTCCAGGGCCTGGTAAGGACTTTAAAGTGCCCCAAATTACTTTTTGGCTATCAAATCTAATACCAGTTCAATAAAAGGCTTAACTAACAGCAGGACCAAGTTAAGTCAACACTTGCCAAAGATATACTTACAATGCTTGTACTTCATTCAAATAAAAGGGGGTCAAAAGTGTTCCTACTAGAAATGTCTCAAAATAAAATAAGCACCAGTCACTATAACAAAAACCTATACAAAAACACATTTATTGTTCAGACTATCAGACTAAATATAATTAATAAATGCATGTTTATTAAAGTGCAAACAAATACATACCACTGTGTTACAATTAAAACTCAACCCTGTATAAAACAATATCAATCCATGTATAGCACCTTAGTATCAGTACAGTCCAATCAATGGAAACTGTTCTGTGACAGTTCCTT
The DNA here is from genome assembly GCA_019447015.1 of Hymenochirus boettgeri. Taxonomy (NCBI): domain Eukaryota; kingdom Metazoa; phylum Chordata; class Amphibia; order Anura; family Pipidae; genus Hymenochirus; species Hymenochirus boettgeri. The sequence goes on from CM033475.1 coordinate 32,598,441, forward strand.
AATGAGTCCACTGGGTGCTATAGCTCCAAAACGGACAGCTGACAGGTCAGTTGTTTGTAAATATGCTTCCAGTGTCTCCAACCCAATAAATTGTCACGTTGGGGGTAAGGTGGCAAGCTTGCCACAACTGCCAAAAGACTCAGGGATTGAAATTGCAAGCTCTGTCAATAATTGACTAATTAAATATAATATACTACATCTAGCATTTTTTCTCAAAAAGGTTACGCGGTATCTTCCCAATAAGATCCCATACGTTTCCAAAATATTTTGAGGACCATGCCGATTTCTGACACCTTCTATGGAACTGCCCTTGCATAAAGTGATTCTGGCACAGTTGTCAGTTTTCTTTCAAATCTGTGTATGTTATCAATCCCCTTTGAAGGAGATGTATGTATATTGGGTATATTCGATAAAGGGACTGCCCCCAGAAATTCTTTTAAATATGGAATGTCTGGATTGAGAGTCATAAACCAAAATGGATAAAACCTACCTCTTCAAGTGGTGACACCCCATCTCTTTTCCTCCTCCTCTTTTCAGCCCCCCTACCTCCTTCCCTTTCCCCTTTCCCCTAACTGCTCGTTATAAATAAACAATATCAATAATATAAAATAATATATTTTTATAATAAATAATCAATAATATGAAACCCTTAGCCAATTTATTGATGTTCTCAAATGGTATATGGTATATATTCAGGTAAAACAACTTTTCCCTTAGAGATTTGTAATATACATTACTCGTGTGTTAATGATGCGTTAACCTGCCATTTGCATATAACGTCTGCGACACCTGCATATTGATTTTTGACTGATGCATACTCAACTCCAAATGTGACTCTAGTGTATCGTCTCCTGATCGATGCTGCTTTCCTTCACCCGGTTCTGGTAGTAGTGACTATTTGATACAACTATGAAACTCATCTGGCTGGTGGTTGATAGAGATGGACCCGAACCCAGTTCCAAAGTGGATTTCTTTTTTTTTTGTTCATTAAATTTTTATTGAACTTTATTAATATTATTTAACAACAATTCATTTAAACAAATAAAAGAAAAAGATTAAACATTATGGGGAAAATCTAAAACAAAGAAAAAAGGGGAATTTTTTTTTCATAACAAAGTCAATGTGAATTGATACTTGGTCGTCTGATATGGGAATTCCGTGTTGCTCTGGTATTGTTGTTCCTTGTGAACAGACTCAGTTACTCACCTCCTGGGTCTCGCCTGGGTGTACCTCTGGTATCGAACAATGGTTCATGGTTGGATCTATTTCTAGAATCCAAATATCCCAGATTTTGGACCATGATTTTATGGTGAGTGTGGGCCATATACTCATTGTCGTGTATCCACCAAATCTTAACTAGTAATGCGCAGATTTCTGACTTCTTCGGCTTTTTCTGAACCGCAGAACTATTTTCAAAAGTTCTCGATCATTTGAGAGTATTCGCATTTAAAAATCTAAAATGTTCAAAATTTCTAGAAATGCCAAACAGGAAGTGCATGAAATCTTGGGCAGTGTTTATTTATATGCCCAAGGCATTGGTACGTGTTTCCAGGTCCCTGAGCCTTTAACAGTAAGTTAACATTGCTATATATACCTTAATTTTAATACACATACAAGAGAAAAAAACATGGTAATATGGGCAACTCTCATTAAATAATTAAGTAATAAAGACACTTAAGATGTGATGGCATTAAAACTCCATTTTATTATGTGGAGGGTCACAGCTTGACCAAAAAATAAGGTAAACATAATCCCCACCCACAACACATAGGAAAATACACACAGTTAAAAATACAACCCCTCGACTCAAAATGTGGATAAACACATTCATATAAATAGGTCCCTGAACCTAATCTATCAATATACCGGTATATTGAACTAGATAACCATCTACATATAAACAATAACAGTCATATAGTGCAATACACAGAAATAATGACCTAATAAAAGATCTAATGCGATGGCAAAAGGGGTACAAATATATATAAGGTTATCACCAGAGACCCAAGAAATCCATGATACAGAGAGCCAAGTAATTAATTACTTAATTATTTAATAAGAGTTGCCCATATTACCGTGCTTTTTTTCTCTTGTATGTGTATTGTCTCTATTTTCACGGTGGTTTCACCTCAATTGATTATCCTACCAATATTCAAATTTTGTCCTAGGAACAGTGCCCTATATAAATTGTGAATTCTCTTAATTTTAGGCGGAACTTTCGGATTATTAAATGTGAATTTTCGTATTTCTGGAAGATCAGCGAATCTGCAAGCGGAACAGATTTCAGTGAGTTTGGCCATCTTTAGTGGTTGACCATGTTCAACCAGTAGCCATCCAGATGGTTGAAAACTACAACTCCTAGCTTATGAAGGTTCTCATTCATCCAGGTCATTGTATATCTGTTGTATTCAGTTAGTTCAACTGGACTTAAAGTTTAGTTCTGAATTGAGAAAGCCAGTCGGATGACTAGCAAAATGTCTTCAAGGACTAAACTTTAAGTCCAGTTGATCTAACTGAATAAAACAGATATACAACTCCTAGCATTTCCCTACAAGTACACTGCAACGTGGAGATTCTGGGAGTAGTAGTTTTGCCAACTCTGATTTAGATTATCCACAAACACTTTATCCTCTTTTGAATGTTTATTTTGTGCATTAACATAAGAGATTGATAAATATATTTGCTACCTTCTTGGTATATTGGAACATTTGAGTTTAAATCCCCATGAATATTTAAAATTCCACCTTAACAATTTGAATGTATCAGTGGGTTCCGTAATTGCATTTGCAAGCCTTTGATTCCTAGGGGGAAATTAAAAAGGAAATGCACACATGAATTTTTACACATGTTAATCTAGTGGTTCAATCATACGAGAAAATATTAATGCTTCCCCTAGAGAAATGGAAACCCTACAGGCCAATCCACTGCTTTAAATTATATTCATTGACACCAAAAAAAAAAACAAAAAACAATTTCTTTTGAACGTTGATTTATAAAAGTGAATAGAAGTAATTGGATTGCAAAACATTTAAATTCATTTAAGAAAAGGAAAAACATGTGTCTGGAACCTTAATGAATAATGTGATATGCTTAATGATAAACAACAAAAGAAATAATGCAAGTTTGTTCAGGCTTGATTTGGTATAAAAGTACCCATAAAAAATGGGATGTACCTCAATTTAATGTACCTCACAAGGTTTACACTGTGTTTTATATAATGCCTGGCCTACGTATAATACAAAGAAGAGACTAAGCACAAGCTTGTAAGCCCTACTGTGAGGGGAGGTGCTCAAAAGTTTTCCAAAACTTATAACATGCAAAAAAATAGGGAAAGCCTGGCACACTCGATATATATAATTAAAAGAAACCTTTATTGCACATAGGGTAAGTAGTTAAAACCAATTAAAAATAGCAGATAACTGACCATCCCCACATCACCATATAGTATAAAGTGCTATAATATATCATAATAAATACATAACGCAGATCAGGTACAGTAGTATCATGTAGGTTCCAAAAGGTATGACCTAAATGTATAATGAAAAGGGAATAGCTACCGTCTTGCAGTCACATATAGCCAAGTATTAGTAACTTCAAAGTCCTGCCATGTCTCCAATTATCAATTTCTCAGTAGAGAAGATGGGGTCCCTAAGGGACCGGACCTTTTGATTATTCATTCCCAAGTTTAGAGTTTCTAAAATCTACAAAATTCCTTTGGATCTGCAGATTTACAAAATTGAGAGTTCTGAATAAAAACCATGTCCGTTTCGAAACTGGGAACCATCACTATCACCTAGTTCTTAGTTTTGAAGAACCTCAACTTGGCATTGAGTACATGGCTGGGGTGACTTCTGCTGTAGGCAGCTTGGCTACATAGTAACATAGTAAATGAGGTTGAATAAAGACATCCATCCATCAAGTCTAACATTTACACCCTCCTTTTAACCACACCTAACAGTTGATCCAGAGGAAGGCAAAAATAAAACATCTAAAAAGGGGGGTTTCCTTCCTGACTCCTGAATTAATAACTACAGTATATGTATTAATACCAGTAATTCTCAATATTATATAGTATCCCTGTACCAACCAGAACTACAGTATATGTATTAATACCAGTAATTCTCAATATTTTTTAGTTTTAGAAACTTATCTAGACCACAGACATCCATGCGTCCTCTGATATGACTAGTGAACAATGCACTAGAGAGCTTATTGTATGGCCCATTAATATATTGGTATAAAGTATTCCAAATGAGGCCTTAAGAGCGTCTTGTAAAGAGGGAGAATAATATTTTTTTCTCTTGAATCTATTCCCGTCTTTATACAAGACAATATCTTGCTAGCTCTAGCCGTAGCAGTCTGGCATTGTTTGCTACAGCTAAGTCAGTTATCTATCAGAACCCCCAAATCTTTTTCCATTAGAGATTCACACAATGTTATTTATGGTGTAGGTGGCACAAGGATTGTTAAACCCCAAAAGCATCACCACATTTATCAACATTGAATCTCATCTGCCATTCTGCTGCCCATTTTGATAATCTATCTAGGTCTGCCTCCTGCAATTGCACATCATTTGAAGTTTCCAAAGCCCTGCATAGTTTATTGTCATAAGCAAACAGACAGACCTTGCTTTCAATGCCCCCTTCTAAGTCATTTATAAACAGATTAAAAATAAGTGGCACCAGTATGAAACCAAACCAGTATGAACCTGCATAGATGTAGCTCCATTGACCACTACTCTCTGTTTGCAATCCAATAACCAATTCTCTATCCATGTACAAATGTTTTTTTCTAGGCCAGCAATCCACAGTTAATACATTAGTCGCCAGTATGGCTTTAGCAAAATCCAAGTATACCACATCTACTGCTATTCCAGAATCTAAATTCCTACTTACTTCTTCATAAAAACCAAGTCAATTTGTCTGGCATGATCTATTTCTTGTAAATCCATGCTGACTACTACTAATAAGATCAGTTCTGGAGACAAAGTCATGGATATGGTCCCGTAACAAAGTTCCCAGCACTTTCCCTACCACTGATGTTAGACTTACAGGTCTATAGTTACCAGGCTGGGAATCATTTTTGAATATTAGTATTACATTGGCTTTTTTCCAATCCAGCAGCACATCACCAGACAAAAGTGAATCTGAAAAGATACCGTACCATGTTTCCGTACCATTTCCTCTATCAGCCAGAATAATCTTCATTTATACTCTTCATATTTTTACAGTCCCTACTATAAGGTCTATGATTCTCTATAGTGAATACAGAGAGAGAGAAAAGCAGTTTAGCACATTAGCCTTTTCATAATCCTCTGAAACCATCCCAGTCCTCATCTTTTTACTATTAATATACTTAGAAAAATAATTTCGGGGTAAAACTTTTGTTCTGCTCTCCGTATTTCATTTTCTATTTTAGATAGTTTAATTGATTTCTTGCACTACTTATTACAGCTTTTATACTACTTGTAAGACTGTTCTGTTCCTCAGACAGTAAATATTGCAGGAAGACTCCAAGGCGCAAAACTTGAAAAAGAACGCATGAGCGTTCAAAACATGTTGTGTTTGGCTGGTGAATAAACTATTTGCAAACTTAGTTTTGCGCCTTGGTGTCTTCTTGCAATATTTACTGTCTGAAGGATTTCATTGGTATGGATGCAGCCATGCTACATTAGATAATTTGGGAGCTGCTGGAACGCTTATTTGCTTGTTCTGTTCCCTCTGATTTCAAAATTTTAAAAGCCTTTTTCTTTTTTTCCATTTCCCTCGAAAATACAATTAGAAAATTTTTTGAGTTTCCAATCGTATTTTCAAGGATTATCGAACGTTCAAGGCTATTTTTAAGGTTTATCGAAAATAGCCTTGAACATTCTATAATCATCGAAAATGCGTTCCGAAGTCCCGTAATCCAAAAGATCCGCCCGGTTTAAAACCGAACATTCAAATTTCAGAACCAAGGGGTTCTGTGTCGGATCCAGGTCCGAATCGGACCCGGATCCCATCTCTACCAATCATATCATACCTTTCCTTTAAAGCTATTAGGTTTAGTTCCCCAGTTTTTCCAGCCAAACCTCTTGCTTTTGTTAACATACATTTTAGATTATCAAATAATTTAGTTCCATACTTGGACGTACATGCCTCCCTATCCTCTTTATTCCCCCTCCCATCTCCTCCCTCCATTATCTTATTAGCCCCCTGATCCCTAACCCCTCTATCTACCCCTGTGCAGTCCAACGTATCCTCCCCCCATACCTAGTTAAAAATCTCCAACCACCTAGCCATCTTCTCCCCCTAAACAGCTGCACAATTATAATTAAGGTGCAGTCCATCTCTACTAAAGAGCCTGTAGACAATAGAAAAGCCAGCCCCCAGTTCTCTAAAAACCCAAACCCCATCTCCTTACGCCACTAAGCTCCCATTGCCTCCCTAGCGTAGCATGTGGCTGCAGTAGTATTTCTGAAAGCACTACTCCTGAGGTCCTTAGTTTTAACTTTGCCCCTTATTCTCGGAAATCCTTTTTATGGACTTCACCTCTACCTCTAACTTTGCCATTTCCACCAACATCAACCAAAACCACTTTCAGCCCCACCCAATAATCTGTCTACACGATCTACCATATGTCCAACCCTAGCACCAGGCAGGCAACCTGGGATTTATGATAAGCACCTTTGCAGAGTACCCATTTCACTTACACAACTATTAACTAAATGTTTAATATGTTTTTAATTTCAATGTAGTATAATTTGTCAATTGTTAAATCATTTTGAAAACATAATACAGTGTATCTGTTTATAAGAAAATTATATCATTCATACTTTTTCAAGCAAGTCTCCCAATTTACAGCCCTTCGAAATAATCTGTGACAAAAGAGTATCCTTTAAATGCCTTACACAGAACAATTTTATAGAAGAAACCTTATTCTAGAGTATATATCTCTGTTTCTACCTTCTGAATGTAATGGAAGATTTCCAAGAGCCTGTTATTGTGTCTTTGTAATATCCACATTGAAATACATAATATCTATTAAAAATAATATTCAATAGGCAGAAATACATTTTCCAGATTCCCAGCTGCATTACATGCTACATAAGAGTAAATTACACCTATTATTTTCTCTTATACAATTTTCATTTTGTAAAATAGATTATTGCTATTTCTGTAAATGTCTTTGCTTTTCTTGCAGGGAGTCCTAGTATGGTAACCGTGTAGTCCACTAGAAATCTCTGAAAGTCATGGATTGTCACTGTGCAAAAATCTGTAAGAAGAATAAAAAAAATGTTAAAAAAATTCAGATGGAACTTAGTAACATAGTAATAGAGGTTGAATAAAAATACATCCATCTAGTCCAACCTTTATACCCTACACATAATGTCTGTATAACAGTTACATATTAACATAGTATTGGAGGTAGAATAAAGACATCCATCCATCTAGTCCAACCTTTATACCCTACCCATAATGTCTGTATAATAGTTACATAATAACATAGTATTGGAGGTAGAATAAAGACATCCATCCATCTAGTCCAACTTTTATACCCTACCCATAATGTAACATAGTAATGGAGGTTGTATAAAGACATCCATCCATCCAGTCCAAACTTTATACCCTACCCATAATGTCTGTATAACAGTTACATAGTAACATAGTATTGGAGGTTGTATAAAGACATACATCCATCTAGTCCAACCTTTATATCCTACCCATAATGTCTGTCTAACAGTTACATAGTTACATAGTATTGGAGGTTGAATAAAGACATACATCCATCTAGTCCAACCTTTATACCCTACCCATAATGTCTGTATAACAGTTACATAGTAACATAGTATTGGAGATTGTATAAAGACATTTGTCCATCTTGTCCAACCTTTATACCCTACCCATAATGTCTGTATAACAGTTACATAGTAACATAGTATTGGAGGTTGTATAAAGACATTTGTCCATCTTGTCCAACCTTTATACCTTACCTATAATGTCTGTCTAACAGTTACATATTAACATATTAATAGAGGTTGAATAAAGACTTCTGAAGGTTCTCATTCATCATGGTATATCTGGACTGGACTTGTCCACGAGTCCACTGATATGACCTATTGATGAACAATGTACCAGAGAGTTTATTGTATGGCCCATTAAAGGGAATGTCCACTGCTCTTTTAAAAAATTAATATATTGTAGATAACCTCCAAAACCTAAAGTTCGTTTTAGTCAAAAGCTTTAATAGTGATGTCACGGCCAATCGCTGACTGCCATTCCCGGACCAGTCTGCACTGCGGCTGCTCAAGAACATAAAAAACACAGCAGCTGCAGTGGAGACTGAGTGAGGAACCCGGAAGCGGCAGTGGAGCGAGGAGCTTGTGAGTATAATAACTTAGTCTGGGAGCAGATTTAAAGCTTTTGACTAAAACGAACTTTAGGTTTTGGAGAGTAATCTACAATATATTTATTTTTGAAAAGAGGGGTGGACATTCCCTTTAATATATTTGTATAAAGTTATAATATCCCCATGCAAACATCGCTTCTCCAATGTAAACAGGCCTAACTTTTCTAATCTGCCTGCATAGTCAAGCCCCTCCATTCCCCTTATTATTTTTTTTATTATTAACATATTTTTATTGGGTTTTTCCTTTAAAATCACTTTTATGTATATATACCATATATAAGTATATATACCATATCTCCCAGGTTTTATAAAATTTATGAAATTTGCCTTAAGAGATCATAAAGAGCTTCTCATATTGCATGTTATTTGTTAAAGTCCTTTGTATCTCTTTTAGTGATGGGATTGCTTTTTTCATCTAATATTTTTTTAATTTTTTTTTAGTTATTGTTATATCATGGTTTGGTGTTCAATGGGGTATAATGCTAGATCAACATTTAGCAAGGCTAATGCGGGTGTAGGATTGATATTGTATCTGCATATATTGCTAAGGAAGCAGAAGACCTGATTCCATGTTTTTTTTGATTTTTGGGAAGTTCCACCAGATATGAATTAGTGAAGCATTGTTATGACATCCTCTCCAGCAAAGGGGGAACTAGTTCGGGAACAATCTATGTAGTAATTCTGGGTATCGGTAGTATCTAAAAAAGAGTTTCTTATTCATTTCCCAGTGGGTAATGCATTTTGATAGTCTAAAGGTGAGTGCAAATGTATTTTCCCATTGTTCAGTGGAAATCTCCAAATTTAGATCTTGTTCCCATTTACACATGCATTGCGATTTATCTGCTTCGTTATTATTGTTTAAAGCTGTGTATAGTTTAGATATGGTTTATTTGTTGGTATTTTTATCTAAACAGGTTTCAATTATGTCGCTAGTTGTTAGACTATCTGGAAAGGGTATTTTAGATAGAAAACTTTTTATTTGATAGAAATATATCAGATATTAGATTGGGAGTTTATATTTATCCATTAATACTTGGAATGTAGAGAGTTTGTTTTCTGTGTATAGGTCTGTTAGGTATATGAGGCCTGAAAGTTCCCATTGTTTTATATTTAAGTTGGGGATGATTTGTGTTAAAGATGCTAGAGAGTAGAGATGTCCGAACTTCGCAAAATCCGGTCCGCTCGAGGATCCGCGAATTGTCAAAAAAATGTGAAAATTCGGAAAAAATTTTTTTTCATTAAAATGAAAAATATCCTCAAAATTACGAGATTTCACGTATTTTCGAAAATTTGCGAAATTACGCGTTTCGCGTATTTTCGTAAATTTTCGAAAATACGAGAAAATGCATAATTTCGAAAATTTTCGAAAATATGTATTTTTGAAAATACGAGTAATCCTCGTAATTTCGAAAATTTTCAAAAATACATATTTACGGAAATAAGAGAACTCCTCGTATTTTCGAAATTACGAGTTCTCGTATCTTCGAAAATTCATGAAAATACGAGAAAACTCGTAATTTCGAAAATTTTCAAAAATACGAGAAATCCGCAGTAAGGAAGTTCGGAAGGCGGAAAATCCGGAAAAATCCGCCGTTCGCGAACAGTTTAAATCCGCGGCGGATCCGGATTCGGATCCGCGAACTGGCCATCCCTACTAGAGAGATATAGGGTAGTATGCCTTTTGTGCTGTTGCTGATTTAATGGTCTGTTTCCAGATTTCATTGGTAGTTTTTGTTCATGTAAAGTTCTATGTCTGCCCATTTTTTTGTTGAATTTATTAGATAGCCAATGCTTTGTTTGATCTAGGATTGCGGCTTGGTAGTACTCTTTTAGTATTGGGTAGGCTACTCCACCTGCTGTTTTAGTTTTGGATAGGTTTTGTGTTTTGATTCTTGGGTTCCCTTTATTCCAAAGGAATTTTTTTTATTTCAGCTTGAATTTTATTGAAAAAAGAATCAGGTATTGGGATAGGGAGTGTTCTAAATTTGTATAATAATTTAGGCCGGAGGAGAATTTTCAGAAGGCTAATCTTGGTTAGCCAGGGTAGATACTATATTGTCCATGTGTTAAGTTCTTTGGTTATCTCTGGGATTAAGGGTTCATAGTTTGTTTTGAAGAGGTTTTCGACCAGATAATTGATTCTGGAGCCCATTTGTATTTGTATTTTGCTTTTAAATAGATCTGTAAGCACATAGATATATTGATAGGTAGAATAAATGACTTATCTGCATTTATTTTATAATATGATATTTTTCCAAATTCTGTGAATGTTTTTTGAAGATGAACTAGTGAGATTAGGGGGTCGGTTATTGCTAGAATGATGTAGTCAGCATATAAGCCTATTTTGTGTTCTTGATTGTCTGTTCTGATTCCTTTTATTTTGTCATCATTTCTGATATAGGTAGCGAGAGGTTCTATGGTGAGGTTGAATATTAGGGGCTTTTGCTGTGGGGTTGTGGTATAAAATCATAATAACTTTTTTAATCCAGATATGTCAAGTTGACTCTGTCGAATGATTTTTCGGCATCCAAGGTAAGAATTAATGTTGTTATGTTTTTCTTTTCAGACCAATTTATTATGTCGATAAACCGTCTGGTATTATCTCCTGGTTTGCGTTGGGGGATAAAGCCCACCTGGTCGTCAATTATCAATTGAGGTAAGAAGGGTTGAATTCTGTAAGCTAGGATTTTTGAAAATATTTTTTAAGATCTGTGTTCAAAAGGGAAATGGGTCTGTAGTTTTTGATATTTGTTTTGTCTTTGTTAGATTTTGGTATTGGGACTATAGTGGCCAAAGTTTTTTCTTCCGAGAATTCTGCTGTGTTGAATAGTCTTTTTAGGTATGGTGTAAGGATGTATTCAAATTTTTATATTTTTATACACCAATGAATTAGTATCCATTGGTATATCCTTCGGCTCCTGTGGCTTTATTGTTTGGAAGGGATTTAATTGCTTTGACGATATAATTAGTCTGTATTGGAATATTTATTGATTCTAATTGTGTTTTAGAGAATGTAGGGGTGCTGATATGTTTCAGGAATTCATTGATTTCAGTTGTTGTGGGGGGTTTACTTCTTTCATTGTTTTTGATATTGTAAAGTTTGTATTGTATAGTAAACGAATTTTGCAAATTCGTTTACTATATCTTTAGGGTTGTATAGTGGTTTGTTTTGGTCGTCGTTTATTTGTGTTATTTTGGAGTTAACTATTCTGGATTTGAATCTATTGGCTAGAGTTTGTTTGCTTTCGGGCCTTGGATATAATAATTTGCCTTGAGTATTCTCATTAATTTATCGAATTTGTACATTTCTAGTTGGTTTATTTTAACTATTAGATAGTTTTCCTTAGAATTAGAGAGTTTGAATTCTCTTTCAGCATTTTGTAGATTTTCGATCAATTCTATTCTTTTTTGTAGTCTGTATTTTTTTGTTGTGAAGCAATTTTAATAATTACTCCTCGTATATAGGTCATAAGCGCATTCCATAGGGGGTTGGGGATGAATGGGTTCTATGTCATTGAATTGGAAATAGTTTGTTAATGCTTGTTTTATTTCTTTGTTTGTTTTTACAGTGTCTAGTAGTAGACAGTTTAATTTCCATATTGTTTGATGTGGAGTGTTTTATCTGCAATAGTTATAATTTGAGGAGCATGATCTGAGGTGGTTTTAACTAAGATTTTGGCTTTGGTTATGTTTTGTAGATTCCATTTATCTGAAATAAATAGGTCAATTCTGGAGTGCATATTGTGCGTTTGGGAGTAATAGGTATAATCCTTTTCTGTAGGGTTAAGTACTCTCCAGACATCATATAAGTCTTCTGTTTTTAAAAGTTGCTGTAGTGAGTTTTTATTCCGTTTTGCTGATGAGCCTGTTGAGTCCATTAGGGGATTGCATGATTTTTCACTTTGTTTATTATTTTTTGTAAAAATTGTATTTGTTTCTTATTTGGTGTGTAGATATTTGCAATGGTGTATTGGGTATTGTTTATTTTGCAACTCAGGATAATGAATCTTCCGTATTTATTAAGTATAACTTCCTTTTCTTCATTGAAAAGTGATTTGTTAATTGCTATAGCAACTCCTCTCTTTTTTTGTGAAATGATGCTTTATATATTATGGGGAATTTTTTATGTTGTAATAAATGTTCTGAACTCTTAGTGAAATGGATTTCCTGTAGGCCCAGCATGTCTGTATGATATTCCTCTTTCCATATGGAATATCTTTTAAAAGGAGAATTAAGGCCTCTTACATTACAGGTCATAAGTGTAATTGTCATGTTTTATTGTGTGTTTTTTTGCTTTACTATAATTTTCTCTTTTTAACTATGCATGCTCTCTCCCTTTTAACATAATAGCATTTGCAGTATAAAATTTCAACTTGTAAACATAATTAATAACCATTAATTCAAACAATTTAACTGTTAGAACCTTATGCAACTGTAAGTTGCAATCCTTGTGCGACAATAAATCGCTAATGGTCATTGTATAGGTATAAACCCCTACAATGATGAAGTAACTAGGGGGAAAAGGCTTAACCTTGTTATTGAAGATTGGTTTTGATCAATTCTTATGTTTCAGGATGTGAGTCAGGGAACTATTTATGTGGAAGTGGACAACTTAATCAGAACTTTATTCCGGATTGAGTATCATTTAACATCAGCATTTGTTATACATGAGGTAGTTAGTTGATAGGGGGTTGCATAGATCTTATAGATTTTCTAAATCCCACATTTACCATTCTGATATATATGTTTGTCATATTATTTTACTTGATATACTTTAGACTTTATATGTTGCTAGGCTTTTCTAGCCTTTATATTATTGTGATTATAATATAGTATTGAGTAGAGGGGAAACGGAGGAGCACAACCCCATGTTTTGTTATATTTTCTAATGGGGGGGGAGTAAAACCAGCCGTCCTCAAGGGGACAGGGATAGGCAGATTATTAGCCTCTTAGGAGCATGATGTAATATTAATTTAATTTAAATGTTGTTATGATCATAGATTGGAGTTTAGTATTTTCAACAGCAGACCCTTTATCTATGTTTTCAGCTCGTCACTGGGATTGATCTATCCTTCTCCCCTCTTTCTCCCCCACACATGGCGAAGTGTTATTGCATATCCAAAGGTATCAATATGAAGGATAAAAGAAGATTTTTAGAAATTAGAGTTCTCTGAAAGGGATAGAAGTAGAGAGACAGCGGTTATTCGCAGATGTTTTATTTGTTGATGTATATAGTAAACTTTTTTTCGATCTTTCGCATTCCCCTGCATCAATTCTCGCTAGAACACAATATATATACTGGATAGTAAAGAGTGTTAGAAGAAAAAGGGGGAGAGAACAAAAGGCATAGCCATAATAAGAGGAAAAGTATTGATATTGTACAAATTTTACAACCTGTTGTTTCTTAGTAAGTGTATAGATAGGGGGAAATGGTATATGAAGGAAAGGGAGCATAAAAGGGATAGCAATAAGAATAAAGAGCATTTTGCATTTGTAGATATTAGAAGGTGGAGATGAAAGAGAGGGGGGCAAAGGGATATCAGTGAGAAAAAGGAGCACAATGATATATTCCACATTTTATATATATTTATGGTTTTTTCCTTTTGGTAAGGAACTATTATCAGGCCTATCTTTGCAATGAAAGAGGTACTTAGAGATTTCTATCCATTTCTATACAGTTTTATGTCATTAATTGCATAAAACATTAGCTATCAACAGATAGTGGAGAGTAGAAGAAAAAGGGAGGAGGGTACAAGCATTAAGAGGTGACGCATATTGGTATTATTCACAATTGTATCTTGCATTGGGTGGTAATCGTATTTAGAGTTTTCAGTCTGCTTATGAGTTCTTATCCAATAGTTAACGGCAGACTGTAGGCAACCAAAGTCTCCACTTTTATATGGTGTATTGTATTGATGGTAAAAATCCATTTGTATGTTCTTCCATCATTAAGTTGTTCAAGAGTTATTGTTATTATGTCCAGTGGTGTATATGATCTAATTCTTTGCAGCAAGCAATTTATAGGTTACATCCTCCACCGCCACCACCAGCAAACTTCCTGGTCTAGTCCGGGGGCTGCTGAGGTCAAGAAGGGGGGGGGGTAAGATGCGATGAAGATTCCACCTTAGTGTCACCTCCTTTGTTCAGGTTGTAGAATTCTATGTAACTTTTAGTTTTGTCTTTATGTAAGGAGTAAGGAGACAATTCTCTGGTAATTTTTGTTGGTGAAGAAGGTTTAGAATTTTTGTTCTTAGCTTTTATGGAGGGGTTCATCCATATATTCCATTTTTTAAGTTGTGGGATTGCGTCCTCCACATTGTCAAAGGAGAATGTTGTTTCTTCATGTGATATTAGGAGGCGTATGGGGAAGCCCCACTTGTATTTTATTTTCCTTTCTCTGAAAATTGTTTTCTTAGTTTTAGAGTTTCAGGTGCTAAGTCTATAAAAAATTGCAAGTTTTAAAATTTTGTAGGTAGGTCTTTAGCATATCTCTTAGCTTGTAATAGTTTATCCTTAATTTGGAAGAAATTAAGTCTCATTATAACGTCTCTTGGTATCCCCTGGGGAGTGGATTTAGGATTAGGGATCCTGTGGATTCTGTCTATAAAAGGATCAATGTCAGTGGCCTCTGTTAGTAGATATCGGAAAAGTTCAGACATAGAAAAAGAAGGACATTGAAACAAGAAAGGCAATTAAATAAGGTTTGTGCGTCTCTGTGCTGGTGTGGTGTATTAGAAGGGACAGTTTTGTCGGTACCATGCAGTGTGCATCCTGCCACATGTATAGGAACCTGGAGCAGACATTCCAGGGAACCTATGTCTGTGTCAGGTGTGAGTGGGTTGCCCGTTTGGAAGCTGAAGTGGAGAGTCTAAGGGGGCAGCTTGCAGCATTGCGGGGATTGGAAGAACTGGGGGGGGGGGGTCAGCAGGCACTGGTTGGGGCCAGTATAGATGTGGGTGGAAGTGGGACAGAGAAGGTTGAGAATGAGGTAGTTTTGTTAGGGTTACTAGGGGAAGTGGGGGACGGAAGGGTAGGGTGGCTTCTTCCCAGATTGCCCATCCCAACAGATTTGTCACCTTAGGTAATGAAGTGGAGGAGGACACCTTTGGAATTAGCCTGTATGGAGGGGGCTAGTGCCTTGAGCAACCCAGGGACTGCCATCTATGATACAAGAGAGGAGGAACGAAGGATCAGGAATGCAAAGGCAGGTGGTAGTGGTAGGGGACTCCATTATAAGGAAGGTAGATCTGCTGCCAAGACCCTACATGCCGAACTGTGTGTTGCCTGCTGGGTGCTAGGGTTCGGCATGTGGTGGATCGTGTAGATAGATTATTGGGTGGGGCCGGGTGTTACCAATCGGTCTTGGTTCACATTGGTGCCAATGACAAAGTTAGAGGAGGAGGTGAGGTCCATGATTTCTGAGAGCTATGGGCCAAGTTAAAAGCAAGGACCTCCAGGGTAGTGTTTTCAGAAATACTACCGCAGCCACGTGCTAAGCCAGGGAGACAGTGGGAGCTTAGGAGCATTAATGTGTGGCTAAGAGAGTGGTGTAAGGAAGAAGGGTTTAGGTTTATTGAGAACTGGGCAGACTTTGCTGTCGGCTACAGGCTCTTTAGTAGGGATGGGTTGCACCTCAATGATGGCGGTGCAGCTGTTTTAGGGGAGAAGATGGCTAGAGGGTTGGAGGAGATTTTAAACTAAGTTTGGGGGGGAAGGGTATTAGCAGTCTCACTATGATAGATAGCCCAGGAGGAAAGCAGGGTGTAGCTAGGCCAGTGGTGGGTGGAAAGGGGGTGGGGCTAGCATAGGGGATAGGGAGGCATGTGTATTAAAGTGTACAAATAAATTACAGGATCATAATCTAAAATGTATGTTTGCAAATGCCGAGAAGCCTGGCTGATAAAATGGGTGAATTGGAAATTATGGCATTGAATGAAAAGTATGATGTAATAGGGATAGCAGAAACGTGGTTGAACAGTTCTCATGACTGGGCTGTAAATTTAGACGGATATGCCTTATTTAGGCAGGACAGAGAAAAAAGGAAAGGGGGAGAAGTATGTGTTTATGTTAAAAAAGAATTGAAGCCAAATTTAAAAGAAGAGATAACTGGCGATATGGATGTTTAAGTGGAGGCAATATGGGTGGAAAGGGGGTAATGTTATTGTTGGTGTCTGCTATAAGCCGCCAAATGCTAGCAGAGAGGAGGTGAGTCAACTTCATATGCAGTTGGCAAGGGCTGCAAGTTTGGGGAGTGTTTTCATTATGGGGGACTTTAATTACCCTGACATTGATTGGTGTGGTGGAACTGCCATCACAGAAAAAGGCGATGAGTTCCTGAATTTGTTGCAGGATAATTTTCTCTCACAGGTGGTTGAGGTTCCTACTAGAAAAGTAGTTCTGTTGGATCTGGTAATATCTAACATCGTGGAGCGCATTATAGATATAAAGGTAACTGGAGGCTTAGGGAATAGTGACCATGAAATAGTGGCATTTGGACTTTCAAACTTTTTTCAACTTTCATCGAAAGGAAAAGTGCGCTGGTTTAACAAAGACTTTTAATTTCGGGAAGGCAAATTTTCCCAGGTTAAAAGCAGCTCTTCAGAATGTCAACTGGGATAATATATTATCAGGTAAAGGTACTGAACAGAAGTGGACTGTGTTCAAGAGAATTTTAAGCCTAATCTATCACATCAAAATTTATACCCTTGGGAAATAAATGTAAAAAAAATAAATCCGCGCCCATGTGGCTGAATTCTGATGTAAAGAGGCAAATGGAAAGGAAGAAAAAGGCATTTAAAACCTTTAAGGCAGAGGGAACAGAAAGGGCCTTTAGGGATTATAAAAACTGTAACAAGGAGTGTAAGAAAGTAATCAAACTAGCTAAAATGAATAAGGAAGTTAGGTTAGTAAGGTAGTGAGGACTGACAATGTGGCACCATTAACTAATGGGGATAAGTTAGTTACGGAGGATGGCGATAAAGCAAATGTCTTGAATAATTTTTCCCCCTCTGTATACACTATAGAAGATCCAAGTACAGATATCATAGAGTATAGTAGCAATAATGGTATAAAAGATTCAAGCGCACTTTGGTTAACCGAGGATATGGTACAGAAAGAACTAAATAAGGTTAATATTAATAAATCTCCTGGACCGGATAAAATACATCCTCAGGTACTTAGGGAGCTAAGTTCAGTTTTATCTAGGCCATTGTTTATTATTTTTGCAGATTCCCTCATGTCCGGTGGTGTGCCTCTGGATTGGAAAAAGGCTGATGTTATCCCAATATTCAAAAAGGGTAGTGGTTCACAGCCGGATAATTACAGGCCTGTAAGTTTAACTTCAGTGGTGGGGAAGATCCTGGAAAGTAAGGGAGCATGTCCTAGAGCATGTTTCAAGGACTAACATTATAAGTAGTAACCAGAATGGATTTAGGAGGAATAGATCTTGTCAAACTAACTTGCTTGGCTTTTATGAGGAAGTAAGTAGAAATTTTGACTCTGGCATAGCAGTAGATGTAGTTTACTTGGATTTTGCAAAGGCTTTTGATACAGTCCCCCATAGGCGACTAATGTATAAGCTAAGGTCTGTTGGTCTGGGGAGTCACATTTGTACATGGATAGAAAATTGGTTAATGAATAGGATGCAGAGAGTAGTTGTAAATGGGGCTTCATCATTATGGACTAAAGTGCTAAGCGGGGTGCCACAGGGTTCTGTCTTGGGGCCGCTTCTATTTAATCTATTTATTAATGATTTGAAAGTGGGTATTGTCAGCAAGGTTTGTGTTTGCTGATGACACAAAACTTTGTTGACCAATAAAAACTTCAGAGGA
The DNA here is from genome assembly GCA_019447015.1 of Hymenochirus boettgeri. Taxonomy (NCBI): domain Eukaryota; kingdom Metazoa; phylum Chordata; class Amphibia; order Anura; family Pipidae; genus Hymenochirus; species Hymenochirus boettgeri. Next base: position 32,616,659 of record CM033475.1, read on the forward strand.
TGTGCAATTGTTGCAGGGGGATCTAGATAGATTGTCACATTGGGCTGCTAAGTGGCAGATGTTACATGTTGATAAATGTAAGGTGATGCATTTTCGACTTAAAAATCCTTGTGCTACTTATACTATAAATGGCTCTGTGGTAAGTGAATCCCTGTTGGAAAGGGATCTTGGAGTTTTGGTGGATAACATACTTAAAGGTAGTAAGCAGTGCCAGGCGGCAACAGCCAGAGCCAGCATGGTATTGTCTTATATAAAGAGAGGTATGGATTCAAAGGAGGACAATGTAATTCTCCCTCTTTACAAAGCATTGGTAAGGCCTCATTTGGAATATGCAGTGCAATTTTAGAATTCTGTGTACAAAAAAGACATCTTTAAAATGGAAAGGGTTCAGAGAAGGGCAACTAAATTAATAAGGGGATTGGGGGAGCTTGAATATGAAGAGAGACTGGAAAAGTTACAATTATGTACGCTGGAGAAAAGGCGCTTGCGTGGGGCTATGATTACTGTGTATAAATACATTAACGGGCCATACAATAAACTATCTGGTGCATTGTTCACCAATAGAACATGTCAGAGGACACAAGGACATCCCTTAAGACTTGAAGAAAAAAGGTTTAGGCTTCAAGCTCGGAAAGGGTTTTTTACTGTGAGAACTGTAAGGCTATGGAACTGTCTTCCAGTGGACGTTGTTATGGCAGGTTCATTGGTCAGTTTCAAAAAAAAGCTGGATGAGTTTCTGCAAACAAGGAATGCTGTAAGTTACTGGTATTGATACATAAAGTAGAGTTGATCCAGGGAAATTTCCGATTGCCACTTGGAGTCAGGAAGGAATTTTTTCCCCCTTCATAAATTTGGTGGGGTTTTTTTGCCTTCCTCTGGATCAACAGTTAGGCAGGAAATGAGGGTATTGCTAGATGGGTTGGACTGGATGGACGTGTGTCTTTATTCAACCACAAATAATATACTATACTATACTATACTATATTCTGTTAATGAATTGTTGGAGACAGATTCGGATATGCCTCTGATCTTTAAATTATTTCTTCTAGATCTGTTTTCTAGATCAGTGATTTTCCTCTGCATTAAATCTACAGTTTCATGTAAAGTATTGTGGGAATCCACCAATTCGTTATATGACACTGAGAACTCTTGGAATTTTGACTCCATGTGAGTTGTGCGCTCACCAATGTCAGTTATATCTTTTTTGATTTCTCCCATCAATGAAGTTATGTCAGCTATTAGGGATCTACTTTGGGATACTAGTAGGTCCTTCAGTGTCCCTATAGTGATCAGATCATTGTTTTTTGACTTTTGCGCTTCATAACCCTAGAATGCGGCATTCAGTAACCCTCAAATTCGTCGATAACCCTGAACTTTAGCACTCCATAACCCTAGAATGTGGCATTTATGTACATGTGTCCCTAGACCAGTTCCCAGGTCCCAGAGTCATTTACAGTAAGTAGGCATTGCTAATTTAACTCTATTTTATCAGAACTTTTCAAACTATTTGTCCCCACTACTACTTTTACTACTTTTACTACTTTTACTACTTTTACTACTTTTACTACTTTAAAGTTTGAAAGTTCGTAAACGAACCGAATTTTAGAAAGTTCGTCCATCTCTATTTATAAACATTATTTTGAATGAGAGTACGCAAAAAGCTGATTGAAGCGAGCCCACTCCCACGTGTCTAAAAAGTTCACATAACATGTAATTCTACCTAGCGCTACATAATGCACCAACAGATCTAAAAAACTGAAAGAGTAAAGGTATAACACACACGTGCGATCATGGGGCTGAATGATCTGCCAACTATTGATTTGTGCATGGGCGCCCATACATTTATAAACTTACAGGGAGATACACAATTTCCTTACACAATACACAATTTCCTGGACACTTTCACTAGTTTTTATTTATGTGACCAGTCTCTGCCTGCATTAATAGCCCCCCACACTCCTTCAATTGCCATAGTTCTATGCAGGTACTTCCTGTCTTTCCCAGAATTTAGTCTTAAGAGAGCAATCTTAGACCCCAGGACAGGCAATCTTAGACCCCGGGACAGGCAATCTTAGACCCCAGGACAGGCAATCTTAGACCCCAGGACAGGCAATCTTAGACCCCAGGACAGGGGAACAGCAGAGGTTCAAATGATGTCACATGAGCTGCAGGAAACAGAAAATTTGAACATTACCCTCAATATAATTTTCACAGGTTTCAGCCAAATATGTGACCCAGGGCTCATTTTATAAGAAAGACTGCAGGCATTTATTTAACCCTAACGTGTTCAAAGATCTAAATTTCCCTTTAATGAAGTGGGGATAATTAAATAAAATAAATATTTTTAAGCCCATATGTACTAGAGAGATGCTGCTATGCTGTCTAACTTTTTTCTTTAAATTATTGTAAACTAGTAAACCCCCGATTCTTTAAAGAAAGACAAATTCACCACTGCGCACCTCCCATATGTTAATGGCCGTGCTTTATACCCATCTGTTTCATTTTCTTCTGTGTATACCCATTATTTTCTGTTGCAATATAATGCATCCTCTCCTTAAAGCATATTTTCCATGCACATTTGACAATAAACATTTATTGATGAATAGATTGATTTTGGTAGTGACAGTATATTGCTTGTTGAGTAATCTGGAATAAATTAAAAGAAAAAAAGATCTCTATTACTAACCATAATTCCTAAGTACCTCATTTTAGACAGGAGAGATCCATTTTAAATGTCCTTTGTCCTGGACTGCCCCAGACTGGACCACCCTGACATGCAACTGAGTCTGGATGGTCCAGGGTGTGCTGTAGATAGGCCCAGGTCATATCCTTATTTGCTACCTGTGAATGATAGGAACTTTTGACTGCACCTGCACTGATTCCCCCATAGACTGGTCAACCAGAGTTGTAGAATGTAACTTTGCTGAAACCTTCTTTTAACTTTCTTGATTGAATTCTATGAAACATGAAGAATATATGGCCCCAGGCCTACAGAACTTACAATCTAATACATTTTGTTCAGTAACACGCAAAACAATCGTTTATCCACCTAGGCTAGACATACTGACATGGGTTAATGGACGAGAGCAAGTTATAACCATATTGTTATTTCCATTGTGCTCAGAAGAAGAGACATACACAATTTCTATTAAATACTGCAGAATAATATTTGAATTCAATTATTCAATCTGCAGCATAGGATGCATACCCAAATGAAAGGTGTGTTCCTTTTCTAAGGAACACACTGGCTACACATCAAAGATGTAAGTAATGTGATTTGTAGTTAGGCTCGGTTGGCTTTTATTACCTGAGGTTACTGAGCATTTGATTATGCAGGTGAACAGCATTTGTAACTGAATCACAGTCTTAAAAATGTTCCAAACAGCTTTCCTCGGGATGTAGATGGGGTTTAAAGCTCTGACCTTTTATTACATCACTCAAAATTGGAATGAAACTCTCTCTCCCTGGAGGCAAACAGTATTGCATGAAACCAAGTTTATTAATCTAGAGAAGCAGCTATTCCCCACAGGTGAGCTGTGGCATCTGCCCAACTAGCCTATTTAAATTCCATTTCATTTAATTCTACAACTTGCAGAATCAGATTATTCACCCAGGTCCCTGCAATTCCAAAATAAGATCTAATTGGACAATCCGGCTCTTTACTTTTAAGTGAAACAAAGGAATTGCATTGAAATGGGACTTTAACGTCAAGCATTAGAAAGAATTACAAGTCATTCGAGTTACTAATGTTAAAGGACGTGTACACCATTTTATTCACTCACCTTATATCTTTCTCCTAACTTCAAAGTTTTAATTTCCCTTGGTTTTTTCCCTTTCATTTGTAAATAGTAGAATTTTTTCACTTTTCCTGTCTAATATCATATAGTAAGGAATCTTATCCCACTGGATGAAATACTTGGGATATTAACAATAACGTGGAGCTGGATTAATCTGCTCAAGATTTCATTCACCTTCAGATAGTGAAGGTTTCATCAGATAGGTACACTATTGAGAAATGCATTACACAGGGCTGTGCTAAGATCAGGTTCACTTCATTATCCTCCCCCTGCAGCTCTGTACTATGTTGTTTCTATAAGTGTAACTATTAAATGGGGTAATATTATAAAGGGTATGCAGATGGAACGCAATATCTAGGAGACTGTTGCATAATAAATGTAGTCTTGTGGCGCTTGTGAAATATTTAGTCTAGATACAAATGAAAGATTCGTATTACAAATTACAAGGTTATGTAGCAGTTCATTATTAATACATGTCCTTTATAATGTTAACTAACAAAAATATTGAAATGGTGAGTTGCAATGAAGCAGATCATTTTTATAAAGCCAGAAGCTACTAATAAAGTAAACTAGCAGGCCAATTTATCGTGAAGCGCTGGGGAGCCGCAACACGCTCTCAAGGGGTTACAGTCACATTTACAGATTTACGATTGGTTATCGCAAATTAAAACCTAGGTTGCATATCGCAAGAGATACTGCATGGCTCATTTTGTGTAAATATTTAAAGCCAGATGAAAGTTGTAGTTAAATTCTTACGTGTTGTGAAATTCACTATTACTATACATGAGAACCGCACTACTTTTCCAAAGATCCTGAGGAAGCCCATGTAGTTTTGGGTGAAACGATCCTTGGTCTGAGCAAAGCTACCAACAGAGGACTTAGCAGCTTGTAGTGTAAATGTGGATCCCACGCCAGGAGGTGACTGAAAGTTATGGCACTTAAAAACTGTTGATGGGGGAACCAGGTGAAGAACAGATTTAGTAAGCTCACAAGACTTTCAAGGCAACTTGGACTTTGGGTAAGCTACCGTAACATATATGTACTGTATCCCGTCATAGTAAGCCCTGGAGTAACCCCTGGGAGTATTGGACGCATAGGCCAGTCACATAATTCTATTTGGCAAATAATTGGGAACCAGGACTGTGATATTATTTCACTGTCTTTCACCGTTATTTCTATAAATAAGATGTGATTGGGAAAAGACCTCCCTGTCACAGAAACCCACTTAACTCCACAGAGAACCTGTAGAGGCACTCTTTAGGCATATGGCTAGGAAATCTATATCCCCCAAGCTTCCTGGGGTACCGGGAAATAATAGTGTAGGTACTGATTGAGTCACCCTATCAACCATAATAGTTTAAACATATATATCTTTATTATAAATACACATAAAACACTCTTCACTTATAACAATACCTCATAAAATGTAATGAATACACAATATAACTGCCTGCATCCTAGGCATCCCTAGGTGCTAAAAGAATCTAAACCTAGTGTCCAGGTAAGTAGCAGCCGCAAAGCAGAGACTTTCACCGTTATTTGGATGTTTGGCCGTTGGGACTTACCAGCACTTAGCCTTTGATATATGCCACTGTTGGTCTTACCATTGGTTCTGTTTACCATCCAGGGGACGCCCAGATGGTTGTTAGCTACAGCCGCTCTTATACTATTGTACTTATATGGTTTTTAGGAGGGAATGTTGATGTTTTAAAATGTATACTTTTTTTTATTAGTATTTATGTTTTCTGTGGCTTGACTATTTACGGTGTAAAATAAGCCTTAATTGGCTGGTGTGTATTAGTCCTTTACAAGCATGTGAGTGCCCCAATGTGCTTTTGGTGTAGTGAGATTCACCTAGAACTGCACATCCTCTGGTTAATCTGTTCCGGGAAATATGCCAAAAGCGCATATGGTTCTGAGTAATTATCCCTATAGATCTATTAGCTAGATGGTACCTACCAGCAATTATTGTATGTTGAGATAAAATTGCAAGCTGGATTTACTTAAAGGGCATGCCCTTTATTTATAAAACTTTAGTTGTTGTTTGTTTTTTTATAGTTTTTTTCGATCAGCATATTACTCACACACCTGTCAGTCAAAAAATTCATTCAATAGGTGGCTTATGTGTTCAGATGTACTCTGAGCCACAGAGGCAAAATTCCAAAAATGAGAGCTCTCTATAAATTGGTCCATAGGCCAGATCTTTTTCCTGGGCATTAATTTGTTCCTGAGGCTTGACATACACTGGTGCAATATTGGTTAATGTTAAATATTGGTATAATGTTGCTCACAAAATGGTTGGCCTCGATGGTTGTCATAAGAATGTGAGAACCTCAGCAAGTATGTCTAATAATGTCCAGGAATGTTTTATAGAAACTGTCACAACAGCCTAAAATAGGTGCAGACTAAGCGAAACCTCTTTACCCTAAGGGATCCTCAAATGAACTATAAAATAAATAGGTATTCACATACCTGATATCTGAAGAAGGGAATACATACCTCCCGAAACGTTGTGATGTGAGATGGTTATTCTACAACAAACATGAACACTTGTGACTATTTTTCCGATAAAATATGTCTAATAATGTATGTGTTGCATTGTTTCAATTATGACCTCTTGCTGTACAAAAACAGATTTTGTACCTTTACCCCTGCTGTATTATTTGTTCAGATCTTTCATTTTATTTAGCCCCTCGCTATCTGATCCTAAATTGATAATAGATATTTTTAAGACCCTAGAACATTAAAAAAAGGATCCAATACCAACAAAACTCCAATACCAAATTAGAAAGGAGTTTCTCCTCCAATCATTTCTTACTGTTTAGTTCTAGCTCTGATGTTCACTATGGTTCACTAGATAGATTTGATTTTGGAATGGCTCCTGAAACACCTGAGAATAGTTATAATTTGTTGGATTCATATGGTTTACGTACCATCTGGAAGATATAATTTGCTGCTCAATTAGTTTCTAGTCTCTAAAGAATGGTATATTCCAAGTGACTATGTTTTTCCCCCCTCCGTTTCTTTAATTTAAATAAAAATTCAATTTCAAGGAGGGATTGTCAGACTAACATTCATTCTACAACATTTGTTTCCCTTGATTTGAAGCCCTTTTCAAATGCATTAAATTATACTTGAAGGCAGAGTATTTTTCTCCAGGCACTCATCTTTAATTGACAATGTAACTTCTTTCTATACACCTATGCTTAATATTATTTTAGATTTTTTAAAGTTACAATAAAAGGGATTTCATTTAGAACTAGGGCGTTCCTTTCATGGCTGTGCTGATTTAATTTAGCCACTGCATTTTCCACATTCATTTCTAACACCCACTTTCTCCTTATCTCAGGCCATAGAAACGACATGCTTCTTACTTGGTTCTTACTTGGTTCTTCAGCTAATGTTAAATTACAGCAATTACAATTCCCATCATATTGTGAAAGCCTTTCAAATGTAAGAGGAGCTGGAATCTTACATCACGTCTCTGAAATTTATCATCGGCCATATTAAGTCTTTATTTACGCCTTCACCTCTTGGCTCTATAGAGTATTTGTTTAACTTTGCTAAGTTATAGTAATTGCACATGGGGGCTATTGAACTGGTCAAAGTGCAACAAATATCCCTCTATTTTGGGAGGGGGAATTACTCCATTTATTATTGATGTAAATCAAGGAAATGTTGACTTAAGTAAATCAGGACTATACATGATCTCCACAGGGTCCAATGTAGAAAATAAATAAATACAGGCAATATATAAAAAAAGTAGAGGAAATGTATGTTCTAATTTCTTTATATTTTAACATTTTTTCTTTTAAACCCTAATATTGTGATACCCTTTCACAAGAAAATTAAAAAATAAAATAATTGAATATTAAAGAACAGACTTGCACGTGGTGACATCAAAAATCAGAGGACTTTGTCGGTTGAAACCATGTTTTCTAAAATTTTGGTGTTGAAATGTGCCAATTTGAAAAATCTGCACCAATTGGGCTTGACTCGGAAATGCATCAGGTTTCGTTTATCAGTTTATCATAGCCACTTAAGTAATAACTTTTTCAAAATGTTGATTTATATGTAGTTAATAGGATAGAAATTTCAGATTTTTCAGTTTCTTAATTTTTGCAGAGGACAAAGGAAAATATAATAATATAGTATACGTGTATACGTGTAGGGAACTATAAAGTAGTTACCCTTTAGTATTCTTGTTCTGGCAGGAATTTAGCAGTAGGGGCCACTGTGTAGAAGCATAAAAAGGAGCAATCATGTGATCCGCCTCTTTCTGACATCCTGCAGTTTCCCCAGGTGAGAGGGTAAGAGCCTATAACAGGTAGGCACAGTTAATGTGAGATATGTCCCTGTTATAGATCACTCTAGGGGTGATAGATAGGAGTAGGGTAACTAGTGAGCAGCCTGAGCTCAAACAAGGAGATTTAGTAAGGACTAGAGTCCTGAGTATACCACCCAAGAATAGGGACATAGTGCCAGACATAGGGGTAGATCATTCCACTACAGTGAACTGAGAGCTGGGGTGGCATTTACAAGCTATTATTTATGCTGTTTCTGATCCCTCCAGTTTGTGAGTATTTATGTGATATCTGTGCCATGCTTTGTTACCTCTATTGTGTTATTCCAATGCTTTATTAATATTGTTCTGTAAATAATAAGATACTGTTTATGTTCAAAAACCACTGGTGCCCATTTATTGCAATCTACCTAGAGTGGTAGTTCGCCCGGCCTCCAACATATGCGAGGGCCCACTTCTGATAAATAAGAGTCTTTTACATAGAATTTGCATAAGGCTAACAGTCTCTGGAGCAAACATACTCCCATTTTACTACTGCCTTACATAAGGTAAGGACTTTCTTTTCTGAAATTGTTAATTTAGACATTTGTGCTCCCATCATATGGAAAACATGTTCTAAGCCAACTTGTCTTCCAGCTATATTTCTCCATTCTGTGTTTGAGACTTCTGGCAACCATTTGGATCTATCTTCAAAAATGCCTTTAGGTCTTTGGCTTCTCAATAACATGTTCCTGGTTGGTTTAATAGAATCTATCCATCTTGCTTGTGTTTGTCTTTTCCAACTCTTCTAAACTGAGTCTTCCTATAATATGTACAAAACAAGAAAGCTATTAAATTTTAACGTGTATTTCAAAAGATAAAATAAAATAAAGGCTTATTACGTTGAAGGATTATGTTTGTTTTCCTTGTGATCTAAAGAATTTTGCAAAACGATTTCCAATTTTACTTGCCAATGGTGGAATTAGATGCTTTTGAAAGGAAAATTCTCACCCCATTACGTAGGAGCATCACTAAATATACAAGTGCTTAAAACATGTAACATGAGGAAAGAGTTCCCTGCCCCTTAGAGCTTACAATCTATTAAGGTGGGTAAAATACAGATGCAAAGAAAATGGTAACTTACTCTGGGACCTGGGTAATGGTCTGGGGAACATATCACCAAAACTCGTTTAAACACTTACCTTCCTCACGATCTGGCAATTGTTGGGCTTCGGCATTGAATTTTTGAGGGTTACCAAAATGGATCATTACATTTAAGGTTTTTCACCGAATTTGAGGGTTACTGCTACATTCGAGGGTTATGGCCGAATTCAAGGGTTGTCGAATTGCCATATTCGAGGGTTAGCGAATGCTACATTTGAGGGTTATTGCCATATTCAAGAGTTACCGAACGATACATTCGGTGGTTTTAGTTGATTTCGGGGGTTAACGAATGCTACAGTCAAGGGTTGTTGCCGAATTAGAGGGTTCCGAACGCAGCATTCTAGGGGTATTGAGTTCTACATTCGAGGGTTAGCACTGTATTCAAAGGTTACCAATCACTGCATTCTAGGGATATCGAGCTCTACATTTGAGAGTTATTGATCCGAGATTTCTTAAATAAGAATTATTACCAATAAAAGTACAATGGGGGAATTATTATTAGTGTATTTACTTTGCAGCTTTGATCCCTGATAATTAAGCCAGTTGGAAAGATGCAAAAACAGCATGAATGAGTTTGGTTTCACCAGCGGTTCTGCAGAACTTATTGAAATTCTGCAAATCCAATTAAAACCCAATTGGAGAAAAAAAACACAATTTTCTTTTTTTTGGAATTTACCATTGTGATTTTCAAATAGTTCCGACTTCTGGAATTTCCTTAATTCTTCCAGATTTGCAGATTTAATATAAAACCTAGACAGATTATATTTATATCAACAAAATAAAAATTTTAAACAACAATTATACTCACATCCACCTTGCTCCTCTTCTTCCACCAATTAATAGAACCCAGGATGAGGACCTTAACCACTAGTTCCTCATCCCTGGGTACTTTACTAATCAGCTGTTATACTGATGAAACTATTGAAGTTTCCCTCAACGCTCCAGACTCCCTTTGGCTTGTCTCTGCAGTCTACAATGTAGCCAATCTGAAGATACGCTCTGTAAGGACCAGATAGTGGACAGTCACTGACAGTAGCAGAGGGGCAAAGTGCACTGGAGTGGCGAGTCAAACTTCATGTAAGTATGACAGCTGATTTTCAAAGTACTGAGGACCTAGCAGTTTACTTTCTCACCCTGGGAAATATTCAGACATGGAGTGGGGATGAGGTGAGTAGTATTGGCCTTTAGGTGGAAATTTTTCAATTGCACATTTTATTGTTTCCAAAAATACTAAATAAATGGTAAAGAAAGGCTTAGTTCTTATACTACTGGGTTTACATAAACATAAAATAAGAATTCATATAAGCTAAGTACATATGAGTGATGTGATTATAGCAATTATCTATAGTTTACAGCTACAAAACAAATAAAGAATGCGATTTCATTTTAATTACTACAAGTCTGAGTAAACGGCATTTAAAATCTAGATACAAAGTGCGATGTGTTCAATAAAGAATAAATGACATTATCTAATAATGAATTTTAAGAGGTTGTGTTCATTAACCTAACCCTTTTATGTTCCTGTTGGCCATTTATTTAACTTTTCCAAGAATAATTTCATTAAAAGTATGTTTCAAATATCATGCTGGTGATCTAAATCAGACTCACCATAATACTGAACCTGTAGGTAACACCAATGTCAACCTATCTCTGTAATTAGATAGTAAAATCCCACTGTTATCCAGGCATCGAGATTACATCTCACCTCCTGTAGAAAACATTTTCTTAGAAGAATAAGATTTTTACTCAATTATCTGAAACAAAGAAATGACCAACATTTAATTGCTGAGTATTGCCGATAACTCTCTAATGTCCTTCTTGGAACAATACCACATTTTACAAATATTAGCCTACAATCAACTACTTTATAACCTAGGGAACATTAAGAAAAATTCAGGTTTTCACCATTTGTAATCAATGTTACATGTAAATATATGTTCTATTTCTATTAGGTTGCTGCTTAAAAAGCAAGCCCTTATTCGAGTATAAATGAAATAAATTAGTGCGATAAGTTGGCCAAATTATTTTGAACCCACTAGAGTTTCATTCTGCCAGCTGCTCCGTATAATTCCGCAGAACTGAAAATTCGAATCAAACCCATTGAAGTCAATAACAGGGAAATGTTTTATTTTCAACATCAAAAATGTTGTTTTTTTTAATTCAACATGTTGAATTTTCAACAACAAATTTCTATGCTGCACGGTCAATTGTCAACACTTCTAGTTGGATTTTTGACAAGACTTTTGCAGCAGCAGCAACAGGGTGGAGGGAGGAGGGGAACCCCACTGTGAACGCCAGAAACCTCTAGGAGGAAGAGATAGAGGTGAAAATAGATTACACCAGGGAACAGCTCCTACTCTTCAGTTTCCTGGACTTTTTTTTGCAGCCATGCAGGAGAACATTAAGCAGTAGTAGAGAAAGGTAGGTGTCATTTAATACTACACAGTGTGCCCAACATTGGGGCAGATTTCAGTTGGGGGGGTGGACATGCCCTTTAAAATGTGTGGAAATTACTGTAGCCCTTTAAATAGTTTGTTTCCTCTCTTTAAATGGTATTTCAGGATATTAAAGCTTTTATGCAGACCCAACACAGCTCATTGTTTAGTTTTAAGGAATGTTGACATGTATGTTATAGGATAAATTATGTCAGATTATTGTTGCATATGCTGCAATATATGCACAAGCATACCCTCCAACATTTCCCATTCAAAAGGTACATTTATAGAAACAACATATTACGGAGTTGCAGGGGGAAGGGTGTAATGAAGTGAGTCAGATCTTAGCACAGCTCTGGGCAATGCATTTCTAATCAGTGACCATTTTTAAGGTTGGGGCCCCACTAGCAGCTCCCAGAAGAACGCACAGTCGCAATGTGCAGCTTCCTTGGGCTGCACTTTTGTTCATATTACACTATCATAGTGCATGTGATCACCATTTATAGTGTGATTCGCATGGGCTCCGATGAGGGCAAATCCCACATGCAAGCAGACACCAATGGTAAGGCTTGCACGTTGCAATGTGGTCTCATTTCCTCATTTCAGCCTTAGGGCTGAAATGAATATGTCCCACAATACATTTATTCATTGTCTTGGTTGATGGTTGAACTACACCTCCCAGCATCCCTGGTAACTACAGTGTTACTAAAATGACATCTTTCAGGAGAGCAAAAAACATGTTACATTGCTGGGAAGATTAATTCAATTATCAACAAAGATCATTTTAACAATGTGTTGTTCTGACTCCCAAATCGTGCAGTTTAAATGTCACTTGAATTACTTTATTCAATAAGGGATGCTGGGAGGTGTAGTTCAACCATCAATTTTAACCATACAGTTGTAGCAGTCAATTCCCAGAACGATGCAGTTTTTATATAAAACAGAACACGGAACACACCAACATTGGCACTGCTGATTGCAAGAGTGATCGTTAGTGCATATGAAGACGCAGCAGTGGAATCTAGCCCTAAGAGGTATAACTAAGGCTTTCTTAGCAATCACTACGTACAAACTAAAAGGTCAAATTTGTTGCCAACTTGCTAAACTACAGCCTGTTCCATCATCCCTTACCACCTGGTTAAAGGCATAATAATTTATCTATTTTATTTAAACATATGCATTCACTCCATTATCCTCCCCCTGCAGTATTGTTTCTATAAGGGCTAGTCAATCACAATCTGTGTAGAGAAGTGAATGTCAAGGGGGGCCTTTGGAGTGCATGCGATTACCTTTTTATGTGGAACGCATGCTCTCTGATTGCGGACTATTGTGTGGATCAAGGGGTGCACCTACCACAAAGCGCCTCAGTGGCCCACTAGAGAGGTGGCAGTTAGAAAAAAATCCTTCTCCCTGCAATACTACCCCCCACACTAACTCCACACTGGCAGTGGATGAAACTCTCATACTTCCTCGTGGTTTGGGTTAAATGTTGGGGCTGAGTCATGGCTGCCAGATCTTGGCCACCCCTGAGCGGGGGCCGTGACATCACCGTTGGGGTGTGACAAAAGCAGGGCTAGTGTCAGGGCTGCAGTCGGAGACGGGGTTAGGGGTATAACTGGCGGGGAGTGGCCAAAACTGAGCAGGGCCGGCCTCTGGACAGGATTTCAGACCTGACTGTGGGTTTAGGTATTTTGTCCCTGCAGTCGGGGTAATCCCGTCCAAATAGGGACGTCTGGCAACACATGGTGCTGACAGACACTTTCTGGGGGTTAAGCCCATTTTATGTGCTTCCTGGGGTCTAGGTTTCAGTGTGGAAATGGAGAATGATGTAAACTTTTGTATGGGGAGAAAATGGTTTATCACCTGACGAAGAGGGTTACAATACTGTTTGTGGTAAACAGAATAGAGGACACTGCACCACCCCAGCATCGATACAGGAGTGCAAGCAATTGGTTTAGTTTAATTAACCCTTCTGTATGCATGCATGTTTGTATCTGTATCTGTGTGTGTGCATGCGCGTCTGTATGCATCTTTTTGTCTGTCTGTATGCATGTTTATCTGTATATATGTGTCTGTATCTGTGTATGGGCATTTTATATGTACCAGTGTACCAGAGAATCTTGTATGTACCAATCTGTTTGGGCTGAGCATGAGGGCATCTTTTATGTACTAGTCTGTATAAGCTGGATATGAGGGCATCTTATATGTACCAGTCTGTCTGGGCTGGGAATGGGGGCATCTCTTGTACCAGTCGGTGTGTGGTCTGGGCATCTTATATTTACAAGTTTGTGTGGGCATCTTATATTTACCAGTCTGTGCTGTAGGCATTTATATTTACCAATCTGTGATGTTGCCTCCAGTCCACCAGGCAGTGTTAAGTCAGCCCTCCAGTCAACCAGTCAGTGTTGAGTCAGCCCTCCATTCCACCCACCACTGTTAAAGGGTATCTCTATTAGAGATGGCCGAACTTTCGAACTATATGGAAAGTTCCAAAGTTCGAAAATGGATCCATTAAAGTCATAGGTCAATGGGTCAAATAGTTTGAAAAGTTTGAATGAAATACAATTAAAATATCAATGGTAACTTAATGTAAATGGCTGCGGGACCTGGGAAATGGTCTGGGGAACATGTTTGAATATCGAGGACTTTTGAAAAATCAATTTTACTCTCACAAGCTACTTTTGAGCTCTCACGTTCGAACATTCGTTAATTATCCCATAAACGACTCATAAAATATCAATGGTAACTTAATGTAAATGGCTGTGGGACCTGGGAAATGGTCTGGGGAACATGTTTGAATATCCAGGACTTTTGAAAAATCGATTTTACTCTTACAAGCTACTTTTGAGCTCTCGCATTCGAACATTCGATAATTATCCCATGAACGACTCGCACATTTGAGAATTCGATATTTACTTGCGTATTGGTATAATAGAAATTTTACTCGCGGATTCGTTATTCAATATTTACTCGCGTATAGGTATAATAGATATTTTACTCGTGGATTTGATAATTCGCTATTTACTCGCGTATAAGTATAATTATCGAAAGTCTGGAAAACATCAAAAATCCGGGTCCGGGATAGTTCGAGAAGTCCGAGTCCATTTGAACTCGAATAGTTCGGCTCAAACTCGGGTTCGAGTTCAAGTCCTAGTCCATCTCTAATCTCTATTCAAAATTTATACTTTATACTTTTTTCAGTTTAATTGTAGAAAAGGAGCTAAGTCTTTCCTCCCGTTCTTCAATTAAACTAACATTAGACAGATGCAAATAGAGAGAACTTACCTGCGATCACTCTCCTCTGACAGGTCCAGACACGCCCTTCTAACTTCTAACCAAACTACCGTTGAATCTATAAGTAAATACAATGAAATGTGTTTTGTGCAGTATTTTTAGTCTTCTAAAGGGCTCATCTAAAGATGATTCTTTCACTGAAGTTCCAACTTTTTGAACTAATTTCCCCTTGGGGAAGAACAAGCTTTTTAAGCAGAAGCCTAATGGAAACATAGCATACTGTATGTGTATTTTTAATTACATTTGAGTTGCACTAGTGTAATATTTTGTTCATAGGTGACAGCAAACCCCCCAAATGTTGAGAAACTCACCCATGAGTAATTCCTTGTTATCTAAAAGAGATTTAATATTTCATTTAATTTATCCTAGAACTGGGATGGGGGTGAAGGAGAGAATTAGTTGGTTATTATTATATTATTATTATTATTTAGTTTATTGATTTTCAGTATCATGGGACAGGACAGAATGTTCTGTTTATTGACTCACAAAAGGAACCACATTAAATCCACAGTGAAGAACGTAAGTGTGTGTGGTTGAGGAAAATAAGCAGACAAAAAAATAAGTTTATTTTATGGCATTGTATGGGGTTAAATGATCCAATAGATGATCCGATGAAATAGGTGAGAAAAAAATGTTTAAAAACACATAACAAAAAACCTCTAACATTATAATGAGCAAAGTTCAAAAATAAGATGAGCCTGAGCTTCTACTAATAACAATTGATTGCAATAATGTTCCAAGGTTCTTTATCAGTCCTCAAAATGAGCTCATATAATGAACTTTACAAATTAACAAGAACTGACCTGAATGAAATAATGACTTCACTAGGAGACACAAAAAAGGCTAGAGATAGAGAATAATCAAACCCAATATTCAGTCAAGTAAGGTGTAAATGTGATACTAAGAAAAGGGAACACTGGAAGAGATATACAAAATATACAAAATATATACAAATATATCTGAGGTGTAAGAGTGGCCATATGTGGATCGGTTATTCACATGGTGTATAAGTGGCCACACTGCCCAAAGGGTGAGAGGAGGCATCAGCGATGGGTTACTTTGTGGTCCATTAAGCAACCCATAGGGGTTGAAAAGTGGTTAAAAATAATTGTAATTATGTGATAGTCAATAGAGATGGGCGAACTTCATAAAGTTTGGTCCATTTTTGAACTTTCGAACTTCAGTAAAAGTTCGAATTCGGACCCATTAAAGTCAATGGGAAAGTGATAGTTCGAAAAATCCGGATGATTTACAGATAATCTAACAATGGTAACTTACTGTAAATGGCTGTGGCACCTGGGAAATAGTCTGGGGAACATGTCACTATCACCAAAACTTTTTAAAACACTTCTTAAGCACGAGCAGGTTACCAAACAATAGTTTTGAGGGTTACCGAAAATAAAACCATAAATTCAAGGGTTACCGAAATTGAACGATACTTTCGAGGGTTAGCGAACAATACATTCGAGGGTTAGCGAAAATGATCCATACATTTAAGGGTTACCGAAAACAAATGATACTTTCAAGGGTTACCGAAAATCGAAAGCTACATTCAAGGGTTAGCGAATGATACATTCTAGGCTTAGCGAAAATGAACAATACTTTCAAGGATTAACGAATGATACATTGGGTTAGCAAACGGCTTGTAAATTCAATAATTATCTATTTTTTCGATAATTATCGAAAATACAGTCGCGAATCCAAAAAACAAACTAGTTCGTATTGTTCGAGTTCGTCCAAACTCAAAGTTTGGCTCGAACTCGGGTTCGGTTTTATGTCCATCACTAATAGTCAATATTTCAATGTTGAATGACTCCTGATTGCGGAGATGTTTGCAGTTTCAGCCATACATTGTTATCGGTTGTTAACTGTCATTGTAGATAGATTTGGAATTGACTAGAGGTTGCGGAAATGTTAAGTTTCATTCCGTTTTTGGAAAATCCTTAAGATCTGAAATCGGAGCGTTCTTGGCTATTTTCGATAAAACTGGAAAATAGCCTTGCACTTTTGATAACCATCGAAAACACGCTTGGAAACTACTTCCTAGTTTTCGATCGTGTTTTGGAGGATTATCAAATGTTCAAGGCTATTTTCAAGTATTATCGAACGTTTGGTAATTATCGAATACACAGGGAGATTCAATAAATGTTCTTATCGTTTAAAATGGTGCTAATTTTGTCCCAACCAATCAGAACTTATACAACATTTGAAAGCTAACATCTGATTGGTTGGGGCAAAATTAGCACCATTTTAAACGATAAGAACTTTTATTGAATAACCACCACAGGCTCCGAAGTCCTGAAATCTGAACGATCCTTCCAGTTTCAGATGGAACTTTCGGATTTCAGGACCGAGGGGTTCAGATTCAGATTCAGTTTATTTGTCATAGTACTGAGCATTATACACAGTCCATGAAATTTCAAATTACCCACATAACACAGCACAAAGAAATGGAATCGACAGAGTTTAAATAAATTACTGCTAAAGGTTCCGTGTCGGATCTGGGTTTGAGACAGACCCGGATCTAATCTCTAGATTGACTTGAATGAAATAACAAATTTAGTCTAGAGTGTTATGACAGAAAATAATCACACCCTATATCTGTTGAGAGAATAAAAATGCCTTTAAGAAAAAAAGTTTTTTCTCTCAACTCATTATAATGACTATTATCTGCACAATAAGCAATCAATCTCTCTGGGTATAAATAAAGGCTTTCAAAGTACTGACCCCTAATAGTGCCTGGTATGGTCTTATGGGGCCCATACACGCATCAATCCCGGTCATATGATATCAGGATATCCCAATATCGTATGATCGACATTGTGTGTATGGATGATCTTACACAATGTCGTGATCTTACACAACATTTTTATTATCTACCCAATGGCAATTTTTTTAGAGTATAATTAAGCGATAATACAACTGGAATTTGTATAAACCCTATAAGTCCCTGGGTTGATATAGT
This sequence comes from Hymenochirus boettgeri, assembly GCA_019447015.1. NCBI lineage: Eukaryota > Metazoa > Chordata > Amphibia > Anura > Pipidae > Hymenochirus > Hymenochirus boettgeri. Next base: position 32,634,596 of record CM033475.1, read on the forward strand.
TCCTTTTAACATTACATGACCAAAAATATATATTATATATATGTAAATCAACAAATAAAGATTAATGTTCTGGAATGACCCAGCCAGAGTTATTAATCTGATTGAAAATCTATAGTAAGAAGAAAGATGCACACAGAAGATGTTGTAATTTCACAGATCTTGAAATGCTTTGCAAGGAGTAGTGGGCAAACATTGCCACGTCCAAATCTACTAGACTCTTCATCAAATATGCATCAAACAAGTACTAGTTTAGAAGGTGAGCACATTAGGGCACGTCCAACCACCAAACTAGAATATTATCTTAGGCCAATCGGATCTCAGCTAATCACTGATGCCTCTTCTGCTGCTGCTAGTGCACAGAAAATGCACAGAGCAGCAGCAGAAGATAGGCAAGGAAACACATCCTGGTAAGTCTGTTTAGCAGCCTCGGAGAACATTTTAAACCTAAGGAAGTCTAGGATTTTGGAGCTAATTAGGCTAAGGTAGCCTATGTAGTAAAGGCTATGGTAAGATTTGTGCAACTACTGTGGTGTAATGAGTTGATGCAGAACCAAACACCTATGTTTTATCTAACAAGGATCCTGTGATGCAGTAAGTTTCACGAAGGAGTTTTAAGCTTTGTGAGATGGCGGTCATGTAAGACATATATGACTAGCCTTAATTTACCTTTTAGTAGCCTTGGACAAATAAAGTGTTACTGTGAGGCCACATGCCAGCCTTAGGGGGTCATAGGCCATAAACAGGGATGTACCAGAGTTTTGACCTGAACCTGGTTTTGTAGCAAGCAAAGGAGGTAATCCTGCACACACACTTTGTGGAAGTTGATGGATGGGCTTATTGCTGAATGCAATGGTCAGATACATGTAAAGACAAATACACCATGCACATCAGTCTTGAACACCTATGCATTTAATGCTTCACACAGGGTACACAAACAGCGTAACGTTTCGGTACACAGGCTGTACCTTCTTCAGACAGTCTGAAGAAGGTACAGCCTGTGTACCTGTGTGCCCGAAAAGTTACCCTGTTTGTGTGGGTTAAACTTTACTGTTCAACCATTTGCAATTTCTACCCTAAAAATCAAGTTTTGAATAGCAGATTTTCAGTTTTTGTCTATTGACAAATCCCTGATCTATTCTGCGAACCTTCCATTGGAACAAATCCCTAGTCATTCAGACATCTTCCAAGAACTAGTTATCGACTCACTCACTTACTTAAGAAATACAGTGAACTCACAATGAACAGCTTATGTGCATGTGTGTGTGTTAATGTGTTAATAAACAGACAAAAAGTTAATCTTGTGAGTTTATAGGCTTGTAAAACTGATCTGATGAAATAGATGAGAAAACTTTATGTTTGGAAGTCAGATAAAATAAACAATAATGATCTAATGTGCAAGGATTATAGATGTTGCTAACAATGGATTGCAGTAAAATCTTTACAGCTGCTTGGTGAGTCCTCAAAATGTGCTTATTCATAATGAACTCCAGTTCTTTTACGAGTTAACTTTAAAGGGCAAGTCCAGCCCTAAAATGAAAACTTACATACAAGGTAAATCACCCCCCAAAACCCTAAAATGTAATAGTTTGAAATGTGAAATATATAAGTCTAACCTGAAATCCTGCACACTGTCCTGGTGCCCCTGTTTCTGCTTCCTGGTTCTTCCAGTTAGAACTGTCAGTTATGGATTTGACAGTTGACATCACAGCCAATGACTGAATGTTAATCCCCTATCTGCCTCTTCTGAGCATGCCCAGGCACTGTAAAGGCTCAGTACAGATTTCTAAATTGCTCAGTTTGCCATGAGGCATCCAGAAGCATAGCAGGCATACAGTAATGAATTCATAGGACAAAGTATGAAATATCAACATATTTTAAAGAGGTCATTCTTTCTAAAAGATGTCATTATAATATTGCGGTCACCATTACACAATCTTACATTTTTAATAGCATTAAAGGACCTCATGTAAACTATGGGGTAGTGTATCTTAATGGCAATATATGTTCACGCCCCCTTAAGCAATTTAGTGAGCTGTTATGAGCCTGAACATGCTTAGAGGAGGGCAGCTAGAGGATTAGCATTCAGTCATTGGCTGTGATGTCAACTGTCATATCCCTGAATGACAGCTGCTAACGGTAAAGGACCTGGAAGCATAAATGGGGTAACAGGACATTGTGCAGCATTTCTGCTTATTCTTATATCTTTCAACTTTCTAACTATTTCAGTTTTGGGGGTGATTTACCTAGATATAATTTTTCATTTGAGGGGTAGACATGCCCTTTAAATTCTTTGTTTTTAGATGACATTACAATTAAAGATGTGCCATAGTTTTAACCCGAACCTGGTTTCACGATGAAACTTCCATTTTAATGTCCAAATTTTGATGGTCAAAACTTTGGTTTCCAGTTGTTCTGCTTATTGAAACATGATTTAACTTACCCTAGAGCCAGCCTAGAATAAGCTACGTCTAAGGTTATATCAATTTATTAAACAAAACAATTTTGGTTGATGAATTTTATAAGTATATATAAACACAATCTGATTAATTTATTTTATAAACAACCATACATCACCTATTGGAAAGGAAACTAACAATCTTGATTGAAACATCAACCGGGGGAGTCAAGTATGGTGAAGCCAAGAGTAACTTTAATTGGGAACAATTTCAACAAATAATCTCCAAGTTCAGCAAACAGTATCAGGGAGATTCAATAAAAGTTCTTATCGCTAAAAATGGTGCTAATTTTGCCCCAACCAATCAGATATTATTTAACATTTGAAAGCTAACATCTGATTGGTTGGGGCAAAATTGACACCATTTATAAGAACTTTTATTGAATAACCCTGTATTAGTTTCAGTAATCCTGGATGAAAATCAAGTGGCCCTTCACAGCACATCTGCTGATAGGACAATGCTACAAGCTGTCAGGGTCCAGTAAATGATATTTATGATTGAACGAACCTTTAATAAAATATTGAGAAATTTATATTCAGCTTCAACTAGACGCCGGTCCTAGACAATAGCTGATAACACAGCACATCCCACAGAATAGTTATAATTATTATGTACTACAGCTCACGAAGACAAGTTATAGAGCTATTACAGTTCAAAATGCAGGATGCTGCACAAGATGGCTTCATTACTACGAAATGGTTCTGTCTAAATCTACAGTCACACAGCATTCTATAACACTTGAATTACACAAATTTAGGCGAAAATGACCAATAATGCATTAAAAATTACAATGGCCAAAACTGCCACCAGAATGTGTTGAGGAACTGTCACAAATTCCAACTGCAAAACCAAGTTCAACGTTGAATTTTAGTCATTGGTTGAAATTCTGCTTCAGTACATTGACCGATTCTACAAACCTGAAAATCAATAGACCTACACTATGGAACTTAAAATAACAATATTCGCTATATAAGCAATTGACTTATTTTGCCTATTCTCATCTGACTGACATTATTGTAGCTTGTCACAAAACTGTGCTGACATGCTCTAGGGGAAATGTGTTGTGTATTTAAATATACACTAAGCAGTAACTCAGTCAGTGAACAATTATTTTCACACATTTTTATTTGGGAATACTAAATCAATGTTTATTCAGTAAATCTCTGCTTTGATCTTTTGCGCTGCAAGTATTTGATTTCTTGAACAAACAACTTTCTGTATTAAATCAAATGCAGCTTCTGTTCCTACAATTGCTATGGCTCCTTTCATTACATCCTCTAGGCCTAAAAGTGATGTAGAATTTAATTTCTTGACACTCAAGACTTAAGGGTATTGTGACGAAACTACAGCTCTCAACCTCAGACCAAACAGAGCTTTCCCAGCTCACCGGGTCAAAACCAGGTTGAGGGCTGCCGTCACTTACCATATACCAATTACCAGGTATATAAAATACTGCCACCACCCACTAACTAATGGCCGTGGGAACCGATAACAGTGACTAAACTACAACTCTCAACCTTTAGACCACACAGGGCTTTCCCAGCTCACGGGGTCAAAACCAGGTTGAGGGCTACCGTCACTTACCATATACCAATTACCAGGTATATAAAATACGGCCACCACCCACTAACTAACAGCTGTGGGAACCGATAACAGTGACTAAACTACAACTCTCAGTCTCAGACCAAACAGAGCTTTCCCAGCTCACCGGGTCAAAACCAGGTTGAGGGCTGTTACCACTTACATATACCACTTACCAGGTATATAAACTACTGCAAAAACCCACTTACTAATAGAGATGGCCGAACTTTCGAAAGTTCGGTCAGTTTTCGAACTTTCGAACCATATGGAAAGTTCAAAAGTTCGAAAATGGACCCATTAAAGACAATGGGAGTCAAATAGTTTGAAAAGTTTGAATGAAATACAATTAAAATATCAATGGTAACTTAATGTAAATGGCTGTGGGACCTGGGAAATGGTCTGGGGAACATGTTCAAATATCCAGGACTTTTGAAAAATCGAATTTACTCACGCGCGCTACTTTTGAGCTCTCGCGTTCGAACATTTGATAGTTATCCCATGAATAACTCGCAGATTCGATAATTCGATATTTACTATTTTATAATAGATATTTTACTAGCGGATTCGATACTCACGTATAGGTATAATAGACATTTTACTCGCGGATTCGATATTTACTCGCAAATAGGTATAATAGACATTTTACTCGCAGATTTGATACTCGAGTATAGGTATAATAGACATTTTACTCCCGGATTTGATATTTACTCGCAAATAGGTATAATAGATATTTTACTCGCAGATTTGATACTCGAGTATAGGTATAATAGACATTTTACTCCGGATTTGATATTACTCGCAAATAGGCATAATAGACATTTTACTCGCAGATTCGATACTCGAGTATAGGTATAATAGACATTTTACTCCCGGATTTGATATTTACTCGCAAATAGGCATAATAGACATTTTACTCGCAGATTTGATACTCGAGTATAGGTATAATAGACATTTTACTCCCGGATTTGATATTTACTCGCAAATAGGCATAATAGACATTTTTACTCGCAGATTCGATACTCGAGTATAGGTATAATAGACATTTTACTCCCGGATTTGATATTTACTCGCAAATAGGTATAATAGATATTTTACTCGCAGATTCTATACTCGAGTATAGGTATAATAGACATTTTACTCCCGGATTTGATATTTACTCGCAAATAGGCATAATAGACATTTTACTCGCAGATTTGATACGAGTATAGGTATGTATAATAGACATTTTACTCCCGGATTTGATATTTACTCGCAAATAGGCATAATAGACATTTTACTCGCAGATTCGATACTCGAGTATAGGTATAATAGAATTTTACTCCCCGATTTGTGATTTACTCGCAAATAGGTATAATAGATATTTTACTCGCAGATTCTATACTCGAGTATAGGTATAATAGACATTTTACTCGCAGATTCGATACTCGAGTATAGGTATAATAGACATTTTACTCATGGATTCGATATTTACTCGTGAATAGGTATAATAGACATTTTACTCGCAGATTCGATATTTACACGCGTATAGGTATAATAGTCATTTTACTTGCATATTCGCACGCCTCGAACGTTCGAACATTCGGTAATTATCGAAAGTCCGGAAAATATCAAAAGTCCGAGAAATCCAGGATAGTTCGATAAGTCCAAGTCTGTTCGAACTCGAATAGTTCGTCTCAAACTCAGGTTTGAGTTCCAGTTCTACTCCATCTCTACTTTCTAACGGTCATGGAAACAGATACCAGCCTAAATCTAAAATAATACTAAATACCTGTATCACTCGCTGCCACACTGTATCACTCGCTGCAGGAATAATAACAGATGATGCAAGAAATACTAAATACAATTACTATATGTAGCGTCTCAGAGGACAGGATTCTTACTTAGTTCTATTAGAGCATAAGGAGAATCAGCTTAACGATTTTATAAAATATTGTTTAATATAAGAAAACAAAAACGGTGCAAATTGTGATTACAAAAATAATTGATAAACAGACATAAAACAAGCAACAGTAAAATAAAGGGATAAAAGATAAAATACTTATATGATGGTCAAAGTCCAAGTCCTTAAAAGAATAGGTCCATAGATGGTAAAAGAGTTCCTTGGCTCTAAAAAGGTAACTCGCTGTAATCCACTTTTGATGTTTCATAAGATGTTAATCAGGAGTCCTAGTCTATTGTTGTGCATCTCCTTATCTACCCCGGACACAGGGTGGTAACCAGGCTTCCTCAGCCAATCACTTAAAAGGGTAGGTTAGGCTCAGGGTATGTCCAAAACTTTATTACCCTCAGTATGGGTTACTCAAAAAACTAACAATGCTGTCAATACTCATACCTTGGAAAATAAACAACTTACATTTTTTATACCCCAAATTAATCACCCTCATGAATTTACAAAACTAACAAGACCAAACATGACACATCAACAATATGTACGTTTGTATAACAGTTTAAAGTGGGTTTCTAGGATACCCTAAGGCCTACAGTTAGGGTGTTTGGGTCCCACAGGATTCCATTTGAATCCATTTTGAATGGTATTGTTATGGTTGTTGACCCACAAGCCAAGTTATGGCGATTATTAAAAACCTGGTGTTATAATCTCACTCAGAGTTAACACAGGGGTCAAATTGCCCACCTTATTAGACCACCTGCTGGCTTGGAGGCCTCAAGTCTGCAGAGGTTCTACAGAAATCCCTGTTGAGTTTATGGCACCTGAGCCAAATGGTAAAGTAAGTATAGGATGAAGGGGAGAAAACAAAAAGTACAAATATAATAAAACTAATGGAATCTGCTATTGCAGCAGATTACACTAACACTAAACTACACTAACTTGCAGCAGGATCCATATCATGACACAGGCATCCCACCTCTCCCTGAAGTTCAGGGAGTCTCCCTGATTTTAATGGCAGCTCCCTGACTCATATAATACAATCTCCCTGACTCAACTCATACAATCTCCCTGAAATGTGTTGTCTTGAATTAGAGTGAGGGAGCACAATGATGTCAGAGACTTTTAGCGCTTAACAAGTGACAAAAGCACTTAATAGTGACATGACTTGTTGTATGCATGTGTGTCTGACTGTTTTCTTTAGTGTGTGTCTGTTGAAATGCATGTGTTTGTGTGCAAAGTGTCTGACTGTATACATGTGTGGGTCTGTATGCATGGATTATGTGTTGATCTTGGGGTGGGGCTTTAGGTGGTGGGTATCCTCCCTAAAATGTGTGGGTGCCCTCCTTGAAATGAGTTTTGGCAGGGTGGGGGATGTCTGCATGACAGGTATTGATTTGTAAACAATGCTTATTAAAGGGTAACTGTGGTTTCCAATTCTTCCAAGCTAGTAAGGATTATATAAAAAGCCTTCCATTGTACCTTCAAAATAAAACCTAAATCACATCTCTAGATAAAATTTGTGAGGTGTTATTGCTGGAAAGGTTCAGCAATATTACTTCCTGCTTGAACACTTCCTGTTTTCAGTCTTGTGACCAGCTTGTAGTAATGTGACCAGCCTCTGCCTGCATTAATAGGCTTCCCTTCTTAATTTTTATTTTTTTTCCCCAGTTGGTTGCTGCAGTTTACAAGAACAGGCAGACTTTTACTGAATCCGCCCTATATCCATTGTAGATTTGTGGTAGAATCCTGTTTTGTAGATTCCATTAAGTATTACTTCTAGAAGCGAACACCAGTCTACACCATATAACAAATAGCTGAAACCAATTCAAATAATCCAGATTATTGCTACTAAATCCTGTTGCCCAAAGCCATGCGCAGCAAGCAGTGTAAGCCCTATTTATGTCTACGTTGGCCAGTGCAAAATAAATATTAGGCTGTTTAGAAAGATAAGGTTGGGCAGTCACACAACCAGAACACATGCATCGGAGTCCATATAATATACTATACTATAAAAATAGCTTAATTAAACTAAAGGAGTTGCCTGTGATTAATGCTTGTTTCATTTTTATTCTGGTAGGTTAAGGTGTATAGGTATATATCCTTTATCCTTGATATTGTATTAATATATTTAAATTTTTATGGAGATTGAATTGAGTTTTTAGGAGCAACTAATAAAGTGGGGGTACATAACACTATTACACATAGGAAAGGTCTATATGTATGTGTGTAATTATCACTTTTTAATTAAAATCACGATAACAAATTACACTATACAAAGTATAGTACTACTACTGACTTAGATTTTAATTACAAAACCAATGATATAAAATTACTAAAGTATACTTACTTTACTTGACATCCCTAAGTTTAAATGGAAAACTCAAAATGGTAGGTTTAGCCACACCTCTAAGAGTGCTAAAGGGTGTCCCTATGGACACTAAGAGGAAGTGGAATTTTCCAATCATCCAATGAGGTTCTGATCTTAAAACATGTTCCACTGTTAGCAAATCAAAAACTTCTCTTAGGCATTGTACGTGACAAGACAGGAATTGTAAGGAAGTTCCTGTATTACACTCAATTATGTGCTGTTTGAAAAACATGTGACAGTCTTAGCCAATAAAACATTCTTTAGACGCTCACATTCACTCTACTCCTCCCTTTTTCATAGAAAGAAGAAACACTTCCTTTAGGAGAAACAATCCAGTTTCTGTTTGCTAGACAGGAAGTGATGTCTGTTTATGATTATGATTAAAATTGACTTTGTACATCTCTGAAAATGCCCAGCATTCTTAGAGAAACATGGCAGGACAGCTTGAATTCTTTATAGAATAGAACTGACCAATAGTGATCCCTCTCTAACAGACTCTCTGGTGACAGAGATAGATGGTCTCAATCTTTCCTTTATAAAAACTTCCAATGGATCTCCTCTTGGTTGGTTTCTATTGGAGGGAAGTTAGAGGGAGATGATATATTTAAGCTCTGCACAGCAGAACATATTATACAGTGGTGTTTGGACTGAACTATAACACTCTATACCATGTTATTATTAATATATCAGAAAAACCCAAAACCCTGGATTTAAATCTCTATAAATTCATCAGAACAAACAGATAAACAAAACAAAGTGAGTGTTATACAACAAATATAAGATGGATAATGCCTGCCTTTTCTTATATTCATCTAAATGCTAAGTTGTACTTTATGTATATATTTACCCCACGTATTTCTAGAGCACTTTTAATACTTGAGCCCTTTCATATATAAATGTTTTGTATGATTAGTAGGTGCTATATGTATAAATTCGTGGTATTGTTCTTTTGCAATCGGAAATATAGAATTGTGGTTGTAGATCTACAATAGCGTTCGTAAATCAACGATCATGATCGTAGATCTACAACCACGATTGTAGATTAACGGACGTCCGACAATTCGTTAATTAACAAAAGTTTGTCGTAAATGTACTGCGGCCGTACATTTACATCCTCTGTCATGCATTAACGATAATGACAGTATCGCTAAATTGTGATACCACACGTTTATGAATATGGCCAATCAATTCAAGCTATGCACAGCATATTACACAGCAGTTGTAATTCACTGTGGTCTTCCATTGGACGTGGTGATGGCAGGTTTATTGGATCGTTTAAAAAAAAAACTGGATGAGTTTTTAAAAATAAAGAATGTGTCAGGTTACTGGTATTGATACATAAATTTGAAATTGATCCAGGGACATTTCCGATTGCCAGGAAGGAATGTTCCCCCCTTCATACTGTTTTTTTTTTTTTTCCTTCCTCTGGACAGTTAGGTACACACAGTACCAATAAAGCCGCGATACTGTCGGATCTGACAGTATCAGGGCATTATAGCTGTTATGTGTAGCGGTTCCCATTGGCTGAGCGGTTGTTTGAAAAAAAACCCCCAAATTTTCCATGCCCGCAGTAGACTCCCTATAGAGGAGTCTGCCGCGACCGGGGGGAACACAGTCCCGAGCATTCTCCTATAGATCGTAAAGATCCTGTCTGTCATCTTTCAAAAATCTGTAGTGTGTGTACCCTTAAGGCAGGAAATGTGGCTGCAGCGCTCCCAGGTAAATGAGCCCATTAGTTAGTACATACAGTAGGAGTGTCCTTAGTGTAATTTAGTTTCTTACACATTCTAAGTCATGTGGCCTTGTGTTTGTGTTGGGGGAGCATTAAACTAGACACACACAGTTAACTCTGTCTACTATAATGTTTAATTTGATATTTGTGCCAGATTAAAGGGTTGATGCAATAAATAGTGTTAATCACTTTCCTGTGCAGCAACCAACCAGATGTTATTTAACTGCAGTAAACAGTAAAAAAGCGGACATCCAATTGGTCGCTGCAAATGAATAGGTCAGGCAAATATGTTAATCCTCTTATTGCATCATCCTCTAAGCTTTTATTCAAGTCTAAAGGGGACGTAACTTCTTTTGTATTTTATACATAACGTTGTGTAGCACTTTGTAAGATTGTGTAAGTGTAATAGTTTGAACTAAGGCAAACCTAAGGCGGCTATATATTCTTCCTAATATGCTATCCCTTTAGACAGCCTATAGCTCCTTTTCCATTTCAACATACAAATGTTTTTCTAGAACTCTGATATAAACAGTGGTTCTGCCTGAGGGGGTAAAATCAAAGTTTACTCTGCTCCCACCGCTCTGTAATGGGGAAAGCTATAGGCTATATCAAGGGATATCATATTAGAAAGCACTACAGTACCAGACACATTTTCAAGGGATATCATATTAGAAAGCACTACAGTACCAGACACATTTTAACCAATAGATGTTTTGCCATGCTGATAAATCATATCAAATATCCTACATATTTCTATACACAAAGTGATTGGCAGGCTACAATATTAGCATTCTAGTGCTGATCATCGATCAGAAACATCATTGGCTCTAAATCTGTGTGCGAGTACTGTACCAGGCCTAAAGCCCCCATACAAGGGGTATATATTTTATAAGATTCAGTAAATTCAATCACATCGCTCAAAATATCGATATCGTTATTTTCTGTTTTTCCGGACTTCAACTCATCAATATCAAATGGTTTATCGGAAAAACAAAGATTGGACCAGGCGGAATGAGTGTCAGTTTATACAAAATAAAATCAGCTGCAGATTTGTTCATTTTAAATGTTCTGGGTATACGTCATGTAGCGTTACATGGAAACAGCACATATTTCACCCCAACCAATTATTTTGTATAGCAGGGTAGGTACAAGCAACTGTTGTGTCCTTTAGCCCCCATTAGAACAGAGGCATTAGAAACTGATTGGAGAGTAGCACTCTTCCAAGGTGTTATATGGCGATACATTAACAGGCAGGACACCTTGGTATACCCATTCCGATTGCTAGAACACCTTTCTACTCGGTCTATGTAATTGTAGTTTACAAAGGAGGGTATTTGCAGTAAACAAGCAGTACTTCAAATTGCATTAAAGGGCAAGTCCACCCCCAAAACTAACTTTTTATATTTATTTGGCCCAAATAAGTGCTCCAAAACAAACTTTACTGCATGTAAATCGGTCCAGTGGTACAAAAGTTACAGACCTTTGTAGCTGGCTTAATCCTGCAGCATGGACCAATACAGCGATGAACAGAGATAGGTTACATTACCTTGCCTCTGTTCTTTTCATGTTCTTGAGCATGTCTGTTAGCATCCAGCAGTGAGAACAGAGGAAGTTGCATCAGTAATGGTCTGACCCCTGGATCCCTCCCTCTTTTCCCTCTCAACCAATCACAGCTGTAAAGTTATGTGTACTGAAGAAATCCAGGATCAACAGCTGCAGCCAGCCAGCCCAGAGAGAGAGATAGAGAGAGAGACACACACAAACACAGGCAAGAATTTTTTTTTTTTTCTAAGCTGCAGCTCAGGGTCATCTAAAGAGGAAGTGGAGAGGAAGTGCAGCCTGATATATATCTCATTAAATATGGGGCAAGGCAAATGATTTTGAGAAAAATGAACATGGTGTTTGAGGTTGGTGCTATTATATAAAGAACATATAAAAAGTTTATTTTTGGGTGGACATACCCTTTAATAATGTGCACTACTCAAGTTATAAATTACCATAATGTTAGAGGATAGCCTGTAGTTAATGTGGGACAACATTTGAATAACATTAAAATAATCAGCCATCTTTAAACTTAAACCACGTACAGATATGGGGAAACATTCTTGACGGTATATTTTTAGGTTCAGAGAGAAAACACCTTGCAGTTTGCATTCTACTGAGTTAAGATTCTGGGCGAGTAGATCATTTATTCTGTCTAATTCTGTAACAGGCAATCACAAATTGATGTCAACTCAACTCAGCAGCAATCAGCATTAGAAAGTAAATGTTAAAATTGTTGCTGTAGAAAAAAGCACGTTTTGCGGCGAATTACCATTTATATGCAGATTTTCTGATTAAACTGCCACCAGTGAGAGAAAGGTTTTTCCTTTTTTACATTTTTATATTTACAAGGAATCAGAATGCAAATAAATGCAGATATCTTAAATGTAACATCATGAGGGCTGTCCGAGCAATATCTATAATTGCAAAGCAACTGTTTGGTATTAGGATTGATTTTTAACGAAAGAAAGAAACGAACAGCCAAGCGATGTATGTTAAAATGCAGATGGATTAATAGGTCATCTATTTGTACTCTAACAAGTTCCACTCCTAAAGAAATGGATTTAGAAATGGTTGAAGGTTCCAAGTAAATAGATGATGGGTTATTTTTTGATACTGGAGATAATCAGGGAGATTCAATAAAAGGTCTTATCGTTTAAAATGGTGCTAATTTTGCCCCAACCAATCAGATCTTATTTAATATTTGAAAGCTAACATCTGATTGGTTAGGGCAAAAATAGCACCATTTTAAACAATAAGAACTTTTATTGAATAACCCTGAATGTATTCTAGGACAATGATGTTCTAGTTGTTGTGTAGCAATGCGCCTCTGTTTGGAAATTGATCTGTAGTTTTGTGTTTTCTTTCTTCTGACTAGGCTTTCTGTTCTGCATTATTATGACTTAAAACGTAAAATTCTGTCTAAGGCTGGGTACAACCGGGCGAGATTTGGACCCATTCAACTGGTCAGTCGGGTCAAGATATTGTTGATCGTGGTAAAAATAACTGACATCCATATATTTGTGCAACCGGTTGTGCAGTCAACATAAGACCGTAGTTCGCTCAAAATATACCGTCATAATTCCATCGAACTGTTGCCTGATTTGGATGAAGGCTCGAGGTGCAATGGTCTTTTGTAAAGAAAAAGTACAGCAGATATTTCAAATTGATCAGCTGGATTACAAGAATATCAGGCAGTTCGGTAAAAATATCGCCTTGTGTGTATCTAGTCTAATCTCGATATTTCACATGAACAGGCTACTCTTACAGATTATCTACTGTCAGTTATACCAGGGAGTATGGCAGTAGAGCGTTGTATGGCATTCTATGATCAGTATAGTCAGACTAACATTACATGATGAGAGTTACCCAAACTCTCTACTAAAGGCTAGGCACACTGCACCATTTGAACACACATGGGGCAACCAGGATCAAACATAAAGCCTCCTCCAGAAAACCACTGCGGATAAAGCACGGATAGGGGCCCCCATCATAGTTTTGCTGGGGGTGGCAGTGGTTCTTAGTTATGCCACTGCGCGAACTGATTTCGCCGTTAAAAGTGCACACTAGTGTTGGCCAATAAGTCTGTCCACACAAGGTGCGCTGCTGCCCATTGCACTGTGATCCGATTTCGTAGCTCATGTGATCACCATTTTGTTAGATTCACATGCTCTCCGATTGGCAAATATCAGAGAGATCGCAGTGTAAGGGGGAATCAATGCGATCATTGTAGCCTCAGCCTAGTCTATAGTTTTTTTAGGAGACTCTCAATGATTGTGTTTTGGTCCTGGTATATCTGTAGTACTCAGTTCAGATCACCGTAGCGGTATTAGTCATTAATCACTTTCAGGGTTATTCAATAAAAGTTCTTATCGTTAAAAAGGTACTATTTTGCCACCAACTCATCGGATGTTATCTTTCAAATGTTAAATAGGATCTGATTGGTTGGGGCAAAAATAGCACCATTTTAAACGATAAGAACTTTTATTGAATAACCCTGTATGTATGTTGGGTTTGGTAAAAACAGGCTGACAGAATTGGTCTATTTTAATAATCGGACATAGTGAAAACATTCTGTAGTGATATTAATGGCTGATAATATTGCTATGTGCACAGCCACCTTAATTTTGTTTAATTATTTTACAGTAGAAAATAATGTTTTTTTTCACCTCTTTTGTGAAAAACAAAATAATTCTGGACTGTTGAGGATATTATAATGTCCAGTGGTGTTTTATGTATAAATCAGGATTTTTCTAATTATAAAATCCCTCGGCAATCTAAACAGTAGGTAAGAATGAGGTCCGGTTGGGCTTGCAAAGGGCAAAGCTAATTTACAGAGCTACAATATCTAATCTAAAGCAAATTAGATAACAATGAGAGCACATGTGAAATATAAAATGCACAAATAGAATGAAAATGCATGAATTAAATCCTTTAGGCAAGCACAGCAAGTTATGACATGACGATAATAGGATTTTCAATCTCTTCTTAACACTCTGATCTCTTTAGTACCTTTTCTGAAAATAATAATGTTGGTTCTTCAAGCTTTCATTTGGTAAAATTATTAGCAAACAATTTAAAGAACTGACGGACCGATGCTTTATCCTCCATATTTGTGGTTTATTAGCGAATATCAGATTAGCGTTGGTTTTGAACTAATACCCAAACATTTTTGGAAATGGCACGCCGTAGCCTATGTAGTAATGGCTTAGATAAGATTAGCACAACAATTTTGTGCTAATCTTAGTGCCATTACTACTGTTGCATACTGGGCCTATGTAGTAGTGAAAAGGTTATGTCTTACCTGACCAAGGTCCTGTGATACAACTCGCAACTTAAAAACCTTTTAAGTATTAAATTGACCCGCAAGAACACACAGCATAGATATGATGGAATGTAAAAAAAGGAAATTATAGAGTTCTAACCACGACCACCTACCCCCCACAACCTTCTCATCAAGAGTACCTAAGCCCCTGGGTTTCCCATTTCTAAACTGTAATATCTATAGTTTTGTTTGTGATATGGTTTATCTCCACCCCCCTGTCTTAGTCTGGGCCCTGACCAAAGGTAGTGATTCTTCCCATATGCCAGTCCTTGGACTGAGGGAAGGGATGGAGCTAGACGAGTTTAGGTCCTCACCCAGGGTATTATTGATAGGGGGGTGGTGGTCTGATAAAGTATAATTTAATTATGAAGGGGGTGGGTTTGGTGGGAATTGAAAATATCCTTGGATCAACTCCAACTTTAGGTATCAACACCATTAACATGCAACATTCTTTCTTTTTAGAAACGTGTCCATCTTTTTTGAAAATAAACCTGCCATCACCACGTCAAATGGAAGACCGTTCCATAGTTTTACCGTTCTTACAGTGAAAAATACCTTTTGAACTTGAAGACTAAACTTCTTTTCTTGCAGTCTTAAGGGATGTCTGCATGTCCTCTGACATGTACTTTTGGTGAACAATGCATCAGATAGTTTAAAATATGGCCTATTCATGTATTTATACACAGTAATCATATCCCCATGCAAATGCCTTTTCTGTATAATTTAACTGTAAATTATACAATCTGTCTTCATATTCAAGCTCCTCCAGTCCCCTTATTAATTTAGTTGTACTTTCAGTCCCCAAAGGTCCTTACCTAGCCTCTTGTCCCATGCCATTTCCTCTGGCTCCTCTCGCATCACTTCCGGCTCTTCGTGTGCACGCAAGAAAAGTCTTCCTTGATCCCAAATGTTCCTTTTGGCTCAATTCTTCCATTGGCACCAAATTCAAACAGATTTCCCTATCTGGTTCTGGTCTGTCTAAATCTGGTATTCCTATTGGTCTAGCCTTTCTATATTACTGTCTTTTAGTCATTGCCTGTTATAGCCTGTGGTTTATCCTTTGCTCATGATTTGTTATTTGGTTCTCAATCGCCTGTCCTGACCTTTGCCTGCCTTTGACTACATTTTCTCTTTACTTGAGATGGCTGAAAGTGCTGGGTCTCGTTCCATTTTTGGGTTTTTGGATCTCGGGTAAATCCCGAAGATCCGAAAACGGAACTTAAATTCGGGACTTAGGAGCACATTTTAGTTTTTTATCAAACGTTCAAGCCATTTCCAAAAATTCTCGAAAATATCCTCGAACGTTCGATAATCCACAAAAATACAGTTGGAAACTATTTTCGAGTTTACAATCGTATTATTGAGAATTATCGAATGTTCGAGACTTTTTTTCAGAATTTTCGAAGATAGCTCGAAAGTTCGATAAAAATGTAAAATGCGCTCGGAAGTCCCGAATTCCAAACGATCCGTCCAATTTCGGACGGAACATTCACATTTCGGAACTGAGGGGTTGGTTCTGTGTCTGATCCAGGTCCGAATCAGACCCGGATCCCATATCTACTCTTGACCTGTCTGTACCTTGCCTTGCTGACTGATTCTCTGTTGCTGACCTTTTGCTACATCCTTGACTCTGTTTCTGGTTACAATTTGGTACCTCGCTGCTGTTTTGCCCTGTCTACCTGTTGTTCTTCCAATTTCCTTGTGCATTCTCTGCCTCACCTCAGATACCCAACATTCTAAGTCCAGGGGGCAACAGATTCTGATGAGGCAATACAAGCCGGCAAGCAAAGGCTTATCTATTGGTGAAACAAGGGGTGTACTCTATTTTTCCTGTGTACATACCCTTTAAACCCAAATGCTTCTAATAGTAACATAGTAACATAGTAACATAGTAATTAAGGTTGAATAAAGACATTCGTCCATCAAGTCCAACCTATTCCCTTTTTTTTTTTTTTTTTTTTTTAACCCTACCTAACAGTTGATCCAGAGGAAGGCAAAAAACCCCAGCTAAAAAAGGGGGGAAAAATTCCTTCCTGACTCCAAACGGCAATCGGAAAGTATCCCTGGATCAACCAGATCTATATGCATTAATACCAGTAATTCTCAATATTTTTTAGTTTTAGAAACTTATCCAGGCCTTTTTTAAAGTTATTCAATGAACTTGCCATTACCACCTCTGCTGGAAGACAGTTCCACAGTTTCACCGTTCTCACTGTAAAGAAACCTCTCCTAACTTGAAGATGAAACTTCTTTTCTTCCAACCTTAAAGGATGTCCACGAGTCCTCTGATATGACCTATTAGTGAACAATGCACCAGAGAGTTCACTGTATGGGCCATTAATATATTTGTATAAGGTTATCATGTCCCCACGCAACCGCCGCTTCTCCAATGTAAACAGCCCTAACTTGTCTAATCTGCCTGCATATTCAAGCCCCTCCATTCCCCTTATTAATTTAGTTGCCCTTCTCTGAACTGCCTCAATTTCCAAGATGTCCCTTTTGTATATGGGATTCCAAAACTGCACCGCATATTCCAAATGTGGCCTTACCAGTGCCTTGTAAAGAGGGAGAATAATATTTTTCTCTCTTGATTCCATTCCCCTCTTTATACAAGACAATATCTTGCTAGCTCTAGCTGTTGCTACCTGGCATTGTTTGCTACAGCTAAGTCTGTTATCTACCAGAACCCCCAAATCTTTTTCCATTTCAGATGCACTTAACACAGAGTTATTTATGGTGTAGGTGGCACAGGGATTATTAAATCCCAAATGCATCACCTTACATTTATCAACATTGAATCTCATCTGCCATTCTGCTGCCCATTTTGATAATCTATCTAGGTCTGCTTGCAGCACTTGCACATCATTGGAAGTTTCCAAAGCTCTGCATAATTTAGTGTCATCAGCAAACACAGAGACCTTGCTCTCAATGCCACCTTCTAAGTCATTTATAAACAGATTAAACAGAAGCGGCCCCAGTACAGAACCCTGAGGAACTCCGCTTAGAACTTTAGCCCACATAGATGTAGCTCCATTAACCACCACTCTCTGTTTGCAGTCCAATAACCAGTTCTCTATCCATGAACAAATGTTTTCTTCAAGGCCAACAGTCCTCAGTTTATACATTAGTCGCCTATGTGGCACAGTATCAAAGGCTTTTGCAAAATCCAAATATACCACATCCACAGCTGTGCCTGAATCTAACTTCTTACTCACTTCTTCATAAAAACCAATTAAATTTGTCTGGCATGATCTATTTCTCATAAATCCATGCTGACTACTACTAATAAGATGATCTCTGGAGACAAAGTCAAGGATATGATCCCTTAACAAAGTTTCCATCACCTTCCCTACCACTGATGTTAGGCTTACAGGTCTATAGTTACCAGGCTGTGAACGACTACCTTTTTTGAATATTGGTATTACATTGGCTTTTTTCCAATCCAGCGGCACATCCCCAGACAAAAGCGAATCTGAAAAGATGAGACACAGTGGTCTTGCTAGAACTGAACTAAGCTCTTTTAAAATCCTAGGATGCAATCCATCTGGTCCTGGCGCTTTATTGATATTAACTTTGTCTAATTGATTCCGTACCATATCCTCTGTTATCCAATGTGAAAACTCTTCATTTCCTCCCTGCACATTGTTACAATCCCTACTGTAAGGATTCTCAACAGTAAAAACCGATGTAAAAAAACGGTTTAGCAGATTAGCCTTTTCGGCATCCTCTACAACCACCTCAGCTCCATTATTTAATGGTCCCACATTCTCAGTCCTCATTTTTTTACCATTTATATACTTAAAAAACATCTTGGGGTTGGACTTGCTTTGTTCGGCAATCCGTATTTCATTTTCTATTTTAGCTAGTTTAATTGCTTTCTTGCACTCTTTATTACAACTTTTGAAGTCCCTGTAAGCCTGTTCTGTGCCTTCTGCTTTCAAAATTTTAAAAGCCCTTTTCTTTTTTTCCATTTCCCTTTTTACCTGAGCATTAAGCCATGCAGGAGTGGACCTCATTTTTTTACACTTGTTTCCTAAAGGAACCGATTTGGAAATGTTCTAGTTTAATATCCCTTTAAAAGTGGTCCACATCTGCTCAGTATCTTTACCTAGAAACAGTTCCCCCTAGTCTATGAGCAGGAGCGATTCCTTTAAAAGCATAAAATTAGCTTTCCTAAAGTTAAAAGTTTTTGTTAAGCCAGTGCACTTTAGTTTTCTGCAACCTATATTAAATGACACTATATCATGGTCACTATTCCCTAAGCTTCCCATTACCTTCATCTCCAAAATGAGCTCTGGGTTATTAGATATCACCAGATCCAACAACGCATTCTTTCTAGTAGGAACTTCTACCATCTGTGAAAGAAAATGCTCATATAGGAAATTTAAGAACTTTATACCTTTTGAGGTGCTGGCAGTTCCATTACTCCAATCTATTTCAGGGTAGTTAAAATCCCCCATAACCAGAACATGCCCCATACCAGCAGCCTTCGCCAACTGCATATGGAGATTCATTTCCACCTCTTCCCCGGCATTTGGCGGCTTATAACACACTCCAACAATTAATTTACCTACCTTCTTGCTTCCTGTACACAGTTCCACCCATAATGTTTCTGTAAGTTGACTAAATAATATTCCTTAACCTGGACAATTTAATATATATAGAAATATACCCCAGGGAAGTTCAGTTTAACAGAGATTATAGTGGTTACATACGGTATAACCTGTCATGCCTACATTTTCTGGCTTTTTTAATTCAGTTAGATGTTAATGGTATTAACAGTCCCAATGAGAGCATTGGAAACAGAATTGCATGATTTTTGGTTGACATTTACAAATGGGACTGAATTTAAGTTCAGAATTCACTAAACTGTCAAATTAATATTCATTAATGAGAGGATTTACTTTCATATTTCATATTTAGTATTTACGTGCAGTTAAATTAAAAGTTGATGTAATTCTACTGTAACTGTAACTGCAACTTTTGTTTCATACCAAAAGCCACATTAAAATATCAATAAAATTCCATAGCAAAGAGCATGAGAAAAGTAACATACAAGGCATATATGGTCCCACCTGTATTTAGACAATAAAGTGCTATGAGCATTTAATGAAAACCTCATTTAACGCAAACATTTGTATTAATCTGTTACTCCACTGTTATTATATGTATTGATTGTGTTTCTCACTTACCCTTAGACCTTAAGTCAAAAGAATGTTTTTAATTGGATTCTTTCATTAATATTTTAATATATCCAGAGAGGGAAACTTTCCTTTTGATTTCAATAATAAATGAAATCGCCATAAGACCGCTAATGAATTTTAGTTAATTCCAGTTTCTGTAGGGACTGTTTATTTCCTTTAATCTAATGTTTCTCATTTAAAAGATATCCCGAAGACAGTGTAATAGGATTTACCAATGTAAATTGCTAGAAATTATTAAAAAGCAATGAAATTATATCAGTCGGTAGCCATTTATCAGCAAATTCCTTCCACACCACAAAGGCAAATTGAATACAAAAGGAAAGTAAATCATAGAACATTAATTTAAAGGTAATTTTTTTTTTCTTTTGGTTTTTTTTCTCAAGTGAATCCTAAAATGTTGGCCCCAACCCCCAAACAGTAAAGGAAAGGGGGAAAGTAACTCTTTTTATAAAGGTTTTAAGGGGCATGTTTAAAGGAACACTAAACACATAAAAATGACTAAGTGCCATTCGTTTCTATTATTCACAGGGAGGTAAGAACGCTTATTCTCACCTCCCTGTGAATAATAGGACGCTCGGGGGACCAGGAACTTACCTTACCCGCCGCTCCACTCGCAGCCGCTCAGTCTCTGAACAGCTGTTCTGTCCCGATCGCGCATGGTCGGGACAGAGCGGCTGTCAGAGACTGAACGGCTTTACAGGTCCTTTAAAAACTTGCGGTAGCAAAAGTGTGGGTTATCATAAAAGTACGACCATAAAAGCCATAAACGAGCTTTCACTCGTAATATACCATGCAGTAGTAAAATATCACAATGGTATTGTATGGGCGAGCGTAAATCTATGATCTAATTTTAACACTACACTCTGGATCTAAACCTACGCACTAAATTTAAAATACCCCAAAATTTCTGGTTTCAGCATCAAGATGGCAATTTTGAGACATAATTTTGGCTTTGGCAATAAAATTTCGATGTCCAAATTTTGTAGCTAAAAATTTAACAGCATTTTGTGAACCTTCCAAAGGGGGGGAACACCTTTGGCAGGCTGTGTAATCTCTATTAATCAGGTCAAATAAAGCTTTAAAGCTTAGGGTTTTAATAATACATGGGATTGGTATGCTTACATTATATATTGATGCACATTCCTGGGCCCCATCCTATATAATAAAATGCAAGTGTGCGTCCCTGTGTCCCTGTGTCCATGTGTGTGTGTGCTGCAGTTACCTCTTTTTGCCACTTGGTGTGCACTCTATTCCTCAGGCTGCTGTTATTTCCCTCCAGGCAATTACAGAGTGCATTGACAGTGCTCTACCTCCCCCACCGCAGCCTCTTAGCCCCTCCATTTACTTTCGTGCAGGAAAGTCTTTTACTGTGCGGCATAATTTACTTTTGCGTACCTCCATCAGCGTACCTTCAGTAACACTCGCGCCGGTTGATTATGCGCATGTGCGGAAAGCATTTTCACGGTAACTGTTTAGACGCTGAAGCGTATGGATGGCTGCACAGTCCCTGCTATTTCCAGGTAATAGCGTAACAGTTAAAGAGACAGAAGACCTCTTTAGAGAACAAACCTAAAGGAAAAGGACAGTTAGCTTATGGATGGCTGAGGGAAAACAGTTCTATCCAAAGTGTATGGACGGGGGGCCCTTGGATTTGGGACAGAGGGGGGACTCTGGCCTTGGGACACTAAGAGGGTCTCTCTCCTTGGGACATGGAGGAGGACTATGGCCTTGAGACACTAAGGGGGCACTCTGTGCTTCTAGCGCCCGTTATTGTAGCGGGCTTAATGTCTAGTATATCATAATACCTGTGCTAGTGAAAACAGTAAAAACATGGGGGTTTTAGTTGGGTTGACTCCCTGCTTGGTTGCATTTTCTTGGGAAGGTTGTCTCCCTGACCTTGCATTGGATTAGTATTACAGGCTATCACTTCCCCCCGCCTACTGGCTTTTAACAAGGAGGTAAGAGGCTTCTCATCCAATGCTTAGCATTCAAGGCATAAGACCCCCAATTATAGGGATGTGTTGGGGGTGCTACTACCACATGGAAGCTTGGTCAATCTTTCGGCAGAGAAGCTCTGCTAGAATGCACACACAAAAGGGGGGCAGATCAGTAGCACTTCCATTATATGTTATAAAGTAATTTTGCTGCAGGAGCTCCCACAGCCCCGCTTTTGTGTATGCATTGCATATTATATATTGAAAATTTATTTTTAAAATTTGCCTTTTAATAGACTGAAATAGATTTCATTCAGTTCAATTAGCCTGTAATCAAAGTCTTGCTTACCTGTTGAAGTAAACATTTTAATCACTGTTTAAGTGCGCCAGGTACTTCATCAAGGTAATTAAAATCATACTTCATTTAAATGACATGGCTCTTCACGATTAATCTTTATTACAAACTGTATATCGAACTAAAGATAAATAAAAATCACAAGCAAATATTTTCATTTGGACCAAATGATCCTTCCAACCCACGTTATTAGTTTACATGTACAATAAAAATGTACTCCTGATATCCTAATTTCTAGTCATTAGCTCCCTATTGTTGGTTACCCCAATCTCCTAGCAGTGCCTAATTCTTTCCCACACCCCCTAGTGGTCACAGGGTTGGTAGTTTCTAATGAGGAGTTTCAAAATTGACAAATATTGAATGTATTCAAACAATCATTCTTTGCTTTTTTGTTTTTTAAGGTTTAGACTTTACAGGAGGTTTAATATCATGGGAATATTTCTCATTGACAGTACCCACAAGGTATGTAGTCATAAAATTACTGAGAACATTTACTTTATTGGAAGGTCTTTCATAACTACAGGGCACTCATGACATAATAAATCTAGTTTTATTTGTAACAATTCTTACTATTTCCTTCACTGAATTTATTGATGTACCAGTAAGGAAGTTGTCTGTTGTTTGGAAAAAAGGAACTAATTCTCTGCCAACAGCAAAGTTACTTGTGTCCCTAAGGAAAATAAAGCACTTTATGTAAAATATATGTGATAGCGAACTATAAATAATGTGGCAATAGGAGTGGAAAATTGTTCTCAAATGACACATAAAACATAAAATTAAAGGTTAAATACAATTTTAAAAGCCATAATAAAGAGAACCAGGAGACATTACATTACATTTTAACAGTCCACTAATGGTAATCTTTACTCTATCAATAAAGATTATTTTGGGTAATCATTTGGTTTTTAGAAATGAAATAAAATGCCTTAAGGAACAACAAACCTTTTAATGCATTTGCTGTCTCTGGGGCTACATGGGCAACTACACTGGTAAGTGAGGCAGGTTTTTCTAATCTACTATTTACTACCCATATTGGGTAATACTGTCGATTGGTTAGAAGTCACAATGGGCGAAAGATTAGGGATTTCCAAACTTTCTTTAGTATACAAACATTAGGAAATTTCAAAGAAGTAACTTTACTCTACTCTACTCTTTCGGAACCCTGCATTTTATCTACTACTGTGGGTGGTGGGGTTTTTGTAAATTATATGTCTTAGGTGATGTATATATTTATCTGTGTCAATAAATTCATATTTGCAGCATTGGATGTCAAGTGTGAGAGTGCTATTAAAGGGATAGGGGAGGTTTCTTTCTCCTGTCATAGTGTTTTGATTTATATTATCATATATCCCTAGCACCATCCGTGTGTGGATAATACACATCCCAGTAGATCTATAAAGATAGTGCACCCGAGTATAGTAAATTTAATTATTGGGAATCTTGGCACATGCTACAAAAGTTGATACAACATTTGTATTATTGCATACTAAAAAACTCTCTTCCAAAAAAAAAAAAGGCCTGAAATATGCAAAAAGTCACTGCACCCATTAAACTTGAATGTTATTTTCTAGGCAATGCCACAATCCAGCCAGTGACATCACTTCTCCTTGAATGGAATCAGCCTTCTTTTTTGGCATGCATTATGTCGGAGGTAAAAACCGCTGGGCAGTTAGATTTTAAAGTTGGATCATCAGAATGAACGTCTAATAAGCTTTAAAATCTAACTAGTGTATGGGCAGTTTTATGGCTGCATACTGGAGCACCTCCCTTGCAGCTGTGTGAGCTCTGTTAGAACACATAAAGCTTGCAGAGGTGGAGAGAAATGGGTAGACCAGTGCCATTGGAGTGAAGTATTAGGTACAGTAAGTATATAAAGAAACAATACATAGGAAATAAGATAAACCCCAAAGGATTTTCGGAAAAAACACGCTATTCAGGGTGGGTGCTATGGGTGTATAGAGAAATTTTAAACAACTTAGGATAGGTCAAAAAATTACCATAAGTCACCCATACGACTCCCACTGGAGGGAGGCACTCCTCCGAATATTAAAAGGGGAAGTAAAAGGTCATTACTTAGCTCCAATTGTATAAAAGACCATAACAGGTAAAGTTCAGAGTAAAATCTTCAAAGTCTTTATTATTTAATACAATTAAAACACAAACAACTGACCATAACTACAGTGAACACTAAAAAATATCTATCTATCTATCTATATATAAGCCGTCGGTAGCGGGCACTCCATAAAAACAGCAGCCTGGGTGCACAATCCAAACGAATACAGCATAGAGAAAAATGGAGGCACTCACAGGACTTCACAAACAGCGTGGGTGTTTATTCAAACATGGTGGTTAACATGTTTCCGCCCCGTCAATGGGGCCGTCTTCAGAGGACCTTACTGGGAGGAGCTTACCCACGAGGGGATATTCAGCCCCTATGGGCGGTACTTAGGTTCGGCACGATAGCAGGGAGGGGACACACCTCCCGATTCATTGGTGGATCAGATTAGCGTGATAGAATCCTCGGATTGGCTGGGCACTGGGGATCGGCCGCATACTTATGATGTAACATTATGGGGACGGATACCCGTCCACCCTGGAACATGTACCGAGAATTGCAGCATAGGGGTGAGTGGACTAATAGTGTATCATATAATGGTAGTCACTGTGGGTGTATTAATATATGCATATGTGGGGGGATAATTAGTCACGGGGTGACCGGAGGGTATTTAAGGTTGTTTGGCACATGGTTCTGGTTATTCTGATGACAGTCCGTGTGGGGACTGAAACGCGTCAACATGACATAAATTAATAAATTATCGGCTAAAGAAGACCTGTGAGTGCAGTCATTTATGTGTGTGTATATACACAGGTACCTATACATAGACCAAAACACAGAACCAGGAGTCCCCAGATAACCACCTAATACAGCGTGATAATATAGTGTGGGGCAGAGACCACGAGTATGCCGTGCAGTTCGATATCTTCATGCCCCTCCGCGCAACCCCCAATGTAGAGAGTGATAATGGAGGTCGGGGGCTCGTGGCACTTAGAGTGGTTAACGTTCACCATGTTCAAACTATATATGCTTTAAAAATAAATGTTAGTCAGATAAGCAGATAGCAGATAGTTAGCGTGGTTAGGCGTAAGCGGATGAATTATGTAGCTAAGCAGGTTTCATGCAGCCAAGTATGTTAAATGCACAGGTAAGTATATTCATACATTAGCACTACCTTAGTTCGCTATACCGCTATGTTCCTCAGTTCGTCGTCCAATAGAGTCCACCTCCTGCTGTTCCGCATTACATCGGTCCCCCGACAAGGGTCATTAAAATTGGCACTCTACTATTCCATGAAGTGCTTCTTACTCCATCTCTGCCCCAGACCTATCACGCTGACCGAACGTGACTGACGTACGTTTCGGAAGTTACACTTCCTTCTTCCGGATCTAAGATCCTGTGTCTTATCCTTTATTTTGACTGGTTGGTGTGCCCCACTAAACGGCTTCCTCCCACAAACCAGTTCCACCACTTTTTATTCCATATTAAAAGTGTTCCCATTACATCTCCAATGTACTTCATAAATCCAATGATCTGGTATAACATATTAGATTATATGAGCCATTGTATTTAGTGAACCCATATTTATATACATTTATTAGGATAAGATAAAACGAGGGATTGCTTTCTAGTGCAAACGCGGTTACCACCATTAGGGAGAAAATGTCCCATTTGTTCAATAGTCTATTAGGATAAATCATATTAAAGATCCCAATTAAAAATGCGATCCCTAATTCATTTGCACCATATCTATATATGAAACATTAGGCTTACTGATTCCCAGTATTTACCTTATTAAATAAACTAAAGTATATAAGTTCCTCATTCAGGCCATTTGTTGCAACCATATTCATTTCAAAGATCCATCGAGTCTTTGAAGGATGTTTTGATCCCAGTTTCCACCTCTACAGGTTTTTTTTTTTTTTTAGCTCTTTCCATGCCCCATGCCTTTAATAGATCTGGGTCACTATCATGATTTGCTTGACCTAGCTACAGAACTTTCTTCTGTTCTATTTTTTATATTACGAACATGTTCCCAAATTCCAAATGTTCTTATAGTTTGTCCAACATATATTTTATTACATGGGCATTGTAGGGCATAGATCACCCCTTTAGATTTGAAATTGATGAAATCTTTAATCACATATGTTTGTTTGTTGTTTTTAGCATAATGAAATTCAGTTCTCTTTTTATACATAGTTGGGCATGCTTTGCATCTGCCTCAATTATGTGAGCCATTTCATTTATTAGCATTTAACCAAGTTGAGACCTGTGTAGATCTCAGGTCATTTCTAACCAATCTTTGCCCTGTAGTTAGTGCTTTTCAGGCAGTTATCATTGCTCTATCTGGAATGGCCGTGGATAATATTTTGTCCGATTTAAAATATATATATATTTATTCCGAACAAGTTTCATCCATGACCAATCTTTGTTATACTTAGTAATCAGTCTAATTATACCATCATTATTACTATTAGATAATTTCTGATTGTTAGTATACAGTATTCTCTGAGTAGCCTCTTTGCAAGAATCTTGATCTTAGGTCCAAATCACTGCAGTTCCTTTGCAAGAAAAGATATTGACCCATCGGTATTCCTTTGAGTATAGCATTTTCTGCAGTGGGTTTTCTGTAGACTTCTGTTTTTAGCTTGTTCCCAACTTTTTAAAGGTGTAGAGTTTAATGTTGGGGTGGACCACGCCCTTTTAAATTATATTTAAAATATATTTCTAATTTTCTCAACTATAACAATTCTTACATTCTTTTAAAATGTAATATATGCATATGACAGGCTGTAATACTGACTTTCATGTCAGACACATTCTCCACCAAAGCCACTTCCTTATCTCTGGAGGCAATGTCATTGCAGTGTATTGAGAATTCTTCCAATGAGCAAGCATTATGACAATCTTTTTCAGTTTGTAAAAATGTATTTTTACTTTAAGAAAAAAATTTGGAAAAAGAATAAAAATATTTAATGGTTTCGGCACAAAAAAATAAATATCAATCTAAATCCTACAGGCTTCTTATTTGTAAAATGTCGCATGTACAATCTGTTCAGTTCTAGTGACTGAATACATAGTGACAAATGAAATGGATGACAGATTGCATAAACAGTCAGACGGCTTGTAATATAAAAAGTTTTACATTTAACTCAGCCACATCTCAGGCACTGCAATGCAACCAGCTGTTTTCTTTCTAAAGGAATAATCAATGTTTTAGAAAATTAATAATTTGGAGAAACACTAATGAAATAAAACAGGAAACACGGAAAGAAATCAAGAAAATCAATTTAGATTCTTAAAAGCAAAGTTAGAGGATTCATTTAACTGGACTTTACTGCAGAGTTAATCACTGGATTATGAGGTGCAGGAGCCACTTAAATTCAATTGTAGAAGGAAAAAAATAACTGCATTATGAGACATAGGGGCATATTTATAAATGATTGATATTTTCATCGTTTTGCTATCACTATGCATTGCCATGGCAAAGAACATTATTTTTTGCATATTTAGAAAGCCTTTTGTGTTAAAAAGTCCTTTATTGTGGCGAAAACAAAAATTGCGCTTGTCGTTAATCCGTATATCGGTGATTGGATTACAGTAAATTATGGAAAATAATCTGACACCCCCCCCGGATACTTTTTAGTATTGAGAAATGCTCCATGATGCACTGACACCTTCCATGGACCCACTGTAAGGCTACAAATATGGGCACTTAAGCCTTTTCGACACCTCAGACTTGGCAATTTTAAATGGCTGAAGTTAACGCAGTTTTATAAATATGACCCATTACATTTATTAGCATTTAACTAAGAGTCAAATAGTTCAAAAAGTTTGGATTAAATACAGATAAAATAGCAACTTACTGTAAATGGCTGTGGCACCTGGGAAATGGTCTGGAAAACATGTCCATATCACCACCAGTGTAGTTTAAACACTACCTTTCCCTACGAATGGGCAATTGTCGGGTTTCCGCATGCTACATTCAAGGGTTATTGCCTATTCAAGGGTTACTGAATAATGCCTTTGAGGGTTAACGAAAACGAATGATTTATTCGAAGGTTACCGAAATCGAACAATACATTTGAGAGTTACCAAAATTGAACGATACATTTGAGGGTTACCGAATAATACATTCAAGGGTTATCACCTAAACGGAACATTCCTGGAATATTCCAGAAACAAAACTGTACATTTGAGGGTTATTACAAAAACGCTGCATTGGAGCATTGTCGATGAAACGGTACATTTGAGGGTTATTGCCGAAATGCCACATTCAAGGCTTATCACCGAAAGGTACATCCAAGGGTTATCTTCCAAACAGTACATTCCAGGGTTATTGCCGAAATGGTACATTCGAGGGTTATGGCCGAAATCGAGGGTTAGCAAACGGTATACAAATTCAATAATTAGCGAAAATATGTCCACGAGTTTGGAACACCAGAACTACAAACTAGTTTGGATATTCGAAGTTTGATGTTCTTGAAGTCCGAGTTCGTCCGAACTATTAAAGTTTGGGTCAAACCCGGGCTCAAGTTCGGTACTAAGTCCATCTCTAATTATTAACTGGTAGCCTGTACTGGGCCTTAATGATCAGTTACGTGGCTTTACTTTCTATGACCTTATCTCTGCTTTAATGTTATATCTTCTTTTTTTCTTGCACTTTCTGCTTTTTTTGTTGCATCCTTTATAACCAACATTATTATTGTATTAAAAGAATATTTCACTAAATAAAACAACTTTTTTGCATTTAGTTGTATAATCCTCAGGGAGGAGTAAGTAACTACCCCTCATTCGTACCTTTAAATTGTGGACTGAAGGTGCAAAGTATAGTCATATATACAACAGCTTGACAGCTTTCCTGCAAGTTCCCATAAGTCCTTTCTTCTGTGCCATATTCACAGGCACTTTTCTGACTGTCCGTGCACGGACCCTAGATGGAACAATAAGTATAGTTACTTACTGGGGGACAAATTTACGTGTATGATGGGGTGGGTAGATTGATATGTTTTAGCTACATTACTATTGGTTTGCACACTTATTTCCACTATAATATTTTTGATATATATTACTGATTGAATGATACCGCTGAATTGCGGGTTTTTAATCTGTTTACAATAAAGTGCTGTTTTTAGACTACTTACCTCGATCCTCTAGGCTTTTTTCTTTTTGGGATTTAACTATATTATTCTAGGGGGAGTCTTTGGGAGTCTTGTGGACCATATTCACACATGCGCATATGGTAGAGATGGGAGGGTGGGCAGTGTTAGGGAAACATGTGGGAAAGTTGTAAAGTCATATTATGCACAGGTAAACTTTACAGCTTCTGTCCCTAAGCTAGAAGTAAGAACAGGAGGTAGGAGTAGGGATTTCTACTTCCCTTAAAATGTACATTGCCAGGAACAAAAATTAGGCATGAATGTAATGTAATATAAAGTATGTATTTCAAAATTTGTTGCTGTGATGGTGAAATATATATATATATATATACATATATATATATATATATATATATATATCCTTATGTCTTGAGAACGTCCCAGATAGGGCCAAAATTCGTCGGCAGGCGTGCATGAAATAAATTCTTCAGTATTGGAAGAGACCCAGGAGTGCTCCTTTTTCTTTGGTTAAAGTTATATATATATATCCTGATGACGGCCTGACCTAAGATGGCTGAAACGCGTTGATTCCTGTAATGCTTTGTGTTGAATAAAAAGTTTGTATGTTTTGAGAAATTCCCACGTGTGCCCCGACATTTTAATTTGCATATATATATATATATATATATATATATATAATTGGTGGGCAATAAAAGTCATTATTAAATATTTCCCTTATGTTAAATTTTTTTCAGCCATGTAGAGGTTACCCTACCATCTGTTCTGATGCCTTAATGCAAAACTTGGTAAAGTAAAAGTAAGATACCTAATGTAACATGCCATTCAACTGCTGTGATCTGATTATAACCTCTCAGCATGGCTTTGCTGTCTTTGTGTTGGAGAAGATCAATAATCGAATGTTTCGCTGTAGAAAACATTTTCTTTAAAGAAGCAACAAAATGTATTCGACTCACGTTAATTCAACCACTGCAAATAGTCTAATATCTGTTGTTATGTTTCTTTTAATATCAAGGAACCTTTGCAGATACCACCTAGGGTCTCAAAGAGTCCAGTCAATAATAATGGATCTTCCTTTGATTATGTTCCATACACTTCCTTTGCTGCTCTATATTAATTCATTGCCAAGTCTGCAAATATCTCTTCTTCATCCATCGGATCTTAGAATTAAATCCCCAATGTTTCTTTCTGCTTGTTATGCAGTTGTGATGTACAAAAGAATCATGACCAACTGATATAAAGCTCTTTATATGAAAAGTATTTTACTGCTGAGCCAAAGTTTGTGTTATTGAGTATCTATGCTGGAATCTTACACTTGTAGGTCTATTCTTTCTGTTTATCGGTTGCCAGAATAAACATTTTCTTGCTATATTTAAATCTTTCTATTGTCATCTTATGGTTATGGTCAGGCTAGAGTGAGACCAGGTACATTAAAGTGCCTTGTATATAAGTTTGTGAATGTTCTTATTCATGCAGGTCATGGTATATCTGTGGTATTCAGTTGCATCTACTGGATGCTAGTTGTCTGACTGGCTTTCTCAATTCTGAATGACTTGTACAAGAATCTTTTGTAAGTAAATATTCTGGAATGTGGCATTGGCTCCCAGCACAGAAGAGTCAATCCCTTGAATCTGGATTTAGTTGTATGTACCTGCATCAAGGCGAAAGGACACATTAAAGACTTTAATGTTAACATTTTAGACAAGACAGAGGACTCATGCAAAAGAGGTGTAAAGGAAGTCATTTAGTCTTATAAATAGATTAATATGAATAAATAATGTTATTTTTTTCCACACACACTACAAATTCATCACTTTGCAGAACAAACTTTTGTTGCATCCTAAAAAGGTAAATTACAATTTGTTGCCATAAATTGCTTTGCGATAACATTTAGCAATTCATGAACTTGTAGGACAGACAATAATAGATGGATCATTAATTAGTTCTTGATATGTAGCACACAAATAAATGAAAGATTTTAAAATTCTTAATTCATTAGGCACCCACTGATTTAGAGGATAGTTTCACTCAAATTAACCTATCCTTTTGCTCATAGTATAGTTTAAGCCTGAAGCAGTTGAGTGCTGTCGGGATACTCAGCGGTGCAGTCAGAAGATTGTTATTCCATAGTAGAGATAAGTCTTTTTTTGAAACAAACCTGGCTTAGTTTCAGAGCTAGCATTTTGAAAATCCACAGATATGGTCGCATTATCATAAATTTATTGAAAATTGAAATGTATCGAAAACGAGAAAACGCAGTCAAAAATCGAGATTGAAAAGCCTAACATTGTAACCGAAAATTAAAAAAAAACAATAAGTTCTACGGAACTGCTGGCAGAAGAAACTCACCCATTTTGTTCATCCCTATACACTAGGCAGGAGGGATGCAGAAATTAGGAAATGGGAAAAGCCTGCACATTTAAAGATGATTTCCCCAAAATGCTGCTGAGTTATACAATTAATTTCAGGCTTATTTACATTTTAGCTTTAGTTTTGTTTTTTGTTTTTTTTTAAAAAAAAAGAAAAACTGCACCCACAATTGTAATTTTGTGGGTTTACTATTTCTGTAACATTATTCCTGACCTTTCTGCACTGTTCCCTGCACTATATACCCTAGTCCTGAAATTCCAGCCATGCACAAACTGCCCTAATTACAGTACATCCCCTGAATGCCTTAAGGGCTAGGCCACACTGAAGTGCTTTTAAGCGTGATCTGATTGCGTTTTTAAAAGCACACACTAGAGTGGCCCAGTTAATGCGGCCACACTAGCATGCTAGGGAGGGCTGTGTTGCGATTTGTAAATCAGAGCACGTGCTTTCCGCATTTTTTTTGCAATCACATGCGCTCCGATTGAGAATCACTGGCCCCACGCCAACGTACTCTCAGCCTCCCTCTGCCTATTCTGAGAAAAATGTAGGACACCAGGGACAATGGGGCACGTACAATAGGGCTGTTCCAGCCAGAACATGTTGGTTAGGAGGTATAAGTATTAATATTCTGAAAGGTAAAAATATTGCGGTTAAGACCCTCATTACAAAAAGAATCACGCAAACTTCATTTAATATTCTCACGAGAAGTCAACGTCTAAATCCATTTAAAATGAAGTCTTGGGGTAATCAACATTGTTATCTGTGAATGAGGCCTTTTTTCAAGAAGTGTAGAATATATATAGAACTCATCTAATGCTCTCAGTGTACAATTTAATAATATTATTAACCTCACATAACCATGATCACCGCACTCTTTGGAATATAAAGCTGTGAATGTTATTAAACTATTTCCAGAAATGTTGTAGATTTGCAAACTTCATTTGATCAAAGCACAATTGTGTATGTTATATGAATCATATTGTTCTATTTTGTAAAATGAATACTAAATACTAGCACAGTTAGTTTATGTTGTAAATATATTAAAATCTACAAATGTGATATTGTAGACATTGCATATCGTGTGATATAGATTTTCACATTTCTCTCTTCTGCAAATTTTAGATCAATTGAGCTGAACCCTCCGAGCTCCTTACCTGTGATACAGTAACTCACGTTAAGTAAGTACTGCATCGAGAGAACCCGGGAAAGGAAGGTGAGTATTACATCTCCCGTGTGTGGCATCATCACAAGGTAATGCTTGTCTGCGGCCACAAACTATGCCTACTGAGTGTGGAGATGTCATCATGACTTGAAAAGAGAAGATCATTCTTGTCAAATCCTTAGAAAGTTTTTTTTACAGTATTACTTGTTTGAAAATATTAATTTCAGGTACAGTCACAAAATTAACCAGCCAACAAAGGGGGCTCAAAAAGAGTACCCCAGTCAGGGCTGGATTTCCCACTAGGCAACCTAGGCCGTGGCCTAGGGCGGCACAGCCACCAGGGGTGGCAAAAAAAAACCAACAGCGAATAAATAAATAAATAAATAAAACTAAAAAATGTTAGGCAGCATTGCATCCCCATATTAAATTTACACAACACACATTAGTTGGCACACAGCAGAGCCTTACCAGTTTATGTTAAATGTGAAATGGGCAGCAATTGTTGATTTGCTAGGGGTGGGGCAGGCCTCTTTCCCACTCACAAAGCTCCGCTTCAGCCAATGAATGACCACGTATGGGAAGGGGGGGCACAGGCAGTACAAGTTAGCTGGCCTAGGGGAGAAAAAAGTATAAATCTAGACCTGGGTACACACAGGTCATTTTTTTCTGTCTGACTAATCTCCAACCTGATAATTTGATCAAAACATACAGGGAATGGAAGAAAAATATGGTGGCCACTGACTGGTCCGAAATAAAACAATTGGTTAGGCCACTTCCAAATGACAGAATCATTATATTGGTCTCCTGTATTGATGGGAGTTAGTTTGTCAAAAACATTCCTAAGCAAAATAGTAAAAAATATAGTATGTTGACACTTAAAAATGTAATGTGGGTTTCCCTTATGACCTTTGCCATGTATAGATTGCTCTTTCACACTGTATACAGGTCTTATAAATATGTCATCTCTGTGTGATGAAAAAAGTCTCCAACACGTCATTCCATACAGGGTTTAATGCTGAGTCAGTGCGCACACTTACAATTTCAGAGATCCCCTCAGGGTTTGTTTCTCCTTTTCTCATGTATGATGGGACCTGCTGTCACTGTGTCCACTCAGGTAATGCAGTCAGTATGCCTCCAAGTTGAAAGGTCTCCAGACCATACTAATTTAAACCGGTATCTCTCTGAGTGAGATATTTCCCACACTGCGACTACGCGTTTTGCTTCCTCAGAAGGGTCAACTCATTCCCTTTATTACTTTATAGACAAACTGTATTTATCATGTACATCTTTGTTTTTTTATAAGCATAATGTGTATACACGGTACAGGTACATTGCTGTTACTTTTATTTATTTCCCCTGAATGTATTTAAGCCACACAATAATATAATACCAAGGCCCATTTTAATTTTAATGTGCATTATTAGTAGGGTATTATTTTTTAAATT
Source organism: Hymenochirus boettgeri (assembly GCA_019447015.1). NCBI lineage: Eukaryota > Metazoa > Chordata > Amphibia > Anura > Pipidae > Hymenochirus > Hymenochirus boettgeri. The sequence goes on from CM033475.1 coordinate 32,669,131, forward strand.
CCTTCTTTAATTATATTACACTTATCGCCGTATTATACATATCTCTTTTATTTTGAAAAAACAGTTGACTTCATACCCTTTGCGTTTTTTTTCTGTGGTCAGTATTGAACTATTATTTCAGGTTCTACAATGGTCCATCTTCCCAGGATGCACCCTTCTTTGGAATTCCTAATATTAATTTCTATAAATTTGGCTATTGGATGGGTCAAACATGTTCAAATCAACCCAGGGGCTGAATCAAAGACCATAACTAACTCTATTAGGGAACGTACAAACTGGAAGTCAGTATTTTCAAAGCTGGATGGGCAGATTAAGGTCATTGAGCTCCATTTTGGCTCTCCTAGACAAATGTTTGCCATATTTCACAAAACTTTTTTTTGCCTCCATTGGATCTTTAATCCGTTAATGCCGTATTGGCAAATAATTGTGCATGTCTAGTTAAGCCACTCTGTCCGTGTTGGTGATGTGGGTGGCTGGGTGATGTCAGTAGATGGGCCAATATTTCAGCCAGCCTGGTAACTATTGGGAACATTTTGTTGGGCTCACCACACACAGAGCAATTATTAGCTGATAATATCACCATGACTATATCTACCTTAGAGCCCATATGAACATGATAACTGATTTACTGGCTGATTTTATAACACTTCCCATATGAACATAGCTATTGTAATATTTGGACCCCATATGCTTTAAGGATTAGAAATGATATTTGTATAAGTGATTGTCTTCTAAGTCCAATCCTTGCTATGCCCTATTCTCCTTCCTATCTGTCCTTTACATCTCTATACATCTGTTTTTTCTCTTCCTTTCCATTACCTTTTCCATCATTTCTACCTCCATTACCATTATGTTAGTGCTGCCAACTTTGCATTCCATTAATTGGGGGGTTGGTACAAGTTATTGGGCTAATCAACCCTGTACTATACTTAGTCCTCACATAAGCCATGAAAAGATCTGGGAGATGTTGGAAGAAAAACGGACCAATGCAACACTTCACATATTAATAAAAATAACTATGTATTCCCAGTCATCATTAACTGGTAGTTAAAGTAATACAGGCCTATGTAATAAAAGTTCTTATCATTAAAAATGGTGCTAATTATGCCCCAACCAATCAGATGTTATGTACCATTTAATAGCTAATATATGAATGGTTGGGGCAAAATTAGCACCATTTTTAACAATAAGAACTTTTATTATATAGGCCTGATAGTGTAGTTACATATTGATATAAAGTAGATAATCAATGTGCATTTCATTTGGAAAATGGGTAAAAAAGATTTAAAATAATGTATAGTTGTTTAAAAGTAATTTTTTCCAAAGTACTCATGAAAAATTAATGGTTACCATAGCAACACCATCCCATAATAGTTTTATGACATCAGCAAGATTTTAGTCATAGTTGGAGAGACATTGAGGTGAGTGGACCTGTTTTTTATTCTCTCTAAATCTTCTGTTTGGTCTAAACTGTTCTGATAAAATAAAAAAAATACTACATGTGCAGTTACATATTGATATAAAGTAGATAATCAATGTGCATTTCACTTGAAAAATATAAAAAAAAAGATTTAAAAAAATGTATAGTAGTTTAAAAGTATTTTTTTCAAAAATACTCAACAAGTAGTGGCTATCATAGCAACACCATCCCATAATAGTTTTATGACATCAGTCTCAAAAATATTAGTCATTTGTTAAGGAGCCATTGTGGTGAGTGGACCTGTTATTTATTCTTTCTCTAAATCTTCTGTTTGGTCTAAACTGTTCTGATAAAATTACATATTTATATAAAGTAGGTAGTCAATGTGCATTTTACTTGAAAAATGGAAAAAGAAAAGATTTAAAATAATATATAGTTGTTTAAAAGTTATTTTTTCCAAAATACTCATGAATAAGTAATGGGTTACCATAGCAACACCATAAATAACACATCAATAATGGTTACCATAGCAACGCCATCCCATAATAATTTTAGGACATCAGTAACAAAGATTTTAGTCATATGTTAGAGAGACATTGAGGTGAGTGGACCTGTTATTTATTCTCTCTCTAAATCTTCTGATTGGTCTAAACTGTTCTGATAAAATTAAAAAAAGAATTGCACCTTAAAACCTGAAATACACACGGGTAATAGTTACCATATTTTTTTTAAATAATTGTTGATTTTTTTATGAACGTTTTTAACATTTTAACAATAAAGAAAATAAAAAGTTGACATTAGCGTAACAAATCTTAGTAACCAATAGGGAAATCAAACTGGGTATAGATTTGAGTGGGGATTTCAGTTGAACAGCCTAGCTGAGTCTTTACTGGCAGTTTTTTTCAAGCCTCTATTACAATATGATGAATATTCTCTGTAAGAATTAGAAACTGTGGGAGAAATGTAATATCTATAGAGTCTGATTTCACCATTTCAATAACTTTATGTTCTGATTATCAGCTCCTAAAACGTCTTTTTTGCTTTTCTCCATATTAACAGATCTTTATCGAAATGGCTTCCAAACGATTTAGGCAATTTTTTGCTGCAATTTTTAAGTGTTGTGGAGGAAAGAGAAAGGTAAGATAAATATTTTTATTTCCATCTCATCCTCAGTTCCATCTATAGATGGGCTGAATGGGCCATCATTCCCATCCCACCAGTTACATAGGTTTTAATGCCAAATACACAAACCCCTAAATATCAGGTACAGAATTTTATCTCTGTGTCCGTTATCCTGCTAAATGTAAAACTCAGTGCTCCTCTTATCATTTATACATCACAGGTTCCATAGTGAGATATAGTATGTTTGTTTGTCATGTATATGGTCACCTTTATTTTAATTATTTTACTTTATTTTACTCAAAATGAAATATAAACTAATCATAACCTGTTTTTTTAGAAAAAGACACCAGTTCATGTTCCCGCTGTTGAGCTTGTAAGTATTAAAATAGAAATTGTCATTCATCTAAAAACATTTTATCTTGTATCACATCAATTTTAATATTGATTTGATACAAGATATTTTTTGTTTTATTTCTAAAGGAAGTGAAAAAAGGTTCTATGACTACATCATATAAAAACTTGCTTACTGTTCTATAAATGATTTTACTGTCACAATTATATTTTCCTTCTCCACTTCCCTCCACTTCCACATGTACCCAAGGTGAGGGCCTGAACTGCTCCCCCCTGGGTAAACCAACTGGTATAATTTCCGTCACCAGACTGGTTGACTTTGCATCTGATGTCAGTCTGTGGTCTGGGCAATGGGAAGATGCTCTTCTTGCAGACCAATGGCATTGCCATGTTACTGACAGTTGGCAGGGTGGAGTTAGACTGGGTTGACTTTACCCAGAGGTGAGGACTTAGTGCTTTCAGTCCTCACGATGGGTTCTTTCAAGGGGAATGGTGGTGTGAGTTGTTTTAATTCCCCTTTAAGTATGCAACCATTTTGTAGATTGGGGATTTTGAAATTTAAAACATAGATACCAATCAGATTTTTAATCAAATTGCATAATTCCATGTGTATTTGTGTCTTATATAAGGTTATGTCTGGCCTTAGATATATGAAACCTGAGGACATACCCAAGATCGGTCCCACAGATTATTTGCCAAATAATAATTTATACTGGAAACAATTAAAGTGATTTATAATAAAACTAGATTTTTCTCTTCTCTACTTCGGAAACTTTTAAACCTAATCCCTGAATGTATACACACATACAGTGGTATTTATCTCATTATATTCAACTATTTATTTTAGCCTCCAGCTGTGGAACCGGGAGCTCCTATACTGGTACTAGTAACACCAGCTGTTGAGGGATTAACACCGGCTGTGGAGACAGTAACAGTGGCTGTGGAGACAGTGATACCGGCTGTTGAGGGATTAACACCGGCTGTTGAGAGAGTAACACTGGCTGTGGAGACAGTGGCACCGGCTGTTGAGACAGTGACACCGGCTGTTGAGACAGTGACACCAGCTGTTGAGAAAGTGACACCGGCTGTTGAGACAGTGACACCGGCTGTTGAGTTAGTAACACTCGCTGTTGAGGGAGTAAGTAGAAAATGAGATATTTGTAAAGCATAACAATTACTTGAATGTGGAGGCCGTAATAGATTATAAAATTCTGTAGACATTCTCCCATCCCCCTTAATTCCTGGATAAAATACACATTATTCATTTACAGTTTTTATTTTTCATATTTGTAATTTTTATCTTTCAGACTCCATCTGAGGACCCTGATATGTGTGAACCAGCTGTTGAGGAGGTAAGTAGACAATGAAAAGTTTATGTTTAAATAAAAATTAAATTACATTTCCTTTTATGCCCTTATGCCACTAAATGTGTGTAATTCTTACCTAGCAATAAATGATAAAATGCACTTTTGTTAAATAATTAATGTCTCATAATAAACTATTTTTTAGATTCCAGCTAAGGGGACACACATTTCAGACCCAGTTGTTGAGAAATTAAGTAGAAAATATAAAGTTTTGGTTAAATAAATAAAGTGCACTTTTAGAAATGATAAAGATTTCTCTCTGAGTTCTCCGGATACAGCACTGAACATTACTATGCAATCCAAGACTGAAAAGCATTTTAATGCAGATTGTTGTATTGGTGTCTTGAGAAGGAAAAGTAATGCATAATGTTTTATATTCCAAAACAATAATCTTAGGGCTAATACACTTACGGGGTTATTCAATAAAAGTTCTTATCGTTTAAAATGGTGCTAATTTTGCCCCAACCAATCAGATGTTAGCTTTCAAATATTTCATCATTTCTGATTGGTTGGGGCAAAATTAGCACCTTTTTAAACAATAAGAACTTATATTGAATCTCCCTGTTAGATTGAGAGTTTAGTTTGATCAGCCACCCTGACAGATATTTTAGTTAATTGAGCAAAATATCGCCCATAAATTCTGACCCACCAATTGCTGCTGTCTGACTTCTTTTTGGCAAAATGAAAGTCTAAATGATTAGGCATATCAGTTATTTAATGGTCCACTAGATCAGTTGAGCTAAAACATGGGCACAGCATTTTCATTTTCATCTGATTACTGATCAGTCTAGTCAGATTGGTAAGAAATGTAACAGGAACATCGGAAGGTCGAATACAGTGTATGAGCACCTTAAGGAGCCAATAATAGATTTGAAATTCTCAAGGCATTCACCTGTCCTTGTCTACTGCCAACCCTATGTAATCCTGACCTTTAATTGTACAATAAATAGATATTTTCATATGTACAATTGTATTTTTAATAATTTTATCTTTTATTTTTTAGCCTCTAACTGAAGGCTCTGTCTGTGAGCCAGCTGTGAAGAAAGTAAGTAAAAATCAAGTGCACATTATGCTGTAATATGTGAAATCCAATACTTTCCTATTAAGTCCAATTAAATAGATTGTAAGCTCTAAGGGGCAGGGACCTCATTTCGTCTTGTGGCAAAGCTCTAGCACTTCTATTTATATAATTTATATATTTATGTACTGAACTATCTATGTATTTATCCCCCTTGTATGACTTTATTGTATTTTATTACTGTACAGAGCTGCGTCCCCGGGTGGCGCTTTCTAAATAAACTATACATACATACAATTTCAATTGTGTTTAAAGGACAATTATGCTTCCTACCTACCTACCTCCTATTCGCACCTCTTCTTATATCCACGCTTTCTACCAAGGGTGAGGTGCTCACCCCTGGGCTGTTCGCATTTACACTGTTGTACTTACACAGCACTGTTCTGGTAAGCTCTGCCCCTCCTCTTCGTCGGCGATGAGGCCAATAGGAAGACACACTCTGCAAGGAGTGCGTCTTCCCATTGGACACATTGCGGAAGCGGAAGAGGGAGTGGAGCAGCGCTGTGTAAGTATAGCAGTGTAAATACGAACAGCCCAGGAGTGAGGACCTAGCGATTTAGGCCCTCTCCCTTGGTAGAAAGCATGGATACAAAAAGAGGAGTGAATAGGAGGTAGGTATAATTGTTCTTTAAATAAAGTGAAACCAGGATGTGCGCAGCCATTTTCCTATTTTCTCTAGGGAAGCTATTGTATAGGGTATATGGTATAAGGTACATGATTGACAAGATTTCTAAACATTTTCATCTCCTTCTATTCTATCAAACCTCTCCAACCCTAATACTTCATTGTATAACTATTTTTTATTTGTACTATCAGATGTTTATAACTATAACGTGGTCACTTTTTATATTATCTAATGCTGGTCATACTCTAGTCATACATTAGGTAGATTAGACCTTTGGAAATCATTTTACCTCTTAGGGGAGCACAGCAGAGACTCTGCAGCTCTCCGTGAATGAGCCTGTATATTTTATATCTACAGTAGACATTAATTATTTCCTTCTTTACACAGAGCGATGAAATGACTGACATCCTGGAGGCAGGATTGGAAGGTAATGTAATTCTTACAGTATTGGTTTACTTGTGATCCCCAACCTGGTATTGGCTGTTACTTACTATTTATGCTTCTAGAGATCGTAGGGATGTGCAGTTAGAAATAGGGATTCGCATTAAATACAAACTGATACCTAAAATAGCCAAATCTCAATTTACCTTCCAAATAATTAGAACGTAAAACTTAATATTTAAGTGCTTTTTAGCTAAACGTATCATTTTCAATATTAGTAATATAATCAGATAGGGAGAAATTGTTATTATACCCTTTGTTACACATACATATATTGTTATACACACACACTGCTACAGAAACTGTATAAATATACACTATTAAACAAATAGCAAAACCTGACAATAATAACCCTTTATTTATAGTTTGGTCCTGACTCCATGTTATATATTCTTTAGTTTGTGTTGCAATCCAGTTTTATTTGTAATTGTTTAATTCTAATCTTACTCCTGTTATCCCAGCAGTGAGCTGTACAATATTTTGGGCAGGGGGGCCCATCTGCAAACTTCTCACATTTACTATCAACCTATAAAGTCAAATGTATTCTACCACTTGACTAAATGGGTTGGGAATGTTGATATTAACAGTTTTCTTTTTCAATGCAGTTATACAGCTAAAAGAACAGAAAAAAATAGAAGGCAAGAGGAGAAAAAAACAAATGAGAAAGAAAAGGAAAAAGGAAGAAGAACAGAAAAAAAAGGAACTTGAGATAGAGAAGGACAGAGGAAAGAAGGAAGACCATAAAAAAAAGAGACTTGAGAAAGAGAAGGACAAAGAGAAGAAGGAAGGAGACCATAAAAAAAAGGGACTTGAAATAGAGCAGGACAAAGGGAGGAACAGGAATGAAGGAGGGCAAGACAAAAAGGAAGAAAAACCAGAGGGAGGGCAGGACCTGAGAGGGGAAAGGCCAAAAGGGGGGCAAGACCAAAGAGAGAGCAGGACTGAAGGGGAGGCAGAACCAAAGGGGGGTCAGGCCAATAAAGAGGGAAGACCCCCAAGGAATCAGGAGGAATGGATAGAAGGGAGGAGGGTGAAAAAGCAGAAGAGAAAAGGAAGGAAGAGGGAAATAGACCAGGGACAAAAAGGACTGGAGGTTGAGACAGACCAAAGGGAGGACAGAACCAAAGGGGAGGAAGGCCCAAACTTCTCTAAAATTCCCTGGGACATCATAAGGCGAGAAAAGACTGAAGTAGGGGCAGGACCAAGGGGGGGGCAGGACCATGTAGAGGGAAGACCAGCTGGGTATCAGGAAGAAAGGAATAAAACGAAACGCTGGAAAAAGGGCAGGGAGGTGAGCTGGGGAGACATAGTTTGGGATTAAGGGGGGCTGGGCTGGAGGTAAGACAGGAGGGGGCTAGAATAGAAGGAGGGAGGCAAAACAAGATAAAAATAAGCATTTATCTCCAGTTAATCCAGGGTATAATCCGATCGCCAGTTGGGGTCAGGAAGGAATTTTTCCCCCTCTGAAGCATATTTTAGGGGGGGTTTTCGCCTTCCTCTGGATTAACTGTTAAATAGGTAGAATAATAAGTAAACAGAATAATAGGAGAAAAGAAGAAATAAATAAAAGAAATTCATTTTAAGACTATTTAGTATCTGCCTTTTTTCTATTTCTCATCTCAACTTTCCCTTTGTTTACTTGACCATTTAATATGGAGAATTGTTACCTTTTTACTACAAATAACACAAGTATTAGGCACACATAAACATTAAAATAGATCTTTACTCCTGATAAACATTAAAACACATCACACGTCTGCAGAGCTATTCAGCATGGGAAGGACAAGGAAGGTGCCTGATGCGTTACATGACGTCAGGTCACTTCATCATAGGCCGACAACCCTTGTCTCACATGGTAAATATATAAAGATGGGATAGAATACACCCACACATTATAGAGTGCAACTGGTGACCAATTAAATATAGTAGACATACAAATAGAAGCCTAGTGCACATCCAGATCAAATTGCTTCCATGTTTTATTCCCTTCATAATTAGTCTCATAAAAGACAAGTAGTGATAGAGTAGGACCCAGCTGAAAAAGCAAACCCTGAAGTGGTAACTGGACTTAAAATAATTTTACCAAACTAATTTCTTTTATGGATGTGCACTAGGCTTCCAATTATCTCCCATACCTTACATAGAGAAAATGAAGGAGGGGGATATAGATACAAAAGTGATGTAAACAATTTAAAAGCAACAATATGTCATTGAAAAATCCATTGTGGTGTCAAATACAAGCAATATGATGAAACAAATTCATCCATGCTGCATTGGAGTGTCCTTTGAATTCCCATAGATCCTGCAACCCACAGATTTTGGTGGAATGTGGTGTCTGGTTTAAGTTATCCTTGAGTAAAACGAGGAGAGCTCCTGGGTGTGGGTGGGAGTCAGGGAGAGCAGAGCAGCATTATCCATTGCAGCTGCCTAGGGCCCAGTAATTATCAGGGTGCCCCACCCCAGTACTACAGCCATACAATACAAGAACCAAGGGCCCACAAATGTTAGCCCTTCCCTGTGCCCAATTTGATCTTAATCCATCTTTGCATGAAAATTTTAAGACATGACTGTTTAACCAGACGACTGATTCCCATTGGTCAATTTTTTCCTTCAAAAATCCCATCAATTAGGTTACTGATTCATTGTAGACTATGCCACCCCACATTTACAGAAATATATCAATAAATTTGACAGTTTAAGTGCAGTTTTCACAATAGGTTAACTATAGGAAATCCAAAAAATGCATTTTTAATAATAAATATAGTAATGGTTCCCTATATACGTATGCTCAAAATTGGCTTAACAGAGAAGCAGAATAATTTAGCAAAGGATTCAGTACATGTTGGTGCAGGTCTTATTGACCTGCCGTGCACTGCTAATCAGTGTCGTAACTAGGTTCCCCCCCCAGCAAAACAATGCCACCCTGCGGCATTGTCTCAATGTGGCTCATTAGTAAGATGGCTCTGGTATTGGCCTTTACTGACAACTGACAAGTGGCAATCAGAAATATTCCTGGATCAATTCTACTTTATGTGTCAAAACTTTTAACCTGCAATCGATATAGGCAAGGTAGGTAACGGGCAACTTGCTGTGGTACAAAAAGTCTATTTATTGAAACTTCGTGTGAATAAAAAACACCAAAACCCCTACCAGGGGTCACTGCTTGACACATTTCGGGGGAAAACCCCACTTCATCAGAAGAAAAGGCTGTTTACAGAAACTCATCCAGCTTTCTTTTGAAACTGACCAATGAACCTGCCATAACGTCTAATGGAAGACAGTTCCATAGCTTTACCGTTCTCACAGTGAAAAACCCTTTTTGAACTTGAAGACTAAACTTATGTCCGTGTGTCCTCTGACATGCTCTATTGGTGAACAATGCCCCAGATAGTAAATTGCATGGCCGTTAATCTATTTATACACAGTAATCATATCCCCACGCAAGCGTCTTTTCTCCAGCGTACATAATTGTAACTTATCTAATCTGTCTTCATATTCAAGCTCCCCCAATCCCTTTATTATTTTAGTTGCCCTTCTCTGAACCCTTGCCATTTCCAAGATGTTCTTTTGGTACACAGAATTCCAAAACTGCACTGCATATTCCAAATGAGTCTAAATTCCTACTCACTTCCTCATGGAAGCAAAGCAAGTTCGTTTGACAAGGTCTATTCCTCCTAAATCCATGTTGCTTCCTATAAAATCAGTCCTCGAAACATAATCTAGAATACATTCCTGTATCAAACTTTCCAGAAACTTCCCACCACTAAAGTTAAACTTACAGGCCTGTAATTACCTGGCTGTGAATGAAAACTCATTTTGAATATTGGAATTCCCCCAGTTTGTTTCCATTCCAAAGGCACACTTCCAGACATGAGGAAATCAGCAAAAATAAGAAACAATGGCCTGGCTAAAACTGAACTTAGCTCCCTAAGGACCCGAGGATGTATTTTATCTTCGACCATGACCGTAGATTAACTATCTGCCATAGAATACAATATTCGGTATTTTACTACCGTTTGGTATTCTATGAACGAACTTTCGATGTAAATGCGCGATTGCCGCCATTCGTTTACAGTAGCTGTCATTCATTAACAATAACCCACAGTATCGCAAACTTGCAAGACTATGGGTTTTTAAATATGGCCTTTACTTTCACCTAAGGTTCAAAAGTGATGGGGAGGATTTTGCCTACATTCATTACAGGTAAGACAAGTCTATGGATAGAGACGTACCATGCGTCTAACTCTTTGGGCCATAGTTGTAAAATTAGTTGTAAATTTAGCAATACCGAGCCTTTATCAAGTTAGAATTGTGGTTGTAATTGTACAATCGCCTATACACTATAGTTTACTACCGCATGTTATTGTCCACACGTAAATTTGTACATGTAAGACAGCAGATGTAAATGTATGGCCATGGTTTTACGATAATCAGTGGTATGTGAAGTTTTCAGTACCGCAAATTAGTTAATATTGCCCTTTTTTAAAACTATCAGGGTAATTTAATAAAAGTTCTTATCGTTTAAAATGGTGCATATTTTGCCCCAACCAATCAGATGTTAGCTTTCAAATGTTAAATAAGTTCTAATTGGTTGGAGCAAAATTAGCACCATTTTAAACGATAAGAACTTTTATTGAATCTGTATTGAAAACTTCTCATGCTGTGGGTTATCCTAAATGTGTGGCCACGGCCTGGTACACATAAGGAAAACATTCTGGCAAAGAGATAGGTAGCCTGTCATTTGGAATTTAAGTAGAATACCCTGATATTTCAGTTTAACCAGTAGTGCTTCCTATTGAAGTCTTCAAAATTGGCCTTGGGCTGGGTGATCAATTGTGCGCTCAGTGTTCTGGTAGTTAAAGGGCATGTCCACCCCCAAAACTATAATCCCCCCCACTACTGGCCCCATCATGTAGTGTAGTTTAATCCTTACCTCACATCCCAGCTCCATATGGTTCTCCTGTAGTCCCCCCCAAAGTCCCAAAACTGCCCACCAGGAGGATAGACTCTGCCTCCTACATGGCCTCCAGGAGAAGTTTGGCATGCGTACTGCAGCCCTTCTCCCCCTCCCTCTCCCTCCCTCTCAGGATTCCCTCCCCCTAGTGTAAAACCCTTAATATATATGATTCCCCCTGTCCCCCCAGCCCCAACCGCTCCATTTTTATTCTTAGAAAGCTCCCCAAACTTTACTTACTTTCCCTCTTTCCCCCGCCGAAATGAACTCCTGGCAGCTGCGTCCGTGATTGGCTGCCACTCAGCCAATCACAGATGCGACTGCGGGTCCCGCTCCTCTGCTTGCATTTTCTCGCAAGCAGAGGGCCAGCAGCGCGGCGGAGGATAGAGGGGAGGTAAGTAAAGTTTGGGGAACTTTCTAAGAGTAAAAATATAGCGGTTGGGGCTGGGGGGACAGGAGGAATCATATTAAAAAATGATTTTAAGGGTGGACATACCCTTTAACTGACATAGTAATCTATGCATTTATTTATACACAGACAAATAGCTAAATGAGATACCAGTGCATTGTCTGGTCTGTCGGAAGGAATGGAGCTGGTCCAAATCATATCACAATCAGGGAACCCTTTCTTACCCTTACAGTGGTAAGCACTCATGCCATGCAGTTCTAAGCCACCCTGCCTTGAAACACACTAATACTGCAGGGAGTTTGTATGTTCTCTCTGTGCTATGTGGGTTTCCTCCGGGCACTCCGGTTTTCCCCACAATCGTAAAAACATACCAAGGGGTTTGGGGGGGGGGGGAAGTCGTTGGTGGGAAAGGTCAAAAGACAAAAAATAAGTCATGGTGGAGAAAAAAAAAATCGAAAGACAAAAAAAAAAGTCGAAAGACCAAGAAGCAAAATTGTATTTAATTGCATTGTTGCATGTTACAATTTTTTTGCTTTTTAGTTTGAAAGGGCGTGGCCACACTGCATCGCACCGGAAGCGCTCACGCAATCGCACCCGATTGTGTGTGCGATTCCAGTGCGATTTACATGTGGTTCGCACTAGTATGGCCTAGCCCTAATTCTTTTGTCTTGTGGCCTACCCAATAATTTATCTGCCAGTATAGTCAAAAATTGTTTTGACTAATCATCAAAAGGTTAGTCTTTTACCCCCTAACCTAAAAGGTATACACACCAACTAACCTACCTGTTCATTCATGTGACAGCTATATTTAAAGGGTAAGTATAATCAAAAATGTTTTGACTAATCATCAGAAGGTTAGTCTTTTACCCCCCAACCTGACACAAGTATACACACCAACTGACCTACCTGTTCATTCATGTGACAGACATATTTAAAGGGTAAGTATAGTCAAAATACTAATTTTACCAATCATCAAATATTTTTTTTTTGACTAATCATCAAAAAAGTTAATTTTTTTACCCCCCAAACTGAAACATGTACATACACTAACTGTCCTACCCATTCATTCATGTGGCATACATATTTAAAAGGTAAGTATAGTAAAAATACTAACAAGGTATTTCACACACATACTAGACCTACCTTCCATTTCTGATCATTACATCAACTGATCTACTGTTTATTCATCTGAAAGTCATATTTAAAAAGGGTTTTGACCAATCATCAAAAAGTTAAGCTAGGTACACACCACGATAAGGCCCCGATAACGTGGATCCTAGGTATTGCAGCTTAATCACAGTGTGTATATCCTCTTTCCCGAACCGCGTGTGCCACTGAACATTCCCGTTGGCCTCACAGTCTTCAGGAAAGACTCAATTGTTTCCTATAGGAGTCAGCCATGGTTATGGGAATACTAGTCCCAAAAGTTCTCTCAATGTTGTGCATAGGGAAAAGCTCGGGGCTGTGTGTATCCTGATTTTGTAAAATGACAAACAGGATCTTGCAAATCCCCAGGGAGTGGCGTCAAACGTTGCTGCGTGATGACATCACGGTCATACGGAGGTATTCGGCCAATAGGGATCGCCTTCCTCCTTTCTACTATTGCGCGGAAAGTTATTTTTTCCCCCCACCTAAAATGCTGCTTCCTCAGCCACATTGAGAAATGTCGCTCTGCTCATTAGCGAGCGGCTCTGTACACACGTCGATAGGACATTCGATGCACAACCCATGAGTGCAAGACACACTCGCTGCGATCAACCATTTCGTCCGATAGTCTTGCATGTGTAAACGCTTTGTTCTTTGATCCTCATGGCGAGATTAACGGCCGAAAGGGTAGGGCGTCCTATCGGGCGTCTAAACTCACTGAACTAGGGGAAGGGCAAAAACGGCATGGTTCTCTATACTAATATACTTACCGTTTACCTTTGATTAGGGATTCCATAGAAATAATGCTTTAACTCAAGTTTCTGGACTTTTAAGGGTGAGGCCACACTACAACGCACTGTACCACATGCAACTGTGTTGTTTCTTGTGCATTTGCCACTAGCGAGTGGTTGCCAGAGCCGAATCAATGTTGGTCGCAGTTCATTGCACTTGTAATTTTCCAACATGTCCGATCGCCCTTGGTTCAATCGGGCAAACGGTGACTGATATTGCCGCCATCGCCAGCGAAATCACCACAGATTTTTTGCCCAGCCAGCCGATACATGGAAATTTTGGCTGGTTGGGCTAAAAAAACTGCTCATGTGTACCCAGCCTAAGTGATGCATTTACCTTTCCTTCTAACATCTGTCTCATCCTCTGCAAAGCTCATCATTAGCGCTTTTGCCTGTTGTTCAGATGCCTGCAAACAGTTATGGTAAAGAGTATAAGAAGATTATAAAGAAGTTTGTCTCGTTCTTTCCATCACAAATGGGTAGGTCTCATTCATTCCAACACATTGGAAAGTGTTTCCCTTCCTTCTCCTTTCTACCCTCTAGAACAGGGCAACAGGGGTGGGCAATAAATTCACAGGGGCCGCATGGGTTCAACTCAATTGAACTCAAGAGATTGCAAAACTGGGTTCTATAGAAAGATTGATAATATCCCTGGTTCACCCTGTGTTTTTGTATTTAGTGCATTTTATTCAGGTGTGTAATATTTTATACCCATTCATCATCAATTCATAAATTTTTTTAATAAAATAAACTTAATAAAAATAATCTTCTTGTGTACGAGAGTATTACCCAGAATAGCTTGAGCCACAGATAAAACCGGTGGATATCCCCCCCCCCCTTCTATAGATGGGACTTTTTTGCAATTGTACAAAGCAGATTTTACAAGGTAAGTTGCCCAGCATCCAACATAATGAGCCTAAATATTATACTAGATATAACCAGGGATTGCAAAGAACAAATGCAGAGACTAAACCATTATTTTTTACCCAAGTTCCTACATTTACAAGATAAAGCTAGTGACCCCAAGTTGGAATCAATTAATTAGAAAATATAACCCTTGAATGATTAGTAGAATATTTACATATTAAATCATTTCATGCTTGTGTGTTTAACCCTAAGAACTCATTTCAAAGTAGCTGGTCTTTATGTAATCCCGGAAAAGCAGCCCATGCCAGCACATTAGCCTGGCAGGTAAAGACTGGACATTCTGGTGCTCATCAACAAAAAAATCAATTGACCTCCCGCCCCAGGTACTTTTCATTTTTTTAAAAAGTAAATTTTCTAGTGTAATTGTCCTTTAAAGAACAAGACTGTACACACAGGGCCGATTTCCCACTAGGCACCTAGCCGTGGCTGGTGGCAAAAAAACCCAACAGCGAATAAATAAATAAATAAGTAAAACTAAAAAATGTTAGGCAGCATTGCATCCCCATATTAATTTACACAACACACATTAGTTGGCATACAGCAGAGCCTTACCGTTTCTGTTAAATGTGAAATGGGCAGCAATTGTTGATTTGCTAGGGGCGGGACAGGCTCACAGCCAATGAATGACCACGTATGGGAAGGGGGGCACAGGCAGTACAAGTTAGCTGGCATATGGAAGAAAAAGAATAAATCCAGCCCTGACCCCAGTCAAAGACCCCTAAAAAATTAGCATATCCACTAATAGGTCAAAAAATAGAAAAGACATTATTACAATCCAATTCAGTACAACCCAGGTTACCCCTAAATATCACACGTCTTCAATAGAAGAGCATAAAGGGCTACCTGCAAACAAAATACACTATATACAATCACATAATTGACAAAAATATACTAAAATATAAAGCGTCAGGGCGTCCCCAGACCACTTAAAACATAAAAATCCATCAGTATCTCATATACCATAAATAAACAGATTTACTGATATATATTTCACGTGTCCCCCACAGTTGATGTCACCTTCCAGGGATATTATCTCGTGGATGCAACACTCCACGCGATCTCAACAACACCTAGAAATACAATGCACCCCACCGGGACTTACGTGACAAGCCAGGACCCGCCTTAGGGGGAGGCAGGACGGACCAAACTCTTCACCCGGTTACACTAGATCCAAACAGATCAACATCTCCGCCAACTTTAGACGCTCCTCACTCAAATCCTGGGTGCCATCCGGTATTCTGAGTTTCTGCTGGATGTAACACCCCCACCAAACCATTCAGAACAACCTACGCGCATTTGGCATATGGGCCATTAATATATTTGTATAAGGTACAATGAACTCTCTGGTGCATTGTTCACAATAGGTCATATCAGAGGACACGTGGACATCCTTTAAGGTTGGAAGAAAAGAAGTTTCATCTTCAAGTTAGGAGAGGTTTTTACAGTGAGAACGGTGTGAGTGAGAACTGTGGAACTGTCTTCCAGCAGGTGTGGTAATGGCAAGTTCATTAAATAGCTTTAAAAAAGGCCTGGATAAGTTTCTAAAACTAAAAAATATTGAGAATTACTGGTATTAATGGTATTAATTAGATCTGGTTGATCCAGGGATACTTTCCGATTGCCGTTTGGAGTCAGGAAGGAATTTTTCCCCCCCTTTAGCTGGGGTTTTTTGCCTTCCTCTGGATCAACTGTTAGGTAGGGTTAAAAAAAAAAATATATATATATATAAAGGGGGTGAATAGGTTGGACTTGATGGACGTATGTCTTTATTCAACCTTAATTACTATGTTACTATGTTACTACTCGGCGCCGGGCTGTAAGAGGCGCCGAGTAGTGACGACAGCCGGAAAACCCACAGGACTTACCCAGCGTGCGGCAGATGGATTTGGAGTTAAGCAACAGGAGCTTTACTGCACTGCTGGAATCAAGAGAAGACCATGTCCTGAGCCCGGGTCCTCACTCTCTATTTGCTGCTTAGTGGTTAGACCGGGTCAGTAGGCAGTGACTACAGGAACCAGAAAAAGAGCAGCTTCAAAACAAAGGGCTGTAGCACTGAAATATCAATTCTGAGAGCAGAAAGTAAGAAAGAAATAGGGCTTAGATTTAGACAAATACTGTGTTTTACTGTAGTTGTAGTTTCCAAACATACAGATGTTTGGAAACTACAACTCCCAGCATGCTTTAGTTGCTGGGAGTTGTAGTTTTCAAACATCTATATGGGAATTCTGCTGTCCATTAAAGGTCAACTTAAGCCTTAACAATACTGAATCAGAAGAGCAGTAGTGGTCATATTTCCTAACCCGGTTGCTTGTGAAGGTTCTCATTCATCCAGGTCATGGTATATCTGTTGTTTCAATTAGATCAACCGGACTTGAAGTTTAGTTCTTGAACGTTTCGCTAGTCATCCGACTCTAAGGAACGTGACTGGTTCAAGAGAGGTGTTAAGGAGGCATTATGTGAAAATAAAGAAACCAAGCCTAAATAGAGGTGGGGGGGTTCGACACCATCTGTTGCCATGTACAATGCTGTTTTGACACTTACTCTGGGCGTTCCTATAACACCTCTTAGCCACTATCTAATCACGCCCTTAACACCTGGCTGTGAATGCTAATTGGGATTTTCCAGGGTACATAAGTGCCACAGATTCTTGTACAAGTCATTCTGAATTGAGAAAGCCAGTCGGATGACTAGCGAAAGTCTTCAAGAACTAAACTTCAAGTTCGGTGATCTATTGAATACAACAGACTAACCTCGGCTTATACTCGAGTCAATCAATTTTCTACTTTTTTAGGTAAAAAGGGTACTCGGCTTATACTCGGGCGCTTATCTGAGGTATATACGGTACTCCTTAATTAACAAATAAAAGGTGAATAAAGTCTCCAGGCAAATTGCCCCAATAGAAAGGCAACATTCACAAATATACCCATGCTGGTCTCTACCTGTCCCTTTGCTGGTGTGCTGGGGATTTATGAAAATAACCTGTGGGTACTAGAGGGTCAGATCCATAATCCCCCTTAACTGGGCATCCAGCTAAGTGTATGCAGTACACCACAGGAAGCTGCAGCTTCGCTCCTAAAGCTAAAAGCTCAGAGATCTTCCCTCCTGACACAAAAACACACCATTGTAGTGCAGTTTTGTGTAAATATTAAAAATGTTCCTGCCCTAAGAATAATAAATTATTTGCTTTTTATGCAAAAAAAGGAAAGCAATCTTTGCAGTTTATTTCTTAGCTATTATGTATGTGAGAAACAAATATTAAGGGACTGTCCACACCATGTAACAGAAAAAACCCCAAGCTAGGTTCTGTTTACATACATTTAGTGCTCTCTGGAAAACCTACTATCCAGCGCCGCTTGTCCACGGTGTAGGGCAATGTAGCTCATTCAGTAAAGGCATACAGCTATGGCCATGAGGTCACTGTAACAGCAGTGACTGACAGCCGTTACCGGAGTAGCTGGGAGACACTGTGCTGGATTGTTGTTTGTAAGGATCCTTATCACAGCCTGGGAACATCTTTGTCAAATGTAAGTAAAACAGAACCTAGTCTTGGGGGTGTTTCTGTTAATCATTTTTGTAAGAGGGTGGGACATGTCCTTAACTTTTAAGTAAAACAAAAAGTAATCTGGGGAATCGCCTACAACAACCTATGTAATGTGTCTCACTAAAAGAAAGTTTTTATACTATCCCATAAGGGGGAAAGTAGTATATGAGAATATTTACATTTGCTATGACATAATGGAACACAAAAAAATGTTTAGACCAGGGGTTGAACACTGTGACCAAATGATCTGTCTTTTGCTAAACGCCAGACTGTTAGCCCACTGAGCCAATCCAAAATCATTCCAAAAATATTTATATGGCTCAAAAGGCTTTTAGCAATTGAGAATTACTGGTATTAATGCATATAGATCTGGTTGATCCAGGGATACTTTCCGATTGCCGTTTGGAGTCAGGAAGGAATTTTTTCCCCCCTTTTAGCTGGGGTTTTTTGCCTTCCTCTGGATCAACTGTTAGGTAGGGTTAAAAACATAACACAATAAGCGAATGCTGGATACGACACGGGTGCCGTATTTTCCCGAACAGAGGCCACCTAGGCTGGCCAGGTGGCACAGCCACCAGGGTGCAAAAAAACCCAACAGCGAATAAATAAATAAATAATAAAACAAATATGAGGCAGCATTGCATCCCATTAATTACCACACACATTAGTTGGCACACAGCGAGCCTTACCAGTTTCTGTTAATGTGAAATGGGCAGCAATTGTTGATTTGCTAGGGGCGGGCAGGCCTCTTTCCCACTCACAAAGCCGCTTCAAGCACATGAATACCACGTATGGGAAGGGGGGCACAGGCAGTACAAGTTAGCTGGCATATGAAGAAAAAAGAATAAATCCAGCCCTGACCCCAGTCCTATTCCCTAATATGGTCAAAAAATAGAAAAACATTATTTACAATCCATTCAGTACAACCAGGTACCCCTAAATATCACACGTCTTCAATAGAAGAGCATAAAGTGCTACCTGCAAACAAAACACTATAACAATCACATAATTGACACAACAATATAAAAAAAAACGTCAGGGCGTCCCCAGCCCACTTAAAACACTAAAATCCATCGATCATCTACCATAATAAAACAGATTTACTGAATATATTTCACGTGTCCCCCCACAGTTGATGTCACCTTCCGGGATATTACTCTCGTGGATGCAACACTCCACAGCGAATCTCAACACACCTAGAAATAACAATGCACCCCCACCGGGACTTAGTGACAAGCCAGGACCCCCTTAGGGGGAGGCAGGGAGACCAAACTCTTCACCCGGTTACACTGATCCAAACAGACAACATCTCCGCCAACTTAAAACGCTCCTCACCAAATCCTGGGTGCCATCCGGTATTCTGAGTTTCTGCTGGATGTACACCCCCCACCAACATCAGAACAACCTCGCGCGTTTCTCCAGTGCGCTTCTAGCGCATGGGGTTTCATCAGGATCACAAAATTACCAGCATTGTCTTAAATAAAGTGCTTCACCATTGATAGTCGGTTGTATTCAATTAGATCAACCCGGACTTGAGTTAAGTTCTTGAAGACGTTTCGCTAGTCATCCGACTCTAAGGAACGTGGACTGGTTCAAGAGAGGGTGTTAAGGAGCCATTTTGTGAAAATAAAGAAACCAAGCCTAAAAGAGGAGGTGGGGGGTTCGACACCATCTGTCTGCCATGTACAATGCTGTTTTGACACCTTCTCTGGGCGTTCCTATAACAACCTCTTAGCCACTATCTAATCACGCCCTTAAACACCGGCTGTGATATGCTAATGGATTTTCCAGGGTAAATAAGTGCCACAGATTCTTGTACAAGTCATTCTGAATTGGAAAGCCAGTCGGATGCTACGAAACGTCTTCAAACTACATTTCAAGTCCAGTTGATCTAATTGAATACAACAGATGAACCATGACCTGGTATGAGAAACCTTCACAAGCATACTTCACCATTGATCTGTCCCAGTACTTAAGCTGCATATACTTGACTTGGCAGACCATGATATTGTTGCAAAGAACACTATTTGCATGGAACATTTTATAAATTCAGTACAAACCTTGCCTGTTGTACCTATATATTGGTCATATTGGGGTGACCGCGACACACAAATGGGGATTTCTGTGGCAATTTCATCAGAACCTGCAGTACTGACTAATGTAAATTAGTGCAATGGACTGTCCAAACCTACAATCAACAGAGGAGGTGTCTTTTGAATTCTTACCTATTGATCATATATAGACAGACAAGTGTTCCTTTAAGTGCAGATATGTTAGTATTCCTGTGTTTTTTTATATGAAAAAAACCCAGTATTATTTTATTACCGTATATACTCGAGTATAAGCCGAGGTTGGTGTTTTAAAATAAACCTAAAAACCTTACCTCGGCTTATACTCGAGTCGAGGTCCTTCCTTATCCCGATCGATGTCGCTTAACTCCAAATCCGGCTGCCGCACGCTGGGTAAGTCCTGTGGGTTTGCCGGCTGACGTCACTATATAGACAGTTTATAAATGACTTAGAAGAGGGTTTATAAATGACTTAGAAGAGGGCATTGAGAGCAAGGTCTCAGTATTTGCTGATGACACTAAACTATGCAGAGCTTTGGAAAACTTCCAATGATGTACAAGTGCTGCAAGCAGACCTAGATAGATTATCAAAATGGCAGCAGAATGGCAGTATGAATTCAATGTTGATAAATGTAGGTGATGCATTTGGGTGATTAATATCCCTGTGCCACCTACACCATAAAAACTCTGTGTTAAGTGCATCTGTAATGAAAAAAGATTTGGGGGTTCTGGTAGATAACAGACCTTACCATAGCAAACAATGCCAGATGCAAACGGCGTAGAGCTAAGCAAGATATGTGTCGTAAAAGGGGGAAGAGATTCAAGAGAGAAAAATATTATTCTCCCTTACAAGGCACTGGTAAGGCCTCATTTGGAATATGGCGGTGCAGTTTTGGAATCCCATATACAAAGGGACATCTGGAAATTGAGGCAGTTAAGAGAAGGGCAACTAAAATAATATTATTTATGGAGGGGCTCGAATAGCAGGCAGATTAGACAAGTTAGGGCTGTTTACATTGGAGAAGCGACGTTTGCGTGGGGACATTATCCTTATAAATATATTATGGCCATACAGTGAACTATCTGGTGCATTGTTCACTAATAGGTCATCAGAGGGACACTGGACATCCTTATGGTTGGAAGAAAAGAAGTTTCATATTAGGTTAGGAAGGTTTCTTTACGTGAACTGATGAAACTGTGGAACTGTCTCCAGAGATGTGGAATGGCAAGTTCATGAATAGCTTTAAAAAAGGCCTGGAAGTTTTCCTAAACTAAAAAATATTGACACCAACTGACCTACCTGTTCATTTATGTGACAGCCATATTTAAAGGATAAGTATAGTCAAAATACTAATTTTACCAATCATACACCAACTGACCTACCTGTTCATTTATGTGACAGCCATATTTAAAGGGTAAGTATAGTCAAAATACTAATTTTACCAATCATCAAATATTTTTTTTTTGACTAATCATCAAAAAAGTTAATTTTTTTACCCCCCAAACTGAAACATGTACACACACTAACTGTCCTACCCATTCATTCATGTGGCATACATATTTAAAAGGTAAGTATAGTAAAAATACTAACACAGGTACACACACCTACTGACCTACCCTTCCATTTCTGATCATTACATCAACTGATCTACCTGTTTATTCATCTGAAAGTCATATTTAAAGGGTTTGACCAATCATCAAAAAAGTTAAGCTAGGTACACACAACGATAAGGCCCCGATAACGTTGGATCCTATGGTATTGCAGCTTAATCGACAGTGTGTATATCCTCTTTCCCGAACAGCATGTGTCCACTGAACATTCCCGTTGGCCTCACAGTCTTTCAGGAAAGACTCAATTGTTTCCCTATAGGGGAGTCAGCCATGGTCATGGGAAGTACATAGTCCCAATAGTTCTCTCAATGTTGTGCATAGGGAAAATGCTCGGGGCTGTGTGTATCCTGATTTTTGTAAAATGACAAACAGGATCTTGCAAATCCCCCAGGGAGTGGCGTCAAACGTTGCTGCGTGATGACATCACGGTCATACGTGTATTCGGCCAATAGGGATCCGCTTCCTCCTTCTCTACTATTGCGCCGGAAAGTTATTTTTCTTCCCCCCACCTAAAATGCTGCTTCCTCAGCCACATTGAGACAATGTCGCTCTGCTCATTAGCGAGACGGCTCTGTACACACGTCCGATAGGACATTCGATGCACAACCCATGAGTGCAAGACACACTCGCTGCGATCAACCATTTCGTCCGATAGTCTTGCATGTGTAAACGCTTTGTTCTTTGATCCATCATGGCGAGATTAACGGCCGAAAGGGTAGGGCGTCCTATCGGGCGCGTCTAAACTCACTGAACTAGGGGAAGGGCAAAAACGGCATGGTTCTCTATACTAATATACTTACCGTTTACCTTTGATTAGGGATTCCATAGAAATAATGCTTTAATCATCAGTTTCTGGACTTTTAAGGGTGAGGCCACACTACAACGCACTGTACCACATGCAACTGTGTTAGTTTCTTGTGCGTTTGCCACTAGCGAGTGGTTGGCAGAGCCGAATCACTGTTGGTCGCAGTTCATTGCACCTGTAATTTTCCAACATGTCCGATCGCCCTTTGGTTCAATCCGGGCAAACAGGTGACTGATATTGCTCGCCATCGCCAGCGAAATCACCACAGATTTTTTGCCCAGCCAGCCGATACATGGAAATTTTGGCTGGTTGGGCTAAAAAAACTGCTCATGTGTACCCAGCCTAAGTGATGCCATTTACCTTTCCTTCTACATCTGTCTCATCCTCTGCAAAGCTCATTATTAGCGCTCTTTGCCTGTTTGTCAGATACCTGCAAACATGTTATGGTAAAGAGTATAAAGGAAGATTATAAAGAAGTTTGTCTCGTTCTTTCCATACACAAATTGGTAGGTCTCATTCATTCCAACCCATTGGAAAGTGTTTCCCTTTCCTTCTCCTTTCTACCTCCTAGAACAGGGCCAACAGGGGTGGGCAATTAAATTTCACAGGGGCCACATGGGTTCAACTCAATTGAACTCAAGAGATTGCAAAACTGGGTTCTATAGAAAGATTGAATTAATATCCCTGGTTCACTCTGTGTTTTTGTATTATTAGTTGCAGGTGTGTAATATTTTATACCCATTCCATCAAATTCAATACATTTTTTTAATAAAATAAACTTAATAAAAATAATCTGCTTGTGTACGAGCAGTATTACCCAGAATAGCTTGAGCCACAGATAAAACCGGTGGATATCCGCCCCCTCCCTTCTATAGATGGGACTTTTTTGCACTTGTAACAAAGCAGATTTTACAAGGTAAGTTGCCCAGCATCCAACATAATGCAAGATTTGAAAATGAGCCTAAATATTATACTAGATATAACCAGGGATGGCAAAGAACACAATGCAGAGACTGAACCATTATTTTTTACCCAAGTTCCTACATTTACAAGATAAAGCTAGTGACCCCAAGTTGGAATCAATCAATTAGAAAATATAACCCTTGAATGATTAGTAGAATATTTAGGAATGCCTTACATATTAAATCATTTCATGCTTGTGTGTTTAACCCTAAGAACTATTTTCTAAGTAGCTGGTCTTTATGTAATCCCGGAAAAGCAGCCCATGCCAGGACATTAGTCTGGCAGGTAAAGACTGGACATTCTGGTGCTCATCAACAAAACAATCAATCTGACCTCCCTGCCCCAAGGTACTTTTCATTTTTTTAAAAAGTACATTTTTCTAGTGTAATTGTCCTTTAAAGAACAAGGACTGGTACACACAGGGCCGGATTTCCCACTAGGCCACCTAGGCCATGGCCTAGGGTGGCACAGCCACCAGGGGTGGCAAAAAAACCCAACAGCGAATAAATAAATAAATAAGTAAAACTAAAAAATGTTAGGCAGCATTGCATCCCCATATTACATTTACACAACACACATTAGTTGGCACACAGCAGGGCCTTACCAGTTTCTGTTAAATGTGAAATGGGCAGCAATTGTTGATTTGCTAGGGGCGGGGCAGGCCTCTTTCCCACTCACAAAGCTCCGCTTCAGCCAATGAATGACCACGTATGGGAAGGGGGGCACAGGCAGTACAAGTTAGCTGGCATATGGAAGAAAAAGAATAAATCCAGCCCTGACCCCAGTCATATCCACTAATAGGTCAAAAAATAGAAAAGACATTTATTTACAATCCAATTCAGTACAACCCAGGTTACCCCTAAATATCACACGTCTTCAAATAGAAGAGCATAAAGTGCTACCTGCAAACAAAATACACTATATACAATTCACATAATTGACACAACAATATACTAAAATATAAAGCGTCAGGGCGTCCCCAGACCACTTAAAACACTAAAAATCCATCAGTATCTCATATACCATAATAAAACAGATTTACTGATATATATTTTCACGTGTCCCCCACAGTTGATGTCACCTTCCAGGGATATTACTCTCGTGGATGCAACACTCCACAGCGAATCTCAACGACACCTAGAAATACAATGCACCCCACCGGGACTTATGTGACAAGCCAGGACCCGCCTTAGGGGGAGGCAGGATGGACCAAACTCTTCACCCGGTTACACTAGATCCAAACGGACCAACATCTCCGCCAACTTTAGACGCTCCTCACTCAAATCCTGGGTGCCATCCGGTATTCTGAGTTTCTGCTGGATGTAACACCCCCACCAAACAATTCAGAACAACCTACGCGCGTTTCTCCAGTGCGCTTCTAGCGCATGGGTTTCATCAGGATCACAAAATTACCAGCAATTGTCTTAAATAAAGTGCTTCACCATTGATATATCTGTTGTATTCAATTAGATCAACCGGACTTGAAGTTAAGTTCTTGAAGACGTTTCGCTAGTCATCCGACTCTAAGGAACGTGACTGGTTCAAGAGAGGTGTTAAGGAAGCCATTTATGTGAAAATAAAGAAACCAAGCCTAAATAGAGGTGGGGGGGTTCGACACCATCTGTCTGCCATGTACAATGCTGTTTTGACACCTTACTCTGGGCGTTCCTATAACACCTCTTAGCCACTATCTAATCACGCCCTTAACACCTGGCTGTGATATGCTAATTGGGATTTTCCAGGGTACATAAGTGCCACAGATTCTTGTACAAGTCATTCTGAATTGAGAAAGCCAGTCGGATGACTAGCGAAACGTCTTCAAGAACTAAACTTCAAGTCCGGTTGATCTAATTGAATACAACAGACTAACCTCGGCTTATACTCGAGTCAATCAATTTTTCCTACTTTTTTAGGTAAAAAGGGTACCTCGGCTTATACTCGGGTCGGCTTATACTCGAGTATATACGGTACTCACATTAATTACCAAATATTTAAAGGTGAACTAAAGTCTCCAGGCAACATTGCCCCAATAGAAAGAGCACATTCACAAATATACCATATGCTGTGTCTCACCTGTCCCTTTGCTGTGGCTGCTGGGGGATTTATGAAAATAACCTGTGGGTACTAGGGGTCAGATCCTATAATCCACCTTAACTGGGCACTCCCAGCTAAGTGTATGCAGTACACTTCACAGGAAGCTGCAGCCTTGCTTCCTTAAAGCTAAAAGCTCAGAGATCCTCCCTCCCTGACACAAAACACACATTGTAGTGCAGTTTTGTGTAAACATATTAAAAATGTTCCTGTCCCTAAGAATAATAAATTACTTTGCTTTTTATGCAAAAAAAGGAAAGCAATCTTTGCAGTTTATTTCTTAGCTATTATGTATGTGAGAAACAAAATATTAAAGGGACTGTCCACACCATGTAACAGAAAAAAACCCCAAAAGCTAGGTTCTGTTTTACATACATTTAGCTGCTCTCTGGAAAACCTACTATCCAGCGCCGCTTAGTCCACGTGTAGGAGCAATAGTAGCTCATTCAGTAAAGGCCATCAGCTATTGGCCATGAGGTCACTGTAACAGCAGTGACTGACAGCCGTTACCAGGAAGTAGCTGGGAGACACTGTGCTGGATTGTATGTTTGTAAGGATCCTTATACAGCCTGGGAACATCTTTGCTAAATGTAAGTAAAACAGAACCTAGCTTTTGGGGGGTGTTCTGTTACATGCTAATTTTTTGTAAGAGGGGTGGACATGTCCTTTAACTTTTAAGTAAAACATAAAAGTAAATCTGGGGAATCGAACCTACAAACCCATGTAATGTGTCTCACTAAAAAGAAAGTTTTATACTACTATCCCATAAGGTGGAAAGTAAGTATATGTAGAATATTTATCATTTGCTATGAACATAATGGAAACAAAAAAATGTAGACCAGGGGATTTGAACCTGTGACCAAATGATCTGTCTGTTGCTAAAGCCAGCACTTTAGCACTGAGCAACCAAAATATCAAAAACTATTTTATATGGCTCCAAAAGGTCTTTTAGCAATTCACGCTGGTTGGTAAATAAAAAAAAAAGAGCTGCTATATATATAAAGTTTGTACATATATAGAAACTTCATATTTTTCATTAAAACATAATAAACAAAAAAAAAAGCAAACTCAGACAGTAGTCAATTTTGTATTGTTTCATGAGTAAGCCAGGGAATTTGAGCCTGTGACTTTGAATGCGTGCTTCAAAAAACATGGCATTTATATATTGCACCACAAGAGACACAACAATAAGTACATGTATATTTAGAAATGTTATCTTTCCCAGGCAACAACATGGAAGTCTTCTTAGTTACAAAATATATTTTTCTTATATGCACTAAATGCCGCTTACTAGAAAATATTACAATATCTAGGTGTTCTGAGGAGAAAAGCTTTCACATTAGGATAAAAAAGTTAAGTTCTCCTTTAAAGATAATAATTGCCTCTAGTCTGGCAGAGTAAGCTGGCCCCTCCCTGCATGCAATCAATCAAGGCTGTGGAAACTGAAATCACAGCCAATGATTACCTGCTGTTTCACCTGCAACCTCCTCTGAACATGCTCAAGCTTATACAAAGCTCATTAAGCAAAGGCAGATACCATTTCCAAAATGGAATAGAACTTATCATTAACTATCTTTTTATTATTTTAGTATTGTTTTTCAAATAAAAAATAAATAAAAATAAATAAACAAAATAACGTGCAAAGGTGAAGCTTCATAAAGAAACATCAAAACAAGCTGTAATAACCATATGTCACTTAATGGTGATACTTAATTACCACTGATCATTTTATTAAAACAAAACAACAACATGACATATCAATTACAAAAACTAATCTCCAGATTATTCTTGCATACAAGATGTAGCAGATTTCTGTGGTGAAAGTGACAGCGTCCTTTAATCACACCTTGATGAACGGAACATATTCTAATTATAAATATGAATCTTTCAAGTTTCCTGACTATTTGTACAATCTATTTTTGAATTTAATGTGCACAACATGATAATAAATGAATTTAAAAGAGGAATTTTGGAAAATTATTATTATTAATACATATAATATTATTTTTTTGTATTATTATCTATTTTGTAACTTATATCATAGTATTAATGTAAAAACACTTTTAATGCTAGGCTAAGACAGTGTGAGTCCCAGTTTCAAACCAAACCTGTTTTTAGACAGAATTGCAGGTTTAGAAAATTTGCAGATCTGGCGGACCTTCCAGAATTTTACGTTCATGGTGTTCTTTTCAACCTTGCGGTCACAGAAGCTACCTGTGTTGTGTGATGATGTCATCATGCAACACACTTTTGTGTCTCTTTAGATCACTATGAGAATGAAAAGCAATCCCCACAAAAAAGCATGCTAATTTCTTCCTTAAACACTAGCACTACCCATACAATCACTACTGAGTACACCACTCAATATGCAGGACAAAAAAGTTAAATAACTGGTTTTAAATCCTCCTTCCTCCAGAGTAGGTGCACCTCCAATGGTACACACAAATATAGTATAGGAAGAAATTCTTCTTGCTGTATCATCCATTACCATAACTTCCCCATCCACCCCTCTCCATCTCTATTGACAATATTGTCATTAACCCAGTTGAATCTGCATGCTGCATGTGGAGTAATCTTTGACTCCTCTCTTTCCTTCCATCATCAAATTAACAGTGTCACTAGGACATGCCATTTTCTCCTTTGCAATATTGCGAAGAGCCACCTTTTCCTCTCTCGCTCCACTACTAAAATGCCCATCCATGCCCTTATAATCTCCCGTCTTGACTACTGTAACGTTGTATTACTTGGTCTCCCAACCTGTCATCTCACTCCCGTCTTAAACTCAGCAGCTCGGATCATTTCACTCTCCTCCAAAAGAGAATACACTACCCCAATAATGCAGTCCATAGGGTGGCTTCCCATCAAAGAATCATTTTCATTACCCTTCTTTTATCCTTCAAATCCCTTTACTCTACTGCACCTTCCTACTTATCTTCTCTCTTGGTCCCTTATGTTTCTGAGCATGGTCTGTGCTCCTCACAAGGAAATCTCCACAATGCCCCAATGAACACTGCTTCCTTCTTAAACCATTCTCTCTTGCTGCTCCCTACCTTTCGAACTCTCTCCCTCTCTCACTTCGCCAGGTGAAATCTTTTAGCTCTTTTAAATCTAAACTATTATCCTACATTTCTGTCTGAGCATTTTGTATCCCTCCCCAATTGTATCTGTATGTTTTCCCTCCCACTTAGATTGTATGCTCTTTGGGGATCTCTTTCCCTTATATGTCAAGGCACTCCACACTTATTTTAATATAAATATGTAAACAAATATATAACTAATGTATATAAATATATATATATATATATATATATATATATATATATATATGTGTGTGTGTGTGTGTGTGTGTGTGTGTGTGTGTGTGTGTGTGTGTTCGTATTCTTAACCTTTGAAACTTTATTTATGTAAATTTAATTTATTTGTATAATGGCTTGCGCTTATCGCCAACCAATCAGACGTTATGTAATATTTAAATATATATATATACTGATAGCCCAGATAGCAGTCTGCCAAGATAGCACATAGAACTTTTGAACCAAGCTTGAACCATGCAACATGAAGAAAGAGGTCCCTGCCCCATAGAGCTTACAATCTAGTTAGGTGGGTAACACACAGATAAACAGGGAAGGCTAAAAATGCCATAGTAAGAACTAGTGTTGGTGATCACAGATGTGAGATTAGATTTAAACCTTTATTGAAGTTTCTTGATAAATAGAGAGGGGAATAGAATCCTAGAGAATGGGAGCCACAAGAGCAAAAGGTGAGAGGTAGTATGAGTCTGTATAGGAGAGTGTGAGAAGCGGAGGGTACAGCCAGGGACATATGGGGACACTAGAGAAGAATTATAAGAATGAGCAGCAGAGTGAAGGGATTTAAATGTTAAGAAAATGATTTTGTAAACAAAAAATTGTTTAATGGTTATTAGAGATAGCTTTAATGGATATAAAGTTCGGTCCGTTTTCGAAATTTTAGAGAAAGTTCGAATTCGGACCCATTAAAGTCAATAGGGGAGTGATAGTTTGAAAAGTCCGAGTGATTTACAGCTAAACTAACAATGGTAACTTACTGTAAATGGCTGTGGCACCTGGGGAACATGTCACTGTCACCAAAACTTGTTAAAACACTTCCTGAAGACAGGCAGGCAATTGTCGGGTTTTGCGCAAGCTACATTCGACGATACATTCGAGGATTATCGAAAAAAGTCAGGTTGGATGGAATGCACAGTTTAACTGTTGTACCCTAGCATGTGCAATTTGAGAAAGTAAATTTCTGACAAAAATAGCTGTGTTAGAAGTCCTGGTATCGTAACATACCTGTTCTGTTTGATTCGGAAATACCGCAGATTTTTTCAGAATCGTGGTAGAAAATTCAAAATTTCATTTATCTAATAATATTATATAATAACATACACATTCATTCTCCAAATTATAGTCTGGTTACCAGTGCAATGAAAGGACTGGAGGCAGCAGAAAATGGCATTGAGAATACTGTATGGTGCTGTTAGTGGTACATGGGTAAAGCCATATTACTGGTCACTCTATCATCCCTGACACACCTCCATTCCATTATTCCTAAGCTCCTACCTTACAAATTGATAAAGGAAATCCAGGCTGTTCCTCACTAGGAATTACATAAACTAGGTCTGAAAGTTTGGCTTTGCCAGTTAGCCTTTTATTAAATCTCACTGAACATGTTTACATTTTGAAGCTACTTGCTACTGAAAACACATTTTTCTATAATGGACAATTACATACTAGTATCATTTTAATTTAATAAAAGTTCTTATCATTAAAAATGGAGCTATTTTTGCTCTAACCAATCAGATGTTAGCTTTTATATGTTAAATAAGATCTGATTGGTTGGGACAAAATTAGCACCATTTTTAACAATAAGAACTTTTATTGATTAAAATGATACTATGTAATTGCCTATTAGAGAAAGAAACATGTAGAGTATTAGGTTCAGTAGCTTCAAAATTTAAACATGTTCAGGGGGATTTAAAAAAGTTCAATAAAAGTTTAAGTACTTTTATTGGATATCCCTATTTATATGTTTGGGGGAATTACTTTAAAAAGCAAGGAACCTTTTTTTCTACTGGGGTGAACAAGGACTAGGGGCCTCCACTTTAGAATTGAGAAAAGGCATTTTCATCTTACAGTTAGCCATGCAAATGGTCCTGCAAATGGTCCATTGCACTAAGTGAGTTAAGGTTGTGATAATGTTGTGTAAAGGCAGAATCTCTAAACCCATTCAAAAAGGTTTGGATGTATTCTTGGAGAGACAGAATAGCCAGGGTTACAGTTTTTAACTTTATTGGCTTTATGTGTGATTGTCCTTGTGCTGGGTTGAGTGGAACTTCTGGAAGGGGAACACGGTCTGTATGGATGTCAGAGGCTAATTTTCTTTGTTAAATTATGTTTTTGGGTTTTGCATGAGAGTTGAGCTTGATGGACACCTGGCTTTCTCAATAGAATATAAGCTGTACATTACAGGATTTAATGCCGTCGGTAACCTACATTTACATGTGCAATGGTCTTCAATGGAGGAACTGTGTAGAATGGCAATGCCATTGACAAAAAAAAGTGTTTCCTGTGATGGCTTATATGGCAGGTTACTTAAATGTGCTACATTTCCCCCAAATAATAATTATAAAATAAAAATCAAATTGAATGATGTTTGTGCTTTTCAATTGTGTCACATTCGCACAATGTTGTAACAGTGAATACAACGTGTACCAACGTGTGCAGGTAAGTTGTGATAGGGAAATGTATTACATCTCCCCTTAAGTCTGTTAGTTATACCTAGAGATGGGATTGGGTTCCAATCCGGCACCGAACCCCTCGGTTCTAAAATCCAAATGTTCCGTCTGAAACGGGGTGATGATTATCTAAAGTACGAGGTTATTTTCAGTAATCCTGGAAAATAATCTTGAATGTTTGACAATCCTCGAAAATACGATCGGAAATTCGAAAGTAGTTTCCAGTCGTATTTTCAAGGGCTATCAAATGTTACCTTACCAGTTTCGCCCATCTCTAGTTATACCTTAGGGAATTTAATTCGGATATGAATCCAATTAACACAGTATAATGGTATTACAGCCGCTCCAAATTTTATGGGTATTTTTTTTGCCATCATTATACTTTGTTTTATACTACTTTTTGGAATAAAAGAGTAAAGTCTCATTGGCAAGATGCAAAACACAGTAGGTTTCTTCATGTTGCGATATTAAAACTGGCAAACTACTGTTGTTTTATACACAGCAGAACAAAGAAATGGTCTTTGCTTAATTTTCCTATTATATTTTTCAGTCAGTCACGAATGAGAACCCAGCATGTGACTGCAAGAGATTTGGATTTTCGCAAACTTGCAGCCATATGGAATGCCTAGAGGCAGTTTATTTATCCTCCTCCTGGCCTAATTTCTTCAATCACACTTGAAGAGTTTAGTGCAGAGGTGTATTTATTTAAGTAACATGTTTCAGGATAAAAATAAAAAACAAGCATTTATGTGACTTAAAAGGGATTGAGTTAAAAGAATTCAAATATTATTTAAAGACAAATGGTGCTATTTAAAGCCATGTGAGTAGATGTCTTATAATTTAACCATGGAGAAGCAGACTCCTTACAGTGGTTGATAAGAAGGTTTTTTTATGGATATTTTCATTAAAATAATCCACCCTACAATATTTCTGCCTAAGTACCATATATACTCGAGTATAAACCGTCCCGAGTATAAACCGAGGTACCTAGTTTTAGGGAAAAAAGTAGGAAAACCACACTGACCCGAGTATAAATCGAGGGGGTATTATTTGCCACTAAAGATGTTTGGAAAACCTACACTCCCAGCATGCTTTTGCTGGAGTTGTAGTTTTCAAACATCTTAAGTTGCAAATACTTACAAATAAGAGTAAAAACCTTCTTATTTTTTGCATACTGTATGCACAAATATAGGATGATTTACCCCTATTTGCAAGTTTTGCAACTTAATGATTTGAAAACTACGCTCCCACAATAAAGCATGCTGGGAGTTGTAGTTTTCAAACATCTAAAGTGGCAAATACTTGCAAAATGGGTAATCCTCCTATATTTGTGCATACAGTATGCACAAATAAGAAGGTTTTACTCCTATTTGTATGTATTTGCCCCTTAAGTGTGTCCCTGTGTTAATAAAGTACCGGTAAATGTTTCTCCTACCTTCTCGGCGGCCGCGCGATCCGCATCCTCTCTCCACAGCCTCTGCGCATCCGGATGATGTCACACCTGGCGCCTCTCACTTTGCGGCGCCGGGTAGTGACATCATCCGGATGCGCAGAAGCTGTGGAGCGAGGATGCGGATCGCGCGGCCGCCGGACAAGGTAGGGGAAACAGTACTCGAGTATAACCGAGGTAAGTTTTTCAGGCTTTTTTTAAAGCCTGAAAACCTCGGTTTATACTCGAGTATATACGGTATGGATTAAAAGAGAAAGTTAAGTCAGCCTAAAGTTGTATGGTGGCCTGATTGTTTAAATTTTTGGCCTGCATGACCACAGGAGTGGGAGAAGATTATATAGACATGTAAAATGAGGGTAACTTGTCTGGATTTTTTAACCATTTATTTTATCACTAGATACGCACTGTCTACGTAAAAATATATCTAACTTGGCCAGCAGGTAAAGTTGAGAAGTACTTGGAGTGGTAGCGGTTGGATTATATAAGGGGAAATATCCCTGGAGGTTGATTCTTTCGTCCATACTGTATTTTGCGCTATCTTAACGCCATTACTACTGCGGTGTCCTTTGCCATTGTTGTACTAAAAAAGTTACATCTTACCTGACCAGGATCCCACAATGCAGTAAGTCTCACAATTCCCCTATTTCTTTAGAAATCCAGTCTGAAACATCTTACATATCAGCTGTCAATCAAGTGCCTCATAAACTCTTCTGTTATGTATAGTTTTGCTGTAGCTGGAATTGTGACAGTTGGTATGTGAACTGCCATGTGGGAAATTTCCTCTCCCAGTGCTTCCTCATAGAGATTACTGAGCATGCTTGTCTCACAGAGAGTCAGATAGTCTGTCAGGGGGCTGGGGGATTTTGAGCATAACCAAACCAAATACTGGATTGAAGTCATGCAGCAGCACAAACAAACCAAAGTAAGTAAGTGCTACTAACATGAATTTTTAGACTGAAATGAGGCAAAATAATTTTTTCAGTGTACAATTCCTTTAATGCATTGCGGGATCAAAATTTCGGGTTAACATGGGTTTTAGATGGATTTTAGAGCACAGCACCATTTCTAAATGTTTTTTTGGAAATAGCACTGTGCTATCGATTCAACCCCTACCGTAAAGTTTTGAGCTACTTGGTATCGTTACCTTAGCCCGATCCCGCGATGCAATACCTGGCGTAATCTCATTTACATCAGGTATTGTATCGGGCTAAGGTAAGTAAAGGGACTCTTCCTTATTAATTCTCCCCGTATATCTCTCACAATGCATTTTATATAGTTAATAAGGCAGCCGTGCCCTTTTATAAATACACATACAATTGTAAGTTCTTATCATTTAAAATGGTGCTAATATTGCCCCAACCAATCAGATGTTAGCTTTCAAATGTTACATAAGTTCTGATTGGTTGGGATTAGCACCAATTTCAACAATAAGAACTTTTATTGAATAACCCTGATAGTCTATAAATGAAGACCAAGGTCTCTCCTCTCTGAATGTCATGTTATGTCTGTCTCACCTGGCTGTCTCGCTGGTGGATTAATTCCACAGGGCAAAATAACAACCCACTAAACAATTGGAGGACATTAGTGAATATAATACTGGTACCAGTACCAAATAAATGCCAGAAATAACATGTAGATTAAAATATCTTGTGAGAGCTAGAGATGGCCAAAACTCACTAGTTTCATTCTGTTTTCGGATTCCCAGATCTCGGGAAAATCCTTAAGATCCGAAAATCCAAAACCGGAACGAATTTTCAAAAGTATGGGGCTATTTTCGCTAATTCGAAAATATCCTCGAACGTTCAATTTTCGAAAAAATTATCGGAAACTTGAAAATGGTCTTCGATCGTATTTTCGCCCCGTACTTGCGAAAATTATCGAAAATGTCTTCCGAAGTCCCGAAATCCGGAGGATCCGTCCGGATCTTTCAGATTTCGGAACTGAGGGGTTCTGTCTCGGATCCGGGTTTGTGTTGAGCCCGGATCCCATCTCTTTATAACTGTGACCTTTATAACTGAGTTAAAAATATATATAAGGAGACAAAGTTAAAATTAAAAGTTTGTATATAAATATGTTTATTATAGTCAAAGTTCCAATCTAAAAATATAAAAATTACATATATATCATTCTTAATAAAATCAATATAAATTACCAATACAATATATATTACCCTTATGAATGTTATATTGATTCAGTCCTTCAAAAACCATGTAATATATTGTATTAGTAATTTATATTGATTGTTGATTGATTGTTTTATCTTCTTCCAATATATTTTTACAAACTATAATAAACACATTTATATACATACTTTTTATTTTAACTTTGTCTCCTTTTTATATATATATATATATAATTATATAATATATATTATATATATATATATATATATATCAGCCAAATTGAAAATTTCCATTGCGTTATTATCACCCCCTTTAATACAATATAGTGGGGTGATAACATAGCTACAGTGTATGCAGGCAAAGAACAAACATTCGGTTTAAAGTCTATGCAGAATGATTGTTCATGTGTATGCAAGCATCAGGCGAATTTCCATTGGAATCTGATCGTGAATTTGCAACTTTAAAATGTATGGGTACCTTTAGCGTTCTACAATATTTATATACGTTATTAACAGGGGTGGCTGAAACCTAGTTTTATGAAATTGGGCAAAAATTCTCTTGGCAAAATGTTGCCACCTTACAAAAGTCAATGGGAGGTGGAACTTCAAGATCAAACTTCTGCGTTTTAAATTCTGATTTGAATAACTCTGTAAGAAATCCATTGGAAGTTAGAAAACAGAATGGGGAATACAGGGTATTTTCTCATCAACAGAAATATTCTGTAGACTGTCAAGAAAAAGAATGCTGAGAAATGGGAAGTGAAGGCCATTCATCAATGTAAGCAGAAAAATACTTGTATAGAACCGTAATTGAAGGCCTGCATAGGGGCTATACATTTTGCTAGTGTGTTCTCCTATTTAGTACAGGTGGAGCACAACATAATGGTAGTCACATCCCAATCCACAGAATGACATAAATACATGGTTTAATGAATCATAATTTTATATGTTGTTGAGTCATTTGCCAGAATGGACACTTATTTTGGATATTTTCCATCAAAATCCTTCAATAATAATTCTCCTTTAATACTGTGCACACATTTCCTGACATTTATCTGCTCATGATTGGTCCTTCAGTCTTCAGCCATATATTACCTATTCCACAGTGTCCATCAACCATCAAGATCATAGTACTACTGCTCCACCAATGTCTTAAAATAAACAGTAAATATACTAAGGACGAGGAATCCAACATGACTAGTCCTTTTGGGAAAAAGAAAAATAAACTTTATTTTTGACAGAGCCCCCCCCCCCCCCATCTGTAACTAGCAAACTTATCTATCATCCCTATAACACACAGAGATAAATTATCACTAAACATCACATGGTGCATCAAGCCCTTAGATATCTTCAGTTTTCTTATCACCTCTCTCGGAAATGAACATTTCTAGAGATAAGGATCCTTTGGAGCTTTTAAATGGAATCTTATTTCTACTTCTTGTGGAATACTGACAGGCAAACATTTTAACCTTGATCAATCTGATAAAAGTAAATAAAAAGTAAACCAACAAATACTGAGAAACAAATAACCCAACAAAACAAATGGACTTTATGTGCAGTTAGAGTGAAAGGTAAGTATTATCACAAACAATCAATAATACAGTATTTAGAAGAAAGACATATTGAGATAGATGGTTTGAATTCCAAACCAAATCAATAAAGGGAATAGCCTATGTTGCTTAAAGGGCAACTATAATGAAAAAATGACTTTGCCTTATCTTAATCTTTTAATTACTACATGTAAGTAGTCCTTATTTTGAGGTGTGTGTGTTGCTACATGCTTTCAATCCAGCACTTGATTTGCTCAGGCTCAATATCCCCCCTCCCTCTCTTAACCGACACCTCCTTCCATCTGACCAGACTTTCTATGAAGGCAAGTATGCTCAGTAATTACTATGAGGCTGCTTTGGAAAAGAGAATTTCCTGTCATACAATTCATACATATCAACTGTCACCATTCCAGTCACAGCAAATTTGCACACAGCAGAATCCTTTAAAATAATAATAAATTTGATTGACAGCTGACATGTAAGATGGTTCAGATTGCATATAGTTGGGAGGAATGATAGTGTCCAGTTAAGGGCAATTTTAAAAAAACAAACTTTTTTTTCAGTATACTGTAGATGCCCTATAAAAAATGAGGGAACACATGTGGATTTATCTAGTAAACAAACAAAAAATATATATATTTTATATTTTAGATACTTCAATTAACACCTTTGTGGTTTTCTTTTTAGACAACTTTGGAGAATTCTGGTATTACCTCATTTCAGAGTCATAATGTAGCAACCTGACAATAGATGTGTCTTGTCGATGGTTAATTTGTGTTAATTGTGAATTTCTTGCCTTCTTAATGTGTTTGAGACCATCAGTTGTGTGACTAGTCTGAATTTGAGGTTTTTGTTTCCACTCCGTATGTCTTTGTGAAATGCAGAATAACTGTACACTACATGTGTAGTTCCCACCAAAAAGCATAGGGAAAGTAGCTTAGGTCCTCACCTTGGATACTTCAAACAGGTCATTTGAAGAGTAAAATTTCCCTTTAATGTTAGATTGTTATTTTTATATTTGTGGATGAACAATTCCACTGCATATTTATTTTATTATATGTTCAATATATATAATACTTCATTATGTGTAATATAATTTACAGGCACCTAAACATCTTAATCTCCTCAGTCATGTATTTTACAAATTACTTGGACAAGCCTGATGTTTGCCAATCTTTATTGACCATGATGAGGTTAATATGATTTACAATGACAGGGGCTGCTTGCTTTTTTTTATATTATAATCTCAAGCACTAAATCAATTAACAGAGATTAAGCACACAACTGTACTGTACACAAATAACAGAAGATTTCCAATTACAAACAGATAATCCCCCTCAGAAGTTTGGACAGTACAGTGAATTATTTAAATGCTCCAGGTATTCATGGATATGTATTGTAGGTTGGAACTAGCAACACATATAAATGTTATATAACCTATTAACTGTATACAAAGTGTGCAACTGGTTTATATATATAAACACACACACACACACACACACACACACATATATATATATATATATATATATATATATATATATATATATGTGCATTGGGTGTCCCGCACTTTCATCTACTGGATAATATGCACCGGGGCTGCTATACATTAGAGTTAGGTATTCTTGCAGAAGATAGAGCACTCAAGGGTCTTTTCCAAAAAACACTTTATTGTTACAAAGGCAACATCTACGCGTTTCGGCTGATTGACTCAGCCGTCCTCAGGATCCTGAAACACCCAATTCTCCTATAAATGTTTCTTGCAATCATTTTGGCAGTGATTTTTAAGAAAACAAATGTTGTCTGGAGGTTCCTCCTATTTTCTAACAATTTCTATGTGATACTGAACATAAATAATCAGCAAAAAGGTTTCATGTGTTATTTAAGATGAATAGGTATACAATATGTATATTTACTTATATTTATTTTAATACACAATATGCACTGTTTTGGCTATTTATATTTATTATACAACTTGCACTTTAATATTCTTATTAATTGAATCTCAAGGAATATACTTACACGTATTACATTTTAGTGTATAATTTTTTAAATAGATGTGTATTAAATAATATTTGTTCAGCACATTGGTCACTTTAAACACATGGGCATAGGTTCCCATTTTTGTAGACGATAATATATGGTGGGTGCATATTGTTCAAGATATATTGAGCACATATACTAAGTATTTAGCACTTTTATAAAGGCAAGCAAGCCTACGAAAGCCAACAGGAGACGGTAGTCAATAACCTTAGCAGTCACCAACTATCCTCTGCTGAGAAGTCCCTTCTCAACAAAGGTTTGTCCTTTGTTCCCACAACCAAATTTGATCCATTTAATTGCGAGGTTGACTCTTTCAGATTAAAAAGAACACTCAAATATAAAAATCATTTCAAATCTGCAACAACAGAGAACACGTGGCACAAAGGTATTAATTCAAAATTTAAAAAAGATCTACCTAATACTCCAGCGGCCATTAAGGTATTTACTAACCTGAACTCTGAAGCCATTTCTACACTTGATCGCTCCCCCAATAAGCATCAAACATATAATCTGAAAAAGGAGGAATGAGCAGACATTAATAGCTTGAGAGCCAATCCTGAAGTAATTATTCGACCCACGACAAAGGCGGTGCTATAGTGCTGCTCAATAAAACAGATTATATGAATGAACTCAACAGCCAGCTATCTGATACTCAAACATATGGGCTTTTGACTGGAGACCCTACTTCTCGTCTCAAGAAACAATTAGATACTATACTCCAAGAAATGCATCAGGCCAATTGGATTTCCCAGAAGGACTTACAATATCTGACTACTCCGGCTCCTCTATGTCCTCTCATACCTAAAATCCACAAACAGTTGTACTCACCACTGGGACGACCCATTATGTCTGGTTATGGGTCATTATTCCAACCGGTTGCCCAATTTGAGCTGTTAACGTTCATACTAACTAACAACTATTTTCGATCTGATATGAACTTTTATCAACAAATCTAGGGCAGCGCGATGGGGTCCCATGTAGCTCCCTCTGTAGCCAACCTATATATGGAACAATTTGAACATCAACATATTGTCATCCCGTATTAATCCAATATAGTTCTATACAAGCGCTATATTGGCGATATGTTATTTGTGTGGCGTGGTAATGAGGAGTCCGCTACAGAATTTGTCAAGGAGATTAACTCAAAATAACAGCACATATCAGTTTGCAACATGTGGATTTTTTGGATCTGAGGATCTATAAACACAACAATACCTTTCATACTACATTATTTTGTAAGGCTACAGATAAAAATAACATTCTCCACCATGATAGTTGTCATCCAGAACCTCTTAAAAGATCGAGTCCACAAGGACAGTTTTTAAGAGTAATTCTCAACAACAGCGATCAAAATAATACCAACATACAAATTAACGAGCTTAAGCAAAAGAGTGGTCAACAAACAGTGAATTTTTATACTCAATATAGTCCCAAGAGCAAATTACTACAGAAAGCTATGAGTACCAACTGGCGTAGTGTACAACAGGACAAGACGTTGCTGTTTCAAAATACCAATTTAAGACATGTCTATAAGAAGGGCAGATCTCTCAGGTCTCTATTAGTCCATTCAGATGTCCATCTGAAAACTCCCATTCCTAAAATAATTAAGGAAGGTTGCTACAGATGCCCCAACTGTATCACATGCAATGGTATGCTAACCGGGAACACGTTTTCTCATCCCCACACTGGCAGAAGTGCACCAGCAAAAATGTTATTTATTTGTTGTCCTGCTCGTGTGGTCTTCACTATACGGGCATGACCACCACTAGCTTCAGAGATTGAATGGCTAATCACAGGTCATCCATCCAACAAGCTCTTATTGAATCTACATCAACTTGACATTTGTCCAATAAGTATGGTGACATGGCGGTTACATGACATTGTAAAGAAGCCAGGCATACAGTGGGCAGTTTAAGATCTATTATTATTGATGGACTAGATACTCACCAGGCGACTGCACCCAACCATGAAAGGAGATTACAACAAATGGAAGCAACATGGATATATACATTAGGAACTTTGGCCCCGGGTGGACTAAATGAACAGTGGGCACTACAATGCTTTTTGTAAAATAGAACTCTGGACATCCTAGCAGAGTCCATCAAGTGCAGCTATTTTAACTTTTTTCCATTTCTCAGCCTTAAAGTAATTTATGCCCTTTCTTAGAATAGACCTTACCCATTTTTTCCCTTGTACGTAGTATTCATTGATGCATTTTTCTATTCTGCAACATAGTGTTTTTAAGTGTATCATTCCTATTGTGCATGTATTTATTCCCTGCATTTGTATCTTTTTTGTATCTCTATTTATTCCACCAGAGCATTAGCACCTTTTATTGGCTATTTCTTGAATTATGGTTCTTTTATCTTGGCTTCATTTGCCTTTTAATGTTTTATGGGTCGTGCTCCAATCACTTTATTGTAGCTAATACAATAGTAGTGCTATCAGCTTTCGGCTCTCTTCTTGCATTCACTCAGTGCAGTTTCAATTTCGAGACTGGGGGTGTGTCTCCAGCGTCTGCTAGTCCTCACTTTATATAGGTCAGCCACATTACCTTTGGGGTCTGTTTTAAGGAAGTTACGTGAGCCTTCTCAGATGTTCTGAAGATGGCCCACTTGACAAGTGGAAACATTAAAGCTACTTACATCTAAAAAGACCCGTGAGTGCATCCTTTGATCCTGCAGTAGTATATATATATATATATATATATATATATATATTATATATATATCGAACAGGTAAGCAGCACTTTCTATTTCTTCAAATAGATGATGCAAAGCTGTAAAGTTAATATTCAATAGATCATGTAGAGTACAGCAGCATCGCTAAAATATTTCAAAAGTCCAGCATATAACATGCATATTAATTTATTGGCTTACCAACATCAATCTTAATAGCGGCAACGTTTCGGGGACTCCCTCCTTTTTCAAGCCTAATTGACAAGGCTTGTCAATTAGGCTTGAAAAAGGGGGATGTCCCAAAATGTTGCAGCCATTAAGATTGATGTTGTTTTATTATGCTCATGCCATTGGTTAGGCCACCATCAGGAAGTTATATATATTATGTTGAACAATGTAGAGTAGAGATGGACTCTATAAGGTACAGATGAACAATATACAGTAGTAGAGATGAACAATGTACAGTAGAGATGAACAATGTACAGTAGAGTTGAACAATGTACAGTAGAGAAGGACAATGCACAGTAGAGATAAACACTGTACAGTAGAGTTGAACAATGTACAGTAGAGAAGGACAATGCACAGTAGAGATAAACACTGTACAGTAGAGTTGAACAATGCACAGTAGAGATAAACACTGTACAGTAGAGATGAACAATGTACAGTAGAGATGGACATTTTAAGTAATTAAAGGAATCAAATTGTACTGTGTTGAACTTTATGAACATTATTAAACTAAACATCACAATAAGTGGTTAGGTCCCACTTTGTACTTTGCAATCTGTTTTCTGTTTTGCATGCTTTTGGACAATACATTTTGTTAGCTCCTTTTGCAGGTTAACAGACATGCATTTTTCTATGCTTTTGCCACATGTATCTACGTTTCCGGTCTGTTTGTGTTCATGTGCTTATTTTGGAACATACAAAAAAACCCTCAAAAAAATAAGTTTGTCCACACAAGTTGGCTTTTTTTTGCGTTCCCATAGGCTATTATTAAAGTGCAACTCTGACACACATGGACCAAAAGTCGTGCACGCATGTGGTTAAAAAACAGACCACATAGATTTTGAACGCAAATTGTATAGTGGAAACAAATTTTCACAATTTCCAATATATTTAAAATTACATTGCAATTCGCAAAAGGCATGCAAAGCAGACATGAAAACGGACATAGTGGGACCTAAGACTAAATGCAGAATGCTGTGACTGTTTCCATATCTCCCTTCCATTAAAACAAAATCTTAGGTACTTCTTTATGATGCCCGAGACTATTAATGGATAGAAATTCATAACTACGACTAAAACTCGAACTCGATCGATAACCCTCGAATGCAGCCTTGGGTTCATTTGAGGGTTATTGCTGAATTTGAGGCTTAGCTAATGGATTTGATAATTCAATGCGGAAGCTCGACAATTGCCTGATTGTGAGGAAAGGTAGTGTTTAAACA
The DNA here is from genome assembly GCA_019447015.1 of Hymenochirus boettgeri. NCBI lineage: Eukaryota > Metazoa > Chordata > Amphibia > Anura > Pipidae > Hymenochirus > Hymenochirus boettgeri. The sequence goes on from CM033475.1 coordinate 32,711,887, forward strand.
AGTTTTGATGATATGGACAAGTTCCCCAGACAGGTCCCAGAGCCATTTACAGTAAGTTACCATTGCTATTTTAACTTTATTTATCATCATTTTTACACTATTTCTCCCCATTGACTTTAAAGGAAAACAATATGAAAGAAAAACAACATCACCCCATTACATGTCCACACTTCCAGCAGCTGAAATCACTTACATTTACAGCCGTGCTGCCCTCCCTTAGATATCACACAACAAAGATGAGCGCTAAAAGCCTGCTCCTAGATGGCCCAGGGCCATGATTACATTAAGCTTGTCATTGGCTGGTGGGAATGTCTGTTACAACCTCTCTCCTCCTCCTCTGCTGGTTAAACAAACTTGAAATGTCCTTTTGCTAGGATATAGCCTACATAATAAGCTGATCAAGGGTGGGTGGAGGAGTGTTTTCTCGCATGCTAGCTTTGAGTGACAGTTAGAGGCAGAAAGAATTGTTACGCCCCGTTCACAGCAGGGCTAATTGAAGGCAGAGAGAGGCTCGAAATCAGGAAAAAATGTATGGGGAGGGCTGCATACCTTTACTCTTTATAAACAATAAAGGAAAAAATGCATTGAGGCAATACAGTTATGCTTAATGAGTTTGACCATCTCTAGTCATTATCTACATCAGTGACACATTTTCCTCTGCTGCTCATTTTTGCTTGTTAATGGGACATTCCCTACAAATATGTGTTGTCAGAAACTGCAAAACCATGTAAATACCGTATATACTCGGTATAAGCCGTGGTTTTTAGGTTTAAAAATCAACCTAAAAACCTTGCCTCGGCTTATACTCGAGTCAATACTAAACTTACCTTCATTCCGCGAGTCAGGAAGGAAAGCCGGCAATTCCCAGTAGTTCTTCACGGGTGCGCGATGATGTCATCGCGCACGCTGACGGGATGACGTCATCACGCAGCCGCGAAGCAGTACTGGGAACTGCTGGCTCTGCACAGAGCGAGCGGCAGCCGGCAGAGACATGAAGACTGAGATGAAGGCCTGGTACGGTAAGTGAGCTGGTGGGGGGGGCGGGGGGGGACAGAGATGCCATACAGTAACCCCAAATACCTTTCTACTATAGGTGGTTGGAAACTACAACCCAGCAACTAAAGCATGCTGGGAGTTGTAGTTTCCAAACATCACAGTGGAAAGGTATTAGGGTATTAGGGTGGTAATTTATACCCTCTGCTTATACTCGAGTCAATCATGGGTTTCTGACTTTTGGGGCAAAAATTGGTACCCCGGCTTATACTCGAGTCGGCTTATACTCGAGTATATACGGTAATGTTTCACTTTACCCCATTATTTAAAATTCAATTTTATTACTAACTAGCAGTGTTATGGGATGTTGTGCAATATGTGTGGTATGCCCTCTGCTGTCTCCTTTAAGTATTGCATTAAATTAGACAATGTCCTCCTATGTGTATCCAAATCAAGTTTGTTATAATCTTCAAGAGGGCCTCCTGAAACTTGGTGTCAGAAGCTGGAAGATGTTTCACAGATGTTTAAGACACCAGATTACCCATTATGACTGCAATCTTCTAATCAGACCCCAGACAACATGACAATAAGTAATTTATCTGCCCCTATTCCAATGGACTCAGGGTTGCCAGGTGTCCCTATGGACAGGGATTGTCTTAGTCAGGACTGGAATCCAGTCTAAGGACTTGGCAAACCCACCCCCGGAATGCCAACTCTCCTTTCGGAACATCCATAACCCTGCCTACCACCTTTGCCCCACCCATTTACTGTCATGCCTTTGCCACACCCATTTACTGTCATGCCTCCTGCTCCACCCTGCCACCTCTGGCAACCCTGAAAATATTGAAGACCTGGCAGCTAATTGGGCCTTCTTAACAGCACAGCAGGTGAATTTTATTAGACTCCTGGAAAGAGCTAGAAAGCTGAACTTAAAATTCAATAAAAAGAAGCTGAGGTTAAGGGCCATATTTATAAAGCCACGGTATCACTAAACGTAAATGTACGATCGAGTTCGAGAGGGCTCCAGTTTTCAGAGTTCAGTTCAATTCAGAGTTTGAATGTTTTTTTCCAAATAGTATTTAACATCATCCCCATTTCACAAGTCACGCTGCTGCAGAGAAGGATGCCCAAAACCTGATGTCACAGAGGGAAGCCCACAGAAAAATGCCCAAAGAAGGTACTGAATTAGGTGGGAGGGTGAGGGTGCAGATGTATGGAAACTACAATTCCCAGCTAATAAAGTATGCTGGGAGTTGTAGTTTCCAAAACATCTGGAGTGCCAAAGCTTAAGGTGTCTTTTAAATGGACAGCATAATGCTCATACAGCAATAGCCATATCCAGTATGGCCATAACTGTATGGGAAATCTAGTGTCCATTAAAGGGCAACTAAAGCCTCAAAACAATACATAATCAGAAGGAGGATGGTATCTAGTGTTTCCTTCTGATTCTGTATTGTTTTGAGGCTTTTGTTGCCCTTTAAATGGACAGCAGAATACCTATCCTATCCATACTGGATTTGGCCATTACTGTATGGGACTACTGTATGGGAATTCTGCTGTCCATTTAAAGGGCAACTAAAGCCTCAAAACAATACAGAATGAGAAGGCAGTTGTGTTTATATTTCCTACCCTCGGTTTATACTCGAGTCAATCACTTTTAATAGGTTTTTCAGGTAAAAATAGGTATCTCGGTTTATACTTGAGTATATATGGTACAGCTCTGTGTTCCCAAGTGCCACTATACAAATAAACATATACATACATACAAATGGGTTCCAAGGACTAATTACTATTGCTGTATTATAATTTATTTTGAAGCTATTGGCAAAAGATTTTTTCTTTAATAACATATAGAACCAAGGAAAAGGTAAGCATAAATTTTGAATTTGGCTTGAAAGGCCACATTTTGGAATTCAACATGCTATAGGTGGTATTCACAGTAATAGTATCTACACCAGGCTATAGGTAGTATTAACAGTAATAGTATCTACACCAGGCTATAGGCAGTATTAACAGTAATAGTATCTATACCAGGCTATAGGGTTTAGCAACAGTAATAGTATCTATACCAGGCTATAGGCGGTAGCAACAGTAATAGTATCTATACCAGGCTATAGGTGGTAGCAACAGTAATAGTATCTACACCAGGCTATAGGTGGTATTAACCGTAACAGTGTCTACACCAGGCTATAGTTGGTATTAACAGTAATAGTATCTACACCAGGCTATAGGTGGTATTAACAGTAATAGTATATACACCAGGCTATAGGCGGTAGCAACAGTAATAGTATCTACACCAGGCTATAGGTGGTAGCAACAGTAATAGTATATACACCAGGCTATAGGTGGTAGCAACAGTAATAGTATATTCACCAGGCTTTAGGTAAAAGAAACAGTAATAGTATCTATACCAGGCTATAGGCGGTAACAAAAGTAATAGTATCTACAACAGGTTATAGGTGGTAGAAACATTAATAGTATCTACACCAGGCTATAGGTGGTAGAAACAGTAATAGTATCTATACCAGGCTATAGGTGGCAGAGCCGGATTAAGACCAAATGGGGCCCAAGGCACAAGTCAGATTTTTGGGCCCCCCCCAACGTTCATTAAACAAATATTACATTTGTAACGGTTCATGTTTATTTGTAAAGTATGTAAAAGCCAGATTGCAAGTATTTTGTAATATTTATTAAATCATTTGACAACATAAATAACTTGATGAAATTCATTATACTGGTAGCAATTGGTCATTTTAAACTTACTGTTGTTTTCAGTTGTAGTCAGACGCTTGCCCACACCTTGGCCAGGGAGACATTCTTGTACATTCTACCATGGACCCTGCCCCTATCTATCTCTATCTGTCCCTCATCTCTCTCTGTATATCTATCTCTATCTATATATCTGCCTCTTGTTTATCTATTTTACTATGTCTATCTGCCTCTTGTCTATTTCTCTGTCTCTGTCTATCTATCTATCTATCTATCTATCTATCTATCTATCTATCTAACTCTGCTATCTATCTATCTATCTATCTATCTATCTATCTATCTATCTATCTATCTATCTATCTATCTATCTATCTATCTATCTATCTTCTATCTATCTATCTATATCTACTCTGCTATCTATCTATCTTCTAATCTATCTAACTCTGCTATCTATCTATCTATCTATCTATACTCTGCTATCTATCTATCTACTCTATCTATCTAACTCTGCTATCTATCTAACTCTGCTATCTATCACTTCTATCTATCTAACCTGCTATCTTCATCTATCTATCTATCTAACTCTGCTATCTATCTATCTAATCTATCTATCTATCATCTATCTATAACTCTGCTATCTATCATCTATCTATCTATCATTTATCTATCTATCATCTATCTATCTATCTAACTCTGCTATCTATCTTTCTATCATCTATCTATCTATCATTTATCTATCTATCATCTATCTATCTCTGCTATCTATCTAACTCTGCAATCTATCTCTCTATCTATCTATCTCTGCTATCTATCTATCTAACTCTATCTATCTATCTATCTATCTATCTATCTATCTCTATCTATCTAACTCTATCTATCTACTATTATCTCTATCTAACTCTGCTATCTATCTCTCTATCTCTGCTACATATCTATCTAACTCTGCTATCTATCTATCTAACTCTGCTATCCATCCATTCATCAATCTCAACTTTTCTGTCTATCGATCATCTTTCATCTATCTATCTATCTATCTAACTTTGCTATCTATCTCTCTATCTATCTAACTCTGCTATCTATCTAACTCTGCTATCTATCTAACTCTGCTATCTATCTATCTATCTATCTATCTATCTAACTCTGCTATCTATCTAACTCTGCTATCTATCTATCTATCTAACTCTCTACTATCTCTATCTCTGCTATCTATCTCATCTATAACTCTGCTATCTATCTATCTATCTATCATCCATCCATCTCTGCTACCTATCTATCTAACTCTGCTATCTATCTATCTATCATCCATCCATCTCTGCTACCTATCTATCTATCTAACTCTGTCTATCTATCTATCTATCTATCTCTATCTATCTATCATCTATCTATCTATCTATCATCTATCTATCTACATATCTCTGCTACCTATCTATCTATCTAACTCTGCTATCTATCTCTCTATCTATCTAACTCTGCTATCTATCTCTCTATCTATCTAACATCGTATCTATCTCTATCTACTATCTCTGCTACTATCTATCTATCTAACTCTGCTATCTATCTCTATCTATCTATCTAACTCTGCTATCTTTCTCTCTATCTATCTAACTCTGCTATCTATCTATCTATCTATCTATCTATCTATCTAACTCTGCTATCTATCTCTCTATCTATCTAACTCTGCTATCTATCTCTCTATCTATCTAACTCTGCTATCTTTCTCTCTTCTATCTAACTCTGCTATCTATCTATCTTCTATCTAACTCTGCTATCTATCTCTCTTCTATCTAACTCTGCTATCATCTTATCTCTCTATCTATCATCAATCTATCTATCTATCTACCTCATCTCTCTCTATCTATCTATCTATCTCTATCTCTCCTACTCTACCTACTAACTCTGCTATCTATCTCCTATCTTCACTAACTCTCTATCTTCTATCTATCTATCTCTATCTATCTATCTCTATCTATCTATCTATCTATCTATCTATCTATCTATCTATCTATCTATCTATCTATCTATCTATCTATCTATCTATCTCTGCTATCGCTCTATCTATCTATCTATCTATCTATCTATCTATGTCTATCTATCTATTATCTATCTATCTCTGCTATCTCTCTATCTATCTAACTCTGCTTCTATCTCTCTATCTATCTAACTCTGCTATAATCTCTCATCTATCTAACTCTGCTATCTATCTATCTATCTCTCTATCTCTCTATCATCTATCTAACTCTGCTATCTATCTCTCTATCTATCTACCTCTGCTATCTATCTATCTATCTATCTATCTACTATCTATCTATCTATCTAACTCTGCTATCTATCTCTCTTCTATCTATCTATCTAACTCTGCTATCTATCTATCTATCTATCTATCTATCTATCTATCTATCTATCTATCTGTCTGTCTGTCTATCTATCTAACTCTGCTATCTTTCTCTCTATCTATCTAACTCTGCTATCTATCCTCTCTATCATTCTAACTCTGCTATCTATCTAACTCTGCTATCTTTTCCTCTATCTATCTAACTCTGCTATCTATCTATCTATCCTATCTCCTATCTATCTATCTACTATCTATCTATCTATCTATTATCTATCTGTCTGTCTGTCTGTCTGTCTGCTGTCTGTCTGTCATCTATCTATCTATCTATCTGTCATCTATCTCTCTATCTTCTCTCTAACTCTGCTACCTATCTGTCTATCTATCTATCTACTATCTATCTATCTATCTAGCTATCTATCATCTATCTATCTATCTATCTATCTCTCAACTCTGCTATCTATCTATCTTCTATCTATCTCTCTAACTCTGCTATCTATCTATCTATCTCTCTAACTCTGCTATCTACTACTCTCTCTAACTCTGCTATCTATCTATCTATCTATCTATCTATCTATCTATCTACTCTCTAACTCTTCGCTTCCATCTATCCATCTATCTATCTATTCTATCTATTATCTATCTATCTTCATCTATCTATCTACTATCTATCTATCTATCTATCTATCTATCTTCTTCTAATCTCTCTACTCTAACTCTGCTATCTATCTATCTATCTTCTATCTATCTATCTATCTCTCTATGATGGCAACCCATGATGTTGCTCTCCTCTCTCCCCCCCCCCATGATAGGTAGCACCCATGACATATTTTGCTCGAGCCCTTCCCATTACCACCCACCCCAACCCCCCATAACCAACCACATTACCCCACTCCCCCACTGATGAAAGACAGTAGTTGGGTTATCACATTATTATTGAGGTTTGAGGATCATCAGATATGGTTCAGTTGGAAATGGGAAGTTTACTTACAGTTACAGTGTTGTCTCACACTCAGCATCGGGCCCGGCCTTGCATTACACAAACTTACGCGGCACGCCTCTTCTCCTGCCTGCGCGCCCAGCAGTCTCTTCTTACGCAAGGCACGCAGGCGCACATCAGTGATGATGTGCTGCGCGCCGACAGCCGCCCGCCCAGACGAACTTAACCACCAATGATTGTACAGTCCGAGTCCTCCCTCCTCCTGATTGGATGTCAGCGGCCAGGCCCCCCTGTCTGGATCCCAGCAAATCAATCAAACGCTGCGCACGCACGCGCTATCGGGTAAATAAAGAATTAATTGACCAATATTGTACAGTACACATTTTTAATGCAGATACATACTGGGGCCCCTGGACGGCTCCCGACGGGCCCCCCTGACATCCGGGCCCCAGGCACTTGCCTCGGGTGCCTTGTGGATAATCCGTCCCTGATAGGTGGTAGAAACAGTAATAGTATATACACCATGCTATAGGTGGAAGAAACAGTAATACTATCTACACCAGGCAATAGGCGGTAACAAAAGTAATAGTATCTACACCAGGCTATGGGTGGTAGAAACAGTAATAGTATATACACCAGGCTATAGGTGGTAGAAACAGTAATAGTATCTACACCAGGCTATAGTTGGTATTCACAGTAATAGTATCTACACCAGGCTATAGGTGGTATTAACAGTAATAGTATCTACACCAGGCTATAGGCGGTATTAACAGTATTAGTATCTATACCAGGCTATAGGTGGTAGCAACAGTAATAGTATCTATACCAGGCTATAGGCAGTAGCAACAGTAATAGTATCTAAACCAGGCTATAGGTGGTATTAACCGTAACAGTGTCTACACCAGGCTATAGGTGGTATTAAAAGTAATAGTATATACACCAGGCTATAGGCAGTAGCAACAGTAATAGTATCTACACCAGGCTATAGGTGGTATTAATAGTAATAGTATCTACACCAGGCTATAGGCGGTAGCAACAGTAATAGTATCTACACCAGGCTATAGGTGGTAGCAACAGTAATAATATATACACCAGGCTATAGGTGGTAGCAACAGTAATAGTATATTCACCAGGCTATAGGTGGTAGCAACAGTAATAGTATATTCACCAGGCTATATGTAGAAGAAACAGTAATAGTATCTACACCAGGCGATAGGTGGTAGAAACAGTAATAGTATCTATACCAGGCTATAGGTGGTAGAAACAGTAATAGTATCTACACCAGGCAGTAGGCGGTAACAAAAGAAATAGTATCTACACCGGGCTATAGGTGGTAGAAACAGTAATAGTATCTACACCAGGCTATAGGTGGTAGAAACAGTAATAGTATCTACACCAGGCTATAGTTGGTAGAAACAGTAATAGTATCTACACCAGGCTATAGGTGGTATTAACAGTAATAGTATCTACACCAGGCTATAGTTGGTAGAAACAGTAATAGTATCTACACCAGGCTATAGTTGGTAGAAACAATAATAGTATCTACACCAGGCTATAATTGGTAGAAACAGTAATAGTATCTACACCAGGCTATAGTTGGTAGAAACAGTAATAGTATCTACACCAGGCTATAGGCAGTAGAATATATCAACTTTAAACAGGGTCCGTGGAGTGGTAACAGGTAAGTTGTGAGGTGCTCTCCCTAATAGTCCGAGACACAATCGGTAATAACAGTATATATATTTTTGAAGGGAGGCATACTCAAGAAGGCTTTATAGTATTAATGATTTATTAGGTGCTGAAACAACCAAGTATGCAATGTTTTTTTTTTGGGGGGGGGGGTGTCAAACCCTCTTCCTCGGGTGTAGGGGGTTGGACCCCCCGAAACGTTGTGTACCTGGTTGTTTTAGCACCTAATAAATTATTAATGCTATAAAGGCTTTTTGAGTATGCCTCCCTTCAAAGAAATATATATAGGCAGTAGAAACTGTATCTACACCAGGTAATAGATGTAGAAACAGTAATAGTATCTACACCAGGCTATAGGAGGTAGCAACAGTAGTAGTATCTACACCAGGCTATAGGTGGTAGCAACAGTAATGATATCTTTGTTTACACCAAGGATGGTAACAGTTTGAGATCCCTGGTGTAAAGGAAGAAGGAATCTTTCTCTCTCAATCCACATAACTGGAAGTTAATGCCTGGTCAGTGCGGGATTTGTAAATCATCCCCACTGCGAAATCACAGGAATAAATATTGGTCTAATTTCATGCAATGATCTGCATTTTATTTAACAGCTACTCAGTGTGCCAATATTTCATCTTCCTTTTAGCGATTCCCTGAATGTTGCTACAGGTTGTTCCACATTTTCCGTTTCTATCCCCACGATAATTCAAATAGATAAATGAATAGATGAAATATTTCATGTTGTGGCTTTTGTTCCATTTTTCACAGTTTACGGTTCCTGAACAGTTTCCTCTCCTGTAATAATAGCTGCTTTATGGCTGTTCATTTATAAATATTATTTTTATTAATAGAACTGGTGCAATCTGTGAATACTTTCTGCATTTGTCATTAGTTACTGACCAACCTTAGCTAAAAATAATAAATGATAATAATCTAATCTTATTCATGTTTTTTGCATTCTCCTAAGTGTGTAAAGATAAGCAGTTTGTGTTAAGGTTTGTACACATGGGCAATTTTGCCGGAGATCAACAATGAACTAGCGGATCAATGAACGATGCCGATTGCTTGTGTGTATGAACCTTAAAGGGTATGTCCATCAAAAAAGTAAGTTGGTTTCTATCTGATTTACTGAAGAACAGGAGGTAAATACACTCTCTTACCTCCCGTTCTTCAGTAAATCTTACAGGAAAGGAGGAGACACTTACCCGTGGACCCACTCCAGCACCGACTTCACTGACAGTCTCCGACGCGTCCTCGCATGCAAAAGGTCTGGAGATGCATCAGAGGTGTTGGGGAATTCGGCGCTGGAGTGGTTTTGCGGGTAAGTGGTGTCTCCTCCTCTCCTGTAAGATTTACTGAAGAAAGGGGGGTAAGAGAGTGCATTTACTTCCTGTTCTTCAGTAAATCAGATAGAAACCAACTTGCTTTTTTGATGTACATACCCTTTAAGAAGTATCACAAGCAATCCCAAAGCAAGGAAAAACAGATATAATTACAGGACTATTTAGATGGTATAGATAATGAATATCTGCAATGTCCTGGTTCTTAAAGGGACAGTTCAGCAGAAATTATCAATATTGTTAATTTGTGTAATGCCTTCTTAGCTATTCTACATATTCTCTCCCATTTTGAAGAATCAGTTGACATTAGTGAGCTGACATTTCAGGTTCTAATGGTGCTTCTTCTTCCCAGGATGCACCACATCCTTGGAATGTTCCTAACAGTAATTTCTACTGATTGGCTGTTGGATGTGTCAAAGATGCTCAGATCTCTACTGAGCAACTGAATCAACCCAGGCGCTGGGTCAAGGACAAGACCATAACAGTCTCTATTAGGGGTCCTGGAAACAGGAAGTCAGTATTTCGCTTGCATTTATTTATACACAGACAAAATGCTGAATTGGCAGATTAAGTTCAATGGGATGAAAAAATACTGCTCTTTTTTTCTGAAAAGTATATGTATTTACACTGAACTTCCCCTTTAACTGAGAGTATCAAATTGGCTCTTCAAAAGACAAATTTTTAGAAAACAGAATTTTTTTTAGAAAATCGTGAATTTTAAAATTTCATTCAAAAATTTTACATTTTATTTAAAAATTGAAAATTTAATCCGAAAATCAAAAAAATTCCAATAGAGCAATCGAAAATGCTATAGGAAATTCAGAAAATGCTATTAAATTAGAAAAACTAGCTGGTTTTGTTCACCTCTATTAGCCATAGGGAAGTTGGATAAAACAAGGGAAAAGCATGAAATAGGAAAGCTGGATAAAACAAGGGAAAAGCATGAAATAGGGAAGCTGGATAAAACAAGGGAAAAGCATGAAATAGGGAAGCTGGATAAAACAAGGGAAAAGCATGAAAAATAGTTGATTTGTGACCCTGCTGAGCTCTTATCATGACAAACAATTGGATGCCGTTTATCAGTCCAACCTATTTATCCTATTGTACTGTAAATATATGGAAGAAACTCTCTTGTAACTGACTCATTCTATCCTAATAGCAGCCAGGATTGTAGTAAAGATTACAGTTAGAGATGGACTAGAACTTAACTCGAACCCGAGTTCGACCAAATCTTTAATAGTTCGGACAAACTTGGACTTTTAGAACTTCCTGAACTATGAACTAGTTCGGGTTTTCTGAATTCGCGGACGTATTTTAGATAATTGTTGAAATTCGATAATTTGCAAATTTGCGTTCCATTCACTAACCTCGGTTTCGGCAATAACCCTCAAATGTACTGTTTCGTCAATATCCATCGAAAGCAGCATTTCGGCGATAACCCTTAATGTATTGTTTGGTTTCGGTAACCCTCAAATTGTCAATAATCCTAGAATTTAGCATGTGGAACTCGATAATTGCACGATCTAGGGGAAGTTGCATTTAAACAAGTTTTGATGATATGGACGTGTTCTCTAGACTATTTCCCAGGTGCCAGAGCCATTTACAATAAGTTACCTTTGCTATTTTCAATGTCATTAACTAGAACTTTTCAAACTGTTTTCTCTCCATTGACTGTAATGGGTTTGTTTCCAAACTATAGAACTTTATAGTCTCTAATTACAGTTACTAAGATGTAAATATAGTATAGGAGGAAATGTGCCTCCACCTTAATAATTAGGGCCTCATTTACCCAGATTCGCTGGGCAAATATGTGGAGGTAGAGTTGCACTAACAAGTTTGCTACCGGTTAGCGCGACTTTAACTCCATATTAGCATTGGATGTGTGGGTTACGCTAGAATCATCCGTGCATCCAACGCTCGTGATTTAATACTTGTTTGCCCTAGTTTTAGCGCAATTAGCTGGCATTAAAATCCCGTGGTGGGTAATTCCCTTACTGGGATTTACCCACATTCTCAAATGGGATATTGTATCGCCAAGAGGAATTTACCCAGAGCGATAGCGGCTCTGGGTAAATGAGCCTTTTAGTGTTTATGGTAATTCAACAAAATGTTGCTATTCAGAGGTCACCAAAAATGCTTAATTGAAATGTAAATTGGGATAGAAGGGTAGAATAACCTTTTAAAACCAATGTCAGCACAGGGAAAACATACAAAGTCCTAGCAGATGCTACTCAGGGAGAATTAAAACTCAACATGTCAACTATGTGGTCACCCTATTATACCAACTAAATGTTCTATATCAGTTTTGGTAACATAAGGCCATTAATAGTTAGGTTATATTGGATATATTGTGAGCACTAAAAAAAGACACTTAACAAAACTTTGGTAACGTTTTGGAAAGCAATAGGCAGCCATTATATTTGTCCATCTAATTCTGATATACAGTAAATTTATGGTTGGGATATGAAACTGTTGCAGATTAGTGTTATTTCCAGTAATAACCATTGATTATATGACTGTAACACTGGACAGATCACAAAAGACATTTTAGTGAACTAGTGTTTGACTTCTTCAAGGTCCCATGGTTGTACAGCAATGGAAAGATCAGACTATAGTAATGAAAGATTGTTATGCTTGGGTTGTCTTTGTGGAAATTAAGTTACTTTCTGTGGGATTTCTTATGTAACTTACAGTATATAATTGCCCTTGTCTATTTGACTTTGATACCCAAATAAACTTGTTGCTAGGGCACATATACAACCAAATCTCCCTGACATTTAATCAATCATCCTTATTGGATGTCTTTTTGTTAGATGCCCCTTTTGATGTAGGGAATGTAAATGTAAATGTATGTGCTTTTTATCTCCACTCTTGACAAAACTTTGATGTGTCAGGAAGCTACAATTAGGTCTATGCGGAGATTGACAGTTACCCACTATGTCCTCTAGGATACATGAATAGAAGTACATTTAGATCTATTATATTAGCTTAGCATATTCTGAACACAGAATTGGATTTTAGTAATTATGGACAAATATAAAGCAACCACATTAGTCATCTGATCAGGCTGTTGGTTGGCCTTATATAATGGCTGTGCTGGTAATATACAGTATATGGATGATCGGTCAGTGTCTCCCATGAGCATGCTCCTGTTTGGACAGCTTATACTGACAGTTTCTTTTCTGCATGATAAGCATCGTTTAAGAGTGTGGGACAAACACGCTTGGCAAAATTGAATGTAAAATTATTTATTTTTTTCCTGTTAACATAAATTCCTGCAAGGTACAGGGCGCTATGTATGTAAAATCAAACCTCTACATAGCATAAGGTGTTAATAGTGTAATAGTGTAATAGTGTAAATCATTCACCAAGGTGATCTTTGGTAGAGATGTCCGAACTTCGCAAAATCCGAAAAAAAAAAAAAAAAAAGCGAAAATTCGAAAATCCGCGAGCGGACCTGTTAAAATTAAAATACGGACCTGTTAAAACCTGTTAAAATACCCTTGAAATAACGAGATTTTTCGTATTTTCGAAAATTTTCGAAATTACGAGTTTTCATGTATTTTCGAAAATATGTATGTAAGGAATTAAGAGAAATCCTTGTATTTTCGAAAATACATTTTTTCCCCCTTCCTTCCCCGTATTTTCAAAAATTTTCAAAATACTGTGAAAACTCGTATTTCTAAAATTTTCGAAAATAACGAAAAATCCACGAATCGGAAGTTCGGAAGGCGTAAAATCCGGAAAAATCCGCCGTTCGCGAACGGGATAAATCCGCGGCGGATCCGGGTTCGGATCCGCGAACCGGCCATCCCTAATCTTTGGTCAATCTACTAAAGATCCAGTTGACAGGTAAAAAAAAAATGATAATGCGTGTGTTAGGATTTCTATTTTTACTTTTTCCCCCTGCTGGTGGTACTGGACACTTGAACTTTTCCTACATTTTCTTTTGCCAACAGCAAAGGTCTCTTTCATCATCATTAGACATGGCCGAACTTTCGAAAGTTTGGTCTGCGGACCCATTAAAGTCAATGGGGGGTAGATAGTTTAACTTTAGATAACTTTATGGCAGGGTAAACTTACCTTACAGGCCTCTGGGACCTGGGAGATGGTCCCCTAAGATACTGCAGGAACTTGTTACAGTTGGTCACACCCAGTAGTAGCATCTAGCCAATCCTTTTACAGGACAGAATAGGCAAGGGAGCACATAACTGAGGTCAGGGGGGTGGCCAGTCACTGTACATACACACAGTTATTTCCAGTTCTTCAGGTTACATTTACTTTAATGCCATTTATTGTAGTGGGATTTTACACTTAATTGGTGTTTTTAGAGGGAGTATTTTAAAATAAAAATTTGGGTTTAGTTCTTTTTTAAGGACTCCGCCTTCCTTGTCTCATTGCCAGAACCTCATTTGTACCTGGCTCCCCTGTCTGGTTCACTGTATTCCTAATTCCTGATTCTGCTTTCCAGTATCCTATGTTGGTTCTTGATCTTACTCTTCAGTACCCTGTTTTGGTCCCCTGACTTTGCTCCAGTTCCTAGCCCTACTTTCTGTTGACCTTTTCTTGCCCTTTCTTTGGTTATCCCTCTGCCCATCTGTTTAGACTCTTGAATTTCTTTTTCTGTCTGTTTGCTTCTCTGAATATATTCTTGTGCATTATTGCCTTGTATATAGTGTTCCTAGTTAGAAACAGTGAGGGTTTTTGTATTCTGGGGTTGGGCTTGTCACTGTGGTCATGTTTTTGTTTGTTTATCTTGATTGTCAGAGGTCTTGCTGCAGCTTTCAGCCATTTTGATATGCTTCTTTAACAAAGTTCTGATATTCCAAATACTAACATTCTATTATCATGAATTAATTTTACTACTGTATTTCGAAATTCGAAAACTAACCCATAGAAGTCTATGAAAGAATTTTTTTTGAATTTTTTTTGAAAGGGACAAATAGTAATAGTAGGTTATTGTAAATGACACAGAAATCTGAGGAATGGACTGGGGAACCAGTAAATGTAACCAAAACTTATTTTAAAATCTTTCCTCACGATTGGGGTTGTTTTCAAGCTTCCGCATTCAATTTTCGAGAGTTACAGAAATCGATCATTACTTTCAAGGGTTATTTTCGCGGTTTCGATTTCGATAATCGTCTATTTTCAATTTTCAATAATCGTCTATTTTCAATTTTTGATAATCGTCTATTTTTGATAAAAAACGGAAATTCGGAAAATCAGGGTTCCGTGAAATCCGGGAGTTCTGAAAGTTTCGTTGGGACTTTGATTCGATTCGAAACCGGGTTCTATTCGAACCCACATTACATCTCTATTAACTATAGCTTAGCAATGGCAATATAATATTTCCTACATTTTCAACAGTTTCTCGTCTTTTGCTTCTCCCTCTCTAGTTTATTAATCTTTGATGAATGCAATATATCTGTAGAAATGTATACGTGGCATGTTATATGTAGGTCAGACGTCCAGAAATGTAAAAGAAAGAATTCAGGAACATCGCAATAAGACATTTTAAGCCAAGATACGACACCTCAGTATCCAGACATATTTCCATGCATAGGCATGGTGCAATGTATTGGCACATCTAAGAATTAGTTAGGGGTAGAAATTTGGGTATTCCCTTGATTTATCTGTTAAACTGGGTAAAAACTATACCAGACATCCCACCCTGCCATTTGAGGCTTCCGGGCAGGGTGGGGAAACGAGGAATGATGTTCGAGACTGTGGCGGATTTAGCAGCCTAGGGGGTGGAGAGAACCAGTGTTAGGAGCGTTCAGGGGGTGTGGTAGAGGAGATTAGAGACTCCTCTCCTTCGCAGGAGTCTGGGGTGGTCTCTCGCATGACCACCCCAGAATGCGTGAAAATCCCATGGGTTGCGGGAGGGGTGGGGTACCTGCTACACAGATGTATAGCAGATGAGACAGAGTGCATTTGAAGCTGTCTGTCATCGGCTTTCAAACTGGTCTGATTTGATCGGACTTTTATCGGTACCGTGTAACCAGCTTTACTTTTGCAAACATTGTAAGATAAGCCCTAGTCCTAGAATATATCACAAAATATGTAGATGTTTTATAAACACTGTAAACACTGTGATGACATCAAATTTCTTACCGTCTTTGATTTTTAATATGAGAGTCAGCATGTAAATTATGTAAACTACAGTTTATTTAGGTCACAATTAAGTTAATAATTAATAAAGCTGGATGAAGACAAAATATAAAGGTCTTTCCATTTTAAAGCTAGGTACACACTGCAAATATCTTTAAAAGATGACAGAGAATCTATAAGAACTAGTATTTTTGACTGAGTCTTTCGAACTTTGATGTCATTTTTGACTCTTCAACTGTGATTTTCTTGACCACAATCTATGTGACTTCATTCTGATTTGAAGAGGACGGTGGGCAGGGCCGGATTCCCCACTAGGCCACATAGGCCGTGCCCTAGGGTGGCGCACTGATAGGGGGCGGCACAAAAATGGCATTCCGTTCCACCTTACATTTACAAGCACAGCAGAACTGACCAGAGCCTTACTTGTGTTTCTGGTTTCAGTGAGCCACGATTGGCGATACTCTAGGGCGGCTGCGGTAAATAAAATAAAGTCTCTCTCACAGAGCTGCCCCAGCATAATCCTTATAAAAAACAGTACCCGGGCTTCTCTCTTATGACATAGAATAACCCCACTTTCCTAGAAAGAAAGTGTCACATAGGACAAGTTGACTGGCCTAGGGAAGAAAAAAGTATAAATCCGGCCCTGACGGTGGCTCAGTGGTTAGCTCTGATGCTTTGCAGGGCTGAAGTCCTGAGTTCGATTCCACCCTTGGACACATCTGCAAGGAGTTTGTATGTTCTCCCTGTGCTTGTGTGGGTTTCCTCCAGGCACTCCGGTTTCCCCCACAATCATAAAGACATACTGATAGGCTGTATGTGTCAAATAAATGTGCTTAGATTGTAAGCTCTTCGGGGCAGGTCCTGATATGAATTAATACATGTAATTGTAAAGCATTATGGAAGATGTTTATGCTATATAAATCCACAATAATAATAATATCAATAACAAAAGAAGGGAATGGACTTTAAAATCAGAGGGAATAGAACAGGCCTTTTCTAAACTTTAGAAAATTTAAAAAGGATTGTAAGAAAGCAATTAAGCTAGCTAAAATAAATAATGAAGGATAGCAGACAAAGCAGGCATAACCATAGACAATGTTTAAGTATATTAACAGTAAGAACATGAGGACTGAAAACGTGGGGCCATTAAATAACGGGGATAAGATAGTTACAGAGGATGTCGATAAAGCAAACATCTTAAATCTATATTGGGAAAATGTTTTTCTTCTTCTTTCTATGTGTTCTATAATTCCCCCCAACCACCAGAGTACCTTTATTTTCTTCAGATTTCACCTCTGTCCTGAGATATACAAGTTAAAAGAAGTGAACATTTCAATACACCACTCCTGCTTGAGCTGTCAATCAAATCCCCTAATAGCTTGCCGGTATAGTGTGTAGGCTTACACAGGATTTACAGCAAGTCTCCCAATAACTTATTCCTTCTCAAAAATGCTTGGCAAATACTGGGTTAAAAAGAGAAACAGAAGTAAAGGGAAGGAGAAGTACCCCTCCTCCACAGTTTATTATAAATGTGTCAAAGGGAGACCAGGCTGCAGTGATTCAGGACTCGACCTCTCCAAACTCCCCCCTTCCCCCTCTCCCATTCCTTATGTAGCACTATCTTCAGAACAATGGATAAACTTCCTCTCTACAGGCTTACATACCGAGGGCTAGAGTGATGTGTCATGTGTAGGAGGATCAATGCGCATGAGCGCTTGTTTCACAGGCTTAATTTACAGCTGGACTATATGAACGGGGGAATGACCAGAGAGGGGAGGGGGAGTGGGGAGCCCTGCAGTAAATCAGACAGTGTGCAAACATGGAGCCACCGAGGAAGGTAAGAATAAGGCAGACTACACTAACCTTTTATTATGCCTGGATTGGAGCAATGTATAAATTTCACTATAGATGCCCTTTAAACAAGTTTTTTTCCTCTGTATACACTATAGAACATCTAAGTACAGTTAGCATAGAGGTTTATGTCAAAAATTTGTGTGGTCTCAGCCAATCTCTTACATTGCTGCTAGTCCGGTTCTTTCTGTTACTGCTGTGCATGGAATAGGATTGAGTAAGGATACTTAGGAGCCTTGCAGAGTTTTAAACCTAGTGAGGTCTAGGTTTTGCGGACGACTAAACACTTTGTCGACCATTACTTGTGTAAGGTAGAGACACACAGAAAAAGCTATTGAAGCGACAAATTATATGTACTTTGTTACTGTCCACCACTAAGGTTTGGACTGTTTACTATAGTGAAAGATCTTCCTATAACATAAAGTGTCTTTTTCATGCTGTATTTTTGTGAATAAATCATGTGGAATGAAAAGTAATATATAATTTTAACCAGCATTTCCTAGGCTATGATTCAGGTAAAATAAGATTTAACTTCACCAAATTTAATATATCCTGCAGCTATCTCGGTTATCTCTGGTGTACCAGACTACTGCCCTTTATCCTGCTGGGATGTGGCATGGATGGCTTGGCCGATCAGTTAATGGTCAGGGTATAAATAGGCTGACACACATTCTGCCTATTGTTATTACATAATTACATAGATACATAGTTAATTTTGGTTAAAAAGGACTCTCCAACCCAACAGAAAATGTACAGTTTCTTCCATCCATAGAGTCCATGCCCCCAATACACTCAACTAAACAAGGACACAAATGATCACACATGCCCACACATGATACAGTCACCAGCTGTAACTCAAGATATTCCGCTTGTCCTTGAATGCATACAGAGATTCAGGCAACACAACATTTTAAGGCAGAGCATTCCCCAGCCTGTCTGCACTCACAGTAAAGGACCATTTATGTTACTTAAGCTGAAATTGCTTTTCCCTAAGTTTAAAGGGGCGGCCCTTTGTCTTGTTCACCCCATGAGAAAAAGATCCACGATAATTGGTTTAAGTTCCAATTAATCCCTTAAAATGCTGGCAGGTATGTGACTTAAGCCTCATACAAATGTACGATATTGATTCCAACAGACAACTCCCGAGCATTTGCACGCGCATGATGAACGGCTGTTTATCGCACATTTGTATGCGTTCGGTTGGGGTTCGTTCCTTGATCCGCCATGGCACATCAAGGATCCGCCATGGCACATCCGAAATGGCTGTTCGACGCATACACATGCGCGATTATCAGCCGAAATGGGCATTCGAATGTGTGTAGTGGTCGGGTGTTGTTCGTTAGGTTCAGCATCATACGTGTTTACGAGCCTTTAGACCTTTTTGAAGCTTTTACCTTTAGTTCAATGGACCTGGGTACAACTGGCACAATGGGGTAATTCAGAACCACTGTTGTTTAATTATAGTATCTGAGCAAACCAGGAAAAGCTTTTGTCTATGTAATTTCCTATGGGGCTGCAAAAAAAGGTGAAAAATGTTGCCTGTGCCATTTTTTTGCAGCAACCAATCAGATGTTATCTGACAGCTGTAACCCAGTAAAAAGCTTAAATCTGATTGGCAGCTGAAAATTCATAGCCGTTCTGGAAGCAATTTCAGTGACAATGTTGATGGACAATTCACATTAAACTATGCTGAAATTACCTACAATATTATTTTTGTTGATTCATATGGTTATTCCATTTCAGTGAATTTGATATAAATGTTTCTATGCAAACTCAATATCTGTCAAGATAGTTTTATAAATATGGGTCCCATTCATCAAACTGTACATCTGCCTCATTTATTATAAGACTTGCATTGTTTCCACTGAATGTATACATTAGAAAAGTTTCAATCTAATTCGATTTCTTTGTATGTCATTTGCAGCACTCAAAGTCATCAAGTAAAGTTTAATTTATCACCCTAATAACCAAACACAACATGACGCCTGCTGAGATAATTATCTGTTTAACTTCTCCAGCTGCCCAGTACAGATGTTTTTAATAGATTCTCTTGGAAAGCATTATTATCTATCTGCATGCGGTAAGGATGTAACAAAATAAAAAAAGTTAGACAGTGTCTTTATTGATGATTTATCAGTTTTGACACAAGAAGTGAAATAGGTTAGGAATATTAGTCTATTGTATAGCTGGGATGTGGAATATATACTGGGAATACAGAATCACCTAATATTTATAGCTTAGGCAGGCCATCTATTATAATGTCTGAATTATAATAATGTTTTCTGATCTATATGAGCAGTTTGGGGCAATGTAGACAATCAAAATTTTTGGATAGTTCAATATTTGATGGTGTTGACTTGTGTGTTGAGGAAGGATGGGTGATTTCAGGCGGGAAACACTGGTGCCTTAGAATCTTCCCTTTTTTGCTGGTTTAGAGTTACCTTGAGGTCCTCAGAAAGTGCAAGGAATGGCAGTGTGAAAGGGGATTAAAACAATGGGTGCCAAGAAATAGACAGAAATTTATTGTAGTGCCATATTAGCCCAATATTTAGATGTTTAAAAATAAGAGTACCAGGATACTAACAATTAATGTAGTTGACAAGCTTTTGAGGGCTAAACCCTCTTCATCAGGTCAGAGCAGGACTGATTTTGACAAAGGTATAACAGAAAGTGCCGTACCAAGAACATCCCAAAGGGTAGAAAGGAGGCGGGCAACCGGACTGTAGTTAAAACGTAGTAGAAGATTTTATTCAAAACTGTTTAAAAACACATGGTAGCAGCCGCTACAAACCGTTACAAACAAGCAGATTCATGGGAACTCCACAGGCTCTGCTCAACGTGTTTTGCGGCCACTAGCCACCTCCTCAGGGGCCCCTTGTTACTTGTTTGGGGGCAAGTGTGAAACTGATGAAAGCATACATGGCCTGTTCCTTTTATTATGGTCATGGAACTTCTTGGTAACTTCTAATTTCCTATATATTTTAAAATAAAGGGAAACATTATCATACAGCAAGAATAAAGTCCAGGGGCAAGGAAAATATAATGAATGTATACTATAACATGGGAGTGTCCTTAAAAAGAGTGTGAGGCTAAAATGGCGGTGTGCTGAGCTCTCCAATGGCCATGACACTTTTAGCAATCCTGGACTTTGTAAGGATACAAAAACATCTGGGGTTCCCGACCTGTGTGTTGGTGTAACAGAGGTAAGTTTAAATGCAGAAATTCTATGGTTGAAACTGAGATTCCATGTCAAAAATTTGGTTCTTAAGATTGGTTTAGATTGTTGAAACTTCAACAGTTTCCAGTAAAAATGTAAATGTATGTTAGACCTATTAATTTTAGGCATTGGTGATTTTGTCCTAAAAACGTTGTCTCAATCAAATATTGGACCAGTGTGGCTAGCAATAGACAGGGTTTACAGTGTGGCCCCATGATTAGAAAAATGTCGGTTGCCAAAACATGTTAAAGATTTTTTTTTTCTGGTCATCAATCTCAGGGGACCATGAATTAAAACCCAAGGTAATTCGTACAGTAGTATATGGTTAAAAATAGAGCCATTAGCCAATAGTCAGAGCAGCTATTAATATGATTCAGGTTAGCAAGGGAAGCTAATGATTAACTTATTCTACTGCAAAGTCATCCTCTTATTTCTAAGAAAAATAATAAATCTCCTTGCAAAGGTGAATTAAATAGTCACCAATACATTTGAATTGCTCATACATTCCATTATATATCTTAAACATCAGATAAATAAATTCCATTTTTAAATAAGAAAGATGAGATTGAATTAATACAAACTGGTATAGCCCTGGTTAACAGAAGCAGTCCCATACATACTAATACTATCAGTCTATTATGGTCTTAACCACAGCATGGTTTGCATGCTTAATAACTAAAGCGGGTGTTGTTGCAAGGGTTAAACGTGTCTTCTCCAATACAGTCCAGTAAAGTATTTGTAATTTTTTTCAATATTCCAGCAATACAATACTAGGCCTTCAGCTCCTATCATCTGTCTGCTGGCCACAACTGACAGAGGATAACACACAGATCACACCCAGTACAAGTAAATAGCACCCTGCACGTAAGATGAGAATAAAGCAAATATGTGTTTCAATACACTTATTAACATCGCACCAGCGCACAATTGTCTTCCTCTGTGCCTGGGACTTGCTGAGTGGTTTTTAAAGGGAGATTAACTTATTGTGTGATCACTCCTGAGGACAGATCTGGGTGGGCTGAAAGTTTGAAATGTTATAATAAACCTTTGTACCCTGGCCTTTATTACTAACACTTTAACAGATAGTAAATGACACTTGACAATGTTTAATTATTTACATGCTTTTGGATGCAACAGGGACTTGAATGGAGCCCATTTGCTTTCCAACTATGAACTGGCTTTGTCAGTCTGATTAATGTTCCAGTTTACCAACCAGATAATTAGTAATCATTTCCCAATCGGCTCTGGAATTCTAAATTATACTGAAGCACTTTACATTTGTTATGTGCTTTGGGAACTTGTGCATTCTAGTTTACTAGCTCAATGCATCCTGGGAGCTGATGTTTAACCTATTCATATGATCAAGGCATCCTGGGAGAAGTAGTTTAAGCCATTCTGTGTCATTGTGTTGCCTGCCAACACTCCTGATATTTTCTGACCTGGATGATTAATTTTGCAATTAGTTATCCACTGCAAAATTATTGTCCCAGGCATTGGACACCAAACAAACATCTACAGGTAGGTCAACTAATATGGCCTGCATTACTGTTAAATACTGTTTTAGACTATTTTGAAGACCTACAACTATTTCAGGTCTCAACCCTGTTATTTCTATAAGTGTACCTAAAATATATATATTGTTTCTAATAGTAGCAAGGTCCTTAGTCGGCCAAAACGTGGCCGGGGGGATTATCAACTGAATGACAATGTGTCCACACACGGCATGATTTTGTTCCGGAACAGCCATGCATACACATTGTGCATCATGGATTGGCCCTCTCGATCACACGTGTGTTTGAGGCTTAAGGAGATTGGTTATATGACCTGGTGCTTCCCTCTCTAGTGATAACTTTGGACAGCAGTGAAGCTGTCAAGAGAACTTTAAGCTGGTAGGTCTACTGCCTCTCCCCACCTCTTCCTAAACTCCTTAGAAAGGCCACACATGCACATATTATCAAAAAGCAAATAGGTCTAGCAGAGGAGATTTTATCCACGAGGACCCGCAATCCCGCGTGTGTACGAACCTTTAGTTTGGGACCTGGTCAATGGGAAGATGTGCTACTTGCAGATAACATCTCCAGAGGTAAGTCCAGGGGTTAGGCCTTGAAGTACATTAAGGGCTCTGGAGTGGCTTACTTGTATGTGTTTTGTATGCTTTAAGATTGCAGAATTGGTTCTCACTCATGTGATGACAGTCAAAACAGACAGAACAAGAATGACTTGATACAGGAAGTTCCATCAGTGGCAAAAGATGGTTAGGTAAGTACAACATTTCACCAACCTGCATAAATGCACTTCAATACCCTTTCTATCAGAATTTTATTTTATATGATTCATTAATATTTTATCTCAGGTGAATGGATGGGTATAATGTCTGGTAATCAAATTTATGACCAAGCGTCCAAAAATAATGATAAGCAAAATATTAATTTCACTTTATAGTCTCCACTTCTTATTTTGGAAGAAGCTAATTTCTCTTTCAGTCAGTATCTCTGCTGTTTCTGTACATATAGCTAAATAGATCTAATACAATAATGATAGTCTTTAGAGAGAGAGACAAGGTCAGTAAGATAAAATGTGAAAATAGGTTACGGACTCATTTTCAGGTCTTTGATTGGTTTAGTTATGTGGCATCTGCCCTCACAGAAAGCCCATAGGGTTTAACAAGGAAACCACCTAATCAGTCCAGGGCCCAAATTCTGGTTCGATAAATTCATATTATCCAATAAAGTAACTCTGAATAACTACATCCGTCTCAGTAGGTTAAGTAAAGCAGCAGCTCTGCCATAAATTAGTAGTTTCTCTATTAAGCTACATATTTTTTAGCAGAAAAAAGTCACGTGTTACATAATTAGCTTATGGGGAGCTGTCACAGGAACAAATAGGTCACATCTGTAGGAAGCACAGAGCTTGAAAGAAAGACAAGTTACCGTATGTACCAATGAGGATTTAAAACAGGACTCCATAGCAGGAAACAGTTGGAAACATATTGCAAAATAGAATAGAATCAGGTTTCTGGTCCTCCAGCTCAGTGAGACTGGGACAATAGATAGACTGGCACATAGGACTCCTATATATGGAAGGAACATTGCAGGATCCAGTGAAAAACTGACAGAGAGGGCAGAAATAAAAAATATCCAATAAAAATAATTAGTAAAGACAGTGACAGGGTACAGACTCCTCTCTGTCTGTAATCTGCTGTTCGGTTCAGCTACAAGCTCAGTGGGGACAAACGCTAAGAAAATGACCTGGATGAATGAGAACCTTCACAAGCATGTGTCTTTATTAAAGGACAACTAAAGCCTCAGAAAAACATTGAATAAGAAGACAGATTTAACTTTCTAACATGAGGTTTGTGTCTTATTTCCCAGTGTTCCGGTATCGAACAGTGTGGTCACTGACCATTACGTTCTTTACACATGCTCAGTCCTAAGATACTGCAGTCACTTGTTACAGGTGGTCACACCCACTAGTAGCCTCTAGCCAATCCTCTTACATGACAGAATAGGCAAGGGAGCATGTGACTGAGATCAGGGGTGTGGCCAGTCACTGTACATACACACAGTTATTTCATCCAGTTCTTTAAGTGGTTACATTTACTTTAATGCTATTTACTGTATTGCTATTTTACAGTTTATTGGTGTTTTTAGAGGGTATATGTTCAGATTCTGGAACTCATAGAGCTTAAAAAAAAGGTAGAAACCTTTTCACTGCATATGAGGTCAGACCTGCATCTGTCAGCTTTCCAACTGGGGTTTGTGGTGTGAGTTCCCTCTATTATACCCCTCATTGTTAGAGGGAAGAGTTTCACAGATTAGGTAATTGATGACACTATAAAACATTTTCTTTCACCTATGTGTTTTTTTTTACACCTGAGGTAGGGGGTGCTGTCTCTCCGAAACTTTGTGTGTGGTTTCAGCACAGTAATAAATAATTTCTACGAGAGTGTGCCTCTCTCAATTTTTAACATCACTAAGTGACCACTAGGGGCAGTAGATTCTACATTTTTGTAATTGATTTTACTTTTACTCCTTAATGGATCTGAGATACTGTTCCTAAAATAAAAGACAAACAGTACCTATTATGCCTGTCTTGTAATACTCCTAGGAAATAAACGTTGGCTTTATCCCTCAAAGACAAGTGGCAGTAAGGTATATTTAATCTCTATTATGCGAAACGCGTTTACACTATTTATGTCTATTGTATATAATGAAAGGATGTTTTATCCATTATGTGGCACAATTTGTAAAGCAGAAGGAGTTAGAAGTGCAGAAATATCAAAGTGGGATAAGTTGGTACTGTGGGAACTATTCATTGTATTCTTCTCCCAAGCAATTTCGGCTCTGATATTGTCATTCTCATCACATAATAGGTTTTCTTGCGCATTTAGTTATTCAGTAATCCAAAGAAAGGCACAATGAATGAAATGGATTATGCACCGTGTTCAACATCTCTGCCATTCTGTTTGGTCTGGCGTATGAATACAAATGGCTGTGTTTTTCTGTTGTTCCAGTTTAGTTAAACGATAATATTCAAAGTCTATTCCAACATTCTAAGGATAAACAAAGCCTTATCCAATTTCTGAATGTTAACACTAATGAAATATTAATGACCACAACAGCTTAAAAAATGTTTTAAAGCAAAAGATCAATGAATCAGTAAAGTTACAGGAAAGAATGAGCACTAAAGCCGAAAGTGTATGTGTGTTCACTCCTCAAATGAAAAATTATATTTAGGGAACCCCCCCCCCCCCCCCAAAAATAAATTTAGGGAACCCCCCCACCCAAACACACAATAGTTAGAAAAGGTAAAGATGCAGGATCAACGTGTTAAATACTGTAAATCTGAAGCGCTGCCTTTTACATAGGGACAATGATATGTTACAAGTATGTATTACTAGAGAATTAAAGTCTGACAATCTACCCCATCCCTAAAAGTAGCAATGGTAAGGACCTAAAACCCCCCACAGTACACACTCTATCAGCTAGAATACTGGTCTGGTCCAACTCCTACTGTCGGCTAGACCAATAGAAAGACGCAATGTGCAAGAAGGGTCTTCCAATCGGCAAGATCATGGAGTGACTGCTGAAGACCTGCAGGATTCAAAATTACTTTGTGGAAATAAAACAAATTTCGGTGTCAAAAAGACAAAGACTGAACCATTGGTAAAGTGAAAATAATGGGAACCTAATCTGTTTTATATGTAAAAATATTTTACTTACCTGAACTATGGATCTGACTGTAATTTGGGCTCCTCCTCTTCTACTTATCCTTACCTGGTGCCAGTGGTCAAAGTTAACTGCAGCAGTGCTTTTTCCTTATTCAAAATCCAGGAACTGCTGTTAAACAATGAATCACCCACACCCATACAGAGTCTATGGAGCGTGCCAAACATTTCCTCTGTATACCCTGGTGCAAGAGAGAGGGAACTGCACCAGACCCGACCTGCAAGTAACCAGACCCAAATTAAACAGACCGGCAAGCTGACCAACACACACTGCATGATCTTACCTTCACCTGCATTGACCTGTACCCAAAATTGAACAGACCCACACCTTCTATTTGTCATGACCAGCACCCAGCATGGTGCAAACCATTTAAACTCACTGTGGTTTACCCAAATCCAGTCTGCAAATTTGTGAACCATAGGTACCTGACCTGACACAGAACTCTAGGTAAGATCTCATCCTCAATTAACTTAGGCCAGGGGTCCCCAACCCATTTGATCTCAAGGGCAGCTCTATACCACCTTTGAGGGCCATTCAATAGATTTTAGGTTTATATAGGTTCTAATTAAAATGTACAGCAGACTGTATAATTGTCATTTATTACAAACTGACTGCAATTAACTGCATTTATTGTGACTCACAATGAATGCAGTTAATTTAAATCAGATTGCAGTCAGTGCCGCCCTTAATCAGGGCACTGAGTGATGGGGGGAGGGGTGTCCCAGGGGGGTGTCCTGGATATCAAAATTGATAGGGTGGGATGTCTGTATAAAGCAGGTAAATAAATTACAATCATGTGAGCTTGCTTCTGTCCTGAGTTAGTTGTGGTTCTTTCCCTGTGTGTCTCTTCTAAAGTTCAGCACTCACTGACAAACTGAGATCTCCTCTAAAGATATAAATCTCTGCCTCAGGTTAGGTTGTGTGTTGGGCAATCACTCGATTCACCACCAGATGGCCTCCATTTACTGTAGTAAAAGGGGGTTAAAAAAGGGGGAAAGGGGTGGCTTTCAAATAACATTCCACGATATTTTCTGGGTCCTGAAATGTATGTATCCCAAGCCTCATCAAAATTGTCACAGCCATTCGGAGGTTTTCTGGAACATACATTGACTTTTATATATAACAAGGTCACAGTCTATTGGATGCAAGAAAGTACATTCTTTATGTGGGACAAATATGTTTGTCCTACATAAGCATCCACATGACATTTGCCTTGGCCAAGGAATTTTCCATAAACCTATACTGAAAAACATACATTTTTATGGCCACTCAGAACAGTTATAGAAGCATATGGGATATGGCTGGCAAGGCAAGCATTCCTCAATATATTGTTATTTATAACTTAGCTCCCTATGCTGCAATCCCAACATTTCTTTTAAATTCAGGGTCATTTCAAGTAATTTTGCACCATCACATCCTTTTACAACCATGTATCCTCTGACGAGCACTGGGAATATTATCATTAGGAATACGATCCATTCCTGCTTACAGTGTCTGCGTTAGAATGTTATAAAGCATCTTTTTGTGGTTTTGTTTCCTCACATACATTAATGTGGGGTTTTTAGTTCCTCTAAGATTTTGAGAGACAGGAGGGATGTTGTCTTCCCTTGCCCCACCCAAACCCACCCACAGGCCAACCAATCACTGCTCTACGCAAGATCCGTCTCTCCTGGGGCAAACTTTCTTTGTCCGAGACAGCAGAACAGGCCCTTTGAAACTGAACTGATCTGCAAAAAAGGACACACTCAAAAAGTCAAGAAAAAGAAAACTATATAATAATGAAATCTCTTCACACTCCCACAAGGCTTATGCAATCGAATAGGTAATGAAACTAGAACAAACCTCCCCAGGCTGCCAGATTTTTAACAACGGGAAACATGATCCTATGTGTCCGCGTACATCTATGCCTTGTATCATGCTCTCCTTGCTGAGAACTTGCAAAAAGACCAGTGTAAGGGGGTTGGAAATGCTCCCTTTAGCACAGGGAGATACAAAATAGCTTTCTCTTCACTGAGCATGTGCAAGCTTACTGGGCTAGGGGAGGGGGCATTAACTGTGGAGACACAGAACCAGGAGAAAAGAAATTGGCTTGACAGCAATAGTCCCTCTAATTTTAAATTGAAAGTGTGGGTAAGTATATTTGTTCGGAGTGGCTTCAAAACAAATATTTTGTGCGCTACACACATTTCTTAAATTTTTGTGTGCGCACCACTTTAACCTGCATGCGCAAACCTGCAGAGTTGTGTACAAGCACACAGCTTTAAGGGAACACTGCCTGACAGCCAATTGCATTCCACAACGTTTTTTGAATTCTCACTTAAACGAATGGTCATTAAATGATGATCTGATGTTTCAAATAATTTGGCAGGAAAAGGGTGTGTCCACCACCAAAACTATATTCTAACCGCTACTGGCCCCACTGTTTAGTGTAATAAAATCCTTACCTTACATTCAAGCTCCAAATGGCTAACCTGCAATGTTTTTGTAAAGTCCCAAAAAACAAACAACAGGAGCCTGTCTGTGTCCCAAATGGTCTCTGCCTCCTGTCTCTCCTCCAGGAGAAAAATTACATGCTCAGTGCAGCCCCCCCCCCCCCCCCCCCCCCCCCCCCCCGCTTCCTCTCCCTCCCGTTTTTCTCTCCCTCCCCCTATCTCCAAACACTTTTCTGTAGTGTAGAGCTCCCTCTCTCTCCCCCAACCGCTGTAGTAGTTTGTAAAAAAACTAAGCTGAACTCTACTTACACAGCCATGTTCCCCCGGCATTCTAAACTGCCTCTAAGCCAATGACGGACGTGGCTATTGGTCCGGCTCCCTGCTTGCATCAAGCAGAGGGCCATGTCTGAACGCCGCAGGAAAGAGGTAGTGTAAGTAGAGTTAGACTTTTCATTTTACAAACTACTACAGCGGTTGGGTGTGGGAGAGGGAGCTCTACACTACAGAAAATGTCTTAAACAGAGGTGGACATGCCCTTTAACAGGGATGGGCACATAATGGAAATTACAAAATGGTAGAACCCAAACACAAAATACAACTTATCTTCACACATAGCTAATATTGTAAAAATCTATTTTCTTAAGATGTGAAATATTAAAAGTACAGTAGATACTGCAGTCCTTACAATGGCAATGAAGGTAGCAATGGCAATAGATGATGTTGAACATTTCCCTGGATATCTAATAGAGATTTCACACCTGTGTTCCTTTTCCCTGCGATGCCACTTTACATACAAATGTCTGCCATTTGGGATAATGTGTTCTCTGCAAACATTTACAAAAGTCCTAGCCCCCTCATTGGTTCAGTTCTGGTTGGAAAAAATACCAATCATAAAAGTAAAATAAAAACAAATAGTCAGAATTTGCTGATTTTATGGGGGTTTTTTTGCTTCATTTTTGTACTTAGTGAAATATTAAGTTTCTAAATGTACCTGTTTCCTTTACGTTAGCTGTAATGGCTTAGCAGTCTAACGCTCTACTTTTAGAAACACACAGCCCATGAGTTTACAGGTTCAATTCCCCAGGCTTAATTATGATTTTTGCTTGGTGAATAAAAATTAACTGCAAATATGACTTTTTTGTATGAAAAGCAAATTAAGTTGTGCACTAGAGAGCATATGGAATTTACTATGTGTACTGCTTGTTGTATATTTTATTATTATTATTATTATTATTACTGTAATTGTGTAAAGTTTAAAGCAGTTTGCTATTTTATACTTTCATTAAACTACGTTTTCTTTAAATTAAAGGGGCACTATACTTCCTAGAAAAAAGTCAACTTTCAATTTACATTTTTCAGGGAGGAACCTTCCTTACTGCTCCCTAGTGATGAATCACTGTTTGAAAACAAAGCTGGTTTTGAAAATCGGAATTGCCGGTTTTGAAAATCTAAGGATCTGACAGTTTGTTCGTTTTTTGTTTTTTTTTGAAACTTCGAAAATTTTATTTGAAAATCTAACATTTTTATTGAAAATTTATAAATTCTTATCATTAATTCAAAAATACTTTCGAAAATTGGGTTTGAATTTGATTTTTGGATCTTAAGTAAATTCATTGGAACCCACTGCCACAGTGGTAAACTGCCAAAGAGCCAAGCTAGGGGTGTTATTATTATTATAAGTGGGATGATCCTAATATGAACTAGTTTTGTCTGTTTGCATCTTTCAAAGTTTTCATTGATACAAAGGAACCCTGAGGTTTTGCCGAAGATTTATTTTGTCAGTTGTTAGAATTTGTTTTTTTTCTAAAACGTCAGAAATGATTATTATAATTTTGTTCACAAAATGGTTATTTATCTAGGTAAACAATAGCTTTGCTTAGTGAAAAGGACATTTACAGTACCTTGCTGACGTGCTTTATTATGTCTACATAAAGTTGTTTTGTTTATAGTTTCTCTAGTTTTGCAATTTCCTAAATTCTAATTTTTTTTGTGAATTTCTGTATAGAAGCTGTGTAAACAGTATAATGCTATGAAAAAAGGAACATTATTCCTAATTAAGAATATCACAAAAAAAAATGGAAATGCTGATTCTGCAATAAATGGGTTTCATGCATTATCACTTGTGATCTTTATGACCATTCCTTACAATATTCCTTTAAGTAGTAATTAGCATGATATTTTGAGAGTGAGTGTAAGTTTATTTTTGTTTTTGAGAGACATTCATATTCAATGTAACAAATTAACCTGAAAATGTGGGACTGTGGTGCTATAGATTTCTTTTCTACTGTGTGATCTAATTTAAAGGACATATGTAATAAATAAAATCTAATACGCCCACTACCAAAATCGCAGGCTTGAGCATGCTCATAACCTAGTTTTTACAGATTTAGAAAACTGATTTACAGTCACATGCTTCTTTTTCACTTTTAATGAATCCAAGTAGAGATGTTCGAAACTCTTAAAGGGCATGTCCACCCCCAAAACTAAAATTTAACCCCTTACTGGCCACACCAAGTAGTTCAAAACAAGCCTTACCTTACATTTCTGCTCAAAATAGTTCCCCTGCTGTGCCCCTCTAAAGTCCAGGAAACTGCTGTGTAGGAGCAGTGTGACTCATGCTGTGCCTGAGACTTCCTCGTCAAGGTTGAGGCATGCTCAGTGCAGCCCTCTCCCTCCCTCTCCCTCCCGTTTTTCTCTCCCTCCCCCTAACATTAAACCCTTTGGGTATGCTGTAGGGCATGCTCCCCCAGCCTAAACCGCATTAATATAATTGTTAGAAAGTCCCCCAATCTTTACTTACCTGCCCTCTCTCCTCCGCTGTTCAGAACTCCTGGTAGCTGCGACCGTGATTGGCTGCCTCTCAGCCAATCACGGACGCGGCTGCCGGTCCCGCCCCCTGCTTGTAATTCCATGCAAGCAGAGGGCCGGAACACTGCAGCGGAGGAGAGAGGGCAGGTAAGTAAGAATCGGGGGACTTTCTAACAATTATATTAATGCGGTTGGGGCTGGGGGAGCATGCCCTACCGCATATCAAAAGTTAAATTTCTGGGTGGACATGCCCTTTAAGTTTCATTCCGTTTTAAGATTAACGGATCTCAGATTTAATCCGCATATCTGAAAACGAAACGTACTTTCCAGGGTTCCAAACTTTTTTCAAGGGTTACTGAATGTACAGGGTAATTTTTAGAGATGGCCCGAAACGCACCAGTTTCGTTTTTGGATTCCTGAATCTCAGGAAAATCCCAAAGATTTGAAAATCCTAAACCGGAATGAATTTTTGAAAATTTTAGAATGTACGGAGCTATTTTCGATAATATTCTAAAATAGTCTTGAACGTTCGAAAATTCTCCAAAATACGATCAGAGACCATTTTTGAGTTTCCGATCGCATTTTCGAGGATTTTAGAATGTTCAAAAAAAAAGTCAGGTTGGATGGAAGTGGGAGTGGTTAAAATAGGGAGGGGGGATACTGCTCCTAAAAAAAATGTGTGCTGGATTGAAGGCATGCAGCAACACACACAAAGTGCTACTTACATGTATTTAATTATAGATTAAGATGAGGCAAAGTCCTTTTTTCAGTATAGTGTCCATTTAATGTTGTTTTATGCTGGACATCACAGGAGCGGGTAGGAAAGTAATGTATGACTAGCATTAGGTCAAAGATTACCTTTAAGTTAAAGTTCAGGGGAAAATATGATTATTTTTAAAATTCTTCGTTTATATTATACATACCTAGTTATTCTACATATTCTCTTCCATTTTGAAAAAACTGTGTAATTTACACCCCTTGCTGTTCCCTGCTGCTGACATTAGTGAGCTGACATTTCAGGTTCTGTAACTGTCCTTCTTCCCAGGATGCACCACTTCCTTGGAATGTTCTTAACAGTAATTTCTACTGATTGGCTGTTGGATGGGTCAAAGATGCTCAGAGCTTTCCTGAGCAACTGAATCAACCCAGGCGCTGGGTCAAGGACAAGACCATAATTGTCTCTATTAGGGGTCTTGCAAACAGGAAGTCAGTGTTTTAGAATAAGTTATTTATACACAGAGAAAATGCTGAATGGGCAGGTTAAGGTCATTAGGATGGGGAAATACTGCTCTTTTTTCTTATATGTACTTATATGTACTACACTGAACTTTCCTTTCTGCAAATAATCCTAGATGTAGAATCTGTATAGGTAGGTAGGAGCATTTCTGGTACACCCATTTGTTGCTAAATTGTAAGCCAAGAAACAACAAAAAATAATTTGTTTTCCCATAGAAGCATAGTCAGCCCACTTGTAAACACTCATCACAGGCAGTTGCTACTTAAAACGCCCCTAACTCACCCAAAATAACAACTAATGTCGCCTATGGAATTCAACCCTTTGGGGATTCTGCTGTCCATCAGAAAAATCCATTTAACCTCTTTTTTTCTCAAACTCAGTGCTCGATCTTTCTGTCTCTAAACTATAGGGACAAACTCTATTCCCTGTACTGATAGATTCCGTGTCTGTCCTCCATTGCACTCATAAAAGTGCCTCGCTCCTGGACTATCTTGGTACTGTAGCTATATCCCTAATGTGCTCTCTGATGCGACATTTTAACGCACGGATGGTGCTTCCAACTTTTTGAATATTGCAGATTTTACAGGTAAGTAAATACGCCACATGGGATGTCCTGAAATTAATATCCTCCTGTTCTTGTACTCTTTCCCTGTGCTTGTGCTGCGTACTACGGACTTATTTTCTATATGGCTGCATGTCACACACCTGGCAGCCCCAGATTTGAAAGTGCCCAGGGTCTTCAGCCAACTTCTAGGTTGTACCTGGACCCCCCTTACACTACTAGGGGATAGAATATCCTTGAGGGATTGTGCTCTCTTGGAGATGCATGTGATGACAATTTTTAGGACCTTTCTCAAATCCACATCTTCGCAAAATACGGGGATATACTTTTTGAGTATCCCTGTTATTTGTCGATATTGGGGACTGTATCCTGTAATGAACTTGATAGTCCTATTAACCCTCTCCCTCGATTTCCCCCTCATGGACCGACATGTAATCTATCAGTACAAGGAATAGAGGCACCAAACACAAGGTTTTTACTAGCCTATGATTAAGGGAACGAGGAGTCAGGTGTACCATTTTTTTTAGAGTATATCGAATAAAAAATGTGATTTTAAGTAGCAACTGCCTGTGATGAGTGTTTACAAGTGGGCTGACTATCCTTGTTAGAAGTAAAGATATCCGAACGGATCAAGCGAAGTGTCTGGGGCTGGCCAGCACCCGAACCACCTGGTAGTGTGGGTGAGTCGATTTAAATAACCAGTGTGTTTTCAGAGCATGTAAACAGTGAGGACGCCATAGGAAGCAATAGGTCCAGGGTTACAAACACTGTGAGTGTTGGGTAAGGGGTTGCATGGGAGGTTTAGACATTCACTCCCTGGGTGTGCACACATGTATTATCACACTCACCCACAGTCACAAACAGTGTTTTTGGTTCCCATAGAAGCACACTAAAATATATTTTACCCCTTTCAAAAAAATCAAAACTAACGAGTTCCATTTACTTGTTTACAGTTCATCATAATTCCATGGCCAAATAGAAATTGCAGGCTTGAAAAATTACAACATTAAATTAACACGTTTGATGGTACACCTCGAAGAGCTAGACGATTGTGCGATATATTAATCTCACATTTTAATGATCATATTCTCTTCTTTTGTAATTGTTTTTTATGAGAAAAGTTTTTATGAAAGTTTTGTTTTTTTTCAACCATTAACAGCTAAAAATGTCCCAGTGATTGTTGTCTCAACAGGGGGGCCTTCCAGTCTTGATTAGATCTCCAATCAAGGCTAAAAAACGTTGTTGATGAAAAGAAAATCAACCAATCTTACAGTGTTAATGGAATGGATGACACAAAAAAGAACAGATAATGTTACTTTACGTAGGACATATAAACTAGTTATACTGTGAGAATCTGCAATGTTTCATCCTAATGACACTTGAACCCAAGTAATAATAATTAGGTGCAAAAGTAAGTAGTAGTTTGTAAACTCACATGTTACATTACAACAAAAATCTGTATTGATGTCTTTCTGGGAACACTAGACTCATGCAGTAACTGAAAACTTTCTGTCTTCACCCGCCTCTTAATTAACATATGCTAGCTCACCCTCCTCTTAATTAACATATGCTAGCTCACCCTCCTCTTAATTAACATATGCTAGCTCACCCTCCTCTTAATTAACATATGCTAGCTCACCCTCCTCTTAATTAACATATGCTAGCTCACCCTCCTCTTAATTAACATATGCTAGCTCACCCTCCTCTTAATTAACATGTGCTAGCTTAAATCAGATATGGGAGAAGGAGCCAGAAAGTTGGTTACTGCCCAAGTATATTTTTGTCCATTTGAACTCAACCCTTCTCCAATAAATATAACCAACACCCGCCGATTAACATAAAAGTCTATTGTAATATTTAATAGCATATATTCATAACACAATATGTACATTTCATATCTAGGAAATAATTGACAGGATTTACTAAAAGATATTGAGTTGGCATCTGTAGTTCTATTTATCACATTAAAGTTAGGCTTCCACCTCAACTAAAGAAACA
Organism: Hymenochirus boettgeri; assembly: GCA_019447015.1. Lineage (NCBI taxonomy): Eukaryota > Metazoa > Chordata > Amphibia > Anura > Pipidae > Hymenochirus > Hymenochirus boettgeri. Next base: position 32,747,328 of record CM033475.1, read on the forward strand.
CGTTTTTTCTGTAGGTATAGACAACATAGTTGTCACATCGGTGCACATGCGTCTGATGTATGCACCGAGCAATGACCCCCAGGGACGATGCATTCACACAGCGAACAGCCATTTTGGTCGAGAATCGCGCATGTGTATTCGGTCGGTCGGGGGGCATTCGTCGATCGCCAAACAACCCACCGACCAAAGGAATACACACCCTTGAAAAATTTTTTTGATATACCATTCCCCCTGTCCCCCCAGGCCCATGCGCTATATTTTTATTATTAGAAAGTGCCCCAAACTTTACTTACCTTCCCTCTTTCCTCCACCGCACTGCCAGGCACTCTGCTTGCGAGAAAATGCAAGCAGAGGGACGGGACCGGCAGTCGCGTCTGTGATTGGCTGACGGCAGCCATCACGGACCAGCTGCCGGGAGTTCAGTGCGGCGGAGGAAAGGGGGAAGGTAGTAATGTTTGGGGCACTTTCTAATAATAAAAATATAGCGGTTGGGGCTGGGGGGACAGGGGGAATATTATATATAAAGGGTTTTACGCTAGGGGGGGAATCCTAATCGGAGGGAGAAGGGAGTGAGAGGGACGGAGGGAGGGGAGGGAGGGGGAAGGGCTCTGCATACGCATGCCAAACTTCCTCGGAGGCCAGATAGGAGGCAGAGTCCTATATGGACTCTGCTATCCTCCTGGTGGTCAGTTTTTGGACTTGGGGGGGACTACAGAAGAACATTATGGACTGGAGTGAGGTAAGGATTTTACTACACTACATGGTGGGGCCATTGGTGGGGGGGATTATAGTTTTGGGGGTGGACATGCCCCTTAAATACCTATTTAATGTTCTAGTATAATTATTGCTCTCATCTCTTATTAGCTACTCTGTGAAGCTTTTATCTATGGTTCTGCAGAAAGAAAACTCCCTTCCTTTTCCAATCTTCTCAATAAATGCCAATTGCTCTGATCACTGCTAAACCCTGCTCAGGGATGTCTCAGCTCTGCCAATGGGAGAGGGAGAAGTAACTGAGGATGTGCAGATTTGTATCTTGTCAATGACCAGAAGTGAAGTCATTTACCACTAAAAGACTCAGTTTGCTTCATTGACAATTTAAAGGGCATGTCCACCCCCCATACTAAAGTTTGACAACTGCAGGGAATTGCTATGAACCTTGACCTCACTAGGTTTACAGCACCCGTAGCTGTCCCCAAATGTACTTACCAGCCTTCATTCGCCCACTGCCTCCTACTTAACTTCCGTGCCTTTTCCGTGCACGGAAGTCAAACAGGAGGAGCTCGACCGGCATCCACTCCTGTGATTGGCTAAGGCACAATGCCTTAGCCAATCACAGAAGCGGATGCCGGTCGAGGGATAGCTGTGAGTGCTATAAACCCTGCAAGGTCGAGGTTTATAGCAATTCCCTGCAACATATCAAAAAATTTAGTTTGGGGGTGGACATACCCTTTAAACATTTTCACAATATACATGCCTGCAAATATCTAGAATGGATAGCAATTTTTAAACTAAAATATATTTGACAGATTAAAATTTCTCTGTAAATCTGTCATGTAACAGTTTTTTTCGTCACCCAAAATTCCCCTCCAAATTTTGTCTCAAAACAAAATTTTGGCAAAAACAGAAATTCCACAGAAGTTCTGTTTTTGTCGAGATGCAAAGTATTTTTGTTGTTTTGATGCAAAGTATCACCGATGCCAAAACGAATTCCAGCAGGTTCAAACATCTCTTCATCAACTACTTGTATGAAAATCATGCAGGTTGTGCCTAATATTAGTGTAACTGCTTATAATGAATTCAGAATATCAGGCATCCCACCTCTCCTTGAAGTTCAGGGAGTCTCCTTGATATTAATGGCAGATCCCTGACTTCCTAAAATAATATACAATCTCCCTGAAATGTGTTGTTTTGAATTAGAGTGAGGGAGCACAATGATGTCAGTGTCTTTTAGCGGTTAACAAGTGACAAAAACAATTAATAGTGACATGACTTGTTGTATGCATGTGTGTCTGACTGTTTTCATGAGTGTGTGTCTGTTGAGATGCATTGTAAGAGTGTCTGACTGTATACATGTGTGTGTCTATATGCATGGATTATACGTTAATCTTGGGGTGGGGCTTTAGGGGTTGGATATCCTCCCTGAAATGTGTGGGTACCCTCCCTGAAATGAGTTTTGGCAGGATGGGATGTCAGGCATATCAACACTTCTAAACACCATTTACTATACTATGATATGTATCTTTCCATTCATAAACAGCAAGTTCACCCCTCAAATCAGCAAGGAATATCACTGCACCACATTCAGAATGAAAAGAAAATTCAGCGGACTTAGGGTTATATTAAAATCTTCTTTATTTAACACATATACACCTGATGTGACAAGGAAATAAATCCACAATCAATGGTTATTAAATTACCCCCCAAACCCTGTAGCTGCAATGGTTAAGAGTAGCTGAGAGATATAAGACCCGAATGTAACCCGAAAAGCTTCCTGATATGTTTCCTCATCTGCTTCCTTTCTAGTTATCAGCTGTCAGTCAAAGATGTAACAGATGACATCACAGCCCATGACTGAATGCTATTCCCCCCTAGCTGCCTTTGAGCATGTAAAAAAATGCTTGGAGTGCTAGAAGAGGAGGAAGAGACCTCCTCTTCAATCTGTGCCAATCATAACGTCATGAGAAAGTGCTGCGGGAATGAAGGGCTGTAGGTTTAGTTATGATTATTATTTTTTTAAAAATAATACGGCGTTTAGGACTGGGCAGGGGGCATCTGTCATATCCTAAAAGGATTTTTGGGGGGCCGAGGATGAATCTGGATGGTGGGATGGGGGGGGGGGGGGGCGGGGGGGGCCTGACGGCATGGAAAAGGCACGGCTTGAGGTGACGTTAGAGAGCTTGGATTACAGTGAGCTGCTCCTAGTCTGCAAAAAACATGTTGGAAAAATGTATGTACTGTATCTTTAGATTGGCTGAATGGATTGTTTTAAAGCTAGAATCATGGCCAATAACATAAAATTACAGTTTTGGGGGTGGACATTCCCTTTAAGGCTAACCTGCTACCTTACATAAACTCTAATAATAACTCAAAATTAGATGATTCCCAATGTACTACAATGGGAACCCAAAGCGGTTTTTATGATTGCAGTTCGTGTGAATCAGGAACCATTTATTAAGATTATTTTTCACACATGGAAAAACATAGATTCTGGCACAAAGTTATTTAAAATCAAATATTTATAATGATGATGCAGCAGGGTGTGAGAAAATAGTTCTTCAGGGTATTTCAAAGTCAATTGTAAGCAGTTAATACAATATAAAGAAAAACAACCACCAACCAAGGAACTTTCTTATACTGTACATCAGTGTGTATGATTGAACTTTCATTTAAAGAGTGTAACAGGAATAAACCTAATCTGCTAGAAAAGCGCAAACATAAGATTTCTGTATGAAAGTACTTGCATAACAAATCCTCTGGCGCACAGATTAGGGGATTTGGAAATTAACAGCTAATTAAACAAAGATGAATTAATCCAATATAATTAAGTTTTTTTATGTTTGAGCTTTTCAAATGAGTAAGAAGCAATGTTTTTCTTTGTATTTAGAACAGTTACTCACAAATTAGGGGAAGTCAAGGTCAGTGTATTGTTATTAAAGGGTATGTCCACCCAAAAATAAACTTTTTATATGTTCTTTATATAATAGCACCAACCTCAAACGCCATGTTCATTTTTCTCAAAATCATTTGCCTTGCCCCATATTTAATGAGATATATATCAGGCTGCACTTCCTCTCCACTTCCTCTTTAGATGACCCCGAGCTGCAGCTTAGAAAAAAAAAAATTCTTGCTGTCGATCCTGGATTTCTTCAGTACACATAACTTTACAGCTATGATTGGTTGAGAGGGAAAATCCAGGGATCCAGGGGTCAGACCATTACTGATGCAACTTCCTCTGTTCTCACTGCTGGATGCTAACAGACATGCTTAAGAACATGAAAAGAACAGAGGCAAGGTAATGTAACCTGTCTCTGTTCATCGCTGTATTGGTCCATGCTGCAGGATTAAGCCAGCTACAAAGGTCTGTAACTTTTGAACCACTGGACCGATTTACATGCTGTAAAGTTTGTTTTGGAGCACTTATTTGGGCCAAATAAATATAAAAAGTTAGTTTTGGGGGTGGACTTGCCCTTTAAGAGAAATATTGATGCACAGGTCTTATGTAAACATAGATGGCACCAAACAACTTTGCAGTGGCAGATTTGCAGTGTTTAGATTGTATATTGTTAGGAATGGGGGGGAAATCCAGGGAAATAAAACTATATCAACATGTGCTACCAATCTGTACTGTATTATCAGGGTTATTCAATAAAAGTTGTTTAAAATGGTGCTAATTTTGCCCCAACCAATCAGATGTTAGCTTTCAAGTGTTAAATAAGATCTGATTGGTTGGGGCAAAATTAGCACCATTTTAAACGATAAGAACTTTTATTGAATCTCCCTGTATATCTTTATTACTTAGCACAGACATGATAGAAACCCAAATTCAATCTCTGCTGTATTTTATCTTTACTAGACATTAAGCCCATTACACTAACAGGCACTAAAGGCCCAGAGTGCCCCCTTAGTGTCCCAAGGCCATAGCCCCCCTCCTCCATGTCCCAAAGCCATAGCTCCACTCCTCCATGTCCCGATACTAAAGTCCCTTCTCAGTGTCCCAATACCAGAGTCCCCCCTGTGTCCCAAGGCCAGAGTCACCCTTCTGCCCCAAAGCCATAGTCCACCCTGTGTCCAGGGGTGTCCAAGGGTTTTTTTGGCACCTGAAACAACTTTTGAGTGGCACCCTGTGTGTGGGGGGGCATGGCTTTGTGTGTGTGGGTATGGCTTCTTTGTTGGGTGTGGCAAAACGTTCAATAAATTTGTATTTGAAAACAGTTATTTATACCATTCTCCATTTGAATAACACAAACACATATTTTGGTGTAACTGGTACCAAATGTTCTATAGAATAAAAAAGTTGGCTAAAAGATTGGTAAGCCTGTCACCACATCAAGTTAGACTTTTTATCTGGGCCTGACTAACATAGCTAGCCTATCCTAGCCTAGCCTAATGCTTGTGAAGGTTCTCATTTATCCAGGTCATGATATATCTGTTGTATACAATTTGATCATCTGGACTTAAAGGGCATGTCCACCCCCAAAACTATAATCCCCCCCACTAATGGCCCCACCATGTAGTGTAATAAAATCCTTACCTCACATCCCAGCTCCATATGGTTCTCCTGTAGTCCCCCCCCAAAGTCCCAAAAACTGCCCATCAGGAGGATAGCAGAGTCCATATAGGACTCTGCCTCCTGTCTCGCCTCCGGGAGAAGTTTGGCATGCGTACTGCAGCCATTCTCCCCCTCCCTCCCTCTCCCTCCCTTTTTGGGATCCCTCCCCCTACCATAAAACCCCTTGCCCATATCATAGTATATCTTCCCCCAGCCCCAACCGCTAAAAAATAATTTTAAGAAAGACCCCCGAACTCTACTTACCTTCCCTCTCTCCCCCGGCTTTCTGAGATGCCGGCAGCCGCATCCATGATTGGCTGCCTCTCAGACAATCACGGCAGAATGCTGGGCCAGGCGTCGGAGGAGAGAGGGAAGGTAAGTAAACATCGGGGCACTTTCTTAAATTTATTTTATAGCGGTTGGGGATGGGGGAAGATATACTATAATATGCCAAAAGTTGATTATAAGGGTGGACATGCCCTTTAAAGTTTAGATCTTGAAGACATTTCACTTGTCATCTGACTCGCTTTTTCAATTCAGAATGACTTAAAAAATAATCTGTTGGCAACATAAATACCCTGGAAAGTCACAATTAGCATATGACAGCAAGGTGTTAGGGACTTTCTGAATGCAAGGTATAATTGCAAGAGGTGTTATCGAAACTGCCCAGGGTAAGGTGTCAAAACAGCATTGTACATGGCAGGCAGTTGGTGTTGAACCCCCCCCCCCCACCTCTATTCAGGCTTGGTTTCTTTAAACTAAAGTAGAGACAGAGATTGATCACACTTATTTCTAAACAGGTTCTAAAGAGTAAAAACTAATTTAGTACATAACTTTTTCAATGCAACTGTTAAAAATATTAAGTTAAAATCCATTCTTATCTGGTGCTGTCTTCTCTTTTCTTCAGCAAGAGGGAATCAAGTTGTTCTGTGGGCCTGCGCACAAGTAGACAAATGGGCTCTGCACACAATGATGGGTCCAACCCATCTAGCAATATCCTCATTTCCTGCCTAACTGTTGATCCAGAGGAAGGCAAAAAAAACCCACCAAATTTATGAAGGGGGAAAAAATTCCTTCCTGACTCCAGTACAAAAAGGACATCTTTGAAATGGAAAGGGTTCAGGAAGGGCAACTAAATTAATAAGGGGATTGGGGGAGCTTGAATATGAAGAGAGACTGGAAAAGTTACAATTATGTACGCTGGAGAAAAGGCGCTTGCGTGGGGATATGATTACTGTGTATAAATACATTAACGGGCCATACAATAAACTACTGGGGCATTTTCACCAAAGAACATGTCAGAGGACACGAGGACATCCCTTAAGACTTGAAGAAAAAGGTTTAGGCTTAAGCTCGGAAAGGGTTGTTTTCACTGTGAGATCGGTAAAGCTATGGAACTGTCTTCCAGTGGACGTTGTAATGGCAGGTTATTGGTCAGTTTCAAAAAAAAGCTGGATGAGTTTCTGCAAACAAGGAATGTTGCAAGTTACTGGTATTGATACATAAAGTAGAGTTGATCCAGGGAAATTTCATTGCCACTAACTTTATGGCAGGGTATGAAACTACCGTAAGGGCATCTGGGACCTGGGAGATGTTCCCCCTAAGACTGCAGGAACTTGTTACAGTTGGTCACACCCAGTAGTAGCATCTAGCAATCCTTTTACAGGGACCAGAATAGGAAGGAGGAGCACTAACTGAGGTAAGGGGGGGTGGCAGTCACTGTACATACACACAGGTATTTCCAGTTCTTCAGGTACCATTGTACCTTAATGCCATTCAACATTTACTTTGTTAGTGGGATTTGGATTTTACATTAATTGGTGTTTTTTAGAGGGAGGCTTTAAAATAAAAATTTGGTTAGTTCTTTTTAAGGACTCCGCCTTCCTGGGCTCACATTGCCAGAACCTGATGTGTACCTGGCTCCCCTGCTGGTTCACGTATTCCTAATTCCTGATTCTGCTTTCCAGTATCCTTGTTGGTTCTTGATCTTAATTCTCAGTACACTGTTGTTGGTCCCCTACTTTGCTACCAGTTGCATAGCACTTACTTTCATGTTGACATGTTTTGCTTTACTTTGGTATCACTCTGCCCATCTGTTTAGACTCTTGATTCTTTTTTCGTCTGTTTGCTTCTTGAATTATTATTCTTGTGCATTATTGCCTTGTATATAGTGTCTAGTTAGAAAACAGTGAGGGTTTTTGTTATTCTGGGGTTGGCGCTTGTCACGTGGTATTGTTTTTGTTTGTTTCTCTTGATTGGTCAGAGGTCTTGCTGCAGCTTTCAAGCCATTGGATATGTTACCTTTAACAAAAGTTCTGATATTGCCAAATACTAACATTCTATTTATCATCCGAATTATTTTACTACTGTATTTCGAAATTCGAAAACTAACCCTAGACAGTCTACGAAAAGAATTTTTTTGAATTTTTTTTGAAAGGGACAATAGTAATAGTAGGTTATTGTAAATGACACCGAAAATATGGGAATGGACTGGGGAACCAGTAACATGTAACAAAAACTATCTTAAAACTTGTCCTCACGATTGGGGGTGTTTTCAGCTTCGCATTCCAAAATTTTTTTTTTCGAGGAGTTACAGAAAATCGATCATTACTTTCAAGGTTATTTTTCGCGGCGGTTTCGCCACCCTTTCGATAATCGTCTATTTCCAATTTTCAAGTGAATCGTCCTATTTTCAATTTTTGAATAATCGTCTATTGTGAGAAAAAACGGAAATTCGGAAAATCAGGGTTCCGGGAAATCTCGGGAGTGCTGAAAGTTGCGGAGGGGACCTTTGATTCGATTCGAAAACCGGGTTCTATTCGAACCCCACATTACATCTCTATTAAATCTATAGCTTAGCAAGGCAAATAATATTTCCTACATTTCAACAGTTCTGTCTTTTGCTTCTCCCTCTCTAGTTATAACTTTGATGAATGCAATATATCTGAGAAATGTATACGGATGGTATATGTAGGTCAGATCGTCCAGAATGTAAAAGAAAGAATTCAGGAACATCGCACAATAGACATTTAAAGACAAGAACGACACCTCAGTATACAGACATATTTCCAGGCATAGGCTGGTGCAGTATTGGCACATCTAGGAATTAGTTAGGGGTAGAGAATAGAAATTTGGGGCTATTCCCTTGATTTATCTGTTTTACAATGGGTAAAAACTATTACCAGACCAACATCCACCCTGACCATTGAGGCTTCCGGGCAGGGTGGGGGAGGAACGAGGAATGATGTTCGAGACTGTGGCGGATTTGAGCAGCCTAGGGGTTGGAGAGAACCAGTGTTCTGTTAGGACCCCGAGTTCGGGGGCGTGTGGTAGAGGAGATTAGAGACTCCTATCCTTCGCGGAGGCTGGTTGTGTCTCTCGATGACCACCCATAGAATGACGTAAATCCCATGGGTTTGCGGGCTAGGGGTGGGGTACTGCTACAGATGTTATAGCAGAGAGACAGAGGTGTGCATTTGAAGCTGTCTGTCATCGGCTTTCAAACTGTCTGAATTGATCGGACTTTATCGGTTACCGTGTAACCAGCTGACTTTTGCAAACATTGTAGATAGCCCTGTACTCAGAAATACAAAAAATCTGTAGATGTTTTATAAACATGTAAAACAATGTGATGACATCAAATTTTCGTACCGTTCTTTGATTTTTATATGAGAGTCAGCATTAGTTTTTAAAATTTGTAAACTACAGTTTATTTAGGTCACAATTAAGTAATAATTAATAAAGCTGGATATGAAGACAAACTAAAAGTCTTTCCCATTTTAAAGCTAGGACACACTGCACAATATCTTAAAAGATGACAGAGAATCTATAAGAAACTAGTATTTTTGACGAGTCTTCGAACTTTGATGTCATTTTGACCTTCAACTGTGATTTTCTTGACCACAATATATGGGACTTCCATTCTGATTTGAAGAGGACGGTGGGGCAGGGGCGGATTCCCCACTAGGCCACATAGGCCGTGCCTAGGGGTGGCGCACTGATAGGGGGCGGCACAAAAATGGGCATTCCGTTCCACGTACCATTACAAGGGCCCCCCCAACAGGCAGCAGAACTGACAAGAGCCTACTTGTGTTTCTGGTTTCAGTGAGCCACGATTGGCGATACTCTAGGGCGGCTGCGAGTAAATAAAATAAGTCTCTTCACAAGGCTGCCCAGCATAATCCTTATAAAAAACAGTACCGGGCTTCTCGTCTTATGACCATAGAATAACCCCACTTTTCCTAGAAAGAAAGTGTCATAGGACAAGTTGACTGGCCTAGGAGAGAAAAAGTAAATCCGGCCCCTGACAGGTGGCTCAGTGGTTAGCCTGATGCTTGCAGGGTGAAGTCCTGAGTTCGATTCCACCCTTGGACACATCTGCAAGGAGTTTGTATGGGTTCTCCCTGTGCTTGTGGGTGTTTCCTCCAGGCACTCCGGTTGCCCCCACAATCAAAAGACATACTGATAGGGCGTATGTGTCAAATAAATGTGCTTAGATTGTAACGTCTCGGGGCAGGTCTGATATGATTAATACATGTAATTGTAAAGCATTATGAGGATGCTTTATGCTATTATAAATCACAATAATAATAATTCAATAACAAAGAAGGAATGGACTTTAAATCAGAGGGAATAGAACAGGCCTTTTCTAAACTATAGAAAATTAAAAAGGATATTGTAAGAAAGCAATTTTAAGCTAGCTTAATAAAATAAATATGAATGATAGCAGACAAAAGCAGCATAACCAAGACAATGTTTAAGTATATTAAAACAGTAAGAACATGAGGACTGAAAACGTGGGGCCATTAAATAACGGGGATAAAGATAGTTTACAGAGGATGTCGAATAAAGGCAAACATCTTAAATCTATATTGGGAAAATGTTTTTTTCTTCTTGCTATGTGTTTCTATAATTCCCCCCAACCACCAGAGTCCTTTATTTTGCTTCAGATTTCACCTCTGTCCTGAGATTATACAAGTTAAAAGACGTGAACAATTTCAATACACCACGCCGCTTGAGCTGTCAATCAAATCCAATAATTACGCTGCCGGGATGTGTGTAGGCTTACACAGGATTACAGCAAGTTCTCCAATAAACTTAGTCCTTCCTCAAAATCTTGGCAAAATACTGGGTTAAAAAGAGAAACAGAAGTAAAGAGGAGAATACCCCTCCTCCACAGTTATTATAAAATGTGTCAACGGAGACCAGGCTGCAGTTGAGGTTTCAGGCCTCGACCTCTCCAAACTCCCCCCTTCCCCTTCTCCCATTCCGATGTAGACACTATCTTCAGAACAATGGATTAAATCGTCCTCTCTACCGGCTAAATACCGAGGGCTAGAGTGATTTTGTGTCAGGGGATAGAGGAATCAATGCGCATTGGCGCTTGTTTTCACAGGCTTAATTTACAGCTGGATATATGAAACGGCGGGGTGGGAATGACCAGAGCAGAAGGGGAGGGGGAGTGGGGAGCCCTGCAGTAAAATAGACGTGGCAAAACATGGAGCCACCGAGGAGGTAGAATAAGGCAGACTACACTAAACTTTATTAGGCCTGGATTGAGCCAGAAGCAAGGTATAATTTCACTATAGATGCCCTGTGTTAAATCAAGTTTTTTTTCCTCTGTATACACTATAGAAAGCTAAGTTCCAGTTAGCAAGTAGGTTTATGTCAAAAATGGTGGTCTCAGCCAATCTCTTACATTGCTGCTAGTTCGGTTCTTTCTGTTACTGCTGTGCATGGAATAGGATTGAGTAGGATATAGGAGCCTTGCAGAGTTTAAACCTAGTGAGGTCTAGGTCTTTGCGGAACGACTAAACACTTTTGTCGCCATAATTGTGTAAAGGTAGAGACAACAGAAAAAAGCTATGAAGCGAACAAATTATATGTACTTTGTTACGGTCCACCACTAAGGTTTGGACTGTTTACTATAGTGAAAGATCTTCTATAACATAAAGTGTCTTTGCATGCTGATTTTGTGATAAATCATGTGAATGAAAAAGTAATATAATTTTAACCAGCATTTCACTAGGCTTAGGATTCAGGTAAAATAAAGAGGTAACTGTCACAATTAATATATCCCTGAGCATCATCGGTTATTCTGGTGTACCAGGACTATGCCCCCTTATTCATGCGTGGGATGTGGCATGATGGCTTGGCCGATAAGTTACTGGTCAGGGTTAGTAATAGGCATGACACACAGTCAGGCCTATTGTTATTAATAATTACATAGATAATAGTTAATTTGGTTAAAAAGGACTCTCAACCCAACAGAAAATGTAAGTTTCTTCCATCCATAGAGTCCATGGCCCCAATACACTCAACGAAACAAAGACACAAATGATCCCACATGCCCACACATGATACAGTCACCAGCTGTAATCAAGAATTCAGTGTACTTGAATGCATACAGAGATTCAGGCAACACAACATTTTAAGGCAGAGCATTCCCCAGCATGTCTGCACTCACAGTTAAAGGACCATGTAGTTACTTAAGCTCTAATTGCTTTTCCCTAAGTTTAAAGGGGCGGCCCTTGTCTTGTTCACCCCATGAGAAAAAAGAATCCACGATAATTGGTTAAGTTCCAATTAATCCCTAAAAGTGGCAGGTATGGACTTAAGCCTCATACAAATGTACGATAGTGATTCAAAGACACTACCGCGCATTTGCAACCGCAGCATGATTGAACGGCTGTTTACGCAACATTTGTATGGTTCGGATTGGGGTTCGTTCCTTGATTCCGCCATGGCCAACAAGATCCGCCATGGCACATCCGATAATGGCTGTTCGACGCATAAACATGCGCGATATAGCCGAAATGGCATTCGAATGTGTGTAGTGGTTCGGGGTGTTGTTCGTTAGGTTCAGCATAGACGTAGGTTTACGAGCATTTAGACCTTTTGAAGCTTTTACCTTAGTGCAATGGACCGGGGGTACAACTGGCACAAGGGGGGTAATCAGAACACTGGTTTAATTATAGTATCTGAGAACCAGGAAAAGCTTTGTCTATGTCATTTCCTATGGGCTGCAAAAAAAAGGTTGAAAAATGTTGCCTGTGCCCATTTTTTTGCAGCAACACAATCAGATGTTATCTGGAAGCTGTAACCCAGTAAAAAGCTTAATCTGATTGGCAGATGAAATCATAGCCGTTATGGGAAGCATTCAGTCGACAATGTTGAGGGCAATTCACATTAAACTATGCTGAATATTACCACAAGAGTATTTTGTGATCATATGGTTATTCCATTTCAGTGATTTGATATAATATGTTTCTATGGCAAAACTCAATATCTGTCAAGATTAGTTTATAATATGGGTCCCATCATTCAAACTGTACATCTGCATCATTTATAGAAGACTTGCATTGTTTCCCTGACTGTATACATTAGAAAAGTTTCAATCTCAATTCGATTCTTGTATGTCATTTGCAGCACTCAAAGTATCCAGTACAAGTTGAATTTATCACCCTAATAACCAAACACACATGACGCCTGCTGAGATAATTATATGTTAACTTCTCCAGTGCCCAGTACAGATTTTTAAATTGGATTCGCTTGGAAAGCATTATTATCGATATGCATGCGGGTAAGGATGTAACAAATAAAAAAAAAGTTAGACAGGTCTTTATTGATGATTTATCTTTTGAAACAAGAAGTGAAATAGGTTAGGAATAGTAGTTCTATGATAGCGGGATGTGGACTATATACTGGAAACAGAATACCTAATATTATAGCTTAGGAGAGGCCATCTATTAATAATGTCTGAATTTAATAATGTTTTGATCTATAGAGCAGTGGGGCAATGAGACAATCAAATTTGGGATAGTTCAATATTTGATGGTTGTTGACTTGTGTGTTGAGGAAGATGGTGGATTTCAGGCGGGAAGGAAAAAACACTGGTTTGCCTTAGAATCTTCCCTTTTTTGCTGGTTAGAGTTACCTTGAGGTCCTCAGAAAGTGACGGAATGGCAGGTGAAAGGGGATGTAAAACAAGGGGGCCATAGAAATAAGACAGAAATTTATTGTAGTCCTTATTAGCCCAATATTTAGGATTGTTTAAAAAATAAGAGTACCAGGCGGATACTAACACTTAATGTATGTTGACAAGCTTGTGAGGTGGGCTAAAACCCTCTTCAATCAGGTCAGAGCAGGACGGATTTTGGGACAAAGGTATAACAGAAAGTGCGTACCAAGAAACATCCCAAAGGGTTAGAAAGGAGGCGGGCAACCGGACTTGTAGTTAAACGTTAGCAGTAGAAAGATTTTATTCAAAATGTTTAAAAAACACATGGTAGCCGCCGTACAAACCGTTACAAACAAGCGCATCATGGGAACTCCACAGGCTTAGGCCTCAACTGTTTTGCGGCCACTAGCCACCTCCTAGGGGCCCCTTGTTTACTTGTTTGGGGGGGCAAGTGTGATGAAATGATGAAAGCTACATGGCCTGGTTCCTTTTATTTATGGTATGGAGGCAAATTCTTGGTAAACTTCTAATTTCCTATATATTTTAAAATAAAGGGAACATGATATCCAGCAGAATAAGTCCAGGGCAAGGAAAATATAATGAATGTATACTATACCAGGGGGAGTGTCCTTAAAAAGAGTGTGAGGCTAAAATGGCGGTGTGCTGAGCGCCTCCATGGCCATGACACTTTTAGCAATCCTGGACTTGTAAGGATACAAAAAACATATGGGGTTCCCGACCGTGTGTTGGTGTAACAGAGTAAGTTTAAGTAAATGAGGGAGAAATTCTATGGTTGAAATGAGATTCCATGTCAAAAATTTGGTTCTTAGATGTTTAGATTGTTGAACTTCAACAGTTCCTAGTAAAAGATGTAAATGTAGTCTAGGACCTATTAATTTTAGGCATTGGGGATTTTGTCCTAAAAAACGTGTCTCAATCAAAATATTGGACCATGGTGTGGCTAGCCTAATAGACAGGTTTTTACAGTTGTGGCCCCATGTTAGAAAAATGTCGGTTGCAAACATGTTAAAGATTTTTTTTTTTTCTGGTCAGAATCTCAGGGGACCATGAATTAAAACCCCGAGGTATTCGGTACAGGAGTTTATGGTTAAAAAATAGAGCCATTAGCCAAATAGTCATGAGCAGCTATTAATATGATTCAGGTTAAGCAAGGGAAGCTAATGAGTAACTATTTACTGCAAAGCATCCTCTTATTTCTAAGAAAAAATAATAAATTCTCCTTGAAGGTGAATATTAAATAGTCACCAATTACATTTTAATTGCTCATACATTCAATTATATATCTTAAACATCAGATAAATAATTCCACTTAAATAAGAAAGATGAGTTGAATTACTACCAAAAACTGGTATAGCCATGGTTAACAAGAAGCAGTCCCAACATACTAATAGTATCAGTCCTATTTATGGTCTTAACCACAGCATGGTTTGCTGCTTAATAACTAAAGCGGGTGTTGTTGCAAGGGTTAAACGTGTCTTCTAAATACCAGTTCCAGTAAGTATTTGTAATTTTTTTCAATTATTCAGCAATTACAATATAGGCTTCAGCTCCTATCATCGGTATGCTGGCAAAATGACAGAGGTAACACACCGATCCACCCAGTACAAGTAAATAGCACCCTGCACGTTAAGTGAGATAAAGCAAATATGTGTTTCAATACATATTAAAACATCGCACCAGCGCACAATTGTCTGCCTCTGTGGCTGGGACTTGCTGAGTGGTTTTTTAAAGGGAGATAACTTATTGGGTGATCACTCCTGAGGACAGATCTGGGTGTGCTGAAAGTTTGAAAGTTATAATAAACCATTTGTACCCTGGCATTTATTAGAACACTTTAAAACAGATAGTTAAAATGACACTTGACAATGTTTAATTATTTACATGCTTTTGGATGAAACAGGATTGAATGGGCCATTGCTTTCAAACTATGAACTGGCTTTTGTCAGTCTGATTAATGTTCCAGTTTACCAACCAGATCTTAGTAATCATTCCCAATCGGCTCTGGAATTCAAATTATACTGAGCACTTGACATTTGTTATGTGCTTGGGAACTTGTGCTTCTAGTTTACTAGCTCAATGCATCCTGGGAGTGATGTTTAACCTAATGCATATGATAAGGGCATTCCGGGAGAAGTAGTTTAAGCCATTCTGTGCATTGTGTTGCCTGCAACACTTATGATATTTTTTCTGACTGGGATGATTATTTGCAATTGGTTATCCACTGACAAAATTATTGTCCAGGCCTGGACACCAAACAACATCTAAGGTAGCGTCATATATGGCCTGCATTACTGTTAAATACTGTTTTAGACTATTTTGAAGACCTACAAACTATTTCAGGTCTCAACCCTGTTATTTCCTATAAGTGTTACCTAAAATATATATATGTTTCGTAATAGTAGCAAGGTCCTTAGCGGCCAAAAGTGCCGCGGGGGATTATCAATGAATACAAGTGTCCACACACGGCATGATTTTGTTCCGGAACAGCCTATGCATACACATTGTGCATCATGGAATTGGCCTCTCGATCACCCCCCTCACGTTGTGTTTGAGGCTTATTAAGGAGATTGGTTATATGACCTGCGTGCTTCCCTCTCTAGTGATAACTTGGACAGCAGTGTAAGCTGTCAAGAGAAGAACTTGAAGATTGGTAGGGTTCTCCTGCCTTCCACCACCTCTTTCCTCAAACTCCTAGAAAGGCCCACACATGAATAATATTATCAAAAGCAAATAGTGTCTAGCAGAGGAGATTTTATACACGAGGACCCAGCCAATCCCGCGTCGTTTACGAACCTTTAGTTTGGGACCTGGTTCAATGGGAAGATGTGCTACTTGCAGATAACAATCTCCAGAAGGTTAAGTCCAGGGGTTGGCCTTGAAGTAATTAAGGGCTCTGGAGGGCTACTTGTATGTGTTTGTTTTATCTTATTAAGATTGCAGAATGGTTCTCACTCATGTGATGGACAGTCAAAACAGACAGAAACAGAATGACTTGTACAGGAAGTTCCATCAGTGGCAAAAAGAGTTAGGTAAGTACAACATTCACCAAACCGGCATAAATGCACTCAATACCCTTTCTATCAGAATTTTAATTTTATAATGATTTAATTAATATTTTTATCTCAGGTGAATGGATGGGTATAATGGCTGGTAATTCAAAATTTATGACCAAGCGTCCAAAAATAAATGATAAGCAAAATATTAATTTCACGTTTAGTCTCCACTTCTTTATTTTGGGAAGAGCTAATTTTCTTTCAGTCAGTATCTCTGCTGTTTGTACAATAGCTAAAATAGAATGCTAATACAATAAGATAGCTTGAGAGAGAGAGACAAGGTCCTAAGATAAAAATGTGATGGAAAATAGGTACGGATCATTTTCAGGTCTTTGATTGGTTAGTTATGTGGAAAAATCTGCCCCTCACAGAAAGCCCATAGGGTGTAACAAGGAAACAACCTATCGTGCCAGGTGCCCAAATTACTGTTCGATTAAATTTTCATATATCCAATAAAGTAACTCTGAATAACTACATCCGTCTCAGTAGGTTAAGTAAAGCAGCAAGCCCTGCCCATAAATTAGTAGTTTCTCTATTAAGCTAATATTTTTAGCAGACAAAAGTCACGGTTACATAATAGCTTATGGGGAGCTTGTCACCAAGGAACAAAAGGTCACATCTGGAGGAAGCCAGAGCTTGAAAGAAAGACAAGTACAGTCATGTACCAATGAGGATTTAACACAGGACTCAATAGCAGGAAGGAAACATTGGAAACTATTTGCAAAATAGAATAGAATCAGGTTTTCTGTTCCTCCAGCTCAGTGAGACTGGGACAATAGATGAGACGGCACATGAGGACTCCTATTATGAAGGAACATTGAAGGATTCCAGTAGAAAACTGCAGAGAGGCAGAAGAAATAAAAAATAATCCAAAAAAAATAATAGGAAAGACAGTGACAGGTTACAGACTCCTCTCTGTCTGAATCTTGCTGTCGGTCAGCTACAGCCTCAGTGGGGACCAAACGCAAGAAGAAAATGACTGGATGAATGAGAGAACTTCACAAGTCATTGTGTCTTTATTAAAGGACAACGAAGCCTCAGAAAAACATTGAATAAGAGACAAGATTAACCGTTCTAACATGAGGTTGTGTCTTTTTCCGTTGTTCGGGATCGAACAGTGTGGCACTGACATTACGTTCTTTACACATGACTCAGTCCTAAGATGACGGCAGTCACTTGTTACAGGTGGTCACCACCCACTAGTAGCCTCTAGCCAATCCTTCTTACATGAAGAATAGGCAAGGGAGCATGTGACTGAGATCAGAGGGTGTGGCCAGTCACTGTACATACACACAGTTATTTATCCAGTTCTTTAAGTGGTTACATTACTTTAATTGCTATTACTGTATTGCTATTTTTACAGTGTAGTGGTTGTTTAGAGGCGTATAGTGTTCAGATTCGGAACTCATAGAGCTCTTAAAAAAAATGGGTTAGATTTTAGAAACCTTTTCACTGCATATGAGGTCAGACCGCATTGTCCGCTTTCCAACTGGGGTTTGTGGTGTGAGTTTCCCTCTATTATAACCCCCTCATTGTTAGAGGGAAGAGTTTCCCCAGATAGGTAATTCTGACACTTATAAAACATTTCTTTCAACCTATGTGTTTTTTTTTTACACCTGAGGTAGGGGGGGTGCTGTCTCTCCGAAACTTGTGTGAGGTTTCAGCCACAGTAATAAATAATTTCTACGAGAGTGTGCACTCTCAATTTTTAACATCACTAAGTGACCAATAGGGGCAGTAGAAGTAGATTATACATTTTTGTAAATTGATTTTATTTTACTCCTTAATGGATTCTTGAGCTACTGTTCCTAAAATAAAAAGACAAACAGTACCTATGATGCCTGTTCTTGTAAGACTCCTAGGAAATAAACGTTGGGGCTTTATCCCTCAAAGACAAGTCGGCAGTAAGGTATATTTAATCTATATTATGGCGAAACCGCGTTTACACTATTTATGTCTATTGTATATAATGAAAGGATGTTTATCCGTATTGTGCCACAATTTTGTAAAGCAGAAGGAGTTAGAAGTGCAGAAATAGCAAGTGGGATAAGTCTGGTAAGTGGGAAAACTATTCATTGTATTCTTCTCCCAAGCAATTCGGCTCTGATATTGTCATTCTCATCACATAATAGGTTTATTGCGCATGTAGTTATTCAGAAGCCAAAGAAGGCACAAGAATGTGAAATGGATTATGCACCGGGTCAACATCTCTGCCATCTGTTTGGTATGGCGTATGGAATACAATGGACGGTGTTTTCTGTTGTTCCAGTTTAGTTAAACATTCATATTCAAAGTCTATTCCAACATTCTAGGATAAACAAAGCTTATCCAATTTTCTGAATGTTAACACTAATGATATATTAATGACCCACAACAGCTTAAAAAAATGTTTTAAGCACAAACAAAAGATCAAATGAATCCAGTAAGTTACAGGAAAAAGAATGCGCACGTTAAAGCCGGAAAAGTGTATGTGTGTTCACTCCTCAAATGAAAAATTATATTTAGGGAACCCCCCCCCCCATCCCAAAAATGTATATTAGGGAACCCCCACCATCCCAAACTACAAATAGTTAGGAAAAGGTAAAGATGCAGGATCACAGTGTTAAATTACTGTTAAATCTGAAGCCTGCTTTTACATAGGACAATGATATGTTACAAGTAGTATTACTAGAGAAGAGTAAGTTGACAATCTTACCCATCCCTAAAAGTAGCAATGGTAAGGACCGTAAAACCCCCCACAGTACACACTCTATCAGCTGGAATACTGGTTCTGGTCCAACTCCTCCTGTCGGCTAGACCCAATAGAAAGACGCAATGTGCAAGAAGGAGGGTCTTCCAATCGGCAAGATCATGGAGTGAATGCGAAGACCTGCAGGATTCAAAAATTTACTTTGTGGAAATAATAAAACAAATTTCGCGGTGTCAAAAAGACAAAGACATGTAACCATTGGTAAAGTGAAAAATAAGTGGGAACCTAAATATGTTTTTATATGTAAAAATATTTACTTACCTGAACTATGGTATCGGACTGTAATGTTGGGCTCCTCTCTTCTACTTATCCTTACCTGGTGCCAGTGGTCAAAGTTAACTGCAGCAGTTGCTTTCTCCTTATTCAAAAATCCAGGAAATGCTGTTAAACAATGAATCACCAACCACCAATACCAGGAGTCTAGGAAGCGTGCCAAACATTTCTCTTGCTATACCTGCGGCAGAGAGAGGGATGCACCAGACCCGACCTGCAATAAACCAGACCCAAATTAACCAGACCGGCAAAGCTGAACCAACCACACCCACACTGCATGATTCTTACCTTACCTGCATTGACCGGTACCCAAAATGGACAGACCAACACCTTCCATGGTCATTGCCCAGCACCAGGCTGGTTGCCAAACCATTTAAACTCACTGTGGTTTACCCCAAATCAGTCTTGCAAATTGTGAACATAGGTACCTGAACATGACACAGAACTCTAGGGTAAAGATTCACCTCAATAACTTAGGCAGGGGTCCCACCATTTGATCTCAAGGGCAAGCCCATACCACCTTTAGGGCCATTCAATAGATTTTAGGTTTATATAGGTTCTAATTAAATGTACAGCAAGGACTGTATAATTGTCATTTGATTACAAGAATGACTGCAAATTAACTTGCATTATTGTGATCACAATGAATGCTTAAATTTAATCAGATTGCAGTCAGTGCCGCCCTTAATCAGGGCAATGAGTGATGGGGGGAGGGGTTGTCCCAGGGGGGTTTGTCCTGGATATCAAAATGATAGGGGTGGGATGTCTGTTATAAAAGCAGGTAAATAAATTACAATCATGTAGATTGCTTCTGTCTGAGTTAGTTGTTGGTTCTTTACCCTGTGGTCTATTCTAAAGTCAGCACTCACTGAAAACTGTGAGATCTCCTTAAAGAAGAAATCTCCTATGACTAAGGTTAGGTTGTGTGGGGCATCACTCGATCACCACCAGATGGCCTCCATTTACGGTAGTAAAAGGGGGTGGTTTAATGTTAAAAAAGGGGGGGGAAGGGGTGCTTTCAAAATAAAATTCCACGATTTTTCTGGGTCCTGAAATGTCTGTAGCCCAAGCTCATCAAAATTGTTTCACAGCCATTTGGAGGTTTTCTGGAACATACATTGACTTGATAATACAAGGGTCACAGTTCTATTGGATGCAGAGAAGTACATTTTTATGTGGGACAAATCTGTTGTCTACATAAGCATACAAAAAAAATGAAATGTGCCTGGAAGGAAATTTTTCCATAAAACCTATACTGAAAAACATACATTTTTTATGGCCCTCAGAACAGTTATAGAAGCATATGGGATAATGGCTGGCAAGGCAAGATTCCTCAAAATTGTTATTTATAACTTAGCTCCCCCTAGCTGACAATCCCAACATTCTCTTTTAAATTCAGGGTCATTTCAAGTAATTTGCACCATCACATCCTTTTTACACAACAATTGTATCCTCTGACGAGGGGACACGGGGAACTATTATCATTAGAAGACGATCCATTCCGGCTTACAGTGTCTGCGTTAGAATGTTTATAAAGCATCTTTTTGTGGTTTGGTTCCTCACCATACATTAATGTGGGGTTTTTAGTTCCTCTAAGATTTTGAGAGACAGGAGGGATGTTTGTCTTCCCTTGCCCCAACCAAACCACCCACAGGCCCAACCAGTCACTGTTACGCAAGATCCGTCTCTCCTGGGGCCCACTTTCTTTGTCCGAGGGACAGCAGAACAGGCCCTTTGAAACTGAACTGATCTGCAAAAAAAAAAAAAGGACACACTCCAAAAAGTCAAGAGAAAAAGAAAATCGATAATAATGAAATCTAGGCACACTCCCACACGGCTTATGCAATCGAAAGGTAATGAAACTAGAACAAACCTCCCCAGGCTGCAAGATTTTTAACAACGGGGGAAAAACCTGACCTATGTCTCCGCGTAATCTCGCCTTGTATCCTGGCTCTACTTGCCTGAGAACTCAAAAGAAAAAACCAGTGGTAAGGGGTTGGAAATGCCCCTTTAGCACAGGGAGATACAAAATAGTCTTTCTCTGTTCACGAGCATGTCGCAAGCTTACGGGGCTAGGGAGGGGCTTACTGTGGAGACACAGAACCAGGAGAAAAGAATTGGGCTTTGACGCAATAGTCCCTCTCTAATTTAATTGAAAGTGTGGATAAGTATATTTGTTCGGAGTGGCTTCAAAACAAATTTTTGTGCGCTACACACAGATTTCTTTAATTTTTGGTGTGCGACCACTTTTAACCGTGCATGCGCAACCTCAAGAAGTTTGTGTACAAGCAACAAGCTTTAGGAACAGCCTGACATCCATTGCATTCCACAAGTTTTTTTGAATTCTACACTTAAAACGAATGGGTCCACTTAATGATGATCTGAGATGTTTTCAAATATTTGCGTGAAAAGGGATTGTGTCCACCACCAAAAACTACTATTCTAAACCCGCTAACTGGGCCCACTGTTTTTAGTGATATAAAATCCTTACCTGACATTACAAGCTCCAAATGGTAACTCGGCAATGTTTTTGTAAAGTCCCAAAAAAACACAACACGAGCCTGTCTGTGTCCCAAATGGTCTCGCCTCCTGTCTCTCCTCCAGGAGAAAAATTACATGCTTCAGTGCAGCCCCCCCCCCCCCCCGCCTTCTCTACCCCTCCGTTTTTCTCTCCCTCCCCTAATCTCCAAACCTTTCGTAGTGTAGAGCTCCTCTCTCTCCCCCAACCGACTGTAGTAGTTTGTAAAAAAACTAAGCTGAACTCTACTTACACAGCCTATGTTCCCCCGGCATTCTAAACTGCCTCTAAGCCCATGACGACGTGGCTTATTGGTCCGGCTCCCTGCTTGCATCAGCAGAGGGCCATGTCTGAACGCCGCTCAGAAATGGTAGGTGTAAGTAGAGTTATTTTCATTTTACAACTACTACACGCGTTGGGTGGGAGATGGAGCTCACACCTACAAACATGTCCTTAAAACAGATGTGGACATGCCCTTTAACAGGGATGGGCACATAATGGAAAGTACACAAAGGTGAACCCAAACACAAAATACAACTTAATCTTCACACATACGCTAATATGTAAACATCTATTTTCGTTAAGGATGTTGAAATATTAAAAGTACAGTAGATACGCCAGTCCTTCAATGGCAATGAAGGAGCATGGCCAATAGATGCTGTTGAACATTATCCCTGGGATTCTAATAGAGATTCACACTGGTCTCTTTTCCCTGCAGCCACTTGTACATAAAAATGTCGGCATTTGGATATGTTGTTCTCATGCAACTTTACAAAATCCTAGCCCCCTGACCTTGGTTCAGTTGTTGGTTGGAAAAAATATCCATCATACAAGTAAATCAAAACAAATGTCAGAATTTGCTGATTTTATGGGGGTTTTTTTGCTTCAATTTTTGTACCTTAGTAAAGATTAAGTTCTAAGTTACTGTTTCCTTTACGTTAGCTGTTAATGCTTAGCAGTCTAACGCTCTACTTTTGAACACACACAGCCATGAGTTTACAGGTTCAATCCCCAGGCTTATCATTATGATTTTTGCTTGGTGATAAAATTACACTGCAAAATATGACTTTTTTGTATGAAAGCAATTAAGTTGTGCCGAGAGATCATATGGATTACTAGTGTACGCTGTTGTATATTTTAATTATTATTAGTTATTATGATTACGTAATTGTGGAAAGTTGTAAAGCAGTTTTGCTATTTATACTTTCATTTAAACTACGTTTTTCTTTAAATTAAAGGGGCACTATATCCTATCCTAGAAAAAAAGTAACTTTCAATTTACATTTTTCAGGAGGTAACCTTCCTTACTGCTCCCTAGTGATTGAATCCAAACTGTGAAAAAACACAAGCGGTTTTGAAAAATCGGAATTGCCGTTTGAAAACTTAAGGATCTGACAGTTTGTTCGTTTTTTGTTTATTTTGTGAAACTTCGAACATTTTATTTGAAAATCTAACATTTTTATTGAAATGTATAATTCTTATCATAATTATTCAAAATACTTTGAAGAAATTGGGTTTGAATTTTGATTTGGATCTTAATAAATTCATTGAAACGCCACTGCCACAGTGGTAAACTGCAAAGAGCAAGATAGGAGGTGTTATTATATTTAAGTGTGATGATCCATATGAACTAGTTTGTTCTGTTTTGCATACTTTCAAAGTTTCATTAGATCAAAAGGAACCCTCGGTCTTTGCCGAAGTTTATTTGTCAGTGTTAGAATTGTTTTTTCTAAAACGTCATAAAGATTATTATAAGTTTTGGTTTCACAAACATGGTTTTATCTAGGTAAAACAACTAGTTTGCTTAGTGACAGGACATTTACAGTACCTTGCTTGGGAACGTGGGCCTTTAATTATGTTCTACATAAAGTTGTTTTGTTTAATAGTTCTCATCAGTTTTCAATTTCCTAAATTCTAATTTTTTGTGAATTTCTGATAAGAATCTGTGTAAACAGTATAATGCATAATGAAAAAAGGAACATATTCTAATAAGAAATCACAAAAAAAATGGAAATGCTGATTCTGCAATATAATGGGGTTTCCATGCATTATCACTTGTGATCTTATGACCAGTTCCTACAATTTCCTTTAAGTAGTAATTAGCATGATGTTTGAGAGTGAGTGTAAGTTTTATTTTTGTTTTTGAGAGACATTTCATATTCAATGTAACAAATTAACCTGAAAATGTGGGACTGTGGGCTTATAGATTCTTTTCACTGTGGTGCTTATATTTAAAGGACATATGTAATAAATAAAATCTAGAACGCCCACACCAAAATCGCGAGGCTTGAGCATGCTAATAACCTAGTTTTTCAGATTTAGAAAACTGATTTACAGTCACATGCTTCTTTTTCACTTTTATGAATCCAAGTAGAGTATGTTTCGAAAACTCTAAAAGGGCATGTCCACCCCCCAAACTAAATACCCCTTATGGCCACCCAAGTGTCAAAACAACCGCCTCTTAATTCTGCTCAAAAATAGTTCCCGCGTGTGTCCCTCTAAAGCCAGGAACCTGTGTGTAGGACAGCGTTGACTCATGCTGTGCTGAAGACTCACTCGTCAAGTTTGAGGCCATGCATCATTGCAGCCCTCCTCCTCCCTCTCCCTCCCGTTTCTCTCCCTCCCCAACATTAACCTTTGGGTATGGCTGTAGGGCATGCTCCCCCAGCCTAAACACCGCATTAATATAATTGTTAGAAAGTCCCCCCATCTTTAACTTACCTGCCCTCTACCTTCCTCTCTCCGCTGTTTCAGAATCCTGGAGCTGCGGACACGTGATTGGCTGCTCTAGCGCAATCACGGGACGTGTTGCCGTCCCGCCCCCTGACTTTGTAATCCATGCAAGCAGAGGCCCGGAACAATTGCAGCGGAGGAGTAGAGGGCAGGTAACGTAAGAATCGGGGACTTTCTAACATTATATTAATGCGGTTGAGGCGGTGGGGAGCATGCCCTACCGCATATCAAAAGTTAAATTTCGGTGGACATGCCCTTTAAGTTTCATTCCGTTTAAGAATAACGGATCTCAGATTTAATCCGCATTCTGAAACGAAACGTACTTCCAGGGTTCCAAACTTTTTTTTCAAGGGTACTAATGTACAGGTACTTTTTAGAGAGGCCCGAACGCACAGTTTTCGTTTTTGGATTCCTGAATCTCATGAAATCCCAAAGATTTTAAAAAATCCTAAACGAATGACTTTTTGAAAAATTTAGAATGTACGGACTATTTCGATAATATTTCTAAACTAGTCTTGAACGTTCGAAAATCTCCAAAAATACGATCACGGACCATGTTTTGAGGTTTCCGAATCGCAGTCGAGGATTTTTTAGAAGGTTCAAAAAAAAAGTCAGGTGGATGGAAGTGGGAGTGGTTAAAATAGGGATGGGGGAACTGCTCCTAAAAAACAATGATGGTGCTGGATTGAAGCAGCAGCAACACACCAAAGGCTACTTAATGTATTTAATTATAGATTGAAGATGTAGGCAAAGTCCTTTTTCAGTATAGTGTCCATTTAAACTGTTGTTTTATGCTGGACATCAAGGAGGGTGAGGAAAGTAATGTATGATAGCATTAGTTCAAAGATTACCTTAGTTAAAGGATTCAGGGGAAAATATGATTATTGTTAAAAATTTCTGCGTTTATATTATACATACCTAGTTATTCTACATATTTCTTACCCATTTTGAAAAAACTGTGTTAAATTTACAACCCCTTGCTGTCCCTGCTGCTGCCAGTTAGTGAGCTGACATTTCAGGTTCTGATAACTGTCCTTCTTCCCGGATGCCACCCTTCCCTTGGAAGTTCTTAACAAGTAATTTCTAACTGTTGGCGTGTGATGGGTCAAATATGCTCAGAGGCCTTTTCCTGAGCAACTGAATCAACCCGGCGCTGGGTCATGACAGACCATAATGTCTCCTATTAGGGGTCTTGCAAACAGGAAGTCAGTGTGTTGAATACGTTATATTTATACACAGAGAAAATGCTGAATGGGCAGGTTAAGGTCATTAGGATGGGCAAATACTGCTCTTTTTTCTTATATGTACTTATATGGATAACACTGAAACTTTTCCTTTCGCAACAATCCTTAGATGTAGAATCTGTAGTAGGTGATGTAGAGCATTTCTGGTAACACTCACAAACCATTTGTTGCTAATGTAACCAAGAAACACAAAAATAATTTGTTTTCCCAAGAAAGCATAGTCAGCCCACTGTAAACACTCATCACAGGGCTTGGCTACTTAAAACGCCCCTTAACACTCGCCAAACATACACACTAATGTCGCCGTATGGAATTCAACCCTTTTGGGGATTCTGTTTGGTCCATGCCAGAAAAATCCATTTAAACCTCTTTTTTTTCTTAAACTCAGTTGCTCGATCTTTCGGTTCCTCTAACTATAGGGACAAACTCTATTCCTGTATTCTTGATATATTCCGTGTTGTCCTCTCATTGCACTCATAAAAGGGTGCCCTCGCTCCTGGACTTCTTGGTACTGTGCTATATCCTAATGGATCTCTGATGCGACCATTTTAACGCACGGATGGGTGCTTCAACTTTTGAAGATTGCAGATTTTACAGGGTAAGGTAAATACGCCACATGGGATGTCCCTGAAATTAATATCTCCTGCTCTTGTACTCTTTCCCTGTTGCTGTGTGCTGCGTACTACGGATCTTATTTCTATTGGCTCATGGCCACACTGGCAGCCCCAGATTGAAGATTGCCCAGGGTCTTCACTTCACCACTTCTAGGTTGTACCGGACCCCCCTTACCCTACTCAGGGGAGAGAATATCCTTGAGGACTTGTGCTCTCTTGGTCATGTGATTACAATTTTTAGGACCTTTCTCAAATCCACATTCTTCGCAAAATAGGCGGGATATACTTTTGAATCCTGTTATTTGTCGCTATTGGGGAACTGTATCCGTAAATGAACTTGATAGTCCTTTGAACCCCTCCTCGATCTCTCCCCTCATGGACCGACATGTAATCTATCAGTACAAGGATAGAGGCACCAAACACACACGGTTTTTCTAGCCATGAGAAGAGGTAACGGGAAGGAGTTCAGGTGTACCAGTTTTTTTTAGAGTATATTCGAATAACCAAATGTGATTTTAAGTAGCAACTGCCTGGAGAGTGTTTACAAGTGGGTGATCTATCCTTGTTACGAAGTGAAGATATCCAACGGATCAAGCAGAGTGTCTGGGGCTGGGCCGCACCCGAACCACCTGGTAGTGTGGGTAGAGTCGATTAAAAATAACCAGTGTGTTTTCAGAGCTGTAAACGTGGAGGACGCCATAGGAAGCATGATGTCCAGGGGTTACAAACACTGTGAGTGTGGGTAGCGGGTTGCATGGAGGTTTAGACTTCACTCCCTGGGTGTGCACACATGTATTATCACAACTCACCCACAGTCACAAAACAGTGTTTTGGTTGCACTAGAAGCCACACTAAAATATAATTTTACCCCTTTCAAAAAAATCAAAACTAACCGGAGTTCCTTTCTTGTTTACAGTTCATCATATTGCCAGGCCAAATAGAATTTGCAGCTTTGAAAAATTATCAACATTAATTAACCGTTTATGGTACCACATCGAAAGAGCTAGACGAGGTGCGATCTAGATTAATCTTCAATGTTAATGATCATATTCTCTTCTGTTTTGTAATTGTTTTTAGAGTGAAAGTTTTTATGAAGATTGTTTTTCAACCATTAACAGCTAAAAATGTCCCAGTGATTGTTGTCGTCAACAGGGGGGGCCTTCCAGGTCGTTGATTAGATCTCCAATCAAGGTAACAAAAAACGTTGTTGAGAAAAAAATCAACCATATGTAACAGTGTTATGGAATGGATGACAACAAAAGAACGATAATGTTACTTTACGTAGACATATAAAACTAAGTTATACTGTGAGAATCTGCAATGTTTCAATCCTAATGAACACGTGAAACCAAGTAATAATAATAGATGTCAAACATAGTAAGTAGCTTTGTCAACTCACATGTACATTTACACAAAAATCCGTATGATGTCCTTTCTGGAAGACACTAGACTATGCAGTAACTGGAAAACTTTCTGTCTTCACCCGCCTCTGGAATTAACCAGTATGCTAGCTCACCCTCCTCTTAATTAACATATGCTACTCACCCTCCTCTTAATTAACATATGCTAGCTCACCCTCCTCTTAATTAAACAGTGTAGCTCCCCTCCTCTTAATTAACATATGGCTAGCTCCCCTCCTCGAGTTAATTACATATGCTAGCTACCTCCCTCTATTAACATGTGCTAGTTAAATCAGATATGGGAGAAGGGAGCCAGAAAGTTGTTACTGCCCAAGTATATTTTGTGTCCATTTGAATCTGTCAAACCCTTCTCCAATAAATATAACCACAACACCGCCGATTACATCAAATCTATGGTAATATATGTAATAGCATATATTCATAAACAATATGTCATTTCCATATCTAGGAAATAATTGACAGGATTTACTTAAAAGATATTGAGTGGCATCTGTAGTTCTATTTATCACATTACAAGTTAGGCTCACCTCAACTAAGAAAACAGTTTTCGTAGGTATAGGACAACATAGTTGTCACATCGGTGCACACGCGTCTGATGTATGCACCGAGCATGACCCCAGGGACGATGCATTCACACAGCGAACAGCCATTTTGGTCGAGAATCGCGCATGTGTATGTCGTCGGCGGGCATTCGTCGATCGCCAAACAACCCACCGACCAAAGGAATACACCACCTTGAAATTTTTTGATATACCATTCCCTGTCCCCCAGGCCCATGCGCTACTAATTTTTATTATTAGAAGTGCCCCAAACTTTACTTACTTTCCCTCTCCTCCACCGCATGCCAGGCCACTCTGCTTGCGAGAAAATGCAAGCAGAGGGACGGGACCGGCAGTCGCGTCTGTGATTGGCTGAGCTGGCAGCCATCACGGACGCAGCTGCCGGGAGTTCAGTGCGGGGAGGAAAGAGGGAAGGTAAGTAATGTTTGGGGCACTTTAATAATAAAAATATAGCGGTTGGGGTGGGGGACAGGGGGAATATTATATAAAGGGTTTACGCTAGGGGGGGAATCCTAATCGGGAGGGAGAGGGAGTGAGGGGAGCGGGAGGGAGGGGGAAGGAGGGGGAGAAGGGCGCTCTGAAGGCACGCAGCCAAACTTCTCCGGAGGCCAGATAGGAGGCAAGTCCTATATGGACTCTGTATCCTCCTGGTGGGTCAGTTTTGGGACTTTGGGGGGGAATACAGAAGAACATTATGGAGCTGGATGTGAGGTAGGTAGGATTTTTACTACACTACATGGGGGGACATTGGTGGGGGGGATTATAGTTTTGGGGGTGGACATGCCCCTTAACACCTATTTAATGTTCTAGTTAATTATTGCTCTCATTCTTACATTAGCTACACTGTGAAGCTTTTATCTATGGTCTGCGAAAGAAAACCCTTCCTTTTCCAATCTTCTCAATAAATGCCAATTGCTTGATCATGCTAAACCTGCTCGGGATGTCTCAGCTCTGCCAATGGAGCGGGGAGAGTAACTGGATGTGCAGATTTGTATCATCTGATGACCAGAAGTGAAGTCATTACCACTAAAAGACTTCAGTTTGCTCATTGACAATTTAAAGGGCATGTCCACACCCCGAAACTAAAGTTTGACAACTGCAGGAATTGCTATGGAAACCTGACCTCACTAGGTTTACAGCACCCGTAGCTGTCCCCAATGTACTTACAGCCTTCATTCGGCACATGCCTCCTACTTAACTTCCGTGCCTTTTCCGTGCACGGAAGTCAAACAGAGGAGCCGACCGGCATCCACTCCGTATGGGCTAAGCGCAATGCCTTAGCCAATCACAGAAGCGGATGCGGTCGAGGATAGCTGTGAGTGCTATAAACCGCAAGGTCGAGGTTTATAGCAATTCCCTGCAACATATCAAAAAATTTAGTTTGGGGGTGGACATACCCTTTAAACATTTTCACAATATACATGCCTGCAATATCTAGAAGGATAGCAAATTTTTAAACTAAAATATTTTGACAGATTAAAATTTTCTTGTAAATCTGTCATGTAACAGTTTTTTTCGTCACCCAAAATTCCCCCTCCAAATTTTGTCTCAAAACAAAATTTTGGCAAAAACAGAAAATTCCACAGAAGTTCTGTTTTGTCGAGATTGCAAGTATTTTTGTTGTTTTTGTGCAAAGTATCACACGATGCCAAAACGAATTCCAGCAGGTTCAAACATCTCTTCATCAACTACTTGTATGAAAAACATGCAGGTTGTGCCTAATTATAGTTGTAACTGCTTATAATGAATTCAGAATATAGGCATCCCACCTCTCCTTGAAGTTGAGTTCCCTTTGTATTAATGCAGATCCCTGACTTCTAAAATAAATACAAATCTACGAAATGTGTGTTTTGATTAGAGTGAGTGCGGGAGCACAATGATGTCGTGTCTTTTAGCGCGTTAACAAGTGACAAAAACAATTAATAGTGACATGACGTTTGTATGCATGTGTGTCTGACTTTTCATGAGTGTGTGTCTGTTGAGATTGCATTGTAAGAGGTCTGACTGTATACATGTGGTGTCTATATGCATGGATTATCGTTAATCTTGGGGTGGGGTCTTTAGGGGTTGGATATCCTCCCTGAAATGGTGGGTACCCTCCCTGAAATGAGTTTTGGGCAGGAGTGGGATGTCAGGCATATCAACACTCTAAACACCATTTACTATAACTATGAATGTATATTCCATTCATAACAGCAGTTCACCCTCAAATCCGCAAGATATCACTGCACCACATTCAGAATGAAAAGAAATTCAGCGACTTAGGGTATATTAAAATCTTCTTTATTAACACATTACACACCTGATGTGACAAGGAAATAAATCCACAATCAATGGTTATTTAAATTACCCCAAACCTGTAGCTGCAATGGTTAAGAGTAGCTGAGAAGTACAGAAAGCCCGAATGTAACCCGAAAAGCTTCCTGATATGTTTCTCATCTGCTTCCTTTCTAGTTATCAGCTGTCAGTCAAAGATGAACAGATGACATCACAGCCCCTGATGAATGCTATTCCCCAGCTGCCTTTGAGCATGTAAAAAAGGCTTGGAGGGCTAGAAGAGGAGGAAGAGACCTCCTCTTCAATCTGTGCCAATCATAACGTCATGAGAAAGTGCTGCGGGAATGAAGGGCGTGGTTGTTATGATTATTATTTTTTAAAATAAATACGGCGTTTAGGACTGGGACAGGGGCATCTGTCATATCCTAAAAGGATTTTTGGGGGGCCGAGGATGAATCTGGATGGTGGGATGGGGGGGGGGGGGGGGCAGAGGGAGCTGACGGCTGGAAAAGGCACGGTTGAGGTGACGTTAGAGAGCTGGATTACAGTGAGCTGCTCCTAGTCTGCCAAAAAACATGTTGGAATGTATGTACTGTATCTAGATTGGCTGAAGGATTGGTTTTAAAGCTAGAATCATGGCCAAAATACATAAAATACAGTTTTGGGGGTGGACATTCCCTTAAGGCTACCTGCTACCTTACATAAAATCTATAATAACTCAAAATTAGATGATTCCCAATGTACTCAATGGGAACCCAAAGCGGTTTTTATGTGCAGTTCGTGTGAATCAGGACCATTTATAAGATTATTTTCACACATGGAAAAACATAGATTCTGGCACAAAGTTATTTAAAATCAATATATAATGATGATGCAGCAGGGTGTGAGAAATAGTTCTTCAGGGTATTTCAAAGTCAATTGTAAGAGTTAATACAATATAAAGAAAAAAACCACCCAACCAAGGAACTTTCTATACTGTACATCAGTGTGTATGATTGAACTTCATTTAAAGAGTGGTAACAGGAATAAACCTAATCGCTAGAAAAGCGCAAACATAAGAATTTCTGTATGAAAGTACTTGCATAACAAATCCTCCTGGCGCACAGATTAGGATAGGGATTTGGAATTAACAGCTAATTAAACAAAGCGGAATGTATCCAATATAATTAATGTTTTTTATGTTTGAGCTTTTCTCAAATGAGTTAAAGAAGCAGTTTTCTTTGTATTAGAACAGTTACTCACCAAATTAGGGGAGTCAAGGTCAGTGTATTGTTTATTAAAGGGTATGTCCACCCAAAAATAAACTTTATATGTTCTTTATTAGAATAGCACCAACCTCAAAGCCCATGTTCATTGTTCTCAAAATCATTTGCCTTGCCCCATATTTAAGAGATATATATCAGCTGCACTTCCTCTCCATTCCTCTTTAGATGACCCCGAGCTGCGCTTAGAAAAAAAAAAGTTCTTGCTGTGATCCTGGATTTCTTCAGTACACATAACTTTCCAGCTTGATTGGTTGAGAGGGAAATCCAGGATCCAGGGTCAGACCATAATGATGCAACTCCTCTGTTCTCACTGCTGGATGCTAAACAGACATGCTTAAGAAACATGAAAAGAACAGAGGCAAGGTAATGTAACTGTCTGTTGTCATCGCGTATTGGTCCATGCTGCAGAGATTAAGCCAGCTACAAAGTCTGTACTTTTGAACCACTGGACCGATTATAATGCTGTAAAGTTTGTTGGAGCATTATTTGGGCCAAATAAATATAAAAAGTTAGTTGGGGGTGGACTTGCCTTTAGAGAAATATTGATGCACAGTTTATGTAAACATAGATGGCACCAAACAACTTTGCAGTGGCAGTTGCAGGGTTAATTGGTATATTGTTAGGAATGGGGGGGAATCCAGGGAAATAAAACTATATCAACATGTGCTACCATCTGTACGTATTATCGGGTTAGTCAATAAAAAGTTGTTTAAAATGGTGCTAATTTTGCCCCAACCAATCAGAGTTAGCTTTCAAGTGTTAAATAAGATCTGATTGGTTGGGGCAAAATTAGCACCATTTTTTAAACGATAAGAACTTTTATTGAATCTCCCGTATATCTTTATTACTAGCAAGACATGATAGAAACCCAATTCAATCTCTGCTGTATTTTATCTTTACTAGACATAAGCCCATTACACTAACAGGCACTAAAGGCCCAGAGGGCCCCTTAGTGTCCCAGGCCAGAAGCCCCCTCCTCCAGTCCCAAAAGCCATAGCTCCACTCCTCCATGTCCCGAACTAAAGTCCCTTCTCAGTGTCCCAATACCAGAGGCCCCCCTGTGTCCCAAGGCCCAGAGTCACCCTTCTGCCCCAAAGCCAGTAGGTCCACCCTGTGTCCAGGGGGGTCCTAGGGTTTTTTTGGCCCTGAAACAACTTTTGAGTGGCACCCTGGTGTGGGGGGGCATGGCTTGTGTGTGTGGGTATGGCTTCTTTGTTGGGTGTGGCAAAACGTCAAATAATTTGTATTTGAAAACAGTTATTAACCATTCTCCATTTTGAATAACACAAACACTATTTGGTGTAACTGAGTACCAAATGTTCTATAGAATAAAAATTGGCTAAAAGATTGGTAAGCCTGCTCACCACATTCAAGTTAGACTTTTTATCTGGGCTGACTAACTAGCTAGCCTATCCTAGCCTAGACCTAATGCTGTGAAGGTTCTCCATTATCCAGGTCATGATATATCTGTTGATACAATTTGATCATCTGGACTTAAAGGGCATGTCCACCCCCAAAAACTATAATCCCCCCCACTAATGGCCCCACATGTAGTGTAATAAAATCCTACCTCACTCCAGCTCCATATGGTTCTCCTGTAGTCCCCCCCCAAAGTCCCAAAAAACTGCCCATCAGGAGGATAGCAGAGTCCATATAGGGACTCTGCCTCCTGTCTCGCCTCGGGAGAAGTTGGCATGCGTACTGCAGCCATTCTCCCCTCCCCTCCCTCTCCCTCCCTTTTTGGGATCCCTCCCCCTACCATAAAAAACCCCTTGCCCATATCATAGTATATCTTCCCCCGCCCCAACCGCTAAAAAATAATTTTAAGAAAGACCCCCGAAACCTACTTACCTTCCCTCTCTCCCCCGGCTTCTGGAGATGCCGGCAGCCGAATCCATGATTGGCTGCCTCTCAGACAATCACGGCAGAATGCTGGCCGGCGTCGGAGGAGAGGGGGAAGGTAAGTAAACATCGGGGCACTTCTTAAATATTTTATAGCGGTTGGGGATGGGGGAGGGAAGATATACTATAATATGCCAAAAGTTGATTATAAGGGTGGACATGCCCTTTAAAGTTTAGATCTTGAAGACATTTCACTTGTCAT
Source organism: Hymenochirus boettgeri (assembly GCA_019447015.1). Classification (NCBI taxonomy): domain Eukaryota; kingdom Metazoa; phylum Chordata; class Amphibia; order Anura; family Pipidae; genus Hymenochirus; species Hymenochirus boettgeri. The sequence continues at coordinate 32,781,389 of CM033475.1, forward strand.
CTGACTCGCTTTTCATTCAGAATGACTATAAAAATAATCTGTTGCAACATAAATACCCTGGAAAGTCCACATTAGCATATGACAGCAAGGTGTTGAGGACTTTCTGAATGCAAGGTATGATGCAAGAGGTGTGTTATCGAACTGCCAGGGTAGGTGTCAAACACGCATTGTACATGGCAGGCAGTAATGGTGTTGAACACCTCCCTAACCTCTATTCAGGCTTGGTTTCTTTAAACTAAAGTGGACAGAGAGTGATCACACTTATTTCTAAACAGGTTCTAAAGAGTAAAACTAATTTAGTACATAAACTTTTTCAATGCACGTGTTAAAAATATAGTTTAAAATCCATTCTTATGGTGGTCTGTCTCTCTTTTCTCAGCAAGAGGGAATCAAGTTGTTCTGGTGGGCTGTGCACATAGACAAAGGTCTGCAACAAATGGGCCTCTGCCCACACAATGATGGTCCCACCCATCTATCACATATCTACATTCTATTTCCTGCCAAAGTTGATCCGAGGAAGGCAAAAAAAAACCCACCAAATTATGAAGGGGGAAAAAATTCCTTCTGACTCCAAGTGGCAATCGGAAATTTCCCTGGATCAACTCTACTTTATGTATCAATACCAGTAACTTGCAACTCCTTGTTTGCAGAAACTCATCCAGTTTTTTTTGAAACTGACCAATGAAACTGCCATTACAACGTCCACTGGAAGACAGTTCCATAGCTTTACGTATCACGAGTGAAAAAACCCTCCGAGCTTGAAGCCTAACCTTTTTCTTCAAGTCTTAAGGGATGTCCTCGTGTCCTTGACATGTTCTATTGGTGAAAAAATGCCCCAGATAGTTTATTGTATGGCCCGTTAATGATATTTATACACAGTAAATCATCTCCCCGCAAGCGCCTTTTCTCCAGCGTACATAATTGTAACTTTTCCAGTTCTTTCATATTCAAGCTCCCCCATCCCCTATTAATTTAGTTGCCCTCTTGAACCCTTTCCATTCAAAGATGCTTTTGTACACAGGATTCCCAAATTTGCACTGCATATTCCAGATGAGGCCTTACCAATGCTTTGTAAAGAGGGAGATTACATTTCCTCCCTGTGATCCATACCTCTCTTTATACAAGACAATACCATGCTGGTCTGGCTGTTGCCGCCTGCACTGCTTGCTACCTTAAGTTTGTTATCCACCAAAACTCCAATACCTTTCCAACAGGGTTCACTTAACACAGAGCCATTTATAGTATAAGTAGCACAAGTATTTTTAGTCCAAAATGCATCCCTTACCTTATCAACATTGAATTCATCTGCCACTTAGCAGCCCAATGTGATAATCTATCTAGATCCCTTGCAACGATTGACAATCCTCTGAAGTTTTTAATGGTCGACAAAGTTTTGTGTCGTCAGCAAACACAGAACCTTGCGACATACCCTTCCATCATTAATAAATAGATTAAATAGAAGCGGCCCCAACAAGAAACCCTGTGGCACCCATTAGCACTTTAGTCCATAATGATGAAACCCATTAACAACTACTCTCTGCATCCTATTCATTAACAATTTTTATCCATGTACAAATGTGACTCCCCAGACCAACAGACCTAGCTTATACATTAGTCGCCTATGGGGGACTGTATCAAAAGCCTTTGCAAAATCCAAGTAACTACATCTACTGCTATACAGAGTCTAAATTTCTACTTATCTCATAAAAGCCAAGCAAGTTAGTTGACAAGATCTATTCCTCCTAATCCATGTGGTTACTACTTATAATGTAGTTCCTTGAAACATACTCTAGAACATGTTCCCTTATTAAACTTTCCAGGATCTTCCCCCACACTGAAGTTAAACTTACAGGCCTGTAATTACCCGGCTGTGAACGACTACCTGTTTGAATATGGATAAACATCAGCCTTTTCCAATCCAGAGGACACCACCCGACATGAGGGAATCAGCAAAAATAAGAAACAATGGCCTAGATTAAACTGAACTTAGCTCCTTAAGTACCGAGGAGTATGTATTTATCCGGTCCAGGAGATTTATTAATATTAACCTTATTTAGTCTTTCTGTACCATATCCTCGGTTAACCAAAGTGAACTTGAATCTGTATACCTTATTGCTACTATACTCTATGATATGTGTACTTGGATCTTCTATAGTGTATACAGAGGAAAAAAAATTATCAAGACATTTGCTTTATCGCCATCTCCGTAACTAACTTATCCCAATAATTATGATGCCACATTCTCAGTCCTCATCTTCTTACTATTAATATACTTAAAAAATGTTTAGGCTTGTGATGTTTCTTCAGCTATCCTAACTTCATTATTAATTTTAGCTAGTTTGATTGCTTTCTTACACTCCTGTTACAGTTTTTATACTCCCTAAAGGCCATTTCCGTTCCTCGGCCTTAAAGGTTTTAAATGCCTTTTTCTTCCTTACCATTTGCCTTTACAATCAGAATTCAGCCACATGGGCGCGGATTTATTTTTTTTACATTATTTTCCAAGGTATAATTTAGATTGAACGGCTTAAAATCCCTTGAACACAGTCCACTTCTGTTCAGTACCTTACCTGATAATACATATCCAGTTGACATCTGAAGAGCTGCTTTTAACCTGGGAAAATTTGCTTTCCTGAATTAAATGTCTTGTTAACCCAGCGCACTTTTCCTTTCGAAACAAAGTCCAAATGCCACTATTTCATGGTCATCTTTCCCTAAGCCTCCAGTACCTTTATATCTATAATGCGCTCCAAATGTAGATATACCAGATCCAACAGAGCTCCTTTTCTAGTAGACCTACCACCTGTGAGAAAATTACTGCAGCAAATTCAGGAAATCATCGCCTTTTTCGTGATGGCATTCCCACCACACCAATCAATGTCAGGGTAATTGAAGTCCCCATAATGAGCACACTCCCCAAACTTGCAGCCCTTGCCAACTGCATATGAAGTTGACTCACCTCCTCTTGCTAGCATTTGGCGGCTTATAGCAGACACCAACAATGACATTACCCCCCTTTCCTTTGCCTAATTCCACCATATTGCCTCCACTTCTAATCCATATCACCACATGCACACAGATAACACAGATACACAGAAAGACACACAGAAAGACACACAAAAGACACACACAGACACACACCCCTCTCTCTTTACAAGTTAGTCACGGTATTCCCCCCACTTGACTAGCGACCAGAGAATGAGGAAAAATCTGCAGTGGACTCATCTCGCGACTGGTTGGTCCCATTGAGCTTGCGTCGTGTAAGTGACATAACAATTACGCAGGAAGGTGTTACATCACTTAAGTGACTATGCACAATGGGACCAATCAGCCGTGGAGACACAGATAAGCCCACTGCAGCTTTCTCCTGGTCCTCTGGCTGCCAGCCAGGTAAAGCACTGCGCAAAAACAAACGGCAAAAAAAATCCTGCACACCTCAGACTGCCGCCTTTGTAGCAATCCAAGGCATGCACCATGAGCAGATTCGATTGCTTGACAGTAGAGAGGCCTCCTGTGTCCCAACCAGAGTCCCCCTTGCCCAAGCTAGAGTCCCCCTGTGTCCAAGGCAGTCCCCAGTGTCCCAAAGCAAGAGTCACCCTTCTGCCCCAAAGCCCAGAGTCCCCCTGTGTCAAAAAGCCAGAGTCCCCCGTGCCCCAAGGCCAAAGTTTCCTCTCAGTTCCCAAGCATTGAACTTATGTGGTCTGTTGTCCATGTCTCCATTTAACTGCTGTGTCTGTGCTTCTGTGTGTGTTTCTTCTGTTTCTCCCTCTAGCAGTGAGTCAATAGGAGCTGCAGAGACACAAAGACACGGATCAGGGATGCAGCTTTAAGATTTTATTTATATACTTAGACATGAATATAAACCCAACCCTTATCTCTACTGTATTATATCTTTATTACTTAGTATAGAGATGATAGAAACCTGACCCTGATTTTTGCTGTTTTATATCTTTATTACTTAGTACAGAGATGATAGAAACCCAACCCTGATCTCTACTGTATTATATCTTATTACTTAGTACAGAGATGATAGAACCCAACCGTGTCTCTACGTATATATCTTTATTACTTAGTACAGAGAGTGATAGAAACCACCTGATCTCTACTGTATTATATCTTTATTACTAGTACAGAGATGATAGAAACCCAACCCTGATCCCTACTGTATTATATCTTTATTACTTAGTATAGACATGATAGAAACCCAACCCTGATCTCTACTGTATTATATCTTTATTACTTAGTATAGAGATGATAGAAATCTAACCCTGATCTCTACTGTATTATATCTTTATTACTTAGTATAGAGATGATAGAAACCCAACCCTGATCTCTACTGTATTATATCTTTATACAGTATAGAGATGATAGAAATCTAACCCTGATCTCTACTGTATTATATTTATTACTTAGTACAGAGATGATAGAAATCCAACCCTGATCTCTACTGTATTATATAAGGGATAATGCGCCCCTTACAGTGTGATATAAGGATATAAAGTCACCGAGGAGTTCTCTGGCCATATAAAAGCAAGAAATGGGACGTATTATTTCTTATAATATATAAGTTTAAAAAATGTAATTTGATGGCTAGTCTCCAGCTGTTATCCTTTCCCTAAGTAATTAAACAAGGTATATTCCCTGTCAGCCCTGCAATAAAATTGGTAAATGAATAAATAGAAATACATACCAGACTTTAACTTTTTTCTGGAATTTTCTCCTCCACTTCCCGGCACTTTTCCTGTCAAACCCTGGAAGAAAAAAGATTGATAAAACACACAGACCTTTACTGTGCAGAAAATCCTTCTGAGGCCCTGCCTGTGTCCCAAGACCAGAGTCCCCCCTGTGTCCCAAGGCTAGAGTCCCCCCTGTGTCCCAAGGCTAGAGTCCCCCCTGTGTCCCAAAGCAAGAGTCACCCTTCTGCCCCAAAGCCCAGAGTCCCCCTGTGTCAAAAAGCCAGAGTCCCCCGTGCCCCAAGGCCAAAGTTTCCTCTCAGTGTCCCAAGCAAAATAACTTATCTGTGGTCTGTGTCCATGTCTCCATTTTTAACTGCTGTGTCTGTGCTTCTGTGTGTGTTTCTTCTGTTTCTCCCTCTAGCAGTGAGTCAATAGGAGCTGCAGAGACACACAGACACGGAATCAGGGACGCAGCTTTAAGATTTTATTTATATACTTAGACATGATATAAACCCAACCCTTATCTCTACTGTATTATATCTTTATTACTTAGCACAGAGATGATAGAAACCCAACCCTGATCCCTACTGTATTGTATCTTTTAGTATAGAGATGATAGAAACCTGACCCTGATCTCTACTGTATTATATCTTTATTACTTAGTACAGAGATGATAGAAACCCGACCCTGATTCCATGTATTATATCTTTATCACTTAGTATAGAGATGATAGAAACCGGACCCTGATCTCTACTGTATTATATCTTTATTACTTAGTAAAGACATGATAGAAACCCAACCCTGATCTCTACTGTATTATATCGTTATTACTTAGTACAGACATGATAGAAACCCAACCCTGATCCCATGTATTATATATTTTTTAAAAATGTCATGAACATTTTTTCAAATGTTCGTGATATGTCAAAATGATCAAGATAAGGTATAGTAAAAGGCTTAGAATTTTCTTGTGCATTATAGTGGGCCTGGGATTATAACATTGTCCCTGCCCTCCGTTCCTCACAGAACCATCTCTTATAAAGACCCCCCACTCACACTGCCTCCTCTCGCCTTAAGCCATTTCCTCTTGTGGCTCCCGTCCTCTGGAATTCTATCCCCCTCTCTCCTCTCTCGACATTAAGAAACCTCAATAAACAAGTTTAAATCTAACTTCTCATCCTATATCTTTGAGCACAGCACAGGACCAGCGCTGACACTGCACCTGTTATTATAGTTATTAGCACTTCCAACCATCCCTATGTATCTGTACAGTATGTTACCCACCTAAGTAGATTGAAAGCTCTATGGGGCAGGGACTTTCCTCATGTTACATCTTTCAATCACTTGCATATTTCATGATGCTCATACTTATTTATATACTTACATAGTAGTAGAGAATTGTACCGTGTTAGCTATAGATGAAAGTGAAGACATCTTGGATATAAAATAATACCTTTTATTGGCTAACTAAAATGATTGAAAATGCAAGCTTTCCAAGCACCAGGCTTCTTCCTCAGGCATGATACAATACTGAATCTTGTAAAGCACTCTATTTTATACATACTAGAACAAAGACTTTCTGACATTACACAGATGTTATTTTTTGCCCCCATGCCTGATTGACAATGGCTATCGTAAATAAAACAGTAAATGCACAACCAGTGGGATACGGCCCTCCTTTTGGATATGTTTGTATTGTAGCAGGTTGTTTCTGGGGATTCTGGTTGCTTTCTTGATTTGTGTTTCTGTAATGGACTGACTGTATCCCTGTTTTGTAAAATCTTTTTTGAGCTGTTCCAGGTGCAGACTTCTGACTGTAGAATCAGAGCAAATCCTGTTATATCTTATACCCTGGCTGTAGATAATGGAGTTCTTCCCACTGGTTGTTACATACCACCCCCAAATGGAAATACTACGAAAAATCACCAAGAAACTCCAACCCATTTTACAAAAGGACAACAGATTACTAGAAATATTCCCAGACCCCCCTCTCTTAGCTTACTGACAACCTCCCAACTTAAAACAAATGCTTGTAAAAAGTTCCCTAACAGGCCCCACACAAAATGGAACATCTCCCTGTTTGCAGAAAAAGTGTGAAACCTGCAAGTACATCCACACTGCAGACAGGATACCAATACTAGGAACCCAACATAGGTTTGAAATAAAGGGAACCTTCTCATGCAAATTATCCAATGTTGTATACCTGATTTTATGTTCTAGTTGCCCCTCAGGACTATATGTAGGAGAGACTAGACAGACCCTGAGGCAAAGGATGAACTCTCATAGATTCACAATTAACAACAATAAATGAGATGTCCCTGTGGGTGCCGATTTCAGCAGCCAAGGACACAGCCTCATGGAAAATTTCAGATCCCAAAAGGAGAGGTTAGAATGGGAATGTAAACTTATACAAAAATTTGGGACTCTGGACTCAACAAAGATGTAAACTTTATGTGTCACTATGTTTCTAATCTTAATGTCATGTAGAGTTAATCAGACTAAATTCCTCTAAACCACCCAAACCCATAAATATCTCATTTATACCAGACCCTCCATGGACACTAGAGGTGAAGTGTATCTGATTGTTTGTTTAACCCTTGCTAATTTTTTTATTACTGTGTGTGATCATTGAATGTGCATTTACTGTTTTATTTATGACAGCCATTGCCAATCAGACATGGGGGCAAAAGATAACATCTGTGTAATGTCAGAAAGTCTTTGTTCTAGTATGTATAAAATAGAGTGCTTTACAAGATTCAGTATTGTATCATGCCTGAAGAAGAAGCCTAGTGCTTTGAAAGCTTGCATTTTCAATCATTTTAGTTAGCCAATAAAAGGTATTATTTTATATCCAAGATGTCTTCACTATACTTACATAGAAAAGATAATCAATGCACATTCCTAGGCACCATATAATATCATATTATCTGCACACTGGCATACTTTATAAACAAAGGGGTTTTAGTATACATTACTGTGATCACATGATCCGTCCACGTCAAGGTAACCCCAGTCTGGAAGGTCCTAACTTCTAACCTTTTTAAATTTATTTTACTTCAATACGATTAGCAAACTTTTGCATTTCTCATTCTTACACACTGGATCCATACAACAGGCTCTCTCACTTCCCCCCAGCCCTTTGGCTTTTTAAAATGATATATACATATTATGTATTTATTGTCACCCTTGTACGACTTTTTGTATTCTATATTGCACAGTGCTGCGTCCCCTAGTGGCACTTTATAAATAAACACCTACATATACATACATACATATAAGATTTGTTATGTACAGTAGATATCTGCTACGGTCAGTATTTTGACTTCGTTGAGGGAGATACAATGCTGTGACCCTATTGAGAAGTTTGCAAATCCAATAGAGAAACAAATATTAAATAAAAATATCTTTTTAAAGCCCCTAAAATCCTGGAATTGCAGGGTATGCAAATACAGTATGTTTAAAGGGCATGTCCACCCCCCAAACTAAAATTTCCCCACCTTTCTCCTCTACTCCTTATGGTTATCCTGCAGAGCCTGATGAAACTCCAGGAACCTGAAGAGTAGGAGCCTCTCTGTGTGTAATCTGGTATCTTCCACTTTCTTGTCCTACCTGAGGACTCTGGAATGTGCACGGGAGCTCTCCCCCCTCCCTCCCTCTGGATCCCATGGTGCTGCAGTCATTTAAAAAAATACTGTATATACTCGAGTAAAAGTTGAGGTTTTAAGGCTTTAAAAATCCAGCCTTGACTTATACTTGAGTCACTCACCTCTTATCCAGTAATCCGGCGGCCGATTGCTCCGATCCACTGTTCTGCCAGCTGACGTCACTACTTGGTGCCGGTCTCACTTCCCAGCACCGAGTAGTGATGTCAGGTGCCAGAGCAGTGGATCGGAGTGACCGGCAGCCAGCTTACTGGATAAGAGATGATTGTATACATACTGTATCTTCTCTGCACTACTCAAGTCCTACATACTGTACCTTTGCTCTGGGGGTGGGGGGACAGTATTCCCATACAGTAAGCCCAGTTCCGTGCCACTGAAGATGATTGGAAACTACAACTCCCAGCAACTAAAGCATTTTTCCAAACATATGGAGTGCCAAGGAATGGGAGTTACTGTATGGGATTACTGTCCATTTAGTTGCCCTTTAAATGGACAGCAGAATCCCAAAACAGTAATAGCCAGGCTAGATTTGTCTATTACTATATGGGGCTACTGTATGGGAATTCTTCTGTCTGTCTAAAGGACAAGTAAAGTCTCAAAACAATACAGAATCAGAAGGCAGGAGTGTTTATATTTTCCACCCTCGTTTTATACTTGAGTCAATCACGTTTTACTAATTTTTCAGGTAAAAATAGATACCTTGACTCAGATTGACTTATATTCGAGTATATTCGGTACTTTATATAGTGTAGCCCCCCCATCCCTAAACGCTAGGGTTTTAACTGCTCAGAAATAGATTTAACCAACCACGTTCTCTCGGCTCCCTCTACTAACCGTCTGTCAGTCCAAAGCCTACTTGCTCTTCCATTCCCAGAAGTAGAGGTGGAGGGAACAAAGGTGGGTAATTTTCATTTTAACCATTTTTAAAAAAAAACTTCCTATGCACCATAATTCTCCTTTAAATGCTGGATTTGATACTAGTTCCATTTTCTCTTTTGTCCTGCACTTATATAGAATAGTAAGTCTGCAAAAAGTACATAGGCAACATCCTGCTGTTTAAAATAGTTTAAAGACTGCACCAAGAAATTAATCAATGTATCCAACACCACTACACGTCACATAGGAAAGTTACATGAAAGATCCAATTGCTTATTGTGCAAATGCCATGCATTCTAAACCCCCCCCTGTATTAACATATAGCACTACGGTTGTACAATTAAAGATTTCCATCTCAGTGTTCCAGCTAAGGGCATGTACCAAGTAAAAAAAAAATCTTAAAAACATATTTTTTTAGATTCCTCTGAGAAACATATCAGTCGTCCATCGCCGTCGGCATCTCAGAGTTTACAGGCGACAAAGAGTAATTTATTTTCCTTCGGTAGACACACTCGCACTTTTAACTGGCTTCAAAGATTGGCTTTTTTAACTGACTTCAAAGGTGGCTTTTTCCCAAGAACTGGAAAGGGCCCAAGGGATAAAAGAAAAACATCAGGTACTGTAATCATAGTAAATAATTTCCAATGCCAGCTCACTCAACTGAACAAAGTTTGTGCCCTATTCAGTAGAGGAAGTTAGCCAATCGTACGGCACAGAACACTTGTAGACATGGAACAGATTTCTGATGGAATGTGGATATCCTGAAACTCAGCCAATTCTGTGGAAGTCACTTGCCCTAAATTCATTGTAATTTAACATTGGAAAAACTCCAGATTAAAGAACATTTGTTTGACCGTGTCTATTGTACATGACATTTTGGTTCTCTGAGCAAACTTCTTGAGGCATCTAATTAAAGCACATAATTATGTATTAATTTGATGCAGCAGCATTAAATAAGCATTAAATAGAGTGCGGCTTCCCCTTTGATGAGATTTCATTGTGAGCATTTAGTGAGGTTACAGTCCCTAAGCTGGAAATCAGATGTTTTGAGATGTTGATTTTTTTGATATACAGTTTATTAATATATACGGTATAACAAATAATACAGTATCGCCATCTGTGCTAATTGAAGGATGTTTCCTTATTGTTTAAAGGAGAACAATAATGAAACGTGATCCGCATTTTTAGCATAATCCAATGCACTTTGACTACGCAAAACATTGCGCAATCGTAGCGCACTGGAAACGCGATTGTTTGTCTGTTTCCGCCACGCTCGTGCACGTTACAGTGTGGCCTTCGTGGACTGACAGTTTTCAAGCTCCACCCCTCCTTTATTAACTTGTGGTAACCAATGTTAGAGATGGGAGAATTGTCAGTGACAACAACTGCTGGAGAAGCCAAAAGAGGTCAGGTACTGCCTGAGCATAATTCTCCTTAACACTTTGTAGAAGAAATATTGGGGGAGATTTACCTGGGGCCGGTGTCTTTTCCCAAAGCCAGTGTAGCCGGTGCAAAGATGGAGTTAAACTCGCGCTTACCAATATTGAATAGTTTAGCGTGACTTTAACTTGGAAAAGTAGACCAACAAACTTCTCCGTAATTGATACAGATTTTCTATACATAAAAATGTAATGATTCTGTATGACTATATTCCCTAGTGAACAAATTGTTTAATATGAAAATAAAAAAAATGCTTTATAGACCATTTTCTACAACAGATGTTTAGCACAGAACCTAATTTACATGCCTACACCTAGTACAATAATTCCCTGGCTGGAAATTCTAGATATTCAAAGATAGTGTGCAAGACAGGAAGTTGGCCACACACCTTACAATAAAATTATAAACTCTTCATTTGGGTCCTCCCATTACACAGATGATTGTGCAATCAATCGTAAGGTATGTAGCCAGTTTTGTATGTCAACCATATGTTTATACCAATATTCATTCTACTGAAATGCCAACAATATCTATGATTCCTATCACTTAGAGAGCCCCAAAAAAGGAGTATTGGCAGATACCCATTATTAGAGATGGACCCGAACTTCGTTCCGAAATGGGTTTTATAGATTTACCTGACCTTGGAATTTGTGGATTTCTGACTTTTTCGGATTTTTCTGAACCACGGAACTGTTTTTGCATGTTTGATAATTTTCTCATTTAAAAATAGTAAAATTTTGAAATTTCTAGAAATGTAGAAAATGCTACACTGAATTTCCCGTACTGGACAGTGGTTTTTTTTTGTTTGTTTTTTTAAAGATTTTGGCCATTGATACGTGTTCCCAAACCATTTCCCATTTGTTATTTATACCTTAATTTTAGCTGGAAGTTTCGGATTTTTCAACTTCCATTGATGTCAATGGATTGCAGATTTTAGAAATTTTCTAAAAATTTTTAGAAAACAAGCAGGATGCATTTCAGTGAGTTCAGTTATCATAATTGTTCTGACTCATCATCAATGTAGAAATGAAATTATGTGGATGTGTCTTCCAGTGGCTCTTTGCATTGTGGAACTCCCTGTGTGTACCACAAAACCTGCCTTATCCCAAAAAATGTCCGGGGCTGGTCTTTTTATTTTAACCAACTCTGAAGCCATGTTTCTGCCTGCAATATAGGTACATCAATGGCTGCCTTTAGCTACTTTTAGTAAAATGCTAATTTACAGTTTATTTGCAAATTGATTGCACTTAATGAAATGCAATCAGTACCACACTGTGCCTATTTAATGTGAATGCAATCAGCACAGATGCACTAGTAGTGTTTTTATATAATCTTCGAATTTTTTTTGGAAACCTTATTACCTTAAATAGATTTATTCTTCTAATAAGAAACAAAAGCAAAACAGGCACTTGTAATGACCCAGCTGAGAAGCAACTGTGAACTTGGGAAAAAAATGTAAAATATTTTTACAAATTTGCAAGTGGTTTTGGTAAAAATAAATATTAAAATAATCTTATGTCTAATAAAACGAAGCCATTCAGCGCTCATTGTAAATACTATTTATACTCTTCCTAATATACCCTTACCCCCCCCCCCCCCCAATTACACATGGAAAAAGACAGAACAAAAATGAACAGGAAAATGGCTGCAGCAATTCAATTCAATCTGTTTAAAAAAATGAACCGCTGCACACATTTCTGTCCAGAAACTGAACTAGCTTAAATGAGCCCTCAGTAAATATCCCACAGGTTTTAAAAACTTAAAGGGCGTGTCCATGCTCACGGCACTACTTCACTTGGATAAATGGTGAAACATCTTCAATCACAAAAATCTAGTTGAATATACTTAAAGGGCATGTCCACCCGCCAAACTAAAATTTTACTAACTACTGGCCCCACAGTACAAAAAAAAATAATTCCTTACCTGCTCCTTGTGGTTCTCCTGTTATGCCTCTGCAAAGTCCAGGAAACTGCTGGGTAGGTGCTGTCAGTGCCTCATCCGGTGCCTCTTTCCTTGCTAACCTCAGCAAGGTCTGAGGCATGCTCAGTAGAGCCTTTCCCCCCCTCTCCCTTCCTCCCGATCCCTCTGTGACTGGCAATTATCTAACTATAAATGCTTTTGCCACCATGCAGGGCATACCCTCCCACCCCCAACTGCTCTATTCATAAGTGTAAAAGTACTTCCAGTCTCTACTTACAATTCCTCATTCCTGTGCTACACTGAAGGCAGTCTTAGCCAATCACAGCCGCAGCTGCCGGTCCGGCGCCCTGCTTGTAGTTCCGGCTGGCAGGGGAGCCAGACCAAAACAGCGCAGGATCGAGGAGGTGTAAGTAAAGATTGGAGGCACTTTTACACTTGTGAATTTAGCGGTTGGGGGTGGGAGGGTATCCCCTGCATGGTGCCAAAAGTTTTTTATGAGGTTGGACATGCCCTTTAATATTGCTTAATATACAGTAGCCCAGATGACAGAAAAAGGACATGTTTAGGGGGTGTTACATGTACACAGAATTCCTCCTTCTGCTGGCACAAAGTTGCCTGCTGTTCTGACACTTATTGATATGGTAATTATTATAACAAGTTATAACTAACTTGATTCTTACTGCTAGCAGCTTGTTGAGCCTCCTATTGAGGTGCTTGTGAATGTTCTCATTCATCCAGGTCATGGTATATCTGTTGTATTGATTTAGATCAACTGGCTTTCTCAATTCAAAATGACTTGTACAAGAATCTGTTGGCAATTATGTACCCTGGAAAGTCCCAATTAGCTTATCACAGCCAGGTGTTAAGGACCTTCTGAATGCAAGGTGGGATTGCATTGTGGCTAAGAGGTGTTATAGGAACGCCCAGGGTAAGGTGTCAAAACAGCATTGCATATGGCAGACAGTTGATGTCGAACCCCCCACCTCTATTCAGCCTTGGTTTCTTTATTTTCACATAAATGGCCTCCTTGACACCTTTCTTAAACCAGTCATGTTTTAAAAAAACACCATATCCCTGTCTGCTTTAAACCAAGCAACACACTGAAGCAGCAATTGGTACATTTGATCCAATACCGAAACACAACAAAAGTGACATCATATACGCAGTGCAGTGCAGTGAAGAGTGCTCTGATTTGTATGTGGGGGAGACGAAACACCAACTGCTCCAACGTATGGCCCATCACAGAAGAGCCAATTCCTTGTGTACCTGCATCTTAAGGAAAAAGGACATACCTTTGAAGATTGTAATGTTAACATATTGGCAAAGGAACATGGCTGGTTCAAGAGAGGTGTTAAGGAGGCCATTTATATGAAAATGAAGAAACCAAGCCTGAATAGAGGTGGGGGGGTTCGACACCAACTGTCTGCCATGTACAAGTTTTGATAACATCTCTTGCTATCATGCCTTGCATTCAGAAGGTCCCTAACACCTGGCTGTCATATGCTAATTGTGACTTTCCAGGGTACTTATATTGCCAACAGATTCTTTTACAAGTCATTCTAAATTGAGAAAGCCAGTCAGATGGCTAGCGAAATGTTTTTTGACACCTTACCCTGGGTGTTCCTTTAACACCTCTTAGCCACAATGCAATCATGCCTTGCATTCAGAAGACCCTTAACACCTGGCTGTGATATGCTAATTAGGATTTTCCAGGGTACATAATTGCCACAGATTTATGTACAAGTCATTCTGAATTGAGAAAGCCAGTCGGATGACCAGCGAAACGTCTTCAAGAGATAAACTTTAAGTCCAGTTGATCTAACTGAATACAACTGATACTCCTATTGAGGGTCATCAGAAAGTGCAAGGGGCAATAGAGATTTAAATTAGTATTGATAGTCTGAGACAGGTGTGGAATTGTCCTCATAGACAGTGACTGAGCCCACACAATGGCACAATGTATTACCAAAATGTGAACTACAAAATAACATAAAAAAAATCCCAGAAAATACAGCTGCTGCCCACAGTACTGACAATTGTGCTAGCATTTTGCTGGCACACTATTGGCACTACTGCCCATGAAAACCCCTTCATGAAACCCCACTTTGGAAATCCTGGGTTTTGCTCTCCTGAAACATCCTAACTAAAATAACATATTTATTGAAGCCAAATCCCAATGGATCATGGGATTGCTTGTTCCTGCTGGAAAAAAATGTTATTTTGCTTTCAGTTCGCTAAAATGACAAAGGAACCAAATGGGGCTTTTTGTTTGTAGGGGCACCTAAGCCGCTGTACCCACCAGAAAACATGTTAAGGTGGTAATCATGGGATTGAATATGAATGCCCTAATAGTGTCCGATTACAGGTGAATTTAATTTATTTCTACTGCAAAATGGACCATGAAATCACTTGTGGACAGAGATGGCCGAACTTACTAAAGTTTGGTTTGTTTCCGAACTTCAGTAAAAGTTCAGAAGTTCGGAAACGAACCCACTGAAATCAATGGGGAGATAATTGTTTGAAACGTTTGGATAAATAACAGATATAATAACAATGGTAACTTACTTTAAATGGCTGTGGCACCTGGTAAATGGTCTGGGGTACATGTCACTATTACCAAAACTCATTCAAACATTTCTTCAAGATCGGGCAATTGTCTGGTTTCCACATGCTACATTCGAGGGTATGGCCAATTTGAGGGTTACTGAACGATACATTCCAGGGTTATTAAAAATCAAACATCACATTAAGAGGGTTACCGAATTCGAAGGCTACATTCGGGGGGTTTCTAAAAGTACATTCGAGGGCTATCGAAAACCGAGCGTTACATTCGAGGGTTAACAAACATTACTTTCAAGGGTTACCAAATTCATAGATTACATTCGAGGGTCATCGAAAATCGAACATTACATTTGAGGGTTACCGACCAATACATTTAAGAGTTACCAAAATTGAAGGCTACATTCGAGGGTTACCGAATTCGAATGTTCAGGTCCATCAACATAAGTTTTGATAGAAAACGTATGTTTCTGCCTTTATATTGCTCCAACAATGGACTTCAATCTAAAGTTTCCCACCAAAAGTACAACTCTTTTTTCACTTTGGAACAGCAATAGCTATGGACTGAACTCCACTATATGTATCAGTCCCTTTTTGCCCTTATTCCTTTAGAAACATATTCAAGTGAAATCGATAGATACTGTTGTCCTATCCTTGGGTGTAACAGGGGAGCAGGGCTGCGACTGCACCAGAGTCTATGATCAGACTGCCTTTTATCTGCCCACAGATACAAGGCACCACTGAAGTTGGCACTCAAATTGACATAGGAAGGATGGACCCACTTTTTTTTATTTTTGTAGCTATGACACTGCCCATTATTTTTCAGCTAAATTGTTTTGCCAGTATTGATCTTTGTCCAAACTCCTTTTGGTTTCCCATGGTTCCTGTACTTAATATGCTTTAGTGTCCATTGAAGTCATGTGTGTAAGCTGAGAAGATTCCTTCCGGGTTCTACCATAAATATGGTAATTACCATTCCAACATACTGTTCGCATACATACCTCTGGGAATCAAGGGGAATATCTGTAAACACACTGACACTTTCGTATGACTGATTAATGCTGGATGCATAAGAAATCAATAGATAGTTGCATTACAGCCAGACTGTAAATCATCATTCACTTAGGCAGTGAAATAGAATAAGACACAAAAACATGTTTTATTTCTGGAAACCCCTGAGATTAACACAGTATTTTATATACCTACCTAGAAATTCAAGGGGTGAGTGATTGTTAAAAATAACCTAGCGTACGTACAAAGGGGAGCTTAAATCGCAGTTTTGTTAACACCAATTTCGCCGATTTGCATTATTATTGTTGTATTTAGAAAAACTGCAAAATTCACTGCAAACATTATACTCTGTGGTAAAAATGTATTACATTTATTTAATAAGTATAACGTGTTAAATTTATTGCATTATACTGTAAGTCTAATAATACACAGACCAGGGGTGTAGTGGATAATAAGGTAACACTAGCAAACCCCCGAGATGCTTTAAATAATCCACCGCCACGAAACCCCACAGGGCCTAACCCTCTTCGCCCCTCCCGGACTTGCTGGTGTAATCCTTCAGTTCTTCCCATTCTCTCCAGCATCACCTAATGGCCATTCAGGATACTGCAGTGGTTCCAGTGTCTGTGACACTTTACAACAGTCTTTTAGTATACAAGATTACAGGGGGGTGTCTAGAAGTTAATACAACTCTCAGAAAAATGAAGGAAAATAGACCAACACCCCCCTGGACACTTATTTGTATTGGGAAACCCACCATGTAGAATAGTAAAATACTAACCAGAGTGTCCTTGAGAGATATAGCGTTAATTGGCTTAAAGTTTTACAAGCTGGTGCAGAAAGCATTCCATTTGTAAACGGTTGGTTGGGTGAGTCCTTTGGAGTTTCATCATGGGCTAGGCAAGATTGCCCGCTAAGTCACTTGCTATACTTGTTTACCATAGATCCCCTTTTAAGGGTGTTTCTTTGAAGGTATCAGCTTATGTGGACGATTGATGTCTGATGAAGCTAATGAAGTGGCTCAGCAGTTACAAAAGTATTCTGAGGCCTCAGGATCCTTGATCAACAGGAACAAATGTGTTGCTTTCTGGATGGGTACTGAGGGTGATCCAGCCTTCAGCCTCATGGATATTTTCCCAGAACCATCTCAAGAAATTAAAATACTAGGAATCACTTTCAGCCAAGGCGATTTCGCCGAGTTAAATTGGGGGTTTTGTTTGGACGTTTGGACATCTGTTAAGATGCATCAGTGGAAGTCAAATTCTTTCACTCTGAGAGAAAGGGTTTCATTAATCAAGAATTACCAGGTCCTGTTATTCCTTTACATCAGTTCTGTGTACCTTTTGCCAGAAAAGTACTATACAAGAATCAATGGTTTGTTTTTCTTACTTTTGTGGGGAAACAAACTAAACCTGATTTAAAGGAATGTCACCTACCTTAAAAGTCAAGAAGGTGGGTTGGATATGATTAACCCAGTGGTCCTTTTTGTGAAGTACAACTTCTCGAACCTTCTTGCTGAGGAGCCTCCTTTTTGGGTAGTGATTTTCAAGAATTTCCATATGCAGTTGGCGAAGGTTGCTGGTATGGGGCATGTTTTGGTTATGGGGGATTTTAATTACCCTGACATAGATTGGAGTAAGGGAACTGCCAGCACCTCAAAATATTTACCGGGTTATTCAATAAAAGTTCTTATTGTTTAAAATGGTGCTAATTTTGCCCCTACCAATCAGATATTAGCTTTCAAATATTAAATAAGATCTGATTGGTTGGGGCAAAATTAGCACCATTTAAATGATAAGAACTTTTATTGAATCTCCGTTAAAGTTCTTAAATTTCCTATATGAGCATTTTCATTCACGGATGGTAGAAGTTCCTACTAGACAGGATGTGTTGTTGGATCTGGTGATATCTAATAACCCTGAGCTCATTTTGGAGATGAAGATAATGGGAAGCTTAGGTAATAGTGACCATGATATAGTGTCATTTAATATAGGTTGCAAAAAACTAAATTGCACTGGGTTAACAAAGACTTTTAACTTTAGGAAAGCTAATTTTATGCTGTTAAAGGAATCACTCCTGCTCATAGACTGGGGGGGGATTGTTTCTAGGTAAAGATATGTGGACCACTTTTAAAGGGATATTAAACTATTACATTTCTAAATTTGTACCTTTAGGGAACAAGCGTAAAAAAAAGTAGGTCCACTCCTGCATGGCTTAATGCTCATGTAAAAAGGGAAATGGAAAAAAAGTAAAAGGCTTTTAAAATTTTTAAATCAGAGGGAACAGAACAGGCTTACAGGGAGTATAAAAGCTGTAATAAAGAGTGCAAAAAAGCAATTAAACTAGCTAAAATAGAAAATGAAATATGGATTGCTAAAATGTTTTTAAAGTATATAAATGGTAAAAAGATGAGGACTGAGAATGTGGGACCATTAAAAAATGGGGCTGAGATGGTTGTAGATTATGTCAAAAAGGCTAATCTGCTAAACCATTTTTTTTACATCGGTTTTCACTGTTGAGAATCCTATTCCTTACAGCAGGGATTGTAATAATATGCAGGGGAGAAATGAGGAGTATTCACATTGGCTGACGGAGGATATGGTACGGAAACAAATAGACAAAGTTAATATTAATAAAGCCCCAGGACCAGATGGATTACATCCTTGAATTTTAAAAGAGCTTTGTTCAGTTCTATCTAGACCACTGTTTCTCATCTTTTCAGATTCACTTTGGTCTGGGGGTGTGCCGCAGGATTGGAAAAAAGCCAATGTAATACCAATATTCAAAAAAGGTAGTCGTTCACAGCCTGGTAACTATAGACCTGTAAGCCTAACATCAGTGGTAGGGAAGGTGATGGAAACTTTGTTACAGGATCATATCCTTGACTTTGTCTCCAGAGCTCATCTTATTAGTAGTGGTCAGCAAGTGAGTAAGAATTTAGATTCAGGCACAGCAGTGGATGTGGTATACTTGGATTTTGCGAAAGCTTTTGATACTGTGCCACATAGGCGACTAATGTATAAACTTTTGTGCATGGATAGAGAATTGTTTCTGTACTGGGGCCGCTTCTGTTTAATCTGTTTATAAATGACTTAGAAAGGGGCATTGAGAGCAAGATCTTTGTCTTTGCTGATGACACTAAACTATGCAGAGCTTGGAAACTTCAAATGATGTGCAAGTGTTGCAAGCAGACCTAGATAGATTATCAAAATGGGCAGCAGAATGGCAGATGAGATTCAATGTTGATAAATGTAAGGTGATGCATTTGGGATTAAATAATCCCTGTGCCACCTACACCATAAATAACATAAATAACTGTGAAAAAAGATTTGGGGGTTTGCTACAGCTAAGATAACAGCAAACGATGCCAGGTAGCAATGGCTAGAGCTAGCAAGATATTTTCTTGTATAAAGAGGGGAATAGATTTAAAGGGTATCTCCACTCGTTTTAGAAGTTTTGGGAATCCCATTCTATTGAAGAACGGGAGGTAAAGGAGATGTGCCTTACCTTCCGTTCTTCAATAGAACACACAGGAGCCAGGAGAGAAGGTAAGAAACTTACCCGCTCGCTCGCTCCCCTGCGCGTAGTCTGAAGTCCCGACGGATCTTGTCTTCTATGCGCATGTGCGATCTATGCGCATAGAAGACAAGGTCCGTCGGGACTGCAGACCAGCGGGGAGCGAGCGAGCGGGTAAGTTTCTTACCTTCTCTCCTGGCTCCTGTGTGTTCTATTGAAGCACAAAGAGATAGCATCAGGGCACCAGTTTAGTAATAGGGAGTATTCATATATAATGAGGGGGTGCTCCTATCCACCAAACGATTTTTTCTCCTTTACCTCCTGTTCTTCAATAGAACGGGATTCCCAAAACTTCTAAAACGAGTGGAGATACCCTTTAAGAGAGAAAGATATTATTCTCCCCCTTTACAAGGCACTGGTAAGGCCTCATTTGGAGTATGCAGTGCAGTTTTGGAATCCCATATACAAAAGGGACATCTTGGAAATGGAAGCAGTTCAGAGAAGGGCAACTAAATTAATAAGGGGAATGGAGGGGCTTAAATATGCAGGCAGATTAAACAAGTTAGGGCTGTTTACATTGGAGAAGCAATGTTTGCGTGGGGATATGATAACTTTATACAAATATATTAATGGGTCATACAATGAACTCTCTGGTGCATTGTTAACTAATAGGTCATATCAGAGGACACGTGGACATCCTTTAAGGTTGTTAGAAAAGAATTTTCATCTTCAGGTTAGGAAAGGTTTCTTTACAGTGAGAATGGTGAAAATATGGAACTGTCTTCCAGCAGATGTGGTAATGGCAAGTTCAATAAATAGCTTTAAAAAAAGGCCTGGTTAAGTTTCTAAAGCTAAAAATAATTGAAAATTAATGGTATTAATACATATAGATCTGGTTGATCCAGGGATACTTTCCGATTGCCGTTTGGAGTCAGGAAGGAATTCCCCCCCCCCCTTTTTTTTTTTTTTTTTCCTTCTTTGGATCAACTGTTAGGTAGGGTTTGAAAAAAAAGAATAAGAAAAAAAGAGGGTGAATAGGTTGGACTTGATGGACGTATGTCTTTTTTCAACCTCAATTACTATGTTACTATGATTGGGTGTGTCTTGGATGAATGGAGGCTTAGTAAAGAGTGTGCGTGCCCTTCATGGTCCTCTCCCATCCTATGTGACAGAGGGTCTGAAAGTGA
Source organism: Hymenochirus boettgeri (assembly GCA_019447015.1). NCBI lineage: Eukaryota > Metazoa > Chordata > Amphibia > Anura > Pipidae > Hymenochirus > Hymenochirus boettgeri. Next base: position 32,802,236 of record CM033475.1, read on the forward strand.
TTAGAAAATGGGATTAGAAGAAATAAGATCCTTAACTAGAAGGGACATTGATTAGAGGACTTTGACTTCTTATTTCCACGATTCATTGGCATTAGAGGATTGCCCAAATTATGTTTTAAGAACAGGGCTCTCTCAAGTGGTGTACCCTAGGGTTCCCTACAGGTTTAGGGATGTTGTTTGGCAGTCCTTTTATGGAAAACTTCATGTGAAAGGCAATCTAAAGTGCAGGAGCCTTTGTGGTTGGATCTGTCCTAGAGATAGGTGTAATAGTCTAGAGAAAACAATGGATCGTTTCTTGCTGGATTGTCCTTTTAAGGTGAAAGTTTACAAAAAGGTGTCCATGGAACTTGGTATCCCTTGTCTTTGAGGTATGACATACCAGGGGTGGGCATATAGGGTCTCCCAAAGACGTAAGTATCTTGATTTAAGTACACTGTTTTTAGTTTGCATAATTGTTAAATTTTACACTTGGAATACACAGTGTTTGTTAACAATTTGGCAGAAAGTCCTCCCCCCTTGGGTGGTGGTTTGGAACATCAAGAAGGAACTTCGGAAGTTAAAAGCTCTTAAGAAACAAAGGATAAATGAAGGATTTTGGTCAACTTTTTGGAGGGACCTTTACCTTGAACCTCCTTGAGGAATCTTGATGTTTCTGGGTTAGTGGATTCTCTTACTTTTCACCTCTTTTTTTCCCCCTAGGCCTTTTCATTTATTTTTATGATTGAGCTCAGGGCAAGTAATTTGCCAATTTGCTGCCCTAAGAGTGATATGATGTAAATATGTGAAGTTATGTATTTGTATAATACGTGGTGGTAAAGGGGTAAAATATGTTCTTTTCTATATAATTTCTTTATTGTCCCCATTGTTTTGTTGGTGTATAAATGGTTTTCATTTACTAGGTCGGTTAAAATGTATTTTAGAGATCTGGACTTTGTACTACCAGATGTTTATTTTAAGATCTCCAGTGTATTTTATTTATGTTATGAATGAATAATTACAAGAGGATGTTGACTTACCACTCATCATCTTTGATTGTTGGTTGGTACAGGTTATTTTTAGATATATATGCTGTAAATATTAAATTTTATGTTATTTTATGTCTATGGTTATGTTTTCTTCTTGGTAAATATTTTTGAAGCTTGTTAATAAAACTCTTTAATCAGGTGTCCGTACATTACATTGTCCTATAAATAGTCTAACACTCCCTGGACACTTATTTGGGAAACCCACCACGGGGAAGAGTAATGTACTGACACCTTCCAGTAATAGAACCTTCCAGAGTAATGTGCCCACTAATGCATTATCGCCACCTCAGACTTGCCGATGTTTTAATCCCAAACGGCAAAAAACAGTCTCAACAAACGAATGATTTTCGCTGCAATGTGTTTAATAAGTGAAACGGAACTAAGTCCAGTTCTGGCAAAAGTATGTCAATAACAGCTGTGAAAACGTAACAAGCCTTTAGAAATATGCCTTTATAGTCTAGATTAATTTGACTCCCAACCAGAAACTGTAAGCTTCCATCTAGGCATCCATCATGCATATTTACACATCACTCAGTCACACGTGTATGTGCATTAGATACACCTGTCACTGTAGGAAATTCCCATTGCAAAGGAATATCCCTATTAAAGCTCCGTGTAAGCTTAGAATTATTTTCTACATTGTATCCTTAAAGTCTGATGGTATTTAATATTCAATATGTGGTGTTTTTTTTTTAATTCTAACTGCAAGCAAAAGCACTTGTGGGTAGGAAGCATCCCAAATTGTCCATTTAAAATCAGACTGCCTCACTACTTGAATTATCATTGAGTAGGCTTGGCTGATCTCACAGACGCTTTCAATCTCGATCTATTATAGAAGGAAATAAAAAATGTAAAAAGGGGAACGTTTTCCACGTGAGTTATTGAAGATTTTAAAGATACAGCGTGCTTTATTTCCAGTCCTTTTAGAATGGGCAGACATCTGTATGTAGTGGATACTGAGAAACACAGATTCCTAAGGGATAAGCAGATGGCGATTTTGAAAAGCTCTTACTTTACTAAGAGTTTGCGATTGTTATTTTGACATGTGAAGTATCTTGTTAATTGCAGAGGGTTCTTTAAATGACAATGAAATGGCCAGCAACATCTGTTCCTATTCACTGGCTGGTGTTATGGTTTACATAGTTCATTGCTAATTCAATATTTTCTTGATTGATTTTTACCATCAGTGTTGTCATAGGTTCTTTATGAAGGGTTTGCTATGTACTGTGCACTGTAGCATACAGCTTGCATTGCGCACACTGATTGTCTATTAACGGTAACAGCTTTTCTTTATATACAATACAAAGATAATATTGTTACTGTGTAATGATAGGATATTTAATTAAAGGGACATTATACTGAAAAAAAAAATACTTTTCCTCATCTCAATCTATAAAATATGTGTATCACTTACTCTGAGGTGTGTGTTACTGCATGCTGTCAATCCAGCACATGTTTTGCTCAGGAGCAGTATTCCCCCTCCCTCTTTTAACCACTCCCACTGCCATCTGACTTTTTCTCCACAAACCAACAGTCAAAACTGCCCAAAGCATTCAAACTGTCAAAACTCCAGCAAAACTGCTGGGAAGATTAAAATAAAAGAATACAAAGGTGGGTAGGAAGAATTAGTTTCCAGTAATGGTCATTTAAAAAAAACTTTTTTTCCAGCATAGATACCCTTTTAAAGGACAATTGTCTCACCCCCAACTCCTGGGTCCCATTGTTGGAAGGTATGCTGGTGCCCTCTGGTCAAGGCCAGTCATAAGCTGCATTAAAAGCTGCTGGTAAAAAGCACACTTCCTTTTTAAGAACATTTAAAAAAGTGGTACCGTATATACTCGAATGTAAGCTGACCTGAGCATAAGTCGAGGTACCTATTTTTTACCTGAAAAAAACTTTTTTTCTCTAACAGTTTATTTAGTTGATAAAATTCTGAGGGCTATACCCTCTTCATCGGGTCAGAGTCGTACTCTCATTTTTAATAAACGGGAGGTAGGAATACTTACTATAACCTCCCATAGAATCATAGATTCGGTGGGTATGGCCCTTCGAAATAAAGCACAGGGCTGCTTTTACATACATATTGTTTGCCACAATCCAGGTATTGGAACAGTCCTTTATCTTTCACAAGTAAGTGAAAACTTACTTGTGATTGGCTTGGAACTACTGTCAAGCTCAGGACATCAAAGTCCATTTGTACATATGCTGTAACTGTACAAACGTTGGTTTCACTGAAATAATTACTGCTCATTGACTGAGCTGTTATAAAAAGCAGTAGGTAGAAGATTTGCTTACCCTGTAATTATCACAATTTCCATTCCTTAATATATCAACTCATTAATAAACAGCCCTCTGGAATTTGGTTTGGTTTATTCTAATGGAAGTAAGTAATGCCAACATCCTTACCAGCGCAAGATCTTTATATTGGTTGTGTAACCCTTTAGCTGATTGGTGCTAACAATAAGGGCACTGTGGCACCCCCTGTGTGGTAACTGAAGAGCTGAGCCTCTGCTTGTTCTGGGAGTGCAGGACAAATTGTATTATAGGGGCCCTATTTATAAAACATCGATATCGTTATAGCAAAATGCCGATCATTATCGTAAAATAACAATCTGTATTTTCCGATAACCATTGGTCATTTCCAATAACGATCGATATTTTACGATAACGATCGGTATTTTCTGATATAAAATACCGATCGTTATCGTAAAATACCGATCATTATCGGAACTTACCGATCGTTATCGTAAAATACAGATCGTTATTTTACGATAACGATCGCTATTTTACGATAACGATCATTATTTTTTCGATAACGATATCGATGTTTTATAAATAGGGCCCATAGTATCAGTGCCTCCACTCAATCAGGTTTTGTTAAAGGGCATGTCCACCCCTAAAACTAAAGTTTAACCCCATAATGGCCCCACTGTGTAGTGTTAAAAATATCCGTACCTTACATCTCTGCTCCAAATGGTTCTCCCGCAGTGCCTGTCAAAATTCCAGAAAGTGAAGAGTAGGAGCTGCCAGTGAGTCATCCGGTCCCTGCTGCTTCCTTAACCTCAGTAAGGACTGTGACATGCACACGGGATCCCTCCTGTCTGCTGCATGCCCCTAGCATGAAAGCCTTTTTACCATGTGTAGTCTATCCAAATCCCACCCCCGAGTTAGTTTTTGAAGAAAAGCCTTAGAAAGTTACTTACAAACCTTCATTCCCCCGGTGCTCTGAATAGCCAATCACAGCCACCATGTCTGTGATTGGCTGCCGGTCCTGCCCCTCTCCCGCTGTTTCCGGCTTGCAGAGATCCAGGAGTAGATTGCTGGTGGATCAAAGGTCTGTAAGTAACTTTCTGGGGATTTATTTTGCCAAACTAATTCAGCGGGTTGGGGTGGGATAGGGCAGACCACAAACGGTGAAAAATGTATTTTACGGGTGGAGATACCCTTTAATAACAAGTGCAGTCCCAACTGAGAAGATACATTGCAATAGGGTACCATTAACTCACTCCTTTTTGGTTTAATAGTCCATGTATTGAATTATAACAATGTTCAGCAATAAACAAGCTAACCATAGCACAGTAACTGGCTATACTGGCAAACCTTGCAAATCTCCAAATGTCCAGTTACGGAACTACATTCAACGTGCAGCTTCTTTTATTCTCTGGATGTACAGGTAGGTTTTACTGTAACACAGCAGGGCTGACTCAGGGTCCTTTATGTATGTCCCAATACACAATGGATCACTCCTGACCTGTCTGGGGAGATTACCCACAATCCCTTCCGGGGAGCAGGGTTATGACATCAATATTCTGGGCTGAACTAATTTAACTAATATTTACACGCTGCATTGTACAGATATATACAGAGAACTACTAAGCAAGATACATAAAGGTAACATATCCCTACATTTGTAATATTCCCAATAACTCATGCTTACTCCTGTTTTTTTTATTTGTTTATATACAAAAGGAAATGTTGACAGGTATGATAATACCTCCCAACTGCCCCGGATTGTCTGGGACATTCGCAGATTTTAACTTGTGTCCCGCTGTCCCGGATTGCTTGGTCAATGTTCCGGATTTACACTAAAGACCTGCAGGGCAATGCACCGAGCGTCGCTATCGGCAACCCTGTGCAAACAGCCTGATAGCGGTGCTCGGAACATCGCTACCTGGCGCTTTTCTATTCTGGCACTTTTAAAGTGCAGCAATAAAATGCCAATCGCTTGTGGTGGCTGCGAGGTTAACTTTCGCTTTAGCCACACAGCCGCCGCAAGGAAGGAATTTAAATCACTCCGCTGAGGAGTTGCTGCAGCTGAGGGATTCCAGACATCCTGCTGGGTAAGTAAGTGGCTGAACCTTGCAGTTTTTCTAAGTTACCTGGTATGGCCCGACCCCCACTTCTAGAGCAGGAGAAGCTTTCGTCATATTGTGGAATGAGGGCGAGAGGAGAGTTCAGCAGGTCGGATCCAGCAGCATAACTATGTGAGGTTAGGGTTGTAGTGTGTCAGACACACGGTGCTGGAATCTAACATGTAAGGAAAGGATAAGTTACTTACTACAGCGCTGTCTGTCCGACTCTTCTGCACCCCTGTCTGTTAGAGACAAGTTACAACCCGGGCTGTTCAGTTTTCAAAGGGAACCTCTGTATGGTGACAGCTCTACAGTTCTGCATGGGTTAATGCTGCCCAATATTTATACAGTAATTGGCCTGTTAAAGGGGTCCTGCTGGGTCCAGGAAAAGGGTATGGGACTCATGGTGTGGGAGTGGGTGAGTATGTATGCAAGTTCATGGTGCTGGCACTCTTATATAGAGACAGTGTGTATGTTGGTCAGGGTGTGAGAGACAGTGTGTATATTGGTCAGTCTGTGAGAGAGGCAGTGTATGTTGGTCAGTTTGTGAGAGACAGTGTGAGAGAGACAGTGTATATGTTGGACAATCTGTGAGAGAGACTGTGTATGTTGGTCAGAGTGAGAGAGAGAGACAGTGTGTATGTTGGTCAGGGTGTGAGAGAGACAGTGTGTATGTTGATCAGTCTGTGTGAGAGACAGTGTGTATGTTGGTCAGTCTGTGAGAGAGACAGTGTGTATAATGGTCAGGGTGTGAGAGACAGTGTGAGAGAGACAGTGTATATGTTGGACAGTCTGTGAGAGAGACAGTGTGTATGTTGGTCAGGGTGTGAGAGACAGTGTGTATATTGGTCAGTCTGTAAAGGTGCCCATACATCTATAAGATTTTACTTACCCGACCAAGCGCTCACGCGATGTTCATCGATGCTGCTGGAACCGCTTCTCCCGATCTTACATTCGGGAGAAGATCGGGAGAAGCGGTTCCGGCAGGATCGAAGGAACATCGCGTGAGTGCTCAGTCGGGTAAGTAAAATCTTATAGATGTATGGGCACCTTAAGAGAGACAGTGTGTATGTTGGTCAGGGTGTGAGAGACAGTGTGATAGAGACAGTGTATATGTTGGACAGTCTGTGAGAGAGACAGTGTGTATGTTGGTCAGAGTGAGAGAGAGAGACAGCGTGTATGTTGGTCAGGGTGTGAGAGAGACAGTGTGTATGTTGGTCAGTCTGTGAGAGAGACAGTGTGTATGTTGGTCAGTCTGTGAGAGAGACAGTGTGTATAATGGTCAGGGTGAGAGAGAGACAGTGTATATGTTGGTCAGGGTGTTAGAGAGACAGTGTGTATGTTGGTCAGGGTGTGAGAGAGTGTGTATGTTGTTCACTGTAATGGTTAATTGTTAAATGTCAATAGAGGTCTTTAAAGTGGGCGTGACCTTGAAAAAGTGGGAGTGGACATAAACATTTCGGCACGTGTGCACATACACCTTTGATATGTCCCTCATTTGACAAATGTTGGGATGTATACACTGTATGCAGTCTGTTTGATGCACCTACAAATGTGTTTAGTAAAACCTCATTCATTTTAAAGTTATTTGGTGGCAACTCTATTTACTACAATCATCACTAAATAACTTGGTTAGTATTAACCACAATCACCATTAAATACCTTGGTTAGTAATTACCACAATCACCATAAAAAGCTTATTATTTACAACAATCAGAATTTACCATGGTTTTTAATAAGTGACTCCCCAGACTCTAATAAATGTATCAATATTGACTGTGGCTAATTAGCATTGATAAATGCAGCCCGTCAGTAAATACTGTACCTACTTTAGAATTTACCACTGTTCAATAAATATGCCCCTTAGTGCATATTATTAGTGCATAACCCCTGGTTAAAAAGGGTTGGGGTGTAACTATTTTCATGTGTTTTTTTTTAGAAATATACCCTATTGTGCAGTATTCTTGTTTAAGCAGGTCAAGGGGATCTCTAGGTTTTTTTGGCACCTGAAACTACTTTTGAATGCCGCTTATAGGCATCTATGGTATGTAACGCTGACTGGTGAACTGGAGGACTTACTTAAAAAGGGCATGTCCACCCCCAAAACTAAAATTTAACCCCTTACTGGCCACATCAAGTAGTTTAAAACAATCCTTACCTTACATTCCTGCTCAAAATAGTTCCCCTGCTGTGCCCCTCCAAAGTCCAGGAAACTGCTGTGTAGGAGCAGTGTGTGACTCATGCTGTGCCTGAGACTTCCTCAACCTCATCAAGGTTGAGGCATGCTCAGTGCAGCCCTCCCTGCCTCTCAGCCAATCACGGATGTGGCTGCCGGTCCCACCCCCTGCTTTCAATTCCATGCAAGCAGAGGGCCTGAACACTGCAGCAGGGGAGAGAGGGCAGGTAAGTAAGAATCGGGGGACTTTCTAACAATTATATTAATGCGGTTGGGGCTGGGGGGGCATGCCCTACCACATATCAAAAGTTAAATTTCGGGATGGACATGCCCTTTAACCCTGGCTGGTGAACTGGAGAGATGAATTTTCAATGGCTGGTGAACTGGAGGACTGACTTTACAATGGCTGGTAAACTGGTAAATATCAATGCCCACAACACAGACTGGTAAATATAAGATGCCCATCTCACACAAACTCGTAAAGGCGTTTGGCATTACGCTTGGCCGGTTTCCCTCTGTATGCCATCTATAATATGCCAGTGATATAGGGACAGGACAGATCTATGTATATAAATGCCCGGCTGAGTAAATGGGGTCAGATCACCTCCCCAGGAACACAGTGTAATATTTACCTATTAGGGATTTGATTAATCCTGTTGCAACACTCCAATACCTATGAAGACCCTCCAGCCACTGTCATGCAGCCTAGGATCTTGCTGTTGTGGACATGCAATCCCCAACCACCAGCTACAGCCAAGCCTGATGTGGGTTCTAGCAACATCTCTGTTTTCCATATCCCAGTTTTTTTTTATCACATAAGGGCAGCTGTACATGCACCGATCCACAGCAGTGATAGCAAGGTAGCCTTGGGGTCAGTGATTCCATACCTTTCCTCCTCCGGGTTGTCAGCTTGGTTCACTAGAAAAAGGCGGCAGTTAGGCAGTTTTCTGGCTCTGCACTAACTGCTGCCTTTCTAGTAGACTACAGGGGTGTGCCGCTAGCAAATGTTTAACTTTGCCTCATGGTAGGCTCACTCCTGCTGACTGGATTCTATGGAGACTGCATGTCTGTCTTGACCATGAAGAACGTGGAAAAACTCATGACGGCACTGCCACTAAGCGGAAACACCAGAATTAACATTAATTTTAGGGTTTATTTCCTTTAAATAAAAAAAACCAAGGTACTTCACCAAACAACAAACCACACAATCTGCACCCATCGGGTTTAGGAGAACTAACAGGATTATTCAATAAAAGTTCTTATCGTTTAAAATGGTGCTAATTTTGCCCCAACCAATTAGATCTTATTTAACATTTGAAACCTGACATCTGATTGGTTGGGGCAAAATTAGCACCATTTTAAACGATAAGAACTTTTATTGAATAACCCTGTTAGTGCGCATAAACAGGGTTATTCAATAAAAGGTCTTATCGTTTAAAATGGTGCTAATTTTGCCCCAACCAATCAGATGTTTGCTTTCAAATGTTACATAGGTTCTGATTGGTTGGGGCAAAATTAGCACCATTTTAAAGGATAAGAACTTTTATTGAATCTCCCTGAAAGTACCTGGGGCAGGAAGGTAGGATTGGTACTTTCTACTTTTCTGTGTGTTAAAGTGGGGCGGCCCTACCCTTTAGCTGTGTCTCCACAGTAGGAACCAGCTCATGTTCCATGTTACAGTTCTAAGCTTTCAGTATCCAGTCAAGTGTATTATTAGAGCAGTTAGTTGCATAATAGTCAATTTCATTGCATTTTAATGTACTCTCTGCTCCGTGCCAATGAAATAAAATAAATCAGATGTCCTCTAAGCTAGCTTTATTAAACAACCCCTTTCTTACATAAAGCATTAAACACAATGGTGTTTCCCCTCCTCCCAGTGCTAATGTGAACAGTTTGGGATCCATAGATATCTCCGTGATATTAAAATCTTTGCAGTAATCCCATGGCGCCTATGTACTTTCTGCAAAATATTATGATGTTTACTTAGTCAGTTTATTTTTATTTTGTTTCTTACGGAACAGAAAACAATAAAAATACCATTGTGATCGTAATGAAACTATTCCAAGTCAGGGTCACGGGTCTTAAAGTATAAATATAGGCAATGAGAATTAAGTATAACTGGGGCTGCCGCATGGTATAAAGCATCCGCATATAAATACTGTACACGGCGGCTGAGGATACTTTGTGGCCACATGGGCAATGCTGATGCTGTTTTTTTTTAAAGGAGAAGTAATGCTAACATATAAATAACCTTACATTAATTCTACGATTGCCTACTCACGGAAAGCTAAAACTTATGTGTCTAACTGCTAAAATTAGAAGATAATCTGCTAGTTAGACACTGTAGAGTCCATTCGGGTTCTATATTTATATTTTAGTTTTAAATTGTCATTAAAGGGTTAGTTCAGACAAGTTCAGACAGGTTTATAGCCTGTAATGACACGTGGCCTGTTGTAAGGTAAACTACTCCTTTAATGGGAGGGAACAAAAGCCTCATGCTTGTACGCCTTGAACAATTTTATATTTTATTGTTACTGAAATCCAAAGAAAACTCCACTGCTCCATGTGGTACCAATGGTACAAACAAGCAAAACCCCCAGTTAAAAACTGATCTAATGATCATCACTAGTTCTGTGTATGGCTAAGTTATGTCCCATATTGTTTGCATTATCTACCCTCTCTGGTCCACATAGCACTCTACCCTCTTTGGTTCACATAGCACTGTACCCTCTCTGGTCCACATAGCAATCTATCCTCTCTGGTCCACATAGCAATCTACCCTCTCTGGTCCACACAGCAATTTACCCTCTCTGATCCACATAGCAATCTACCCTCTCTGGTCCACATAGCAATTTACCCTCTCTGGTCCACTTAGCAATCTACCCTCTCTGGTCCACACAGCACTCTACCCTCTTTGGTTCACATAGCACTGTACCCTCTCTGGTCCACATAGCAATCTATCCTCTCTGGTCCACATAGCAATTTACCCTCTCTGGTCCACATAGCAATCTTCCCTCTCTGTTCCACATAGCAATCTAGCCTCTCTAGGCCACATAGCAATCTACCCTCTCTGGTCCACATAGCATTACCTCTCTGGTCCACATAGCAATCTACCCTCTCTGGTCACATAGCAATCTACCTCTCTGTCCACATAGCAATCTACCCTCTTGGTCACATAGCAATCTAGCCTCTCTAGGCCACATAGCAATCTACCTCTCTGGTCCCATAGCAAATCTACCCTCTCTGGTCCACATAGCAATTTACCTCTTCTGGTCCACATAGCCATCTATCCTCTCTGGTCCACATAGCAATCTTACCCTCTCTGGTCCACATAGCAATCTACCCTCTTGGTCCACAAGATAATCTACCTTTCAGCACATAGCAATCTACCCTCTCTGGTCCACATAGCACTGTACCCTCTCTGGTCCACATAGCAATCTACCCTCTCTGGTCCACATAGCAATCTACCCTCTCTGGTCCACACAGCAATTTACCCTCTCTGGTCCACATAGCAATCTACCCTCTCTGGTCCACATAGCAATTTACCTCTTGGTCCACTACATCTAGCCTCTAGGTCCACAGACACTCTACCCTCTTGGTTCACATAGCAGGTACCCTCCTGGTCCACATAGCAATCTACCCTCTCTGGTCCACATAGCAATCTTCCCTCTCTGGTCCACATAGCAATCTAGCCTCTCTAGGTCCACATAGCAATCTACCCTCTCTGGTCCACATAGCAATCTACCCTCTCTGGTCCACATAGCAATCTACCCTCTCTGGTCCACTAGCAATCTAACCTCTCTGGTCCACATAGCAATCTACCCTCTCTGGTCCACATAGCATCACCCTCTGGCCACATAGCAATCTACCCTCTCTGGTCACATAGAATCTCCCTCTCTGTCCACTGCAATTACCTCTTCTGGTCCACATAGCAATCTATCCTCTCTGGTCCACATAGCAATCTTCCCTCTCTGGTCCACATAACAATCTACCCTCTCTGGTCCACATAGCAATCTACCCTTTCTAGGCCACATAGCAATCTACCCTCTCTAGGCCACATAGCAATCTACCCTCTCTGGTCCACATAGCAATCTACTGTCTCTGGCCCACATAGCAATCTACCCTCTCTGGTCCACACAGCAATTTTCCCTCTCTAGGCCATATAGCAATCTTCCCTCTCTAGGCCATTTAGCAATCTTCCCTCTCTGGTTCGCATACCAATCTTCCCTCTCTATCCATATAGCAATCTACCCTCTCTAGTCCACATATCAATCTACCCTCTCTGGTCCACGTAGCAATCTACCCTTTTTGATCCACATAGCAATCTGCCCTTTTTGATCCACATTGCAATCTACCCTTTTTGATCCACATAGCAATGTACCCTTTCTGGTCCATGTAGCAACCTACCCTTTTTGATCCACGTAGCAATCTACCCGTTTTGCTCCACATAGCAATCTGCCCTTTTTGGTCCACATTGCAATCTACCCTCACTGGTCCACATAGCATTGTACCCTTTCTGGTCCATGTAGCAACCTACCCTTTTTGATCCACGTAGAAATCTACCCATTTTGCTCCACATAGCAATCTTACGCCTCTCTAGGCCACAAGCAATCTACCCTCTCTGGTCCACATAGCATCTATCTACCCTCTCTGGTCCACTAGCAATCTACCCTCTCTGGTCCACATAGCAATCTACCCCTCTCTGGTCCACATAGCAATCTACCCTCTCTGGTCCACATAGCAATCTAGCCTCTCTAGCCACATAGCAATCTACCCTCTCTGGTCCACATAGCAATCTACCCTCTCTGGTCCACATAGCAATTTACCCTCTCTGGTCCACATAGCAATCTATCCTCTCTGGTCCACATAGCAATCTTCCCTCTCTGGTCCACATAACAATCTACCCTCTCTGGTCCACATAGCAATCTACCCTTTTAGGCCACATAGCAATCTACCCTCTCTGGTCCACATAGCAATCTACCCTCTCTAGGCCACATAGCAATCTACCCTCTCTGGTCCACATAGCAATCTACTGTCTCTGGCCCACTAGCAATCTACCCCTCTCTGGTCCCACAGCAATTTTCCCTCTCTAGGCCATATAGCACATTCTCCCTCTCTAGGCCATTTAGCAATCTTCCCTCTCTGGTTCGCATACCAATCTTCCCTCTCTATCCTATAGCAATCTACCCTCTCTAGTCCACATATCAATCTACCCTCTCTGGTCCACTAGCAATCTACCCTTTTGATCCACATAGCAATCTGCCCTTTTTGATCCACATTGCAATCTACCCTTTTATCCACATAGCAATGTACCCTTTCTGGTCCATGTAGCAACCTACCCTTTTTGATCCACGTAGCAATCTACCCGTTTTGCTCCACATAGCAATCTGCCCTTTTTGGTCCACATTGCAATCTACCCTCACTGGTCCACATAGCATTGTACCCTTTCTGGTCCATGTAGCAACCTACCCTTTTTGATCCACGTAGAAATCTACCCATTTTGCTCCACATAGCAATCTGCCCTTTTTGATCCACATTGCAATCTACCCTCTCTGGTCAACATAGCATCTACCCTCTCTGGTCCACATAGCAATCTACCCTCTCTGGTCCACATAGCAATTTACCCTCTCTGGTCCACATAGCAATTTACCCTCTCTGGTCCACATAGCAATCTATCCTCTTTGGTCCACATAGCACTCTACCCTCTCTGGTCCATATAGCAATCTGTCCTCTCTGGTCCACATAGCAATCTATCCTCCCTGGTCCACATAGCAATCTACCATCTCTGGTCCACATAGCAATCTACCCTCTCTGGTCCACATAGCAATCTATCCTCTCTGGTCCACATAGCAATCTGTCCTCTTTGGTCCACATAGCAATCTATCCTCTCTGGTCCACATAGCAATCTACCCTCTCTGGTCCACATAGCAATCTATCCTCTCTGGTCCACATAGCACTCTACCCTCTCTGGTCCACATAGCAATCTACCCTCTCTGGTCCACATAGCAAGCTATCCTCTCTGGTCCACATAGCAATCTACCCTCTCTGGTCCACATAGCAATCTCCTGTCTCTGGTCCACATAGCAATCTACACTTTCTGGTCCACATAGCATCTATAACAGTTTTGATGACAGTACAAAGTCCGTTTACTTGCCAACTTTGACCAGCCCCACCCCTGATAATTCAGCAATGTTTGCATAGAATATAGCCAATCCCATTAAAATAAATACATTGTCTATGTTTATCAGTATCATTCATTATTTGCAGGACCAGAACCGGTTTCCTCTCAGTTGACTTTAATAAGAGATCTAGCAGTACTTTTCTACCTTTTTTTATTGGAATTTGCAGAAATAATAAAAACTTTGAAAAGGAATACTAGCATCACCAAAGGTTTCCTTCAGTAAAAGTCATTGAATAAAATGGGATAAAATCACTGTAATAAATTCTCTGCTGACTGAATAGGGTCACTGGTTTCACTTAATATTTAAATGTCTAGCGCACATCGCAAAACCTGCTCTAAATATTAGAAATGGAAAACTGTATGACAGATATCAGAGTATTAAGATCATGTACCAAAGTCTAGTTAAAGACTGTCGCCTGTGTCTCCCTAAAACATTAAAAACAAATGTATTTGATTATTCACATTAAATGGATTATGGCTACTGCAAACTAAATGATGCAATAGGTCCCTCGTGGGCCAAATATACTAGACACAAAAGATAGAGATGCTAAGTAATAAGAAAACTAGCCAAGGAGATTGAGACAAGGTCAGATTGTTACCCTGTTCCCAAGATCTGTGAAAAATCCTCTGTGGATGATAACAAAAATGTAAGGTCAAGAGGTAACGGACAGAACTTGATACTTTAAAAAGCACAAGTTTTAAAAGGATGGCTAGCTAGAGAATGTGAGAAAGCAACTAAACTTGACAAAATGAAGTATGTCCCTATCAACGGCACTACAGGTTAAAAGGTATGTACACTGGGAAATTTGTTTTAGTAAATTGCCCGTTATATATATAATAATATAATATAATAATTTTTTCCAACTATCACTGTATTATTTTTTTTTACCTGTCCCATATATCTTTAGATATCCAGTCTAAAACATCTTACATTTCAGCTGTCAATTAAGTGCCTTTTTATCATAAACTCTTCTGTTCTGTGCAGTTTTGCTGTAGCTGGAATGGTGACAGTTGGTATGTGAACTGCACGCTGGGAAAGTTCTTCTCATGCTGTCTGGGCTGGGGGTCAAAACAAGTGCTGGACTGAAGTAATTCAGCAACACAAACACCTCAGTGTAAGTTCTGCTTACATGAATTCATTTATAGATTTTTTTTTCATGTACATACTCTTTAAAGCACATTGTAATGTAATTATGTATATCTTACCTTTTTACACACATATCCCAGCTGCAGAGAACATACATGCTTGAAAAGTTGTGTGTTCATTATTATATTGATCCCTTATGTCGTTTTCCTCCCCGAGTTACATTATACTGCCCTTCTGATGTCTGTGTAGAATGTTGCTGCTAAAGCAAGGTGGTTACCCCCCAAATATGTAAAAATCCAATTATGCAGAGAAGAAACCATTTGACGACATGATAACCAATCTTTTTACTTTTTATAAAACATATTCTGCTGGCCAATGGCCTTACCAGTTGGAAGACGTGCTCCCCAAGAAGCTATTTTCCTATTAGCCAGGTCCAACACTGCGGAGGAGAATAATGTGGCCTGACGAGCGCAACTTTATTCTGTAAATGCTAGTTAGTGATGACCGAACTTCCTTTCATTTACAAAGTTTTGAACTTCAGTAAAAGTTCAGAAACGAACCCATTAAAGTCAATGGGAAATAATAGTTTGAAAAGTTAAATACAAATAAAATATCAGTGGTAACTAATTGTAAATGGCTCTGGCACCTGGGAAATGGTCTGGGGAACATGTACATATCACCAAAATGCAACATTTCATCCACGATTGGGGAACTGTTGGGTTTCCCCATGCTAAATTCGAGGGTTATGGCCAATTCGAGGGTTACCGAACGCAACATTTGATGGTTAGCAAACTCTACATTCGATGGGTATCGAAAATTGAACATTACATTCGAGGGTGATGGCCAATTTGAAGGTTATCAAACAATACATTCAAGGGTTACCGAATATCGCCTTATATATTCAATGGTTAACGAAAATCGAATATTACATTCGAGACTTAATAAAATCGCCCGCTATATTCCCGCTACAATTGAGGATTAGCTTCAAGAAATGCCAGTTCTTTTGTTTGCAGGTAAACACTGTGGTGAGGGCCTAGTGCAGTGTTTCTCAACACTGAGGGTCCCTGAGAGGTTGCATGAGGGTCCTCAAGAGATTGACAGAAATTATATAATAAAAAATTATATAAATATATAATTATATGAATACAGATATATTTTATTTTATATATTTCTCAATGTTCTGTATAAATTATGTGTTCTGTGTATTGATGTCTGAGAGATAAATAAAAATAAGTAATGTCTTTATGTAAGGGTTCCCACCCCATAATGAATTTGAGTGCATTTTTTAAATATAGATATATTTATAGATCTATCATTTATATTTGTTTAAGTTACGTATTTTAATGACTGAAAAAGAATAATATATAATCATATTTTTAGGTAAGAGTTCCTCGGGACATGAAAATTGTTTCAAGGGATCCCCACATATAAAAAGGTTGAGAAACAGTGACCATGGGGCATATTTATAAAGGTTTGTTCAACTTTTTGCCATCTTTAACGCTGTCTTTTGACCAAATTTGGACATTTTGCTATTTATAAAGCGGTGATAACCAGTGGCGAAAGGTCATTACCGCTACATTTCGCTTTTCGCCATACATCACTGCAATAACCGCTGAAACATATTTATAAAATGGCTAAAAATAAATTTTTGTGCTAAGTTCAGCCATTCCGATTCGCCAAGTCTGAGGTGGCAAAAAGACACAAGTGGCCATTTATTTAGCCTGCCAATGGGTCCATGGAGATGTCAGTACATTGAGGAGTGTTTCTCAATACTAATAAGTACTCAGGGGGGTGTTAGACAATTTTTTCGCATTTACTGTAATACGATCTGAGATTTCGCTTTTTTAAGGTTAATTTTTCGCTTTTTAAAGATTTTTTTTTTTAAGGTTCCGATTTTCTTTATTTACCAATAAACTCTACTGCAAGATCCTGTCTGTCATTTTTCAAAGATCCCCCTACACACATTCCCAAGCGTTCTCGTGACGCACAGCATAGGGAGAACGCTAGGGACTCTGTGTTTCCCTTGGCCGCGAACGACTCCACTATAGGGAGTGTACCCCAGTCAAGGGAAATTTTCCCTCTTTTCCAAACGCGCATGTTCAAAAAAGCAAGGTACACACAGTACCGATAAAGCCCTGATACCGTTGGATCTGACAGGGCTTTATCAGTACTGTGTGTACCCAGCTTAAGTCTTCATGCAATAAGATTACATCTACATCCCATTTAAAAAAGGTTGAACAATCTGCTGTATTGATATCATTTTAGTCACTAGAGGGCACTAATTCACTAGACACTATTGGTGAAATAGAACATATGGTCTCACCTGTACAAACAAAATATAAAAAGACTACCCGCGTAAAACAAACTTTTCTATATAATTTGTAGGTTGAAAAAAATAGAAGAATGTAAACCCATGCTTACAAATTTGATGTGGTCCTTTAATGTTTCCAATCTACATTCTATTGGGTATGCTGCAAGGGAGATACAGTATTCTATATCATCTATGTCCTATCTCTGCCCTTTAAAGTTGGTGCCTTGTTAAAAATTCTTTCATCTTTTACCATGTAATAAAAAACAGAATAAATAAAATAGATCTATATTTTAAGATGCTCGGGTCCTGTAAGTCAAAAAAAGATTTTTGACTAAGTACAAGCTAGTAAGCCTTACTGTGAGGGGAGGTGCACAAAGGAAATCAAAAACATACACAAAACTGCAAAAGGATATGCCAGACACACTTAAGGTTCGTACACACATGCGATCGCGGGTCACTAGAGGGCACTAATTCACTAGACACTATTGGTGAAATAGAACATATGGTCTCACCTGTACAAACAAAATATAAAAAGACTACCGCGTAAAACAAACTTTTCTAATAATTTGTAGGTTGAAAAAATAGAAGAATGTAAACCCATGCTTACAGAATTTGATGTGGTCCTTTAATGTTTCCAATCTACATTCTATTGGGTATGCTGCAAGGGAGATACAGTATTCTATATCATCTATGTCCTATCTCTGCCCTTTAAAGTTGGTGCCTTGTTAAAAATTCTTTCATCTTTTACCATGTAATAAAAAACAGAATAAATAAAATAGATCTATATTTTAAGATGCTCGGGTCCTGTAAGTCATAAAAAGATTTTTGACTAAGTACAAGCTAGTAAGCCTTACTGTGAGGGGAGGTGCACAAAGGAAATCAAAAACATACACAAAACTGCAAATGGATATGCCAGACACACTTAAGGTTCGTACACACATGCGATCGCGGGTCACTACCAGCGCCGCACAATGTGTACGAACGCTCGTAGATTTGCCTGGTCGGACGGGCAACGATCCAGCATCAATCATCCCTGTCACCAGTATCTAAAGTGCAGCAATACAGTACATAAATAATTTAGCAACCCTTAAACATCATGGAAGTACTCAAAAGTAAGCATGCCTTAAGTGTACATAAAGAACATAGCTACCGTCTCTAGCAGGTATCCCACCCCTCCTGGATTGCCTGGGAGTCACCCTCATTCTGTGTGGTCTCCCGCACTCCCGCGAGACCACCCCAGACTTCCGGACTTGTGAGGAGACTTAAGTCTCCTCTCAAGTCATGCCCCCTTTTGGTGGCCATGCCCCTGGCATGCTCCGGGAACGCCCCTAACTCTACCCTAACCCCGCTTCCCACCACCCCAAGAATTATGCCCCCGCGTGACATCACGCCCTGCCCCCCACGTGACATCACGCCCTGCCCCCCACGTGACATCATGCCCCACTTGTTATGCCCCCTTCCCCATCCTGCCCAGAAGCCTGAAAGGGCAGGGTGGGATGTCTGCTCCAGTCATTCGGTTAGCATAAGCTGCTGTAACAGGTACGGTCAAGAGGGCACCAGGCAAACGCGTCTCACCCTAACTCGTCAGGGGGCTTCCTCAAGTGCTCCAATAGAGGGGCTCACAATCTTGCATTTTTATAGTGTATGGGTGTGATAGAGGACATGTGTGCGCAACGGGGGCATGCTAGAGCCCTGCATGGGGTCGGGTTTGGGTAACTCTCATTGAGTTTGAATTGGTTGCGGGTCAGGTAAAGAGAACTGCAGGTCGGGTATAAGAGTTTCAGTCTTTAAAAAAAAAAAAACGTTTCCTGTCTATGAAGGGAGATCTGTCTGTAATAACTGAAACAGGGAATGCATTGTGTTACAAGCACGGCAGTGTGTATAGCATCTTATAGCATCTTACACTAAATCACACTATGATAAGGGCAAATAGCTACCAGCCTCTTACTGTGTTTTTGGCTGGGTAAATACAGGTATCCTACCCCTCCCAGATTGTCCGGGAGTCTCCCTCATTCCCCCAGACTCCTGGACTTTAGAGGAGACTTGATTCTCCTCCCAAGTCATGCCTACTTTCCAAGGCCATGCCCCAGGAACGCCCCGGGAACACCCTAACCCCGCCTCCCACCACCCATGTGCCCACCACCCATGTGACATCACACCCCGCGTGATGTCACATTCCCGCGCCACGCCCCCTTTCCCCACCCTGCCCAGAAGCATGAAGGGGCAGGGTGGGATGTCTGTAAATATTGAGTTGTCAATAGATCTAATGTACTTAGGGCCTCATTTACCCAGAGCATCAAATTGCTCCGGGCAAATATGGCTTACGGTATTTAATACTGGATTTGCACCTGGTGGTAAATCCCAAAAGGGATTTTACCCCAGCACCACTTTAAGACCAGCCATTAGCTGGTATTAAATTGTGAAGTAAAAAGTGGTGCAAATCCTTTATTAAATACATTTCACCGGTTGCTCAGGTATCTTTTGTGAAACTCGTGCAACCAGTGAAATTATAGAGTTACACTTGCGCTAACCTATTCAATATTGGTTAGCACAAGGTTAACCGCTAGTTTAGCACAGCACGGCTGGGTAAATCTAGCACAGCACGCCCCTACCTCCCTAACCCTACCCCGCTTCCCCCCACCCCAAGAATTATGCCCCCAGCCGTGACATCACGCCCTGCCCCCACGTGACATCACGCCCTGCCCCCCACGTGACATCATGCCCCACTCGTTATGCCCCTCCCCATCCTGCCCAAAGCCTGAAAGGCAGGGTGGGATGTCTGCTCCAGTCTCGGTTAGCATAAGCCTGGTAACAGGTACGGTCAAGAGGGCACCAGGCAAACGCGTCTCACCCTAACTGTCAGGGGGCTTCCTCAAGTGCTCCAATAGAGGGCTCACAATCTTGCATTTTTATAGTGTATGGGTGTGAGAGGACATGTGTCGCAACGGGGGCATGCTAGAGCCCTGCATGCGGGTTTGGGTAACCCTCATTGAGTTTGAATTGGTTGCGGGTCAGGTAAAGACATGCAGGTCGGGTATAAGAGTTTCAGTCTTTAAAAAAAAAAAACGTTTCCTGTCTATGAAGGGAGATCTGTCTGTAACTGAAACAGGAATGCTTGTTTACAAGCAGAGTGTTAAGCTTATAGCATCTTACACTAAATCACACTATGATAGGGCAAATAGCTACCAGCCTCTTACTGTGTTTTTGGCTGGGTAAATACAGGTATCCTACCCCTCCCGGATTGTCCGGGAGTCTCCCTCATTCCCCCAGACTCCGGGACTTTAGAGGAGACTTGATTCTCCCCCAAGTCATCCTGCCTACTTTCCAAGGCCATGCCCCAGGAACGCCCCGGAAACACCCTAACCCCGCCTCCCACCACCCATGTGCCCCACCCATGTGACATCACACCCCGCGTGATGTCACATCCCGCGCCACGCCCCTTTCCCCACCCTGCCCAGAGCATGAAGGGGCAGGGTGGGATGTCTGTAAATATTGAGTTGTCAATAGATCTAATGTACTTAGGGCCTCATTTACCCAGAGCATCAAATTGCTCCGGGCAAATATGGTTTACGGTATTAATACTGGATTTGCACCTGGTGGTAAATCCCAAAGGGATTTTACCCCAGCACCACTTTAAGACCAGCCATTAGCTGGTATTTAAATTGTGAAGTAAAAAGTGGTGCAAATCCTTATTAAATACATTTCACCGGTTGCACAGGTATCTTTTGTGAAACTCGTGCAACCAGTGAAATTATAGAGTTACCCTTGCGCTAACCTATTCAATATTGGTTAGCACAAGCTTAACCGCTAGTTTTAGCACAGCACGGCTGGGTAAATCAGGCCCTTATAGGGAGATTCACCCATAGCCGCAAATGCTCTGGACAAATCTCTTAAACGGGATTTACCAGAGGCTGAGCGGCTCTGGGTGAATCTCACCTGCACATAAGTATTAACTTATGTGGTAAGACCTGCGCAGCCTCTGGTAAATCTATTTGCGTCGGGTGCGCGAGTGCCTCTTCCGGGACTCGCACAGCCGCCGCAAGGCAAGACTTAACGTCGCGCTAACCAATTGTAAATTGGTTAGCTCAACGTTAAGGGGAGAAAGGAGCGCTGTGTGGCTGCAGCACTCCCAGGTGTTAGAGTCTTAAACGGGATGCCATTGTGGATAGGTATTCAGACAGCTGTTTAACTTAAAGTCTCATAGTGCCTGGGTAGATTTTGCAGGAATCGCTGGGTAAAAAAACAATTAATGCTTGAGTGACTGGAAAGGCATGGGTTTTCTGACCTTGGTTTTACTAGCAGAGGTCAGCAAAGTAACAATCTCACATAGAACAAAGTAACAAACCTTTATCTGCACCTGCACCTATGCATGAGACCAAAGCAAGTGTCTGCATGGGAACCGATGACATGTGATTTCTTTAGTCTTTGTAATTCCTTCTGGCCATAATAATCTATTGGATGTGGATGATTCTAGTGATGATAATAATAATCTACCACTTGATGAGGTTCAGCTAGAACTAGAGCAGGTATGTGAACCTCCAGATGATTAACATTTGTCCCCTATGGTAAGGTAGTAGGGGACAGTAGATATATAAAGTATACATTGTACTCTGTACCAGGGATCTCCTTCCTGTGGGCCTAATTTTTTTGAAAAATATAACTCCCAGCATTCCACTACAGCTCTCAGAAATTCAGAAGGCATCCAGGGAATGCTGGGAGTTGTAGTTTTCAGACATTTGGATGCCTGCAAGTTGAAGACCCCTGCTATATATTTTAGTGGTATGGTAGGTTTGTTTCTATGAACATTTTTGGATATAATTAAAACATTTATTTGAACTTTTAGACTTTTTTAATTTCACTGTACAAATTTTAGGAAGAAAGACTAAAAGCAGGTCGGGTTTCGGGTCCGAAACTTGGGGGTATGAAGCAGATAGAAAAGGGGGTAGTGGGTCGTGTGTGAAAAATTAGACCCACGCAGGAGTCTAGTGCATGCGCATCAGTGCATCCGTCCTTCCTTGCTACTGCTGTTACTAGGAAACGGTAAACAAAACTGTCACCCAACATCTTGGGAGCAAGATGAGTGAACCACATAGTACACAGAATGGAAAGATATGTATACAAAAAGGGATAGAGATGGAAAAATAGGTACAAAAGGAATAGGAGATGTACGAAAGGAGATAACAGGGTTATGCTATAACATCAAAAGCTGATACATGGACACTTGAGATGATATTTATACTCTTATGCCTGGTATCAGCTTTTAATGTTTTAGCATGACCCTGTTATTAGGGATGGCCAGTTCGCGGATCCAAACCCGGATCCACCGTGGATTTATCCCATTCGCGAATGGCGGATTTTTCCGGATTTTGAAGTGACATAACTGGTTTATATTAACATTGTAAGCGAGCAATGACTTGAATCTCCAGCACCATGGAAATGTCCAGGGCATGCAGTTCTATCCATACACTTATTACGCTGCCTGGGAATTACGATAGATTCCATTCTTTCCTTCAAACCCCATGCCATTTCACTTGCCAACTCCTGTCTTCTTTTAGTGTCTGCAACCCTCAAAAGTTCTGCACAGCCTCACCATGTACTCCGCTCTGCTTACACATCTCCCCCTCCCTCCCCCCTGCCTTCTTTTCTCTGCTGATTCTCATAATTGTTGCAGAAAGTGTGCTGGCAGACAGCTAAAGATCCTAGTAACATGTCATTAATGGGTCACATATTAAAATCTCTGCCCCTGGAGTGACAGGTATTTCCCTGTAAATGCTGTGATTAAAATGACGATTTCTCAGGATCTACAGCCCAGATTTAAAATCTGAAAAAAGTTTTGAAGCAGTGGGATCTGTATTTAAATGTATAATTTTTGAATATTCGATTTTGTAGAGTATAGATACCCTTTAAGTCTCACCCCCATATGCTCTAGACTGTAAGCTCTTTGGGCAGGATACTATTGTATAACGAAATTGCTGTAAGAAACTCATCACTCTTTTTACTTATATTATGTATTAACTATGTATGTAATATGTATGACTTTGTATAACATGTATTACCCTGTATGTAATGTATGACTATGTAATTGTAAAGCGCCCACGGAAGATGTTGGCTGTATATAAATCCATAATAATAATAATAATAATTTCCCTTATGGACCCATTTATTTTGCCATTGAATGTGTATGATCGGTCCATGTGGTTGTCTGAATGTTGCAGGAACGCTGGCAGGTAACTCTCCTAATGTATTGCATCTTAGATGTTTGGGTCTTTCTGTGCTGTGGCCTCAATTTCATGTGGTCACTAATATCTGAGAAATAAAATGGTCACAGCTCGTAAAGAGAGAAGAAGCGAGAACTGCTCTGTGCTGTGGTAAAATGCAGATTTATATAGACAATGAGCCTTTTCCTCCTATACACTGTAAACCCCAAGGAGCCATGATTTAGCGCTGACCTTTTCACTGACTGTTTACTGTGGTTGTAGCTCTTGGCAAGTCTGTACAATTGAACTGCAGCTTTTTGATTTGGTTTTCTTAGGTAACTTTATAAAATGTATTTAGCTTTTTAAGATTTTCAGGTTTTCCAATAGATATGTATATTCCATTACAGATCAGAATATATTTTTTGTTTCTCACATTTTCTATGGTAAACATTAATTCCAAACCTGCAGAGACTAATCACGACTTTGTTTACAAAACCTGAAGAGTTGTCTACTGTGTTCTAAATGAAACTTTCTCAGAGCATCCGAAAGAAGATCATTAGTTTCAAGGAGCCATAAAACAGATTTTAAAAATTCATCATCTAGCATCACAGAGAAACAGATTCAGAAAGCTTTACGATTAGAAACTACTTGAAAGGCTCTATCACTTTATCAGCGATAGATAAAAGGATTTAATTCAAGTTTAGGGCAAAGTATGGTGGATCAACAAATTTATTAAAGGAAAAGCTTAATACAAATACATATGTGTTCATTTCAATGGCCTAAATCTGTCCAGCAAGGGATTTCTTTATGCAAAAAAGAAATGCATTCAAAGTACTGGCTTTCTGTTTCCAGGATCCCCTATAATCCTCCATTATGGTCTTGGTCTCTGGGTTGATTCAGTTGCTCAGTAGAAATCTGAGCATGTTTGACCCATCCAACAGCCAATCAGTAGAAATTACTGCATCCCGGGAATAAGAAGAACATTACATTACCTAAAATGGCAGCTCACTACTCACCACAGCATAGCAAAGAATATGAAATTAATTCAAAAATTATTTTTCAAAAATGAAGACAATGGGTCATATTTATAAACAATCACTATTTTTGCCATTTTGCTGTCGCAGGACATCGCAATGGCAAAAAGCATTATTTTGGCCATATTTATAAAACCGCTCGGGTTTGCAGGAAAGGTATCGCTGTGGCGATGTGTGGCGGTAGTATCAACGATGTGGACTGACAACTTTACCTTATTCATTGTTAAATCTGGTATCGCGGCAAAAGGAGAAATTGCTCTATAGCTTTGGCCATTACTAGGCCATGGCTGCAAGCAAAAATTAAAAGGGGTCTTTAGCAAAAAAAAAAACCCAACTAATATATTATGTTGAATTAGAGGAATTTTTTTTAAAGCAGAGAAGGTGAAATTTCAGAGCTATTTTTATTTAAAGCTATTTATTAATGGGGGAAATTTCTCTCTTTTGTTGCATCTTTTGCAGTTTTACCAGAATCTTTGCCAAACATCATTACTTCCTGGAATGTTCCATTAACATGACTATTTCTTACACAGCACTATGGGATGTTCCAATATTAAAGAATAAGTGCACTGTAAAATGAAGTTATGCTCAATTGGAAGCTGCAGCTTTAAAAATCCATTTACCATATTTTTCCCCTAAGCCCCTTCAGAGCCTACCTTTGTAGCTGCTGACATCTTGCTTGTTTTTGGTGTATAGTTAGCTTTGCCCCTCCGAGATTTTCAGCTGGCTCCTGAATGGTTAGCTGCAATTGTTAATGCCCGGTCGTGCCGTACGCGCATGACGTCATGGCGTATGGACATGTGCATGTGCCAAGGCGCCAGGCCCGCCACAGAGCGTACGGCGTGACCGGGCATTAACAATTGTGGTTAAACATTCAGGAGGCAGCTGAAAATCTCTGAGGGGCAGAGCTAACTATACACCTAAAGACAAGCAAGATGTCAGCAGCTACCTACAAAGGTAGGTTTTGGTGGGGCTTAGGGGGAAAAAATATGGCAAATGGATTTTTTAAGCTGCAGCTTCCAATTGAGCACAAAATCTTTTGCTGAAAAAAACACCACATGTGTGAGGCTATTTTTTAAAGGGTAAGTATGCTGTAAAACCAAGTTAAGTTAAATTAGAAGCAGCAGCTTTAAATAATCTTTTGCCATTTTTTTTCCTATGTCTCTCCTGAACCTACCTTTCCTGATTACCTGATGTAAAGCTGCTGACATCCTGCATCTGCATTGTAGACTGTTTAGCTCCGCCTCTCTGAGATTTCCTCAAGGACCCAACAGACAATGCTTTTTGCAGCTAAAGACGAAGGAGATCCAGGATGCAGATGCAAAATGTCAGCAACTTTACATCAGGAAAGGTAGTCTCAGGAGGGACATAGAAAGGGCAAAAGATTTTTTAAAGCTGCTGCTTCCAATTAAAGTTAACTTGGTTTTACAGCATACTTACCCTTTAAATAACAAAGATAGGTGTTCAGTGTGTATTAACTGATATGACACTACTTTAAAAAACCTCCAGGGTGTGTTACCCTGTTACCCTATTTACCATCATATGCAATGAACTTAACTTTTCACCACACATTTTTAGCATTATTAGTGCTACTTTTTTCTACGTAATATTCGCCTTCTATGCACCCATTGGCAGGCTTGATAAATGGCCACTTGTGCATTTTTGCCACGTCAGACTTGGCGATTTTGAATGGCTGAACTTAATGCAATAAAATAAAACTTTTCACCATTTTATATATATGAACTTAATGCAATAAAATAAAACTTTTCACCATTTTATAAATATGATTGAGCAGTTATGACAGTGATGTTTGGCGAAAAGCGAAATGGCTAAAGGGGAGGTAATAACATTTCCCCACTGGTTATCACTGCTTTAAAAAATGCAAAATGTCCAAATTTGGCGAAAAGGCGGCGATAACTTAACAAACCTTTATAAATATGCCCCAATATGTAGGTATGCGTAATGTAGATAAATAATTTAAATAATATTTTTTCAGCATTTGCTGATATAAAGATTATGTATCCTACAGTTACAGAGATGAATGAACCTGGCAAATTTTCTCTCAATCTCAATTTTAAAGTATTCTATAGCGTTTTTCAAATTTTCAAAAGAAATTTTCAATTTTCCGAATGAAATTTTTGATTTTGGAATGGAATTTTCGATTTTCCAAATGGAATTTTTTAATTTCCAAATGGAATTTTTGATTTTTGAATGGAATTTTCGATTTTCCAAATTAAATTTTTGATTTTTCTATATTTATTGCATTTCGATGAAAAGCATTTGGGATTCATCCTTACCTACAGTCTGATATGTTGCTTTGCTACAATAATGCAATCTGGACAGAAGATAGTTACTGGTTGGATAACATTTAATATAAGATCCTTGTATTTCTTTAAATTTGACATGTTATATCATCTGCTCAAAGATTTGTCCTTGCATGAAATAAGAAAGCATGTAACTTATTTGCTGAAATGAAACTATGATATGACAAGCAGAGACAGACATGCAGTAAATATTGTAAAGCAGCCTAAAAGAAATTGCACTTCAGATTGCCTCAAAGCAGACCACTTGCTCTGGGATTTAAACACACAGTATTGCTGTACATGGAGAGTTGCACCATAATCAATCTTTTTTGTACAGACTGCGGGTGATTGCGGGTCCCGACCCGCGACGCAAGATCTGTCTGAACGGTCGTTTCGGACGATAATCGGGCCATGTATGGGCACTTTAATGCCCAAAACGGCCATTCGGTCGGGGATCTCCGAACGACCGTCCGTTTCGGTCGATAAAGGGTCCATACAAGGCCCGATTATCGGCTGAAACAAACGTTCGGACACTTCGTGCGTTGCGGGTCGGGGCCTGCGATCGCATGTGTGTACGAGGCTTAAGACAGAATTTCTTCATTTTGTCTTTGCTGAACAATGGCCATTGATATAAGAGAGCTTTCTGTACCAACGCTCTACAGAAGCAGCCTTCAAACTTTTAGGACTGGTTCCTTTTTTATGGATTGGTTCCATTGTTAGACAATTTCCCATGAACCAGCAAAAGCAACTCATACAATATAATGCATAAAACACTATACAATACGATTTGTGTGGCCCTGTATAAAATGAAATACAGACAGGTCCACGGCTCAGTGATTGGAGACTAATCTGTAGGACGTATTGTATCCATTTTTTTTTTGTACTGTATGACACTATATCAATGAGTTTATGGGGTTCATTCATAAATGTTTCTGCTGCTACAGAAATATGTCTGGGCCTCTGGGGTGATGATTCCTTCCCTGCTTATTGTCAAGTTCATCAGATTTTATGCACAAATGATTCCTAATGATGCATTGTCATAATCAAGAAGGATTCCTGATATGGCAGAGAACAAATGGCTGAACTTGGTGCTCAACAACAGATTTCCTACAATTTTCTAAATATTATAATTAGAATATTCTACTTTAGTTGTAATCTAGAAATCAAGCGAGTCTGATTTTAAATGTATAAGGAAATTATCAACAACAAAGCCAGGATTATACTTTTCCTGGCCACTTGCATTCATTTGATGTCTACCCTTAGTGACTACTAGCAGTCGTAGCTATTGTATGTACAGTAGTAATGGGAAACTTTATTGATTTTCTACACAGTCCATAATTTCCCCTGTATAAATGCAAAAGGTTTTATCATTTAAAAAGCACAACTATATATTTTGTTAGGGCTTTTTTCACTAATAAAAGGGCGTTTAGAATGAAAACACTTCATTTTTTTAATGGACTGGGGCTTTTTGCAGCCCCTGACTCTGTGTACATGGGGGGTAGCATTTTTGCAGATTGTGTCTTCCCATTGTCTACATCACGAACTACAGAGGGGTTTAGGTCCTCACCCTGGTTATATTAATAGGTGCAATAAGAGGAAGAAGGGGAAGGTGATTTTAATTGTCCATTGCACTGTATGTATTGTACTACACAATCTGTCCTAAAACAGGGCTCTCTTACACACACCTAACCAGAGTTCCCAGAGGAAACCCACGCAAACACAGGGAACATACAAACTCATTACAGAAGTAGCCAAGCGTGCATTGGCACCCATGACACATGGCTGCGTGTAGGCTAACCACTGAGCCAACATGCTGCCCATAAATGATTGGTGTACTGAGTATACTTGCTGCTTCACCAGGAAAGGTTATTCTTCCCACCAGGATATTTGAACTTT
Organism: Hymenochirus boettgeri; assembly: GCA_019447015.1. Classification (NCBI taxonomy): domain Eukaryota; kingdom Metazoa; phylum Chordata; class Amphibia; order Anura; family Pipidae; genus Hymenochirus; species Hymenochirus boettgeri. The sequence goes on from CM033475.1 coordinate 32,830,795, forward strand.
CTTTCCTCCAAAGACATAATTCAGCAACATCTGGTAATATATTTTAGTTTCGACAAACAGAAATATAATGTCCCGCACCCCAAACATTCACAAGGACATCTTGTTTCAGACACAAAGTTTTGATGGCCTAAACTGCCACTGAAATTTTGACCCAAAATTGAAGAAAATTGGACCTGTGAACCAAGAATTTTCACGGTTTCACAATTTTCAACCCACAGACAGAACAGAACCCAGCAAACTTATGCAACTTTATTCGCAAGAGCAAACCCATCCTTCAGCGATGTATGGCATACAGTATATAGAAATATACACATTCATCTCTGTCGTTGAATTAAATGAGGTCTCTGCAGTCGGTCTATTACCTGTGGAGTTCCTGTCTGCTAGCAAACATTCTGCTGCATGCAAAATACATATGTCAATTCTTTCCTAATTCCAGGATTCTGTAACTGTTTTATTGTGAGCGCTGTTCTATTATTAATAGATATAAATGAGTGAAGGCTTCATTACTTTTTGTTTCAGCCTGTTTTCGGTTTGTCACTATGGATGTTATTTGTAGTTCCCCTACGTACCTGGCTGAGGAATATGTTACCGCTATATAAATAATTAATCATTGCGGTTGATGCACATTATTGAAAGCAATGAGCTTTAGTGTTTAACTAAAATATATCCTTATATTGCAACAACTGTTTATTAGCAGTGTAAAATTCACAGCGTCAATACACAGTTCCCTGAGTTCATTATTAGTTGGTTGGCAAAACTAAATCTTCTTAGTAGACACTGCTTTGTGTGATGCACACTGTTCATTGTGTGTTTTGTATACCGTAAACAAAGAGTTTATGGGGAAAATCTGTCCCACTACCCCACGTTTGTATTATTTTATATAATTTTATTTCTGGAAGAACAACATATCTTAAGGGCGAATGTGGTCTCAGAACCCTAAATTGTTCGGAGATTGCAGTTGCTCTTATATGAAAGCAGGATTGAAAATAGAAATGTTTTTTAGCAAGGTCAATCTTAAATGGTCCTGATTAGTTTGATGAAGATGAAAGAAAACAAATAAGCATTAAGAGTTGTTTATATAAAGAAGCTATATCAGAGTTTTTAATTATAATATTCCTGTGCAAGTGGGAAGATCCTCTTCCTACCTCCCATTCTTACTACAGTATATATAAGTTTCTACTACTTTCAAGATGGCAATGCCCTGCTGAGGCTGAAATCTTTTTGCTCCTCCACCGACACAGTGAAATACCCCTAACAGAAAAGAAGGCAGGGGGCGGGTAGGTGAGAAGGATAAAAAGAGACACAGTAGCGGGTGGCCATTATTAAATATATAGATATAGCATTGATATAAGATACAAAAATGTGCCATAGTTTCAATCCAAACTTTGTATCCACACAGAGTGCAACTAGTGACCACATTTATTCAATACATACAAAAAATAGAAGCCTAGTGCACATCCAATTACTTTGTTTACATTTTACTTTACCATTGTATTACGACTTAAAGGGCATGTCCACCCCCAAAACTATAATCCCCCCAACTACTTGGCCCCACATGTTGTAGTCTAATCCTACCACCTCCATCCCAGCTCCAGGGTTCTCCTGTAGTCCCCCCCCAAAGTCCCAAAAACGGCCCACCAGAGGCTAGCAGAGTCCATATAGGACTCTGCCTCCTACCTGGCCTCCGGGAGAATTTTGGCATGCGTACTGCAGCCCTTCTCCCCCTCCCTCCTCTTCCCTCATTCCTCCCCCTGTCCCTCTCCCTCCCTCTCCCTCCCGATTTCCTCCCGCCATATCCCCTCCTCTCCCTCCCTCCCCCGATTCCCTCCCCTAGCGTAAATGTTTAACATATAAGATTCCCCAAGGGCTCCCAGCCCCAACCCTAGATTTGTATCTTTAGAAAGTGCTCCCCAAACTTTACTTACCTCTCCTCTTTCCTCCGGCGAAGTGAGCTGCCAGCAGCCGCGTCTGTGATTGGCTGAGCAGCAGCCAATCACAGACGCGGCGCCAGTCCCGCCCCTCTGCTTGCATTTACTTGCAAGCAGAGGGCCGGGAGCGCGGCGGAGGAAGAGGGGAGGTAAGTAGAGTTTGGGGGCTTTCTAAAGATACAAATCTAGCGGTTGGGGCTGGGAGCCCTTGGGGAATCTTATATAAAAAAAATTATTTGGTGTACAGACCCTTTAAAAAGCCTGCCCTTCTCTCTGGATAAATTAAAGCAATTAGTATAATAACTTGTCCAAATTATTTTAAGCCCAGCAACCACTTCACGGTTTGCTTTATTCTGCTGGGTCCTAACTTTTAACCTTTTTTACCTTAGTAACTTTTTACCTTCTTAGGAGATGTAATTCTCAAACTTTGTCTTTATATCAGTACCTGCGTTTTATGGGATAAAAGTCCCTGCTGCTCTTTCGCTTGCTTTCTTGGGACTAACTCTCCAGCTTTCAGTACTTAACACATGACCCACTGTGGGTGGAGTACATATTTCCCAGAGGCTTGGTCAAACCCCCAATGCAACAAGCAATATATATATAGAAATGGGATAGTATACATCCACGCAGAGTGCAACTAGGGACCAAATTCATTCAATACATACAAAAAATAGAAACCTAGTGCACATCCAATTACATTTTACTTTACCTTTGTATAGCAACTTAAAAAGCGATATTCAAATAAAACTAAGCTATAGTCAAATGAAATATATAAAAGATATATATAAAAAAAGAGAGAAAAATAAAATAAACTTTCAACACAATGTTTATGCACGTCCGTTTCAGCCAATAATCGTGTTGTATATGAGGCACGTTGTCAGCCAAAATGGTCGCTCGGTTGAAGATCCAGGCAGGCAATGATCCTCGACCAAACAGTCGTTTCAGATGACAATGCAATGAAACAGCCGTGAATACACATAATGCGCCACTGGTCAGCCCCTGCAATCTTACATGTCTATGAGGCTTAACTGAAACCTTACAAATTGTACTTGGTTGAAGAACGCACACTATTGAACTTCTTGCTTTTTAATATTTATTCAGTGACATGCTTGCACAACGTTTCGGGGAGTATCCCCTTCCTTATGGCAATTCAAAATCACAATAAATTCTGAAAAAGATCCATCAACCAATTTTACTGTTTATTTCCAGGTTCCGTATTTTGTACACTTGTTTTTGATTGATCAATGACCAATTTTAAACTAAAATAAATCAAACAATGTTTGTGTTTATTTGTCTTTATTGCTAACTTATTATTTTATCAGTCACAAATTGAACAATTTAGTTTTTTTCAAATCATCAACAAAACTTTGGCAGGACTGACCAATTGGAAGACACGCTCCTTGCAGGGTGTACTTTCCGTTGTGTTCAATACCGGGAAGTGGAGGGGGCGGGTCCAGAGCTGGCAGCAATGAGGTAAGACTCATTGGGTACTATGATCAGGAGAGGGGTGTGTATGTGTGTGTGCTGGTTTGACTTGGTGTTGGTTTGTGACTTATTGTCAAGGTACCTAGTTTATGAATAAAAACTAATTATAAATGTCGAAAATAAACACTGGGAATACCGTGAATAATTTCTCTCTAAACCTAGCACCAAGAAATATGGCTAAAATTTAAGTAACCTACCAGAACAACTAATTAAAATAATGTATCACATGCCACTCAAAATGGTTCCTATGCAAACACAGGAAAATCTTTGGCTCAACAGAGGAAAGTAGTACGTTCTGGTATTTGACAGACATGATCCTTCCAGATTCCTCTTCAACAAAAGTACAATTATACCCACCTCCCCCTCGCTCCTCTCCCTTTGGTTCTGAGCTGCTCTGACTTTGAGAACACAAACCAGATTTCTTTTCTTCCGCCAAACACAGTGGGTCAAGAAGAGGGCACTGTAACCTGTCACCCCTGACCCTGCCTTCCCTGACACTGAATCTTAGATCTATTCCCCATCTTAAAAGTTTTCCCAGGGTATTGGCTTCTTATCTGGTTAATAACAGACATCGGGTTTTATTATCGTCTTACTTACTTTTTAAAAAATGGTTCTCTTTAGCATATTTGCTAATTATGCTTCGGAACAGCTGTGTGTTATAAGATAGACAATGCCCAAAAAGGATTAAGAAGAGATAAGTGGCCTTGGTCTAATTTGCATGTCATTAACTAGAATGGTGTCTGCATTCTAACTACAATGAAAATGATCATGGAATAAAAAACGAGGTTATAAAGAGATGTTGTTGCGTCTCATACACTTTTAATAAGTGATTTTTCTAAAATAAAGAGACAAAGTTCCTTTTACTTAACAAAGTTAAAAGAAAGATCAGACCTGATGAGTTGGCAAGAACTTTTATTACTTGGTAACTGACAAATATGATTCATCTAGTTTTGGAACGTACGTTACTTCGTGTAGCAGATGTGGCTAACATCTGCTGGGTCCCCTGTCTCGAGTACCAACATTCTGCCTAATGGATGATTTAAAATATGTGACCACTAGCCCAGGGACTGATGCAAAGAAAGGAGTAAAGTTTTGTCAGTGATATTAAAAGGTTACCACCAAAGAGAAAACCTATTTACCTTTACCATCCCCCACCCCCAAACACCAAGACCAGCCCATATACAGACTAATCCCAATCGTGCGATTGTGATCGGTCCAATATTGCCCAACGATCGTACGATATTGCCCCTTTAAGCTGGGTACACACATCAAAGATCTTTGAAAGATGACTGGCAGAATCTGCAAGATCCTGTCTGACATTTTTCAAAGATCACCCTACAAACAGTCCAGAGCATTCTCCCTATGTAAAGCATAGGGAGAACCCTTGGGACAGCACTTTTCCCTCAGCCATGGGCAACTTCCTATACTTTAAGTACAGGGAGACAACCGCGAACGGGGGACATTTTTGAACAATCACGAGGCAAACAGTGAATGTTCATCGGCCTTGTGATTGTTTCTAAATGCACTACACACTAGAGATGGGCTAGAATTCGAACCCAAGTTCGACCTGAACTTTTAATAGTTCAAAAAAACTCGGACTCTTTAGAAGTTCATAGTTCGGTTTTTCCAAACTCACTGACATATTTTCAATAATAACCGACAATTCGATAACATTTTGTATCCCTCAAATGTATCTTTCAGTAACCCTCAAATGTAAGGGCTCGTTCAATTTGGTGATTACCCTCGAATGTTGCAGAATCATTGAATTCTCGAATCAGTAACCTTCGAATGTATCCTTGGATTTAGTTAACCCTCGAATGTAACCTTCGATTTAGACAACTCTAGAATGTATTGTGTGGTCCAATGTAGCTCTGGATTTCGGTAACCCTCGAATGTAACCTTTCGATTTAGACAACTCTAGAATGTATTGTGTGGTCCAATGTAGCTCTGATTATCTTTACCCTCCGAATGTAACCTTTCGATTTAGACAACTCTAGAATGTATTGTGTGGTCCAATGTAGCTCTAGATTTCGGTAACCCTCGAATGTAGTGTTCGATTTCAGTAACCCTTGAATGTTGCCTTTGATTTTGGTAACCTTCAAATGTATCGTTCGCTAACCCCCGAATGTATTGTTCGGTGACCCTTGAATGTAGCATTTGGTAACCCTCGAATGTAGCATGCTGAAACCCGACAATTGCCCGATCGAGTGGGGAAAGGTAGTGTTTATACAAATTTTGGTGTTGGTTATAGGTGCATGTTCCCCAGACCATTTCCCAGGTGCCCAGCCATTTACAGCAAGTTACCATTGTTATTTTATTCTAATTTTTTGAACTATTTTCTCTCATAGACTTTAATGGGTTTGTTTCCGAAATTCCGAACTTTTACTGAAGTTCGGAAGTTTGAAAATAAACCGAACTTCAGGAAAATCAGCCATCTCTACACCAGACCACCTCGGTCACAGACCTCAGATTGTCCTTATGACCCAGGCCCTTCAGGATAATCCAGTCAAGGACAAACCAGGGTAGTTGGGGGGTATGGAGATGGAAATAGAAACATTGAAAAATGATGAGGGATTATTGGGTCTCGTGATCTCATGGGTGCTACATAGAATAGAATTACACTTTTGCTAAAGTCAATATAGCCAGGAGGTGTCTATGTGCCTATTTATTTTAGATTAAGGACACTAGGTTATTTTGAGGAAGAATCACAAGTCTATGGTTTTTTTAAAAAAAAAATGAAAAATAGGTAAAAAGAGGAAAAAACTATTTAATAAAAATAAATTCATGTTTTATTATTATAAAATGAAATCATAGAGGAAGGGAAAGAGAGAGAGAGAGAGAGAGAGAAAAATCGGGGGCAGAAAGTATTTCAATAAGAGACTGGAAAATAATTAAAAAAGTGCCCAATGGAAAGGAACATCATTTCATAAAGTAAAATGCTTGTTCAGTGTTCAATTACAGCATAAACCAATAAAAACATTATTCAAAAAATGTTTGCTGATCATGTTTTTCCTTAAAACAATTTGTTCATTCTGGCTGCTTCACGGTTCTCTAGAACATTATCTTGAACATAACATAATTCTAGTCCCGGGATCATAAATGTTTTTATTTTATTATTGAAGTCGGGTGATAAAGGGTTTATGGTGAGAGAGTAGCAATTTTGAAAATGGCAGTAACAGCACTTTTTGACTTTGAATTCTATTTTTATCCCAGCATGCTGTAGGTTAGAATTAGTAATGAAATACTGATAATTATCATGTGTTTATTGCTTGCGTGGTGGTACTTCCTATGTGTAACTGACCATTGTGATTGGAAAGCATTATCTTGACAACAATGTTTTGACATAATGCCATATGTAAGTAACCATATTTAAACCAAATCAAAGCTATTTAAAGAAATGCTTCACTGATTAAAACAACATTTTGTATTAAAGGGTATGTCCACCCTTTAAAAAAAAACATATTGTAGGGCTTCCTCCCCAGCTATAATAGAATTATCAGAAACTCCCCCAATCTTTACTTACCTTCCTTCTATCCTCCGCCGCACTGCCCAGCCTTCTGCTGGCATGAAACTGCAAGCAGGGGGCCGGACCGGCAGCCGCTGGTTAGAACGCTGGTTGAGAGAGGTAAGGTAAGTAGAGTTCCGGGGACTTTCTGATAATTTTATTATAGCGGTTGGGGCTGGGGGGGCAAGCCCTACAATATAACCAGGGGGATTTACACTAGGGGGAGGGAGAGGAAAACGGGTGGGAGAGGGAGGGAGGGCTGAACTGCGCATGGCAAAATTCTCCCGGAGGAGAGACAGAAGGCAGAGCCACATATGGACTCTGCTAGGCTCCTGGTGGCAAGTTTTTGGGACTTTGGAGGGACATTACAGGAGAACCATTTGGAGCTGGGATGTAAGGTAAGGATTTTATTACACTACAGAGTGGGGCCAGTAGTGGGTTACATTATAGTTTTGGGGGTGGACATGCCCTTTAAATTGTACAATTCTTTGCATTCATGCACATGGTGGAGATAGGAGAGAATGTAGGAGTTGTAGGGATAGATGTAGGATAGTTGACAAGCCTTATTGCTAAACTTTGCTGCTTCTAGGATTTATTATTTATAATTCCCAGGGAATTATACAATTGAATACAGAAGTTATTTTATTCAGTGGTGTGTTACTTTAAACACAAATCATGGCTGACTTGTTGTGACATCATTTTTCTACAGTTCCAAAACATTTGCAAGATGTTGACTGCTTCTAATAAACTGGCAAACCCCGTGGTGCACACCCCTGACCCCCCCCAGATGCCAGGAGCTGTTAGATAAAATAGGATAGATGATGGTTTTATAGCATAGGCTTTTTAAAAGGGCATGTCTACCCATAAAACATAAAACTGCCTACTTGTCAGTTACCTGTCTCCAATTCCAACCGATGCATTCAGCACATTATTAGATGTATTACTAACCAAATATTTAAGGACTAGACATTAAGCCCACTACAATAACGGGCGCTAGAAGCACAGAGTGCCCCCTTAGTGTCCCAAGGCCAGAGTCCTCCACCATGTCCCAAGGCCAGAGTACCTTCTTAGTGTCCCAAGGCCAGATTCCCACCTCTGTCCAAGGCCAGGGGCCCCCTCTGTCCCAAATCCAGAGGCCTCCCTCTGTCCAAAATCCAGCCCACCCCTCTATCCCAAATCCAGGGCTCCCCCTCTGTCCCAAATCCAAGGCCCCCCTCTGTCCAAATCCAAGGGCCCACCATCTGTCCTGAATCCAGGGCCCCCCTCTGTCCCTAATCCAGGGGCCCCTGTCCCAAGCAACCTTACCTGCAGTCTGTTTAATTGCTGTTCTCCCTCCGTGTGTTTCCTGTGTTTCTCCCTCTAGTGGTGAGTCAATAGGAACTGCAGACACTCTCCCTCTAGTGCTGAGTCAGTAGGAAATGCAGAGACTCTTCCTCTAGTGGTGAGTCAATAGGAACTGCAGAGACTCTCCCTCTAGTGGTGAGTCCATAGGAACTGCAGTGACACACACACACGGACACAGGGACGCACACATAGAGGCATATTTATAAAGAATCGATAATATCGCAAAAAAATTACCGCCGCACATCGCGGCCGCGAAAATAGCGCTATCGCCGTATTTATAACGGCGAGCGGTATTCCCGCGATACCTATCGCGGCCGCGATGTGCTGCGGTAATTTTAAGCCCCTTCGCGGCGATACTGTATAGTATCGCCGCGAAGGGACTTAAAATCCCTTCCCGACGCTGCTCCTAGGAGGGGCAGGGGGGTGCGACCACCTGCTGCGGCCCCTTCCCGGCAGCCCCTCCTAGCCTCCCGTTCCGAGATTGCCGCGAACGGGGAACGGGTTGGGAGGGGCTGCTGGGAAGTAGCGGCGGCGGCGGGTGGTCGCCGCTGCCGCCGCGGGGGGTGTGGGTGGGGTGGGCGTGTCTCCCGGGGCGGGTGCGACCACCCGCCGCGGGTTGCCTGCCCATCCCCGCCGCGGGAGGTTAGTATCGGCTGACTTCACCTCCTTCAAGGTGGCGAAGTTAAACAGCCGATACTAGCCGAGCGAAACCAGTACCGCCGCTTTATAAATAGAAGCGGCGGTAACAGGTAAGTATCGGCGCGAAAGGTTAACTCTTCGTTAACTTTTCGCGGCCGTTTTCGGACCTTTATAAATCGCGGTAAACGCGATTTATGCGTTAATGTCCGCGAAAACGGCCGCGAAAAGTTAACGAACCTTTATAAATATGCCCCATAGGGTTTTATTATATATGATAATTATTTCCACATTCTGGCAGAGGAAGCTAGCTCCTCCCTCCATGCAGTCAATCAAGGCTGTGACTGCCAATGAGTGACTGCTCTTCCCCCTGCTGTCTCCTCTACATATGCTCAAATTTCTAAAAGCTCCTTGAGCAGTGGGAGGAGGTGTCCTCCTCTGCCAGAAAGGGAGAGAACGAGGGAAGTACTTTTCATTAAAAATCTGTTTAGAAATGCAAGCAATAAAGTACTAAAAATAGCAGTTGAGGTTAGGGGCAAATAATTGACCAGTGACAAGTTTTTTTGTGGATTTTCCCTTTAATTAAGGGGTGATACCATGTATTTAGCGACATTGGTTAGTATCTGTATGGACACTATACTGAAAAAATGGGTACATCTTATCCTTGAATGTGTTTAAGACCTGGCTGCCTAATCTACCTTAAAGGATCACTATACAGAAAAAATGACTTTGCCTCATCTAAATCTATAATTGAATACATGTAAGTAGCACTTTGAGTTGCGTGTGTTGCTGTATGCCTTCAGCACACATTTTGTTTAGAAGCAGTATCCCCCCTCCCTCTTTTAACCACTCCCACTTCCATCCGACCTGACTTTTTTCCCACATACCAACTGTCAAGCCTGCACACAGCATACAGCATTCCAACTGTCAAAAATCTGTCACCATTCCAGCTACAGTAAAACTACTCACAGAATATTAATATTGAGAGCAAGGAACATGATTGACAGATGAAATATAAGATGTTTTAGATTGGATATCTAAAGAAATAGGGGGTAGATCAACAAAAAAATGATACAGTGGTGGTTGGGAAGAATTATAGTTTCCAGTTATGGTCAATTTAAAATAACCTATTTTTCAGTATTGGTGCCCTTTAACGCCTGCTGTTTGCTTTTGCTAAAAATTCGATTTGCTACACTGGTTTTCAGCTATCATGTGACCATGTTTTTTTAGGCAAAATTAGTGAGAAGTTTTTGCTTTTAAGGTTCTGCCTGCATTAATAGGCTCCCCTTCTTAGCTGTGTCATTTTTTTTTTTTTTTTACTTGCCTGTCAACTGTCTATGCAGGTATTTCCTGTTTTTCCCAGTGTTAAGTCTTAAGGGAGCATGCTTCTTCCCTTAGGCGGTGGGGAGGAGATGTCAATCAACCTACTGGATGCAGGAAATTTGAACATTCACCGTAATATAATTTCTAACAGGCTGCAGCCAGGCATGTGATCTAGTGCTCATTTTAAAGGAAAGACTGCAGGCTTTCATTTAATCCTAACTTGTTCAGTTGTCCTTAAAATAGGATTAAGAAGCTCTTTAAATTGACATTTGTGTTCAAAGACATTTTTGCAGCAGTAATGTATTTCACAGCATCAAAGTCTTTGCAGTTTTTAATGGTTCTTTTCACTTTAACATTTCACATTTTTTACAACATTTCGTTGTTAATGCTGCAATGTTTACCGGTAAGAATTTGCCGAAAACAATACTTATTCTAGTAGTATTTTACTTATTTTTACTTATAAATATGCCCCATAGCCCTAAAAAGTAGGCTAATGTTAGATTAAAAGGCAGTATTTGGGCCCGGTGTCTCGTCCTGACTTTTAATTACTTTGTAAACTTTTATAGTGATGAGTCCCAGTTTCAAACCAATTTGGATTTACAACTTTTGGTTTTCAGAATTTTTGTTATTTCAAAATTCGAAACTTATGAAGGTTAAAAAAACTATAATCAAGGTCGTTATCGCAAAACTGATGGTTGAGAATTTGAAAATTGTGTTCTAAAGGTGAAAATGGCAGTTCTAAAAATCCAGTGGCCTTACAGCCATAGTAAGGGGGCGTGGGGAGGAGGTGGGATTTAACTGATGTCACCCAGGGGAGGCGGAGCTAGCATCTTAGAGGTTGGAGGGGCGGGGCTAGTGCATGTCTAGGGGGTTCCGGGGGGTGGTGGGGGGTGGAGGTGTGTGGCAGCCGAAAGGGGATGTGAAAGATTAAAGATCCCTCTCCATTACGGGAGTTTGGGGTGGTCTTGCAGGAGACCCCCCAAAGTGAAGGAAATTCAAGTGAGATGTGGAAGGGGTGGTATACCAGCAGCCAGTAAGGGAAAAGTTCTAAAGCTCTAAATAATAGATACATTCACCTGGTAGATGTAACAGAAGGTAAAATTGCAGTGAATTAGTAGCAGTAAATAGCTTTTTATTTATCAAATAGTCACAAACCTAAACAACCTATTCTGTGGGCTCATGTTAAGTCTAGTTATTTTCAGTGCAATTAAAAAATCTTTTTTAAAATGTGACAACCTGATGTCAGTACGAGAAGGAAACGAGAAGGCTTAGAGAACTCGTTATGATCATCAGGCATTAGATGTGAAGGTGGCTGGACAGATAAATGACAGAACTGAGAAGGGATGTTGGCCTGTTGTGGAAGTGGGAGGATGAGTGCTGCTATCGGGCACCTGTCTTCATTATAAATTCCCAGAGATCTCCATGTCCTACAGTGAATTGGTTTCAGTGAGCTTGCTAATGTGTCTTTCTTTGCCATTGTTTTGGAATGAGACACCCCCTTTCTGACACAGCTGGAAACACTGGGCTAAATGTCCTAGTCAGTTTGTCATCTAGTTCCTGAACTTGAGCAATGCAAATACTTTCATTTTTACAGTTTAACCCCTTCCTGCGCTTGGCACAGTGAGATACAAAGAAAGGATTTACTGCAATTGTTTTGTGATTAGTATAGGACCTATATAGCTGATAGTGGGATTTATCCTGAGCCCAATCTAAAGGAGCCAATATAAGCACCAATCTATGGCGTACAATCGCGTAATCGTACAATTGGCATTAGTCCGACAAAAATGTTTGCATTGGCCTAATAGGAAAAAAAACAGACTACAATCATGATCGCCATACATGAACCTGCGATGGTACGATATTGAAATATTCCAGGGATTGTATGGCCTCCTTTAGTAACCGCGGATCGTAGTGCCAGCGAAAAGTTTTTTTTCAACTTGCCGATACATAGAATTATAGTATGATTGTCACACTGTCTTTCGTACATGATACATGGTAAACAATATCATAAGACTGGGATCTTAGCATCTATGTCCACCATTAGGCAAACATGGTGGGTAGGGTACATCTTATCCTTGAATGTGTTTAAGACCTGGCTGCCAAATCCACCTTAAAGGGACACTATACTGAAAAAATTACTTTGCCTCATCTTAATCAATAATTGAATACATGTAAGTAGCACTTACCCTGATTTGTGTGTGTTGCTGCAAGCCTTCAATCCAGCACACATTTTGTTTAGGAGCAGTATCCCCCCCCCCCCTCTTTTAACCACTCCCACTTCCATCCGACCCCCCACAAACCAACTGTCAAGCCTGCACACAGGCTGTACACACCATACAGCATTCCAACTGTCAAAACTCTGTTACCATTCCAGCTACAGCAAAACTACTCGCAGAAGAATAGTTTTTGAGAGCAAGGAACTTGATTGACAGCTGAAATATAAGAAGTTTTAGATTGAATATCTAAATAAATAGGTGACAGATCAACAAAAAAAAATGATACAGTGGTGGTTGGGAAGAATTATAGTTTCCAGTTATGGTCAATGTAAAATTACCTATTTTTCGGCATAGATGCCCTTTAAATCTGTTCTAAACCCATGGAATACAAGGAGTTTGTATGTTCTCCCCGTGCTTGTGTGGGTTTCTTCTGGGCACTGAGTTTTCTCCAAAAATCATAAAGACATACAGTACTGATAGGCAGGGGTGTTCCTAGGATTTTTGGCACCTGAAACACAACTATTGAATACTGCCGCTGTAAAGCAGGCGTTACTTTGACATGAAGAGTGGGTGTAATTTCTGGAGGTGGGTGTGGTGTGCTGGCTGGTGAACTGGAGTGCTGACTTGACGCCTTTCTAGTGGAATCCAGGGGTGCGCCGTGAGCAATTGTTTCACATTGCTTCATGGTAGGAGCACCCCTGCTGATAGGTTGTATGTGTAAATAAAGTGATTAGGTTGTAAACTCTTTGGGGCAGGGCCTGATGTGAATTAACTAAATAATTAAATAACAAATACAATACAATACAAATTTGAGTGCTTTTTTTAGGGATGTGGTTCCCTGTGTAGTTTTAAAGGCATTCTGTATACTATATGTATATATACTAACTAACCTTTTTACCTTTTATGTATATACTTGGTTTGACATATGTGCCCTCCACATTTGGTTAAACCATTTTACCTTTTCCCTCCTACTCTCCTTCCCTATTGGTCCAAACCCACCTGTATTCCACTTTTCCATTTCATGTTTGTGTATATAGATGGTGCTTATTGTGGTGATATTTTAACTTCTGAGGAAGTGGTGTACAACCACGAAACGTGTTAAGCAGGAACCCACTTTTATTCTGTGGTGTTGTTTCACATCTGCCAATATGTTCAAATAAAGGCGTTTAAACACAGACTTCGTGAGTAGCCTGCATTGATTTTACCCCATCTCTGACACTACATTTGCTGAGTAGTTTTAAAGGGCCACTATACCCAACAAACAATTAGGCAAGTTTTCCTACCTCCCATGACTCCCATCCTACTATATTTTCAAAGTAATTGGCTTTAGAAGTTTAGCTTAGTAGTTAACTACTTGCTGAAAGTAACTACTTTCAGACTCCCTGGCTAAAGTTCAAAGAAATATTTGATAATAAATATTGTCAGGAATAAGGTAATTTATTTATCTGCCTGACACTTTGATACAGCCAGGGAGACTGAAATCTTCTAGTTTGTTATTAAACAAAAACAGAACAGGAGGTAGGCATACTGGCCCCTACCTATACCTTATAGAATTATAGATTCATTAGGGGAAAGTTTTTTTTTAGAAGCTACTGTGTAGTAAATCATATAGGGTAAATTGTAATTACTATAAGGATGATGCACAAAGAGCTGCAATTGCATTTCCTACTTCCTGATGTAATATGCCCATAGCTGCTCCCAGTGCATTGCGATTGGGTATTAATCTTTAACATGACAATGACGCCAGACAGGGTGTCTGAAACCCTTTAGAACCCCCAATAATTATTCACCTAAAATATTTGTTTCTAACTATTTTTGGCTAATTTACTGAGTAAAAACTGCAAACAACTGTATCAGGACAAAGAGTTAAGCCACTAGATGGCACTAGTTTTCTATGAAGGTAATTGTGCCATTATTTTTCTCTTAGGACCATTTTATGTGTGTGTATTCAATTAGATTGTAAGTTCTCTGGGACAGGAACCTCTCTTCTTATGTCTTAAAAGGCATGCCCACCCCTAAAACTAAAATTTGCCCCACTGTGTAATGTTCAAAAATGTTTATCTTTCTCCTCAGCTCCTTATGGTTCTCCTGTGGTGCTTGTTTAAAGTCCAGGAAAGTGAGTAGAAACGGTCTGTGTGTAGTGCAGTGAAGATTTGCTGTAGTGTAGGGACTACACAGAGATGTTTAGACCTTTTTGATCCTTCATCACAATTCACAAGAAAGAAGTTTTCGAACAAGTTTGAAACATGTTCTAAATCTTATTAATAATGCACTATTCTGTTTTGCTTGTGTCTTCTGCATATCTTCCTGTTGAAGAATATTTTTTCAAACTTTTCATACTGTAGACTGGTGATACTAAATGTGTGGCCCCCAGAAGACTCTGCAGTTGGCGTTTTTGTATAAGAGTGTTACACAAAAGGTCTGTGTTGCTTGCCACATTGCTGTAGCACCCTGCGTTTGTGTCTCTTGCCACGGATGGGATGAGTGTGCATGAACTTTTCCTGTTCTGGATTATGGAGGAAGTTAAAAATAACAAACCTGTACACCTTTTTATTAGAGATGGCCAAACATCCTAAAGTTCAGTTCGTTTTTGAACTTTCGAACTTCAGTAAAAGTTCAATTGTTCGAAAATTGACCCATTAAAGTCAAAAGGGACAAATAGTTTTTTCTGTTAAAATAGCAATGGTAACTTACTGTACATGGCTCTGGGACCTGGGAAATGGTCTGAGGAACACTTTCATATCACCAAAACTTGTTTAAATACTAACTTTCCTCATGATCAAGCTATTTTCTAGCCTCCGCATTGAATTTTTGAGGGTTCCCGAAATAAATGAATGTATTTGAGGCTTATCGAACGCCACATTTGAGGGTTATAGTCAGATTTGAGAGTTAGCAAATGTCACATTCGAGGGTTATCGCCCAATTCGAACCTGAACCTGTTCATGTAAAAAGAAAATTAAAAATTTAGATTTGTAGAATGGTTCTTAACTTTTCTTAATTGCCAACATTTTACTCAATTAGAATAAAACTCAATGGGCTGTGGGCAATGTTCCCTCTAATTTTTTTATTGACTACACACAAACATGCAGTTTATCCTCAGCGCAGATACAAAATAAAATGTTTGTATCCTACATTCTATAATGACCAGATTTTTGTTTTAATATTATTTTATAATAGTTATTATATTTTATAACCTTTGTGTGCATCCTGTTCTGTAAACTAACCGCTAGGAATAAACAATCACTGAACATATCTCAGTTTGTGATTACCAGCAAGGTAACACAGGCATCTGCCTAGGGACACGCTAATGAAGAGGATAATGAAGGGGATACGCTGGGGCTTATCTTTTCTAATTTTCAAAAAATTTAAAAAAAACCGATACAGTAAATTAATGTAAATGGCTCTGGGACCTCAGAAATGATCTGGGGAACAGACAATCAGATTCGTTCTAAAACAATCTTATTGGTTAGTATACCAATCAGATTTTTTTTTAAATAATTTGATTGTATCCAAACAGAATTGGAGACAGTGTGGACTGACCTTAAGAGGCAGAGGCCTCATTTATAAGATTTACGATCCTCATAGAATAACGTTGCAGTAGTTTACTACCGCATGGTATTCTACAACCGAATGTTTGTTATTTAACGACTGTTTAGCGTAAATGTACAACCGAAACCATTCATTTTTAAATAGGGCCCCATGACCGCTAAATTTGCCCAAAGGACTTAAAGGGGGGTTAGTCCTTAAAAAGACTGGGTCCCAAATTGTGTGAATACAGGGGAGGTTAACAACAAGTGCTAGTCCACCACACTGAAATTCACAAACAGAAAGCTCAAAAAGCAGAAAACACCTCTATCCTCCTCTAACTCCTACACTGTTAGGTCTCCAGTAAACTCACTTTAACACACTGACAAAATGGTGCCTATCTAGCTGCCTTTTATACCCAGGGGGTTGGTTCTGATAGAAATAGCTGCCATTGGTGAATTTGGGACATGAAGAGCCTCAAAAATTAGTGAATATTTGAAATTTTGAAAATGCAAGAATTTTTGAATGCGGTTTCAGAAAGCCCAGAAAGTGGAATTCCAGAAAATCTGTAGATTCGTGGATCTCGGAGATCCGCTGCAGAACTGGGTTCGGATCCACGATCCAGTCCATCTCTAGTTAGTATACCAACCAGATTTTTTCTGAAAGAATGTGATTGTATCCAATTCTGACTGGAAAAGAATGTGATTAGTTAGTATACTAATTTTCTTTCCGAAAGAATCTGATTTTCTGTTCCCTAGATCATTTCCCAGGTCCCAGAGCCATTTACAGTAAGTTACTGTATCATTTTTACAAAATGTAAAAAAATTCCCTGAAAATTTAAATTTTTTTAAATTCTCGAATGCGGTTCGGAAAGAGAGTGTAATTCCAGAAGATCCACTGCGAAACTGGGTTTAGATTCAAGATCCGGCCATCTCTACTCTGAACGTTTGCTGCGTCCACTTAAAACTATTTAAGCTTTTTATGAGTTTGCACATGTGCAGACAAGGTGGCACGGAGAATAGCAGTCAGTCATTGGCCGTGATGTTGTTGGTTATTGCGACGAATGATTGCTGTTGCGCAGATAAACCCAGAGGCAGTAAGCAATTTCTGCAGTCACTTTTGACTTTCAATTGTAATCCCTTTTTCCTTTAGGGGTTAAGGAAATACTTGAATTCAGTTTTTAGTATAGGGGTAAAAATGCCCTTTAACTGCACAGGTATATCTCTAGTTGGGAAGTTTTTAATAAGGCAAGAAATCATCAGTTTTATTTTTCCACAATATGAGTAATTCTAACAAATTTACTTTATTTATAAAAACTATAGTTGAACTATGAAGACAAATGTCAAACATTATTATTCCAATGGGCTATGACCTACATGTAATGATAACAGGTTTGTATTAAAAGAAACTTTTACTGAGCTTCCAGAATTTCCAACCTGTCTGTAGGGAGGTAAGTAAAATTCTCTACATATAGAACGTCATTCATCTTTGCTTTGTGTGGCAGCCCCAGGCAAGGAATTACGTTTGTTAGCTCTTTGCTTTATTATAACCATGGCTGTAGCACCTGCTTTTATTCCAATGAATTTTGGCTGTTGTTAAGGCAACTCTATTCACACCAAGTTAACAGCTGCATCCTAATAGGGAGAGGGCGCACCTCCATGTGCTTAGATACTGTACAGGTTACAGAACAACTGTATTCAAGGAAAAAAATCAATAAATGAGTCATTTAAGTTTTAGTAAAAGTTTTTGAATTATTTTTTAATAAAAAAAGGAACTAGAATTGTTGGGACAGAATGGGAAGAAGATTGAATCAATGAGCAGGGCAAATACAAGTAAAACTAGAAAATAAAAGGTATCTTTCATTTCTTTCTGTTAGTTCTGTACAGAACGGGAGGGATAACTGAAAAGAAAGAGCATTTGGTAAGATCTCTTTTTATCATGCTAAGAGGAGGTTTAGTGTTCAAGATGTGAGAACCACATCAGTAGGTATGATGAGCTAGCAGGGTAGAGGGGGGAGAGCTTTGCTAAGTGAGATGAGGAAGGAGGAGACTGCCTGCCTTGCTACTGAGCAGTGAATTCACATTCTGCACTCTTTCCTTCACAGCAGAGCGGCATGCAGGACTCCTGCCCTAACTGCTATTTGGATGTTAGAATCACTGTCAGTACTGGAGATTTCTGTTATAAGGGAAAGGAAAGCCTTTTGCGTCCTCAGTTCAACCACATTGTGTGGGAGACCAAATCTCTCTGCAGTTGGATGTATAAGATGTAGGATGCTCCCTATTTCAAGAATCAAGCAACAGCCCTTTTTTTGGCCAGTCAACGCAGAACCTTCTCCCTGGATTTGTACGATCCCAGATACACCTGGTGTTTTTCGGATAGGTGCTGTTCCCCCTCCTTTTATTGTGTCTCACCCATCGCCTTTGCTACAGGGGGTACCTGCATGGCAAGTTGCCTGTGATCCTTATCTTCCTTTGATGTCAGTACCCTCTGCAGCAGATCCTGTTGTGCATCATTTTCAGCTGGCAAACGGGCAGGTAATTTCCTTTAGCCTGAATTTTGCATGATTCAAACATGACATTTAAATCATGGACAACTAATCTAATAGTATCAAAGGTGTCTGTGATTGTAGTAATAATTATCCACTTACATTAAAGAAATATATACCTGCATAACTTACATTAGAGAAACATATACCTGCATAACTTACATTAGAGAAACATATACCTGCATAACTTACATTAGGGAAACATATACCTGCATAACTTACATTAGAGAAACATATACCTGCATAACTTACATTAGGAAACAACATACCTGCAGTAACTTACATAGGAACATATACCTGCATAACTTACATTAGAGAAACATGTACCTGTATAACTTATATTAGTGAAACATATACCTGCATAACTTACCTTAGGAAAACATGTACCTGATAACTTAATAGTGTGAAACATAATACCTGCAGACTTACATTAGAGAAACATATACCTGCATAACTTATATTATGGTATAACTTTTAGATTTAAGAAATGTAAGCATCACGTCATTAAACTGGATTTTATCAGGTTGGTCAATAATGACATGAAATCAAAGTAAACAGAAATTCTGCAGTCATAGATAGTTAGAAATTAAATTTGTAAATTGTTTTCTTTAATGCGATTTTCTAAACATTCTGAGCATTGTATATCAAATATTCTTAAAGTTTCTATCATAGCCAACCAACTAAAATTAATTCATATTAATAACATGTTCAGCCCCAAATAAGTTGATAGTGTGTTAATAATTTGTGAAAAAACTGCTTATAGATTCAGTTAACAAACGTTCAAACAAAATAAATTTTTAGAGCCAATGATTAGAATAATTTCCTTGCAGGTGTTTGCAGTGGTGTCTATACAGCTGCTAATTGCAATGCAATCAGTTGTTCATCAAAACATGTAATGAACCTTTATCAAAATAATGGATAAATAAAGTGCACTTTTCCGGGTTTTTCTAATAAATATATCCTACTTTTTATTTTAAATGTATATTTCTTAAATTTACCTTATTTTATATTTAATACTGCAGGTTTTTTGGTCTTTGAAATGGTATATTTTTTTTTAAATAAATAAGTTGATGTTGGAGGTGTCATAATAGGAAACTACCACTAGAGGTGTCTACTGTCACAGGTTTTGTTTCTTTATATAATAACCAAATAAACATATATCGCAAGATACTCTGGTAATTCTTCCTTTTTTATTGATTTTAACTTTTTAAGATCCTTACAGAATTGTTGAATTTTGGATTACCATAGCAGATTTTGCTTTCCTGTTGTGATAGCATATAAACAAAATGATTAAAATATCTTAAGGATAACTACAATTATTCCATCTTAACTGCGCACTAATTTATAATATAAGTGTTATTACGCATGATGTTTTTTTAAGCAGTGTAATAATTAAAGCACACGAATGGTAGCCACCCTTTTCTTATCACGCTTGCTTGCACTCAGCCAGTAGCCCAATGGGAGACCTAATGTACATACAATGGCTGAGACACAGTTATGTTCACTGACTGTTCCAAAGTGTAAATCTGACCATGACAACTCACTAACCAATAGGAAAGTATCAACAAAGTAAACAACGCTTAGTCAAATTCATTTAATGTTTCTCTTCTGCAAACTAGTGATTCTTAAAATGTTGCGCCAAGGGGAATTGTGATAGCCAAGGGACAAAAATCTATGTTTCCAAACAAAGAAAACACACTAATGTTTTATTTTCTGCTAAACTGCCCTGAATGCACTGTAATAAGAATTTGAACCCTACGTCTTCTATTAATGGTAGATTTTAGTCCAACTAAAAAAATTTTCAGTATTTAGAGACTTTTCCTAATTAGAAATGAACAAAACTGGCGAGTTTCGTTCCAATAGCGATTCCGTGGAACCTATTGAAGTTCCGAAAATCCAATTGAATCAAAATTTTTTAAATTTTTGATTGCAGTTTTGAATTTCCAATAGACTTTTTAAATTTTCTATAGAAATTTTCCAAAGTTTAGATTTTTGCATTTTTGATTTTAAAAATTTGTGATGAAAAGTTGTGAAAATTTAGAAAAATCTGCGGATCCACAAATTTTTGAAAATCGCCAGTTCCAAATCGAAACCAGGTTCATAGCGAAAGTGTGATTCATCACCAGCACTAATGGGAATTGTAGTGTTTTCTCAGTTCCTGTACTGTAATTGACAGTAGCTCTAGATACTCTTTAATGTAGAGCAGGTTAAACTTTGTATGTATCTAGGTCAACATCATATGCCCCTGATAAAAGGGGTTATTGCATGGGGGTAGATAGTAATGTTGCAGAACTGCTTTCACTTTTAAGTAGGTAAAGCATATCCTGGAACAGATTTGTTCAATGTCGCAAGAAGCAAGAATATTGATTAATCACAGGATTGAATCCGGTGGACCCTTCATTGCTAATCATTTGTTTAAATGAACACACATTTATCAGATGATGAGTTTGTTATAAAATCATACATGATAGAAAAATAATTGGTATATTTTGTAGTAAAGTGGGAGAAGGATTTTCAATGTGTAGAACATTAAATTATATGAAGCTAAATTAAAAAGTCTGTTTTTAAAATTTAACCCATATAGAAAACAACCTTTTTTCTAAACATGCCTAATTATGATTTATGTATCTTTTTTTCAGTGGGTGGGGGCACATTCCCCAGGTTTTGGATATTCACCAACTTCGAGAATAGAGTTAATTCCAGTTCTTCCACATGTGTACACTACTACTATTTCTCCTCATGCTGGAAAGTGTTGGGTTGAAAAGAAAAGGCCCAATTGTAAGGTAATACAATGTATTTTATATTCATGGGACTAGACTAGTTGTGAATGTCTTACATTTTAACTGACCATAAAGGATCTTGCTTAATCAGTAGCGTACAGCATCTAAGTACGGTAATCCATCTTTATTTTCTATTCCACTGTCCCATTATCCTTTCAAACTTAACGGTACTCCGCCACTTTGGTGTAAAAAACTTAATATTCAGATACTTGTAACATAGAGTATTTGATACATTCAATTTTAGGGACATCCCACCAACCAATCACCAAACAGCACTAAATAACAAAGGGTACAGAACATCATTGAAACTTATGGAGTTGCTACATTCTTGTTGCTTCTCATTCACCCAGAATGGTATATCTGTTGTATTCAGTTACATCAATGGTTATTGAAGTTTATTTCTTGAAGAAGTTTCGCTAGTCATCCAACTAGATTTCAATTTAGAATGACTTCTATAAGAATCTAGTCATCTGAAAGCCAGTTGGATGGCCTGCAAAATATCTTCAAGAACTAAACTTCAAGTCCAGTTGATATAACTGAATACAACAGATATATGGAGTTGCATAATTTTTTTGGAAATGCAAACACACAATGATGTACAATGCTGGTTTGACACCATATCCTGGGCGTTCCTATAAAACCTCTTACCAACAATGCATTGCATTCAAAATGTCTCTAAAACCTGTCTGTCATATGCTAATTGGGACTTGATGCCTATGTTTCATGCCCCCTTCACGTTTAAAATTTGTTTCAGGTGTCAAAAACCCTAGGAACACCCCTGCATACACATATTAAAAATTACAAGCCCTGTTCTGCCATTGCAGTTCTGGTTCAGGTTTCTGCCCCTTTTCTCAGCCGCTGCACACTCAATAAGACATTTATATTTGGACCGGCCAGAGGAGGTTTGCATATTAATAATGTACATGGTCTACAATACGGTTTTGACACCTTACCCTGGGCAATTCCTATCACACCTCTTAGCCACTATGCAATCATACCTTGCATTCAGAAGGTCCCTAACACTTGGCTGCGATATGCTAATTGGGACTTTCCAGGGTACTTCATTGCCAACAGATTCTTGTACAAGTCATTCTGAATTGAGAAAGCCAGTCGGATGACTAGCGAAACGTCTTCAAGAACTACATTTCAAGTCCAGTTGACTTAAAAACAGTTTATCGTAAAAACTATAATATTGTTACGGCCAGTTAACTGAATACAACAGATATACCATGACCTAAATGATTGAGAAACTTCACAAGTGTGAACACACAACAATTAATATAAAGGGTGAACTATAAGCAGTAAAGCAATGAAAACAAAGTAAACACCAGGGAACTATAAATTGGACATAAACAGTGAAAATAATTAGCAATATACAGGCAAGGTACAAGGGAAAGGATAAGTGAGAATGGAACAAACCTATTCCTTATAATGGCTAAGGAATCCCATGTCCAACCACAGAATGCTGAGAGTTGTGTTCCATCATTTGGAGGCCTGCCGGATCCCCGCTCTGTTTCTTTAGAGAGTAATTTTCAAATCTGTAGCTTTAGAGTTTATGTAAAAGGGTTTTAATGTCTATTAATGTCTATGACTGATATGTATTTATCAATGTATTGATAAATATTCAAAAACACATAACGGGGGACATTTTAAAAAATGTTTGTGTAGAACACTTCCAAAAACCTATAAAGTCCCATATCAAGTCGTTAATTAGTCAGTGTAGAATGCTAGAGAGAATGTGCTTAAATTGTGGGAAATGTGTCCAGTGTCCCAGTATCCGGTATAGTTTATCCTACATTCTATTAAAATACAAATTCAATGCAATATACAGTATTTACCTAGTACCTAAACAGAAAGAGACTACAATGGATTTTCTAAAAAGGGAAGAAAATAAATACATATAACAGTTCTTCTGGCTAGAGACGTTATTCTTCATATTGCATAGACCAGCCCATTTATAATATCTGAGTAATCTTTCTGTACGTATTTATGAATGTAATTCCTTCCACATGTTCCCTTGTATGAATCTGCTATGTTGGTAAATTGTACAGAGCTTGGCTAAGGACCTAATCCAATTTTGTATTCCCCAACACTCCCCTTTAAAAGGGACATGCGTAAAAAGAAAATAACAGAGAAAAGCTAATGACGTGAATATTATTTCTGTGCAATGCATTTTTTATTAGCATCACTCTTTAAAGGGAAATGGTGGAAAGTAAGTCAGGTGTCTGGGGAATCAACCTTTGCCATAAAAGTCTAATTTACTCTATGATTTTCCTTGTTTCGCAGCCTGTTTTGAAACCAAAGCATGAAATACAGTATTTTGAAAAGAAACAATGTTTGTCTGTACGTAGAAAATTGGTCAGTTAAACCTCCTCTGCATCATTTGCTACCTAACAAGGCCTGTATGTAAACAGGAGATTACTCTATTGCAGAGATGCCCAACCTTTAGAATTAGAAGAAACACATTGTTGACCCTAATAAGACCCTTAACCTTCCTGACAACAGAAAGGCAGCAAGTGACCTCAAATGGGTTAAATATGCTACATTGTTCCACAGTTACTTTTTTGATTCTGTTGTATCTAAATATATGAAGCACATCATTTAGAAAAAAGCCTTTTCGTCACATTAACTAAAATGCAAAGATTTTTTTTAATAATAGTTACCTGATGACAGGGGCACCGCAAGTATACATTGATATAAATGTAAGTCTTACTTTGCTTTCTAAAGACTCATCAGTAAGGGGGTTATCCTACTGCATTGTATCTTGGAACATAGCCGAGATAGGAAGCATTTATAATCTACAGCTCTTACAGTAAAGCAATTTCTGTTGCTGAAGGCTCCGCACACAGTTTACCCACAGACAGTAAGTGTAGGAGAGAAAAAAAAATCAATGTCCAGTCGAGTCCACTTAAGTTGTTCATAAAAATGCCTTGCAAGAGGTCTTACTGTAAATAATATTGTGTATTGTTTCTTTGGCTATGTCAATCTAATAATAGAGAAATAACTCAGTGCCATAGTTTTTACCAACCAAGAGGCAACTCTACAGACCCTTGATTGAATATACCATTATAACTGCAAGGACTTGTCAGTGATAAAATCAAGTACAGACTGTGCGATGCTATTTTATGAAAGTGGTTTTCTATTTATTCTGCCATTGCCTTTATCCAAAGACAGACACAGATCTTTAAATTTTTAGGTCTAAATAAGAAATCATGGGCACCATAGAAAATATTATCCCTAGTGGCATGAAATATAGCTACAATAAAATCCAATGACATCTACTGTATGATATATAAATATTGGGTATACAGTTTAATCAATTTATACTTATGGTCAGTGAATCTGGAATTTAAACCTTGTATACTATCAGGGTTATTCAATAAAAGTTCTTATTGTTTAAAATGGTGCTAATTTTGCCCCAACCAATCAGATGTTAGCTTTCAAATGTTAAATAATATCTAATTGGTTGGGGCAAAATTAGCACCATTTTAAACAATAAGAACTTTTATTGAATAACCCTGATAGTGGTAATTTTTAAAGGACAACTACACTGTAACTTTTTAAAAATGAAAATTCAGGATGATTATTCCTATCTCCCAATTAAATTTTGTTTAAAAGCACCAGGATGTACAATTTTCATTTGCGAGGATAGTGTACTGGGTTTTTACTGTATTAGAGATAGTGCTGAAGACAGAAACAACATTGGGATGTAGTAATGATCAATCCTTTAAAAGGCTTTGGTGTTATGGGCATTGAAAAGAAAGAGGCATTTTAACAAGAAAGGCAGCTAAACAAGGTTGGTATGTTGGTGTTGTGTATTTAGTAGGGACAGTTTTGTTGGTACCATGCAAAATGCATCCTGCCACATGTATAGGCAGTCGTTCCAGGGGACCTATGTCTGTATCAGGTGTGAGTACAGAGCAGGATTATCCACAAGGCAACCCTAGACACCTGCCAAGGGCCCAGGAAACCTCTGGGGGCCCAGCTTCAGAAGCCGTAACAATATTTAAAAAAATTTATGATATACTTAGCAAAAAAAGGGGGCCCTAAATGATGGCCCTGCCTAGGGCCCCATATGATCTTAATCCATCTCTGTGCGAGTGGGTTGCCCATTTGGAATCTAAGGTTGAGAATATAAGAGGGGCACTTGTAACAATGCAGGGCTCAGCAAACCTGTTGGGATAGCAGCCACTGGCTGGGGCCAGTATAGAGGGGGGTGAAAATGGGGCAGGGGAGGTTGAGTCGGAAGGTAGTTTTGCAAGGGTAAATAGGGGAAGTGGGGTTACAAAAGAATAGGGTCGCTTCTTCCCAACTAGTCCATCCCAACAGATTTGACATCTTAGGTAGTGAAGTGGAGTAGGTCAGCTCAGAAGTAGCATGTACTATGTATGAAGCTGGCTGATTCCTTGATTACCCAGGGGATTGTCATCTCTCATACAAGGTAGGGAGAACTTAGGGTCAGGAGGTTAGCCAGGTGAATAGGGTTATTTGCCACCAAGACCCTACATGAGACATGTGGTAGATTGTGTAAAAATATTAATGGGTGGAATTTGAACTGACGCAGCATTTCTTGGTTCACATTGGAGCCAATGACAAAGTTAGGAGAGGAGAGGTCCCTAAAATTTTCTTCTGAGAACTAGGGGCCAAGTTAAAGGCAATGACCTCCAGGGCATTATTTTCTAAAATTCTACTACAGCCACGTGCTAATGTGTGTTAGGGAGACAACAGGAGCTTAGTAGTATCAATGGCTCTGCGGTTGATGTAAGAAGGAGGGGTTTGCGTTTTTAGGGAGGTGGGTAAGACTTTTCTGGGGTGGGTTGCACCTCACTGATAGTGATGCAGCTGTTTTGGGGGAGAAGATGGTTAGAGAGTTGGAGGAAGTTTTTAATTCTTATTTAATTCTCATGACTGTAAATTTAGAAGGATACTCATTTTTAATGCATGATAGAGAAAATTGGGAAGGGAGGGGGGTATGAATCTGTTAACAAGAGTTTAAAGGGAAATTTGAAAGAACAGAAAACTGTCGGTACTGATGTTAAAGCAAAAGGTGGAATCAACAGGAAGGGGGTTAAATTTAATGTTGGTGTCTGCTACAAGTCACCATATGCTAGCAAGGAGGAAGTGAGTAAGCTTCATATGCAGATGGCAAGGGATGCAAGTTTGGGGCATGTTCCGATGGGTAATTACCCTGCCATTGATTAGATTAGTGCAAAGGCCAACACAGTAAAGGGTGATGGGTTCTTAAATTTGCAACATGAACATTTTCTCTCACAGGTGGTTCCTACTAGAAAAAGTGCTCTGTTGGATCAGGTAATTTCCAACAACACAGAAGGTTTTATAGATATGAAGGTAACTGGAACCTTAGGGAATAGTAACCATGAAATATTGCCATTTAGTGTACCATAAATACTCGAGTATAAACCCACCCGAGTATAAGCCGAGATACCTGTTTTACCTGAAAAATAAGGAAAAACTGATTGACTCGAATATAAAAAGGTAGAAATTATGACCACTACTGCCTTCTGATTCTGCATTGTTTTGAGGCTCAAGTTGCCTTTTAAATGGATAGCAGAACTCACATACAGATGTTTGCAAACTACAACTCCTAGCAACTAAAGCATGCTGGGAGTTGTAGTTTCCAAACACCTGTATGGGAAATCTGCTGTCCATTTAAAGGGCAACTTAAGCCTCACAACAATACAAAATAAGAAGACAATCTTTTCAACAATAGATTCCATTCTTCTTCTGATTCTTTATTGTTTTGAGGCTTAAGTTGCCCTCAAATGAGAGCCCCCCCCAGTTGCAGTCCTT
This sequence comes from Hymenochirus boettgeri, assembly GCA_019447015.1. Classification (NCBI taxonomy): domain Eukaryota; kingdom Metazoa; phylum Chordata; class Amphibia; order Anura; family Pipidae; genus Hymenochirus; species Hymenochirus boettgeri. The sequence continues at coordinate 32,857,893 of CM033475.1, forward strand.
ACCGGCATCAATGTAGCTCACAGACTCCTAATCTGGCTTCCGCACACTGCATAAGTACTGTTGATATGCCAACTGACGTCACTGCTCCGCGCCTCTCACCGCCCAGCGCCAAGTAGTGACGTCAGCTGGCAAATCAACAGTACTTGCGCAGCGTGCGGCAGCCAGATTTGGAGTCTGTGAGCTACATTGATGCCGGTAAGGACCTTGACTCGAGTAGAAGCCGAGGTAAGATAAGTTTTGTTTTAAAACCTGAAAACCTCGGCTCATACTTATAACGGTATTTTTCCCTGGCTATGATACATTACTAGGTTATATCGTAATATAATAACCATATAATAACCATATGATAACCTAGTAATATATTATCCATATAATGTAGTGGATAGTGTACTGGTTAAAGGCTCCACCTTTGACATGGGAGACCAGGGTTCGAATCCTGGCTGGGGGCACCTATACAAATTTTGGATTATTATAATACCCTAGTAGTATAATAACAATATAATAACCTAGTGATATTATAACCATATAATACCCTAGTAATATAATATTGTTATATTACTAGGTTATCATATGGTTATTATATTACCAGGTTATTATTATAATACCCATATAATAACCTAGTAATATAATAACTAGATAATAACCTAGAAATATAATAACAATATGATAACCTAGTAATATAATAATATTATATTACTAGGGTATTATATGGTTATTATATTACTAGATTATTAAATGGTTATTATATTACTAGGGTATTATAATAATCCAAACATTTTTATAGCTGCTCCAAGCCAGGATTTGAACCCTGGTCTCCCATGTCAAAGGTGGTGCCTTTAACCACTACACTATCCAACCCTTCATTCGCTAAGCCTAGGAAGGACCGTTCGCTAACAGTAATGATCGATGTATCTTCGAATGTAGCTTGCGCAAAACCCGACAATTGCCCGTCTGACTTTAGGAAGTGTTTTAACAAGTTTTGGAGACAGTGACATGTTCCCCAGACCATTTCCCAGGTGCCACAGCCATTTACAGTAAGTTACCATTGTTAGTTTAGCTGTAAATCCCTCGGATTTTTCGAATTATCACTCCCCCATTGACTGTAATGGGACCTAATTCGAACTTTCTCTGAAGTTCGAAAGTTCGAAAACAGACAAACTTTATATAGTTTGCCCATCTCTAGTCCCAAATAGTTTTTCGCTGTGAGAACGGTAAAACTTTAGAACTGTCTTCCATTGGACGTGGTGATGGCCGCAGGATGAGTTTCTAAAAATAAAGACTGTTGCATGTTACTGGTGTTAATACATAAAGTTGGAGTTGATCAGTTATTTCCGATTTCCAGCCTTTTTTTTGCTTTCCTCTGGATCAAGGTAGGAAATGTGAGTATTGTTGAGTTGTTGGTCTCGATGGACATACTGTATGTCTTTATTCAAGTGGTGGGCATACACTCTTTAAGCTTATAATGAGTAATGAAAATATCTTTACCTTCAAATTCACATTTTAAGGCTTTGAAGCAATATTTCAACACTGAGCTTTGATTATAACTGACATGAAGTATATATGCCCTTTTGTAAGCTTTTAGTAACTGATGGAGCTGCCAGTTTGGGTAAATACTACTGTATTTACCCGATACACTGGACCAGCCGATAGTATTGTTACCCATATCAATTGTGTATTAAATCAAAATTTGTGGCTTACAATTTTTAAAGTGTATGTCCACCAGTTACGTATCTGCCCGCAACCCACTGTTATTTATACCAGTTTATTATTTACATCTGTAACCAGATATTTAATGATAAGTTCTGTTCCTTTCTGGCAAAAGTATCTACCTCCTCCCTCTGCTCAATGAGCTTTTCATAAAATAGTATGTGAAATAGCAGTCAAGCGTTGTCTGTGATGTCAGTTGCCAAAGCCTTGATTGACTGCATGGAGGGAGGGGCCTGCTTACTCTGCCAGAATGGAGACAATAATTATCCTTATAAGGTATGGACATTTTTTCTATAGTGTAGGACACCCCATCTCACCCACAATCGCCAATTTACTTTTGGTTACCCCCTCAATACTTAGGTGGGACCCTCTGTATGCCCTGACATCTCATCTGTGCTGTATCATTGTTGTTACATATAGAGAAATGGCGTGCTGCGGGACTGGACAGATCTCTATGTAACACTTGTCTAATATGTTCCCGCAAGCAACAACGTAGAGATCTTATAGTACTTCCAACATATTGTATACTGCATGTATTACATGTTATCAAGTAAAGAACATACTTAGTATTAAAATTAATATATTCCCGAAAAGAAAAATTTCTTCCACTGGAAGTGCTTTTAAAGCTTGCTCCTATGCTTAAAAATGTACACAGTAGGCACTGATTGCTGACACATTTAAAGGTGCCACCGTGTTGTAACCATGACGTCGTCCTGGGGCCAATATGAAAGACACTAGGTGCCAATAGATTACCCAAAGTAGGGGATTTTTTGGGGATAAACTTGCACTCCTCCTGAAGTATTTGGGAAAAACCTTCATCACCGAATAAAACCAGAATATGTTTTTTAATGATCTTTTTTATTTGATTAAATTGGGGACTATATCTGGTGGAAAAGGTTAGTGGCCATTTCTTTATCTCTTTGTCAGAAAACAGAGATGGTAAGGCCTTCACATCTTTGTTATCATGAAGGTAAGTTCCCCTTTTTTTCTTGGGGTTCCCAACTAATAGAGTGGATCTTGTCAATTTAGAGGCTCTAATCATGGCTTTATTAACATCTCCTGGATTATATCCTCGTTCTAAGAAGTGAATCGTAAATCATTAGATTCTTTATGGAAGGAATCTTCCGTACTACAGTTCCTGCGAATACACAAGAACTGGCCATAAGGGATTCCCTTGAAAACATGAGGCGGATGACTTGAATCAGCTTGTAGGATAGAATTCCCTGAACAGGATTTGCGGTACAATGTGGTGGTTAAGCCTGTATCACCACTTTGTATACATAAATCTAAGAACTGAATTTTGCATGTCCCATATTCTGCTGTAAATATTAGATTAAATGGGTTCTTATTAATCTCCTGGAGGAAAATTTGGAACAAAGTTTCACCCCCAGGACCAGCCAGGATGATGTCGTCTAAGGCACTCGGTAATAGACGTGGGGGCAAATACACCCCCATCACTGCCCCCTGTTCCTGTACATAGTATTCCCCATCACATAAGAAAAAATTGTGGCATAAAAGGTATTTGATGGACTCAAGAAGAAAATAAATTAAGTCCGGTGAATATTTTGTATAATTTTTAAGGTGATGTTCCGCGGCTGTTAAGCCCAAGTGGAATACTAGAGTAAAGTTCAGTTACATCTAGAGACGGCAGGATTTTTTCAATATTCAAAATAGTGTCAGTCGTGTCTCCTAGGTATGAGTTTATCCTCACAATCTTTTTGTGATGCAAAAGATGTTGCAATGAATTGCAATGCCAACAGTTATTTTACTGTATATACATATAAAAGACAATACAACTCCCACTCTTGAATAAATCTCATGTGATGATGATGGAGTCAAAAGAGCTTAATGCACCAATGTAGTACTTAAAAAGTTATGTCTTACCTGACCAGCATCCCGCAATGCTTTAAAGTCTCTCCCGAGACTTACTGCATTGGGGGATCCCGGGCAGGTAAGACATAGCTTTTTAAGTTTTATATTGGCCCTGTATGCCAGAGTGGTAATACATCTTAACTTTGCCATTACGAAATTGGCTATGCCGTGATATTTTCAATAATTTCTGGAAATGGTGGGTCCAGCGCAAAACTAGATCAAAACCCACAGTAACCTGTTATCACTTCAGGTAATGTGGGTTTTGTACTAATATAGCATCCGCCCCTAAGTGTGTAGCTCAAAAAAAAATTATGTGACATAAACACTAGTACACATCTATTTCATGCATAGTTTCTTATTATTAATATCAATATGCCATTGCTGCAATGCCATATTGATACTAATAATAAAAAAATATGCACTAGTGTTTATGTCAGGCGTAGATACATATATGGGTTTTTTCTTCTTTCAGTGCTATAAAATGCCATATTAATGGTAAACTTTAACATGCATTTCACAACTTTACAGATATTTAATCCTTAAATAGAGTTTTCATATTCTTTCAGTTTCAATACTCTTATTTTATTGTCATTGTCTCTCTTAATAATTCTCCTTGGATTATCACATATTGCATTTCATTAAAATAATAATAGACAATGACATTACTAATGAGCCTATGAGTTAACGCTCTCTTAATCATTTGCATATCTCGTACTTGTTGGAAGGTGAGTCACATTAAATTAATATAACTTTCTAACATACTAAAGGCTAAAGATAATAACTCAAGTAAACCGATTAATCTGTATAAGAAAAACCCAAGATTCTTTTGAAATGGTTAATTAAACTCTCGGTTTATCTTGTGAAAAATTAAATAACTGATGATCTTAATGGCTTTGAGATGACATCACATTTTTATTTTTGGCAGATTTTCCTAAATAACTCCTTTACGTTGGAGTCTACATGGATGCATCAACCGGAGGAATTAATATTATTTCAGGGACTCGAGAAACCGAATCGGAGAGCATATCAAGTAACTATGTCTGCATCTAGGCCAGCTCCTGTGTCCAGGCCTCTGCATACAGTTATATTGACACCTCAACAATTGACAGGTTTGTTCATAACTAACTGTTCATAGGATTGTATGTATATCCTCATAATGCTGGTCTTTGTAAAAGAATAGATGCCTCTATGCATGCGCTCTGTAACAGTTATTTGAGTGTGCAGAGCAGAGAAATGGAAGGACAAGCTCTGGCAGAGGGCAGTAAAGATAATGAGCTTCAGGGACTGAAAGGAGGCAACTATAACAATTTTGGGTTTTGGGGGTGTGAGTTCCAAGGTTCTATTATAGGATGCCACCTTTCTTCTGTACATTCCAAGGTTCTATTATAGGATGCCACCTTTCTACTGTCCATTCCAAGGTTCTATTATAGGATGCCACCTTTCTACTGTCCATTCCAAGGTTCTATTATAGGATGCCACCTTTATACTGTCAGTTTCAATGTTCCATTATAGGACACCACCTTTATACTGTCAGTTTCAATGTTCCATTATAGGACACCACGTTTGTTCTGTCAGTTCCAATGTTCTATTATAGGATGCATACATAGAGTGTTGCAATATGGTTATTCAATTGAATTCTGTGTCGTAAAGTGTTCCATATTTGCACATCCCCTATTATAGGGTAGACTATACCAGAGCCCTATTTATCTGATCTATTATAGGATGCCACTTTTGCATTTAGTCACTTTGTTAGATTTTTTTCTTGGTAGATATTCCATGGTCAATTGTATTTGGTTGGTGTCCCTACGAAATTCCACTAACGGTCTAAGCGCACAGTTTCTATATGACAACGTTGGAGTGTTTAGGAACAACAGAAACCATTAAGTGCCAAACCACAACTTGGGTTTGCTGAGTGCTGAGTGCTCATAGTGCACAAAAGTCTACCAATGTTCTATTCACTCTATTCACTACAGGGACCCAAACTTTCTCTGGCATTAACCCCATCACCAGATTCTTCATGGAATGTTAATAAGATGTCATAAAAGTTCCTGTAGGTGTTATGGCCATGTCCAAATGCTTTTGTCAATATAGGATTCCATATAGTGTATTTGCATCAGGGAAACTTTGTCATCGATAACTGTTTTAAGAAAAAAAATGCATGCATTGTTAAAATGTACAGATAAAGCTACTGTATCAGGAACACGTGGTTTAAATATGATCATGGTGAGTTCACCTTTAGGAAATTATGTCCAAATGGTGTTTACAGCTAGTTTATCTGCTCACATTGGCTCTTTTCTTTACTGTCATTTGTTTCACTAATTTTTTGTTGTTGGAAATATAGATGTGATGTCTTATGTAAAGTGATCGATGCTGAAATGACTTGTCAGAGGTTTGACACCCTTTATCGGGATGAAGCTGAAAACTTTGTTTTCGTAGGAATTTCTTCAGTCAAAATGACAGACAAAATTTCAACACAGAATTTCAAACTTTTTTTATGTAAAACCATAAACCATAAAGCAGTTTCTATGCAAAATGGAAGGTTCGACACAAAGATTCTGTTTGACCAAACTTCTTTTTGCTGAGCCACTTTTTTTCAGAAACCCCTTCGCATTTGTGAAATGATTTTGAAATAATTAAACACTGACGTTTTATGGTTATCTAATGTTATTTAATGTTTCAGAAATGACTTGCTCATCCTAAATCCCATGAATAATTTATGACCCTGTTACAATTTAATGAGTAAAACTTAAGTTGATTTTTATTTCATGAATATCTAAGTTTAGTGCCTGTTTAAAATATGGAACTAAATAGAATAATACCTAATATAGTTCTTGGGGAAAAAGGAGAGAAATTAAATGCATCTTTATTTAAGTGTCACGGGTTTATTTTCAGTATGGCAATATTGCATTCTAAAAATTGTTTTTGCATGCTAAAAATTGGTTAAACTCTGCCACATTCCCTCACAGATTGCATTTCACCCACATACTTTTTAATATTACCCCTTTAATAGTTACACTTACAGAAACAACATAGTACAGAACTGGGGGAGGATAATGAAGTGAAACTGATCTTAGCACAGCCCTGTGCAATGTATTTCTCAATAGTGTACCTTTCTACAAGTAAATAAACCTTCACTATCTGAAGGTGAATAAAACCTTGAGCAGATCAATCCGGCTCCACATTTGTCCTTACTATATCCATATTTTCGTTACTATATGTTAAACTTATACTGGAAAAAGTGATCAAATCTACAAATGACAGCAAAAAAACAAAAAAGGCAAAAAGTTAGTAAAAAAGATATAAGGTGAATGAAAAACAAAGGTTTAACATGTCTTTTAAAAAAAAATTAAGCTGTAGGAATTTGGAGGTGTGTGTGACTTTGAAATTGGTTTCTTTAGATACAGCTAACTCCAGGACTAGGAGTCAGCTGGAGGCAGAGTGAGAGAGCACAAAGCACAGAACATTTTTTTTCCTGCAGTGTCATAATGCTGAATCAATTAGCCATGCAGTGACAATAGGAATAAGCTTTTCTATCATAGAGGAGGGGCTGGGATATGCAAAGGTAGTGGGTGACTGACAGTTTTTACTGCCTGGCTTTTCCCCATCCCATTGAGAGGGGAACACTTAAAGAGCTGAAAAGAAGGCTCAGAGAAGAAAGAAAGAACAACAACAACAACAAAAAAAAAACAGATTTAAGGTTGGTTGCAGTGAATCCTTATTACTGTGTGATTAGTTGGAAAATGATTTAGCATAGTTTACATGTCCTTTAATGCACCTGGGTGTGACCTATTAATGGCCCCTCAAAACATTGTGTTTCCATTGATACCAGGATGTTAAGGGATATGATTTCAGCTTTCTTTAAAAGAAATTAAATATTAAGGTGAAGCAAAAATATTACATTGATTTTAAATATAAATCAAGTAGAAACAGGACAGGAAAACCAGTTAATAAAGGGAATTATTTATTATAAAGATGCCTTGGAGATTTGTATTTGTTTACATTTAGAAAAAAGGTAATTAAAGTAGGATGGTTAACACAGATAATGATATACCCAATGTCAATACAGTCAAATTAATATTTTATACCTTGAATAGAAGAAAAGACAGGGCTGAGATATAATGATACTGGAGAACCAGAGATGAAGGAGATGTGGGTTTCCTGAGGCCATGGAGGAATACAATACTTATACGAGGGTTTTTAATAAGAGTCATTGTTTTGGTTTGGGTGTCTTTTGATGAAGAAAAGGCATTTTTAGCTTTATTGATTTAATCAATTCTTTGGAGCCAGGTCAATAGATTATTGATTTTACACTTGTTTAGCATTGGAATGTGGGTTTAATGCTAAAAGTTATGTTTCTTTTTATATATTATATATCATATAAAAAATTAATCACAAAGATACAGTGCATAGAATCAATTAAACACAAGCATATCCAATTTGATTAATTAAAAACAGGTATATTAATTGAGAAAAAATAGTCCCTGCCAGGAATCAATTTACCCAACGTTATATAAAGGGTTTTGTAACATTATCACCTATCTTTAATAGACTAGATGGAAAAAAAACATTTGAACCTGATGTTTTGCTTGCAGGAGTGAAATGGATTTTTCTTTGAGATCATGAACTCTATCAGGGAGATTCAATAAAAGTTCTTATCGTTTAAAAAGGTGCTAATTTTGCCCCAACCAATCAGATGATAGCTTTCAAATGTTAAATAAGATCTGATTGGTTGGGGCAAAATTAGCACCATTTTAAACAATAAGCAGGGTTATTCAATAAAAGTTCTTATTGTTAAAAATGGTGCTAATTTTGCCTGAACCAATCAGATGTTAGCTTTCAAATGTTAAATAATATCTGATTGGTTGGGGCAAAATTAGCACCATTTTTAATGATGAGAACTTTTATTGAATCTCCCTGAAGAACTTTTATTGAATCTCCCTGTATGAGTGAAGTTTCCCTACAATCCTCCTCTCAAATTCTTGTCACAAAGAGTGCAAAAAAAGATACGTATAAGAAAGTGTTGAAAAGTTAATGTTTCTTCTGTGTTCCAAATATTAAAGACATCGATACTTCTATTTACAATTTTTATTTTTAGAAAATTCTGGCGGTGTACAGCCTAACTGTCGCCACTTAAAGGGTATCTCCACTTGTAAAACCCCCTTTTTTCTATTTAGGTTTATTAAAGTATGGGAGGTTAAGAAGCTGTGTCTTTCCTTCCATTCTTCAATAAAACCTGCAGGAGTTGAGAACAAAGGGAAGGAACTTACCCATCTCTCTCTCCTCCGCTGCTTCATCCCGCCAGACTTAGTAGTCTATGCCCCTGCGCAAATGTAATGCGTACGTGCATAGAGTACAGAGCCCGTCGGGACCTGACAGAGGATGAGGTGGAGGAGCGAGGTCAGAGGACGCGGTGGAGGAGCAAGAGACTGGTAATTTCCTTTCCTTTGTTCCCGGCTCCTGATGGTTTTATTGAAAATAAGCTCCTTTACCCCCCATTCTTCAATAAAACTAAATAGAAAAAAGGGGGTTTTACCAGAGGAGATAACCTTTAAGTAGCCATCATATTGTATTGTATTCATTATCGTGCAATCAATTTATCATTGGTGGAGACCAACAACGAAACTGGACCAAGGAAATTAGGCCAATTGGAAATGTTAAATTGCTGTGGATATTTTTGATATGATTGGTATGAGTTTATGATTGTGGGGAAAACAAGAGAAAACATGGCTATTACTTTTAATAATAGCCTTGTTCTTGTTTGGCTTTTACAGAATTTCCAAACATTATAAAAGATTGGTAGATTGTACAATAACTTCTCAGTCCTCATTACTGGCATGATGAAGTTCCATATGTTCTCCCTCTCAGGGCCCACCCTTTTCCCTGAGTTTGGGGCCTGTCAAATGGGTAGATTCTTATTGATCAGATCACGTACTGAGGGATGGTGCATAGCCTAAGAGGTAGAATGAAGGAAATTTTAACATGTTGGTAAGGGGCATCAGGGAAAAACCCAGGAGTTAGGACCGAGCAGTGTAGGTCCCTGCTCTGGCTAAGGGAGAGGGGAGGATAGAACATTTTTTTTTTTTTTAAGTATAATTGACCTTTTAAATAAAACTAATATTTAAATGGGATCTATAGTGAAATTTATACATTGCTCCAATCCAGACATAATAAAAGGTTGGTGTATTCTGCCTTATTCATACCTTCCTCTGTAGCTCTGATCTGATTTACTGCAGGGCTCCCCACTCCCCCTCCCTTCTCTGGTCATTCCCCTGTTCATTTAGTCCAGCTGTAAATTAAGCCTGTGAAACAAGCGCTCATGCGCATTAATCCTCCTACACATGACACATCACTCTAACCCTCGGTATGTAAGCCTGTAGAGAGGAAGTTTATCCATTGTTCTGAAGATAGTGCTACATAAGGAATGAGAGAGGGGGAAGGGGGGAGTTTGGAGAGGTCGAGTCCTGAATCACTGCAGCCTGGTCTCCCTTTGACAGATTTGTAATAAACTGTGGAGGAGGGGTACTTCTCCTTCCCTTTACTTCTGTTTCTCTTTTTAACACAGTATTTACCAAGCATTTTTGAGAAGGAAGGAGTTATTGGGAGACTTGCTGTACATCCTGTGTAAGCCTACACACTATACCGGCAAGCTATTAGGGGATTTGATTGACAGCTCAAGCAGGAGTGGTGTATTGAAATGTTCACTTCTTTTAACTTGTATATCTTAGGACAGAGGTGGAATCTGAAGAAAATAAAGGTACTCTGGTGGTTGGGGAGGACTATAGAACTTATAGAAAGAAGAAAAAAAAAATGTTTCCTACTATAGATGTCCTTTAACATAAAATCTAAAATGCTGGTTAATTTCCATTTTCAAAGATGTCTATAAATAATAAATATCTTTACGTAATGACCCTTATTATAGAAATAGCTATGTTTAAGGGCTCCTTCTATTGGAATAAAATGTAGCAATAGCTATAAAAATGTGTTACATAATATGAAACGCAGAGTTAATGGAAGATAAGTACCATCTCCTTGTGTTTCACATATAAACTAACTTTATCTAATAGTCTAGATGATTATATTTAGGGGAATGTTTTTCTCTGTTTTTCTCCATCTATGTCAGACTTAAAGGAATATGGCTTGCTAATATCCCCAAGGACTTCCTAGTAACTTGTAGGGTAATTTAGAAGCACAGTTTGCTTGGCTCTCCTCCTTTCAATGTAGACAATTTTGATTCTGATTCTGTTAATGGACTGACTTAGTAAAGTAAAGTTATCTGTTGCATAATCTTTTGATGCTACAAAATGTAATCTATTTCATAATTTCTTCAAATCTTTGCTAAAAGCAGAAATGTATTTTTTTTTAAAGCCTACAAGTTATACTTCTCCATTCATTATTGTGTCCATTAAAACAATCCTTATTTGAAACACTAAATTTAGTTGGTGTAACCTCATCATTATTACTGTAAGAACTTTATAGATGTACTGTAGAACAACATTAAAGCTTTGTACAGATGTATGATAGTGCCGAGCAAATAGTCCAATGGCCACTTTGACTAGCGATCATACTTCAGTGTACTCAAGTTAGAGCTATTAGAAGCCCAGCCAGAGATCCCTAATTTGATGTCCAATTTGTTTTAGGAATACTTAAAAGTTTTGGGTTAAATTCCATGTAACGAGTGCATGTACTATTACATATTAAATGCTAATACCTGTACATACAATAAAGTCCATTTGATCTTTGAAGCTGTCTTTTATCCTGTTTATCAGGATAAACATCATCCCCATTCATATCTATGGGATTAGAGCTAAATAATAACTTGACCAGCTGGAATGTGTTTTCAACAAAAAAAAAGAAGGAGCACCAGGCTTTGTTCACACCATTTGCATGCCATTTTTTGTGGTTTCTCTATGTGTCACTGTGAGTTTTTCTTTGCAAAAATAACAAGCTAGTGATTCTGGAAACACCACACATTAGTAAAAAAAAATAGGGTGTGGGCTCTATACTCCTAATATGCATCTCAATCCACCATCTGCAAAGTAGTGCAGTATAGGGATGGCCGGTTCGCGGATCCGAACCCAGATCCACCGCGGATTTATCCCGTTCGCGAACGGCGGATTTTTCCGGATTTTCCGGATTTTCCGCCTTCCGAACTTCCGATTCGCGGATTTTTCATATTTTCGAAAATTTTCGAAATTACGAGTTTTCACGTATTTTCGAAAATACGGGAAAACCTGTATTTTCGAAAATTTTCGAAATTGCATGAATTGCAAAATTCGCAGATCCTCGAGCGGACCGGATTTTGCGAAGTTCGGACATCTCTAGTGCAGTAGTCCACTAATACTCCATATAGTACAAGCAATAAAAGAATGTCGCTCGAAACATGTTGTGCAGGATTGTGTGAATTGTTTTAAATATGTTATCATTGTGGTCCATTGACTCGCCTCATCACCTTCTTTTATTGCTAGTGTCTATTGGTGTCTGTGATGCATAAAAATTCATGCAATGGCGCATTATGACAGCCCTACATTACAACATTTCTAGATTATACAGTAGTAGAGATGGACTAAAAACAAACTCAAATCCAAGTTTGACCTGAACTTTTACAGTTGGATGAACTCGGATTTTTTGAATTTCCCAAACTACGAACTAGTTCGAGTTTTCCGAACTTGCAGACATATTTGCGCTAATTCAATAATTATTAAATTTGTGTACCGTTTGCTAACCCTTGATTTCAGATATAACCCTCAAATGTACCGTTTCTTCTATAACCCTCGAATGCGGCATTTTTGATGATTGGTTAAAATTAGTTGTTTTTTTTTACTATACTTACCCTTTTAATATGCCTGCCATGGGAATGCAGGGGTGGGTCAGTTGGTGGGTGTACCTGTCAGGTTGGGGGGTTAAAAAAACTTTTTTTGATGATTGGTCAAAATTAGTTTTTTTGACTATACTTACCCCTTAAGTATGGCTGCCATGGGAATGGTGGGTTAGGTCATTAGGTGTGTGTACCTGTGTCAGGTTGGTGGTATGTGTTTTTGTGTTTATGTCCATAAAACTAACTTTTTTTCTGATTAATCAAGTTTTTTTACTATAGTTACCCTTTAAGTATGTCTGCCATGGGAATGAAAGGGTAGGTCATTAGGTGTGTTTATCTATGTCTGTGTGGGGGTTGGACGTATCAGTGTTTGCGTTGAAGACCATAAATCTAACTGTTTTGATCACATGACCCTATAATCTCAAATTGCCTTTATTTGAGGATCATAGCCAATGGGAAAAAAAATTCTCGAAATTTGCCGATAACACTTCCGCGGATTCCTTAGCTAGGTAATAGCACACGTTCTGTTATGTGTCCCTCACGTCTGTAATGAATTTCCTGTCTCTAACTTTGAAAAACTGTGATAGGATGTACAGTCCGAAAAAGTGGAAGAATAAAACTTAAGAAGAAATTTGGCACTTCAAGCCAAATTATTTACTGTGCCTATCAGCTAATGATATAGAATTACTGTTAGGAACATTCCAAGAAAGTGTGAATCCTGGGAGGAAGATGGACCATTTCAGAATTTGAAATAGCAGCTCACTACTATCCTCAGCAGGGCATAACAAAGGGAATGATTTTCTTAAAATAAAAATGCTTAAGTACATTATAATAATATAAATAATTCACTTCCACTTTAAATGAGAGCAAATGCTAAAACAGGAATTAATTAAATTCCTAACTAGCAGGTACTGTATCGAACTACTGTACTGTTTCTAAGTACTGTGTAAGCATCATCTATAGTTTCCATGTGACAGCAGTTCCCCTAAGCGCCATGGTGCATGCTCAGAAGAGGAATTCCCAAGTAACCCTGACATTACAGCCAACAGGTATCGGACGTTGCTGATACCATGGGTTATTAAATATGGTCCGATCTACCTAGATATAATGATCATTTTGGGTGGTGGACTTTCCCTTTAATAATGTAATAGAAACATACAGTGTTATTCAATAAAAGTTCTTATCGTTTAAAATGGTGCAAATTTTGCCCTAACCAATCAGATCTTATTTTACATTTGAAAGCTAACATCTGATTGGTTGGTGCAAAATTTGCACCATTTTAAACGATAAGAACTTTTATTGAATAACCCTGATAGTTTTTAAATACTTGGAATACTGGATTTACTCTTCGTTTATAAAGAACTTATAATGGCAAAGTGAAGTCACCCCGTCCAGTGAAGAAATGTTTTATTTATCTCCTACTTCACAGGTTTTGACACATTTTCATCCACCCAAGATCTGCTTGGGAAATCTAAAATGAAGCTCTTACTGCAGATAGAATGAAAGCGTTTCCTGCCCATTTATGGGGTTCTATTTTAAAATATTAGTCTCTTAGAAGGCATTATAGGTGTTATGTCAGCTTTCCATGTTGTCTGTTTGTTTTACATTTATGTAAGGTTAGATTTAGATTATTTACTGATCTTCTAGACTCATTGTGCAGATCCAGCAAGTGAAGACAGAGATTGTTTATCATATACCTTATATATAAGAGAAGTAGAAAAGCTTGGGATGTATTTATAAAGGCTCTGTATCGGTATTTTGTATAGCGATATCGCTAATTGTACAATTACGCACATAGAATTTTTATTGCGATCATAGATTTAAGATCACAATCAGTATTGTATGAATAAATGTTCGTATATGTACACGGTTTTTCATACAGTGGATTAAAGAATATGGCCCTTTGTGTGGAAATATGATTACTTTGTACAAATTCATTAATAAGCTGAACAATAAACTCTTTTTGGCCTGATCAACCTTTTAGTCCCGACCAACTGATTGCCACTTGGTATACAGTATCAATCTACTGGTTGGAAAGATAGGACAGAAGTCTGCCCACGGGTACCAAACCTACAGTATGTCCAACTGCTCTAATGTTTTTATGTTTGTGTAGAGTATAAGTTGTGTAGAGTTTTTTTGTGATAATTGTAGTTATTTGTGATGTGCACATTAACTAAGAGCTCTGCCACATTTGCGAGTTTTTCACACGTGTTTGCACCCTTGTTTTCGCTCGGGGTTTTTGCTAAAATGGAAACTGCGAGAAAGCGAAAATTCCCGCGATTTCCGATGAGCATGCGATTGCGCGTCCGTTCACATTTTGGTAACGCACGCGTTCATCATTTTTGGTGCGTTAATGAATGCAATTCCATAACAGAAAATGGCAAAATAGCATGCGCCAAACGCACGCGAAAAACGCAAAACGCACAAGAATTACGCACACAATTGCGTGCAATAACGCTCGCGATTGTGTGCGCAGTTTGGTGCATTGTAGTGTGGCCTCGGCCTAAATGCATCCTTACTTTATATCAAGAAAGTATGTTTTACTTGTTTTACTTTGTTTTACTTGTTAAATGTTTTGTTACATGAATAAGATCAATGCGGTTTATAAATGACACTTTCTTGTATATATATATATACTGTAATATATACTGTATGTTTATACATTTATTTGCATTTTAAAGGCAATGGCCAGAGTGGAATTATAAAGCCAATTTCCAGAAATCAAGCAATTGCAATAGTTGGCACAGTGGCTGCATCTCCAACAGCATTAATGGGAGTCAATTCAGAGCCATCTCGGGAACTATCAACAGCATCTGTTCCTCCTTGTCATATACTGGCGCCAATTAAGATACCATTTATAGCATCTCATTTGCCAGGTAGGTTACTTTGCTGGTTAGTTTTATCAAACAAATACAAAAAAAAATCTGTTTGTCGTCAATTTTAAAGGTGAAAAATGTTACTTATATTTAGTTTTCCTGCCCATATCTGTGCAACATGCTACAGTTTACTGTCACTGTCCACCTGTTCGCTTCCGTAAGGATGGCTTCCATCTGTATATCTTTAGCACTTTTTCTTGACGTGACTATAAACAACCACCCACGTATTTTATTTATTCATTTAACAGGTTTTAAAGAAACAAAGGAATCAAGTAACTTGAAGTATGACAATTGCCAAAATCCTATTTTATCTGTAGAGAACCAGCTCTTTTGTAGTGAAACACTTTTATTGCTTATTTACCTTGAGTTAATTTTTCACATAAAAACTTCAACATGGGAAAAACGTGGATTTTTTGTAAAATTTCAATAAATTCAAACTCCACAAATCAAATGACCTATAAAGAAAGTACTGTAGTTGAGAATCTCTTAAATACAAAATAATAGAAATAGCAAACAATATGAATAGTGTCTTAATATGCTAATAGTATCTTTATATGGTAATGGGGCTGTGGCTACTAATATCCTTATAATTTACAGTAGGGTACAGTATCCACTATATAAAATATTTATATAAAACAAAAGTCTATGGAATATTTGTTCACGCTAGTCACACAGTCGTGTAACGATCAAAGCCTCCATTGGCTAGCATTTCAATAGATTGTTTCTCATGTTTTAAATAATTGCTTATTTATACTTAATGGGGAACTAAATTCTATTTTTAACTAAATTAAAGTATTCAAGGTGACGACCTAAACTGCTAGGTCCTCACCTCTGGGTTTTCAATAGAATTTTAGATATACTTTAAACTTGCAAGGTCCAGTCCATCATGCCACTTACTGAGTCTGATACATGACCAATGAAAAGACTCTTCTTGCATAGCAAATTTTTCTATTGGCTGAGTCCTCAAATCATGGAGGGGGGAACCCGACCGGATCCGATGACCGCATATCTGTATTGGTATCAGGTTATCTATACAGGATTTATTACAGAATAGTGAGAAGACACAATTAAGTTTAAATAGGAACACTCATTTAAATTATGGAAAAATTAGTTTGGAATTGTTTTTGGTATGAAAAATTAAAAGACAAAAAGGAATATACAAGCAGAATGTGTAGATGTATTATTCTCAAATACTGTCATATCTGAAGATTCATTCTTTAATATTCTGTAAATGATAGCAAAAATACAACTGCAGAGTGCATTAACGCAATGAAAATGCCAGACATCTAAACTTGCATTCAAGCCAAGTATTTAACCTAAAGACGACTGGCAGACTATAAATAGCCTCCCTCTTCTCTAACTGCTCAAGAATATTCATGGCCAATTATGATAAATGATGCATTCATCTAGAAATAATGTACCCTTTACCACCTTGTACCAATTGAAATGGTTTCAGCACTCCTTTTCCATTAGCATGGACTGCTCTGTTGCCTTTTCATGTTCCATTAGTTTTTCCAACATGTAAAAGGTGGTATTTCATCAATTTAGTCTTCTGAGTTTCTTTCTATTATGTGAAAAGACTCAACTTAACTTCCAAAATTTTCTTTAACTACTTTAGCAAGTCATGTATCTTTTATAATACAGCCATTAATAATCAGGTCAATGATATGACAGTCCGTAAAATTATTCTGCTGTTGGCATAAAATTAGTTCAAATGATTTACTTGTTATTAAGGAATTAAAGAGGAGAGAAAGGAGGGGGTGTTAATTTATTTTTTATTTATCTATCATTATTACCAGTATAGGGATTCAACCAAAGGTAGGAGCGACTAGTCCTACTTCCCATTTCTACTTGGAAGATCTGTTATGAATTGTGCTCATGCAGCACTTACAGCTGCCAACCTCCTTCGCCTACCTCCATTTTCTAACCTGTGCAGATGCTTGCCTATGTTAGAATTGGAGAGGTGCATTGGGGAGGAGGGGTGTGCCAGAGGGGTGAAGCTGAGAGGAGTTGTCAGACATAATTCCAATAGCTGATATTGGATCATGTAAGTAAAAATGTGAGGTAGGATTAATTACTCAAACCTTCCATTTAATTAGAGATTTGAATAAATAATAGTTTATGTTTTATTGGCCCTTTAAGATCATCTAACTTTGCTGTACCAGAGTGCAAGCAATTTCTTCTTTATTTTTGCTTACTGTGTTGCTTTATGGATGCCCATGGGATACAATAGTTCACATTTATTCACAACTAGCAGTTTTACCCGGCGTTGCCCGTGTACACATGTGGGTATAGTATTTGTTACGCGCAGGTGTGTGGAATACTGGGGGAAAAAGAAGTGCACAGTTGGTAATGTAAGTAATTTATTTAATAGTTATGAGTTGAGGTGACATTGCTTGAGGGACGCATAGCACATATGTTTATAGTAAAATTTTATATGCAACGTTACCAGTTTTTCCACATGGAGGGTAAAAATACAAATGTTGTGGTAAACATGCTACATGGAATTTGCCATGGGTAAAATATACCGCAGCACTTGAGTGACTGACTGGCATCAGTGTCTCTGAAACATGTGGCGTGCTCTAAACAGCATGCATAAGATGTTTTGGGGAGTGGGTTTCAAGTTTGGGGTGTGGTGTTTGGGGGTGTGCCTGTGATGTTTATGGGCATGGACAGGATATTTGTGGATGTGGGCATGATTCTGGGATGAACAATGTTTGGGGGCATGGCCATAATGTATGGGGGCAGACCGTAATGTTTTTTTATTTTTTATTTGGGGGGGGGTTGACCACAATCTGGTGGTATGCTCACAACATTTGGGGGCATGGTTACGATGTTTGGGGGCATGGCCTTGATAGTTGGGGTAAGAGCGTGACCGTGATGTTTGGGTGTGTGGCCATGACAGCAATATATGGGGGCGTGGTCACAATCCAGTAGGCTCTGCTTTAAATTTTTTAGCATGACAATAACCGCAAATAAACGCAAATGTGATTCATATCACCAATAGTAAAATAGTCTTTCCATGGTTTATATTTGTATATAAATGTGATTCATATCACCAATAGTAATATAGTCTTTCCATGGTTTATATTTGTATATAAATGTGATTCATATCACCAATAGTAACATAGTCTTTCCAGGGTTTATATTTGTATATAAATGTCATTCACATCACCAATAGTAATAGTCTTTCCAGGGTTATATTTGTATATAAATGTGATTCGTATCACCAATAATAACATAGTCTTTCCAGGGTTATATTTGTATTAAGTGATTCATATCACCCATAGTAACATAGTTCAGGGTTTATTTGTATATAAATGTGATTCATATCACCAATAGTAACATAGTCTTTCCAGTGTATATTTGTATATAAATGTCATTCATCACAATAGTAACAGTTTTCCAGGGTTTATATTTGTATAAAATGTCATTCATATCACCAATAGTAACATAGTCTTTCCAGGGTTTATATTTGTATATAAATGTCATTCACATCACCAATAGTAACATAGTCTTTCCACGGTTTATATTTGTATATAAATGTGATTCATATCACCAATAGTAAGTAGTAAGATAGTCTTTCCAGGTTTTTATTGTATATAAATGTGATTCCTATCACCAATAGTAACATAGTCTTTCCAGGGTTTATATTTGTATATAAATGTCATTCACATCACCAATAGTAACATAGTCTTTCCATGGTTTATATTTGTATATAAATGTGATTCCTATCACCAATAGTAACATAGTCTTTCCAGGGTTTATATTTGTATATAAATGTCATTCACATCACCAATAGTAACATAGTCTTTCCATGGTTTATATTTGTATATAAATGTGATTCGTATCACCAATAGTAAGATAGTCTTTCCAGAGTTTATATTTGTATATAAATGTCATTCATATCACCAATAGTAACATAGTTTTACCAGGGTTTATATTTGTATATAAATGTCATTCATATCACCAATAGTAACATAGTCTTTCCAGGGTTTATATTTGTATATAAATGTCATTCACATCACCAATAGTAACATAGTCTTTCCAGGGTTTATAACTGTATATAAATGTGATTCGTATCACCAATAGTAACATAGTCTTTCCAGGGTTTATATTTGTATATAAATGTCATTCACATCACCAATAGTAACATAGTCCTTTTCCAGGTTTATATTGTAATAAAATGTCATTCACATCACATAGTAACATAGTCTTTCCATGTTTATATTTTGTATAAATGTGATTCTATCACCAATAGTAAACATAGTCTTTCCAGGGTTATATTTGTATATAAGGTCATTCACATCACCATAGTAACATAGTCTTTCCATGGTTTATTTGTATATAAATGTGATTCTATCACCAATAGTAAATAGTCTTTCCAGGTTTATATTTGTATATAAATGTCATTCATACACCAATAGTAACATAGTCTTTCCAGGGTTTATATTTGTATATAAATGTCATTCATATCACCAATAGTAACATAGTCTTTCCAGGGTTTATATTTGTATATAAATGTCATTCATATCACCAATAGTAACATAGTCTTTCCAGGGTTTATATGTATATAAATGTGATTCTATCACCAATAGTAACATAGTCTTTCCAGGTTTATATTTGTATATAAATGTCATTCATATCACCAATAGTAACATAGTCTTTCCAGGTTTTATTTGTATTAAATGTCATTCATATCACCAATAGAACTAGTCTTTCCAGGGTTAATATTTGTATATAAATGTCATTCATCACCAATAGTAACATAGTCTTTCAGGTTTTATATTTGTATATAAATGTCATTCATATCACCAATAGTAACATAGTCTTTCCAGGGTTAATATTCAAAACATTCTAAGAGCAAATTGTAATGTCTTACCTTACAGACTTTAAGGGAAATGTCTGTTGATCTGTGTGTGCAGCTCTCTGAGTTGTGTAGCCGTACATTACGCTGTTGTTGTGTCACTGAAGGGGACTCTGTGTCTGTGTTGTTGAAGTCGGGCAGCACACAGAGCCCAGGCCCTTCATCTGAGTTGCTGAATTGGGAAATCACACTCTGCAAGTGACGTGCAGGATTTTTATTGGTCAAACTGGACTTCACGGGCGTCGTCCCTTTCAGAGGGCGTCAACGTTATGTGGATGCATTCAGGGCTGTGGCTGTGAGGTGAGTACATACATACATACATATATACAAGATTTCTACTTTATATAGTAGATATATATATAATAAGTATTGGGTTTGTTTCTTCAATAGAACAAGCATGCTAATGTCAGGACACAATAACCAGAGATTTTATTCTTGTGAGTTGGCAGTCTCCTACCTGTTTGCTTTTACTTTAAAGATTATTTTAGTCTTTGAAGGTTTCAACAGTTAAATGAATTTTGGGTAAAATGAAGAACATTTTCTCTAAACGGTTCTGGTAGGGTTGATACACTTGTAATTCTATTCTCTCAAATGTTGCCTCAATATACCATCAATGTTTCAGCCTCATTACCTCTATTTCTGAGAGCTCTGCGGAATGTTGATTAAAACTCAGAATTTCTTAAGATCTTCTGGCTACTATTTCATGTAAAGGAAAGAAAGATGTATTGTGAAAGTATCAAGAAAGACAACAGGCCAACCAATGTTATTCTATGATGTCATTAATATTACCCCTATCATACACGACACTGTTGTAACTGTTAATTTAGCTACAATAGCATATAAACGAAACATTTTTGGGAGGTAGGGATAATCAATCCTACCTCCCTGCCCCAGGTATGTTCCATTTTTAAAGAGTTGATTTTTAGAGCATAGTTCTCCTTTAAAGAAATAGGAAAATAAAATAGTAAATAAAAGTTCTTAATGTTAAAAATAGTGTTAATGTTAAAAATTGTGCTGTTAGCTTTCAAATTGTAAATAAAATCTGATTGGTTGGGGCAAAATTATCACCATTTTTAATGTTTAAAACTTTTATTATAACTCCCTGTATATTTTTAGATCTAGTCTCAGAGATAAATTCTGTTTACATTTTAATGTTCTGCAAAGTTTTGTATCCTTGACAAACATGCATAATTTCAATCCACATACACAGTTATATGTTGAGTTGCAAGTACAGTATGTACATGTAAAACTTATATTCTGTAACTAAGAAGGTTTCAGTGTTGTTGCCAGTACAACTCACAGCCCATGTAATCTTCAAAGAGCCTTGTTAGCATGTTTGCCTTTTGGCCACACCCCCTGACCCAGTATTCATTGTCTTTATTCAATATTTTTTATACAAATGTCTCCACACTAACATAGAAGCCCATGCTATTTTCTAGCCAGCATGACTGGCAAAAAGAATAACCTACCAGGAACAATACTAAATAGTCAACTGATTTTACTGCCTTCTTTGTTTCCGGTATATTAAGATTAACAGGGCTATGTATCAATGGGTACTATCCCAGAAATTGTGGGCAACGAATGCACAATTTCCTTATATGGAGCAAAGTGTTTGCAAAAGTTAGTGTATTGTTTTTCCGTTGGATTTTCACATTAATGTGGTTAGCAGGATTTTCTGCAGCAAAAAATACATTGCTTTATGTTGTTATTGGATATATGTGTGTTACTAAGATTGTTTATTTAACCCCTGCTAATTCTTTTATTACTGCCTGTGATCATTGAATGTGTATTTACTGTTTTATTTACGACAGCCATTGCCAATCAGGCATGGGTGCAAAAGATAACATCTATGTAATATCAGAAAGTCTTTGTTCTAGTATGTATAAAATAGAGTGCTTTACAAGATTCAGTATTGTATCATGCCTGAGGAAGAAGCCTAGTGCTTGGAAAGCTTGTATTTTCAATCATTTTAGTTAGCCAATAAAAGGTATTATTTTATATCCAAGATGTCTTCACTTGTTATAACTATAGCAGTGTTATATCTATCAGCCATCTACTACAAAATGACACAGTGTATTGTTATAACTATAGCCGTGTTATATCTATCAGCCATCTACTACATAATGACACAGTGTATTGTTATAACTATAGCAGTGTTATATCTATCAGCCATCTACTACATAATAATACAGTGTATTGTTATAACTATAGCAGTGTTATATCTATCAGCCATCTACTTCATAATGACACAGTGTATTGTTATAACTATAGCAGTGTTATATCTATCAGCCATCTACTTCATAATGACACAGTGTATTGTTATAACTATAGCAGTGTTATATCTATCAGCCATCTACTACATAATGACACAGTGTATTGTTATAAGTATAGCAGTGTTATATCTATCAGCCATCTACTACATAATGACACAGTGTATTGTTATAACTATAGTAGTGTTATATCTATCAGCCATCTACTACATAATGACACAGTGTATTGTTATAAGTATAGCAGTGTTATATCTATCAGCCATCTACTACATAATGACACAGTGTATTGTTATAACTATATCAGTGTTATATCTATCAGCCATCTACTACATAATGGACACAGTGTATTGTTATAAGTAGCAGTGTTATATCTATCAGCCATTACTACATAATGACCACGTGTATTGTTATAACTATATCAGTGTTATATCTATCAGCCATCTAATAAAAATAACAAGTGTATTGTTATAACTATAGCAGTGTTATATCTATCAGCCATCTACTACATAATAACACAGTGTATTGTTATAACTATAGCAGTGTTATATCTATCAGCCATCTACTACATAATAACACAGTGTATTGTTATAACTATAGCAGTATTGTATCTATCAGCCATCTACTACATAATGACATGTTGTATTGTTATAACTATAGCAGTGTTGTATCTATCAGCCATCTACTACATAATGACACAGTGTATTGTTATAACTATAGCAGTGTTATATCTATCAGCCATCTACTACATAATGACACAGTGTATTGTTATAACTATATCAGTGTTATATCTATCAGCCATCTACTACATAATGACAGTGTATTGTTATAACTATAGCAGTTTTATATCTATCAGCCATCTACTACATAATAACACAGTGTATTGCTATAACTATAGCAGTGTTATATCTATCAGCCATCTACTACATAATGACACGGTGTATTGTTATAACTATAGCAGCGTTATATCTATCAGCCATCTACTACATAATGACACAGTGTATTGTTATATCTATATCAGTGTTATATCTATCAGCCATCTACTACATAATGACACAGAGTATTGTTATAATTAAAGCAGTGTTGTATCTAACAGCCATCTACTACATAATGACACAGTGTATTGTTATAACTATAGCAGTGTTGTATCTAACAGCCATCTACTACATAATGACACAGTGTATTGTTATAACTATAGCAGTGTTATATCTATCAACCATCTACTACATAATAACACAGTGTATTGTTATAACTATATTGCCTAATTCCACCCATATTGCCTCCACTTTATCATCCATATCACCACATGCACACAGATACACAGATACACAGAAAGACACACAGAAAGACACACAGAAAGACACACACACAGACACACACCCTCTCTCTCTTACAAGTTAGTCAGGTATTCCCCCCCACTTTGACTAGCGACCAGAGAATGAGGAAAAATCTGCAGTGGACTCATCTCGCTGACTGGTTGGTCCCATTGAGCTCTGGTCGTGTAAGTGACATAACAATTACGCGCAGGAAGGTGTTACATCACTTAAGTGACTCTAGCACAATGGGACCAATCAGCCGTGGAGACACAGATAAGCCCACTGCAGCTTCTTCCTGGTCCTCTGGCTGCCAGCCAAGGTAAAGCACTGCGCAAAACAAACGGCAAAAAAAATCCTGCACACCTCAGACTGCCGCCTTTGTAGCAATCCCAGAGGCATGCACCATGAGCAGTATTTCAGATTGCTTGACAGTAGGAGCGGCCCTGCCTGTGTCCCAAGACCAGAGTCCCCCCTGTGTCCCAAGGCTAGAGTCCCCCCTGTGTCCCAAGGCTAGAGTCCCCCATGTGTCCCAAAGCAAGAGTCACCCTTCTGCCCCAAAGCCCAGAGTCCCCCTGTGTCAAAAAGCCCAGAGTCCCCCGTTTGCCCCAATGCAAAGTTCCTCTCAGTGTCCCAAGCAATATAACTTATCTGTGGTCTGTGTCCTGTTCCATTTAAATGCTGTGTGCTGTGCTTCTTGTGTGTTCTTCTGTTTCTCCCTCTAGCAGTGAGTCAATGGAGCTGCAGAGACAAACAGACACGGAATCCGGGACGCAGCTTTAAGATTTATTTATATACTAGACATGATAAACCCAACCCTTATCTCTACTGTATTATTTATTATATTACTTATAGAGAGATAGAAACCTGACCTGATTTTGCTGTTTTATATCTTTATTACTTAGTAGAGATGATAGAAACCCCAACCTGATCTCTACTGTTTATATCTTTATTACTTAGTACAGAGAGTGATAGAAACCCAACCCTGATCTCTATGTATTATATCTTTATTACTTAGTACAGAGATGATAGAAACCAACCCTGCTATTACTGTTTATATCTTTATTACTTAGTACAGAGATGATAGAAACCCAACCCTGATCTCTACGGTATTATATCTTATTACTTAGTACAGAGATGATAGAAAACCACCCTGATCCCTACTGTATTATATCTATTACTTAGTATAGACATGATAGAAACCCAACCCTGATCTCTACTGTATTATATCTTTATTACTTAGGATGAAGATATAGAAACTAACCCTGATCTCACTGTATTATTCTTTATTATTAGTACAAGTTGATAGAAAACACCTTATCTCTACTGTTAGATCTTTATACTTATTATAGAGATGATAGAAACCCACCCTGATCTCTACTGTATTATCTTTTACTTAGTACAGAGATAATAGAAACCACAACCTGATCCCTACTGATTATTCTTTATTATAGTATAGAGATGTAGAGAGAAACTCAACCCCTGATCTCTACTGTATTATATCTTTATTACTTAGTACAGAGATGATAGAAACCCATCCTGATCCTACTGTATTATTCTTTATTATTAGTACAGTGATGATAGAAACCTAACCCTTATCTCTACTGTATTATATCTTTATTACTTAGTACGAGGATGATAGAAACCCAACCCTGATCTATATGTATTATATCTTTATTACTTAGTATAGAGATGATAGAAAACCCAACCCTGATCTCTACTGTATTATATCTTATTACTTAGTACAGAGATGATAGAAACCCAACCCTGATCCCTACTGTATTATATCTTTTATTATTTAGTATAGGATGATAGAAACCCACCCCTGATCCTACTGTATTATATCTTGACTTAGGGGCAATATTTATAAAAGAGCGAAAAGTAGCGAAATGTTTCGCATTCGCTTTTCGCATGGGTTTTCGCCAAAAAGACAGTTAACGCTATTTATAAAGGTAGCGTTAACAGAATGGCGAAAACGTTTCCGCAAGCTATCGCTAAACCCTTTTCGCCTACTTCGCAATGGTAATTTTAGCGAAAAAAGGAGCAAAAAGGGCATAACGCGATTTAAAAGAGCGAAAGGTGGTTTTTGCGTTTAAAAGAGCGAAAGATTAGCGCGACCCTGAAGGTGGTGAAAAGTCATTGTTTGGCGAAAAGGATTCTAATGGGTAATATGCCTTGAAAAAGCGAAACGCGAATTAGAAGCGATCGCGCATTAAGGGAATAGCTTGGAAAGGACATGAAAGCGACGACTCATGAGATGTAATCTGCTTGGAAAAACGACCGACGGCATTAGGAAAGGCGAACGCGAAATATTAGAAGGCGAACGCACATTAGAAAGGCGAAACGCACATTATAATGGAATATGCCTGGAAAAGTGAACACGCATTAGAAGGCGAACACACATTAGAAAGGCGAACGCGATTAGAAGGTGAACACGCACAATTATATGGAAATGCCGGGAAAAGCGAACGCGCATTAGAAAGGCGAATGTGCAGTGCAAAAGACATTGTATTCCAATTGAGAAATTCTAAGAAGATTGACTAAATGAGAAATGGCTGACTTCTTGGTAAATGTGAGGTGGCCAATTTGAACTTGGACATCATTTTCTAGTGGGCTTTTCTGGTTTCGATGGTTTTCACAATGCCAGTCTCTAGATGCGTTAAGTTTTCGCTGCGATACTTTTCGTCTTTATCGCGCCACGCCGTCGCCTTTTTCAGCAGCGAAGTGTGTTTTTTTCGCTTTTTTATAAATAAGGCGACGGAAGCCACAAATGGCGCTTTTTCGCTGCGATGTGCTGCGCTAATTATTTGGCGAAAAAGACAATCCTTTATAAAATTGCCGCTAAGTATAGAGATGCATAGAAACCAAAACCCTGATACCTACTGTGATTATTATCTTATATACTTAGTCTCGAGAGATAGAAACCCAACCTGATCTCTACTGTATTATATCTTTATTGGTCTAGTATAGAGATGATTAAAACCCTACCCTTATGTGCTCTACTGTATTATATCTTTATGACTTAGTATAAGATGATGCAACCCAACCTGATATCTACTGGATTAATCTTTATACTTAGTAAGGAGATGATAGAAACCCAACCCTGATCTCTACTGTATATATATCTTTATTCCTTATACAGAGATGATAGAACCCAACCTTGATCCCTCTGTATACATCTTTATTACTTAGACAGAGTGTTGTCGAAAACCTAACCCGATCTCTACTGTATTGATCTTTATTACTTAGTATACGAGATGATAGAAAAACCCAACCCTGAATTCTCACTGTATTATACTTTATTACTTATCTAGTATAGAGATGATAGAAACCCAACCCTGATCTCTACTGTATTATATCTTTATACTTAGTACAGAGATGATAGAAACCAACCCTGATCCCTACTGTATTATATCTTTACTTAGTATCGAGATGATAGAAACCCAACCTGATCTATACTGTATTATATCTTATTGCTAGTTAGAGATGATAGAAACCCAACCCTGATCTCTACCTGTATATATCTTTATTACTTAGTATAGAGATGATAGAAACCCAACCCTGATCTCTACTGTATATATCTTTATGACTTAGTATAGAGATGATAGAAAACCCAACCCTGATCTCTACTGTATTATATCTATTACTTAGACAGAGATGATAGAAACCCCAACCCTGATCCTACTGTATTATATCTTTTAATTATAGACAGAGGGGATCGAAACCTAACCTATCTCGACGTATATATACTATACTTCGTATTAGAATGATTAGAAACCCACCCTGATCTCTACTGTATATATCTTTAACTTAGTACAGAGATGATAGAAAACCCAACCTGATCATACTTGTATTATATCTTTATTACTTAGTACAGAGATGATAGAAACGTAACCCTTATCTCTACTGTATTATATCTCTATTACTTAGTACAGAGATGATAGAAACCCGACCCTGATCTCTACTGTATTATATCTTTATTACTTAGTACAGAGATGATAGAAACCCAACCCTGATCCCTACTGTATTATATCTTTATTACTTAGTACAGAGTTGATCGAAACCTAACCCTTATCTCTACTGTATTATATCTTTATTACTTAGTATAGAGATGATAGAAACCCAACCCTGATCTCTACTGTAAGATCGTGTATTACTTAGTACAGAGATATGATAGAAACCAACCCTGATCCCTACGTATTATATCTTATTACTTAGTACAGAGATGTATAAACCTAACTCTATCCTGTATTATATCTTTATTACTAGTACAGAGATGATAGAAACCCAACCCTGATCCCTACTGTATTAATCTTTATTACTTAGTATAGACATGATAGAAACCCACCCTGATCTTACTGTATTAATCTTTATTACTTAGTATAGAGATGATAGAAATCTAACCCTGATCTCTACTGTATTATATCTTTTATTAGTATAGAGATGATAGAAACCCAACCCTGATCTCTACTGTTATATCTTATGACTTAGTAAGAGATGATAGAAATCTAACCTGATCTCTACTGTATATATCTTTATACTAGTACAGAGATGATAGAAATCCAACCCTGATCTCTACTGTATATATAAGGGATAATGCGCCCCTTACAGTGTGATATAGGATATAAAGTCACCAGGAGTTCTCTGGCCATATAAAGCAAGAAATGGGGACGTATATTTCTTAAATATATAAGTTTAAAAATGTAATTTAGGCTAGTCTCCGCTGTTATCCTTTCCTAAGTAATTAAAACAAGGTATATTCCCTGTCAGCCCTGCAAAAAATTGGTAAATGAATAAATAGAAGGATACATACCAGACTTTAACTTTTTCTGGAATTTTCTCACTTCCCGACATTTCCTGTCAAACCCTGGAAGAAAAAAAGATTGATAAAAACACACAGACCTTTACTGTGCAGAAAATCCTTTGAGGCCCTGCCTGTGTCCCAAGACCAGAGTCCCCCCTGTTCCAAGGCAGAGTCCCCTGTGTCCCAAGGCTAGAGTCCCCTGTGTCCCAAAGCAAGAGTCACCCTTCTGCCCAAAGCCCAGAGTCCCCCTGTGTCAAAAAGCCCAGAGTCCCCCGTTGCCCCAAGCCAAAGTTCCTCTCAGTGCCCAAGCAATATAACTTATCTGTGGTCTGTGTCCATGTCTCCATTTAAATGCTGTGCTGTGCTTCTTGTGTGTTCTTCTGTTTCTCCCTCTAGCAGTGAGTCAATGGAGCTGCAGAGAACACAGACACGGAATCCGGGACGCAGCTTTAAGATTTATTTATATACTAGACATGATAAACCCAACCCTTATCTCTTACTGTATTATTTATTATATTACTTATAGGAGATAGAAACTGACCCTGATTTTGCTGTTTATATCTTTATACTTAGTACGAGATGATAGAAACCCCAACCTGATTCCTACTGTATTATATCTTTATTACTTAGTACAGAGATTGATAGAAACCCAACCCTGATCTCTACTGTATTATATCTTTATTACTTAGTACAGAGATGATAGAAACCAACCCTGCTTTACTGTTTATATCTTTATTACTTAGTACAGAGATGATAGAAACCCAACCCTGATCTCTTACGTATTATATCTTTATTACTTAGTACAGAGATGATAGAAACACCACCCTGATCCCTACTGTATTATATCTTTATTACTTAGTATAGACATGATAGAAACCCAACCCTGATCTTACTGTATATATCTTTATTACTTAGTATAGAGATGATTAAGAAACCTAACCTGATCTTACTGTATATCTCTTTATTTACTTAGTACAGAGTTGATCGAAAAACACCTTATCTCTACTGTATTAGATCTTTATACTTATGTATAGAGATGATAGAAACCCACCCTGATCTCTACTGTATTATCTTTTACTTAGTACAGAGATAATAGAAACCACAACCTGATCCCTACTGATTATTCTTTATTACTAGTATAGAGATGTAGAGAGAAACTCAACCCCTGATCTCTACTGTATTATATCTTTATTACTTAGTACGGAGATGATAGAAACCCATCCTGATCCTACTGTATTATTCTTTATTATTAGTACAGTGATGATAGAAACCTAACCCTTATCTCTACTGTATTATATCTTTATTACTTAGTACGAGGATGATAGAAACCCAACCCTGATCTATATGTATTATATCTTTATTACTTAGTATAGAGATGATAGAAAACCCAACCCTGATCTCTACTGTATTATATCTTATTACTTAGTACAGAGATGATAGAAACCCAACCCTGATCCCTACTGTATTATATCTTTTATTATTTAGTATAGGATGATAGAAACCCACCCCTGATCCTACTGTATTATATCTTGACTTAGGGGCAATATTTATAAAAGAGCGAAAAGTAGCGAAATGTTTCGCATTCGCTTTTCGCATGGGTTTTCGCCAAAAAGACAGTTAACGCTATTTATAAAGGTAGCGTTAACAGAATGGCGAAAACGTTTCCGCAAGCTATCGCTAAACCCTTTTCGCCTACTTCGCAATGGTAATTTTAGCGAAAAAAGGAGCAAAAAGGGCATAACGCGATTTAAAAGAGCGAAAGGTGGTTTTTGCGTTTAAAAGAGCGAAAGATTAGCGCGACCCTGAAGGTGGTGAAAAGTCATTGTTTGGCGAAAAGGATTCTAATGGGTAATATGCCTTGAAAAAGCGAAACGCGAATTAGAAGCGATCGCGCATTAAGGGAATAGCTTGGAAAGGACATGAAAGCGACGACTCATGAGATGTAATCTGCTTGGAAAAACGACCGACGGCATGTAGGAAAGGCGAACGCGAGATATTAGAAGGCGAACGCACATTAGAAAGGCGAAACGCACATTATAATGGAATATGCCTGGAAAAGTGAACACGCATTAGAAAGGCGAACACACATTAGAAAGGCGAACGCGATTAGAAGGTGAACACGCACAATTATATGGAAATGCCGGGAAAAGCGAACGCGCATTAGAAAGGCGAATGTGCAGTGCAAAAGACATTGTATTCCAATTGAGAAATTCTAAGAAGATTGACTAAATGAGAAATGGCTGACTTCTTGGTAAATGTGAGGTGGCCAATTTGAACTTGGACATCATTTTCTAGTGGGCTTTTCTGGTTTCGATGGTTTTCACAATGCCAGTCTCTAGATGCGGTTAAGTTTTCGCTGCGATACTTTTCGATCTTTGATCGCGCCACGTCCGTCGGCCTTTTTCAGCCAGCGCAAGTGTGTTTTTTTCGCTTTTTTATAAATAAGGCTGAACGAAGTCACAAATGGCGCATTTTCGCTGCGATGTGCTGCGCCTAATTATTTGGCGAAAAAGACAATCCTTTATAAAATGATGCCCGCTAAGTATAGAGATGATAGAAACCTAAACCCTGATACCCTACTGTATTACTATCTTATATTACATAGTATCGAGATGATAGAAACCAACCTTGATCTCTACTGTTTAGTAATCTTTATTGCTAGTATAGAGATGATTAGAAACCCAACCCTATTCCTACTGTATTAATCTTTATGTACTTAGTATAGAGATGATGAACCCAACCTGATCTCTACTGTATTATATCTTTATTACTTAGTAAGGAGATGATAGAAACCAACCACTGATTCTCTATGTATTATATCTTTATCTTAGTACAGAGATGATAGAACCCAACCCTGATCCCTCTGTATTATATCTTTATTACTTAGTACAGAGTGTTGTCGAAAACCTAACCCGATCTCTACTGTATTATTCTTTATACTTAGTATAGAGATGATAGAAACCCAACCCTGAATTCTACTGTATTATACTTATTACTTATCTGTATAGAGATGATAGAAACCCAACCCTGATCTCTACTGTATATATCTGTTATACTTAGTCAGAGATGATAGAAACCCAACCCTGATCCCTACTATTATATTTGTACTTAGTATCGAGATGAGAGAAACCCAACCTGATCTATACTGTATTATATCTTATTGCTAGTTAGAGATGATAGAAACCCAACTCCTGATCTCTACTGTATATATCTTTATTACTTAGTATAGAGATGATAGAAACCCAACCCTGATCTCTACGTATATATCTTTATACTTAGTATAGAGATGATAGAACACCCAACCCTGACTCTTACTGTATTATATCGTATTACTTAGTACAGAGATGATAGAAACCCAACCCTGATCCTACTGTATTATATCTTTATTATAGACAGAGGGATCGAAAACCTAACCTATCTAGAGTATATATACTATACTTAGTATAGAGATGATAGAAACCCACCCTGATCTCTACTGTATATATCTTTAACTTAGTACAGAGATGATAGAAAACCCTGAACCTGATCATACGTTAGTATTATATCTCTCTATTACTTAGTACAGAGATGATAGAACCCTAACCTGTATTCTTCTGTATTATATCTTTATTATTAGTACGAGATGATAGAAACCCAACCTGATCTCTATGTATTATATCTTTATACTTAGTACAGACGATGATAGAAACACCCCTGATCTCTACGTATTATATCTATTACTTAGTAAGAGCTGATAGAACCCAACCTGATCCTACTGTATATTCTTTATTACTTCGTTAAAAGGGAAAATGTAGAAACCAAACCGATCTCTACTTATATATCTTTATTACTTAGTACAGAGTTGATCGAAACCTAACCCTTATCTCTACTGTATTATATCTTTATTACTTAGTATAGAGATGATAGAAACCCAACCCTGATCTCTACTGTATTATATCTTTATTGCTTAGTATAGAGATGATAGAAACCCAACCCTGATCTCTACTGTATTATATCTTTATTGCTTAGTATCGAGATGATAGAAACCCAACCCTGATCTCTACTGTATTATATCTTTATGTGTGCGCAGTTTGGTGCATTGTAGTGTGCCTCGGCCTAAATGCATCCTTACTTATATCAGAAAGTTGTTTACTTGTTTTACTTTGTTTTACTTGTTAATGTTTTGGTTACATGATAAGATCAATGCGGTTTATAAATGACACTTTCTTGTATATATATAATACTGATAATATTATGTCTTTTATACATTTATTTGCATTTTAAAGGCATGGCCAGAGTGGAATTATAAAGCCAATTTCCAGAAATCAAGCAATTGCAATAGTTGGCACAGTTGCGTCGCATCTCCAACAGCATTAATGGGAGTCAATTCAGAGCCACTCTCGGGAAACTATCAACAGCATCTGTTCCTCTTGTCATATACTGGCGCCAATTAAGATACCATTTATACATCTCATTTGCCAGGTAGGTACTTTGCTGGTTAGTTTTATCAAACAAATACAAAAAAAAATCGTTTGTCGTCAATTTAAGGTGAAAAAGTTACTTATATTTAGTTTTCCTGCCATATCTGTGCAACATGCTACAGTTTATGTCACTGTCCACCTGTTCGCTTCCGTAAGGAGGGCTTCCATCTGTATATCTTAAGCACTTTTTCTTGAGTGACTATAACAACCACCCACGTATTTTATTTATTCATTTAACAGAGTTTTAAAGAACAAAGGAATCAAGTAACTTGAAGTATGACAATTGCACAAATCCATTTTATCTGTAGAGAACCAGCTCTTTTGTAGTGAAACACTTTTATTGCTTTATTACCTTGAGTTAATTTTTCACATTAAAACTTCAACATGGGAAAACGTGGATTTTTGTAAAATTTCAAAATTCAAACTACCACAAATCAAATGACCTATAAGAAGTACTGTAGTTGAGAATCCTTAAAACAAAATATAGAAATAGCAAACAATATGAATAGTGTCTAATATGCAATAGTATCTTTATATGTAATGGGGTGTGAGGCTACTAATATCCTTATAATTACAGTAGGGTACAGTATCCACTATATAAATATTTATATAAACAAAAGTCTATGGACATATTTGTTCACGCTAGTCACACAGTCGTGTAACGATCAAAGCCTCCATTCGGCTGCATTTCAATAGATTGTTTCTCAGTTTTAAATAATTGCTTATTTATACTTATGGGGAACTAAATTCTATTTTTAATAAATTAAGTATTCAAGGTGACGACCTAAATGCTAGGTCCTCACCTCTGGGTTTTCAATAGATTTTAGAGATACTTTAAACTTGCAAGGTCCAGTCCGTCATGCCACTTACTGAGTCTGATAAATGACCAATGAAAAGACTCTTCTTGCATAGCAAATTTTTCTATTGGCTGAGTCCTCAAATCATGGAGGGGGGAACCCGACCGGATCATGACCGCATATCTGTATTGGTATCCGTTATCTATACAGGATTTATACAGATAGTGAGAAGACACAATTAAGTTTAAATAGGAACACTCATTTAAATTATGGAAAAATTAGTTTGGAATTGTTTTTGGTATGAAAAATTAAAAGACAAAAAGGAATATACAAGCAGAATGTGTAGATGTATTATTCTCAAACTGTCATATCTGAAGATTCATTCTTTAATATTCTGTAAATGATAGCAAAAATACAACTGCAGAGTGCATTAACGCAATGAAAATGCCAGACATCAAAACTTGCATTCAAGCCAAGTATTTAACCTAAAGGAGACTGGCCACTATAAATAGCCTCCTCTTCTCTAACTGCTCAAGAATATTCATGGCCAATTATGATAAATGGTGCATTCATCTAGAAATAATGTACCCTTACCACCTTTGTACCAATTGAAATGGTTCAGCACTCCTTTTCCATTAGCATGGACTGCTCTGTGCTTTTCATGTTCCATTAGTTTTTCAAACATGTAAAGGTGGTATTTCATCAATTTAGCTTCTGAGTCTTTCTATTATGTGAAAAGACTCAACTAAAATCCAAAATTTTCTTTAACTACTTAGCAAGTCATGTATCTTTTAAATACAGCCTAATAATAAGGTCAATGATATGACAGTCCGTAAAATTATTCTGTGTTGGCATAAAAAGTATTCAAATGATTTACTTTTATAAGGAATTAAAGAGGAGAGAAGGAGGGGTGTAATTTATTTTTATTTATCTATCATTATTACCAGTATAGGGATTCAACCAAGGTACTTCCCATTTCTACTTGGAAGATCGGTATGAATTGTGCTCATGCAGCACTTACAGCGCCAACCTCCTTCGCCACCTCCATTTTAACCTGTGCAGATGCTTGCCTATGGTAGAATTGGAGAGGTGCATTGGGGAGGAGGGGTGTGCCAGGAGGGTGAAGCTGAAGAGAGTTGTCAGACATAATTCCAATAGCTGATATTGGATCAGTAAGTAAAAATGTGAGGTAGGATTAATTACTCAAACCTTCCATTTAATTAGAGATTTGAATAATAATAGTTTATGTTTTATGGCCCTTTAAGATCATCTAACTTTGCTGTACCAGAGTGCAAGCAATTTCTTCTTTATTTGCTTACTGTGTTGCTTTTATTGATGCCCATGGGATACAATAGTTCACATTTATTCACAACTAGCAGTTTTACACGGCGTTGCCCGTGTACACATGTGGGTATAGTATTTGTTACGCGCAGGTGTGTGGAATACTGGGGGAAAAAGAAGTGCACAGTTGGTAATGTAAGTAATTTATTTAATAGTTATGAGTTGAGGTGACATTGCTTGAGGGACGCATAGCACATATGTTTATAGTAAAATTTTATATGCAACGTTACCAGTTTTTCCAATGGAGGGTAAAAATACAAATGTTGTGGTAAAAATGCTACATGGAATTTGCCATAGGGTAAAATATACCGAGCACTTGAGTGACTGACTGGCATCAGTGTCTCGAAACATGTGGCGTGCTCTAAACAGCATGCATAAGAGTTTTGGGGAGTGGGTTTCAAGTTTGGGGTGTGGTGTTTGGGGGTGTGCTGTGATGTTTATGGGCATGGACAGGATATTTGTGGATGTGGGCGTGATTCTGGGATGAACAAGTTTGGGGGCATGGCCAAATGGCATTATTTTTTTTGGGGGGGGTTGACCACAATCTGGTGGTATGCTCACAACATTTGGGGGCATGTAGGTTACGATGTTTGGGGGCATGGCCTTGATAGTTGGGGTAAGAGCGTGACCGTGATGTTTGGGTGTGTGGCCATGACAGCAATAATGGGGGCGTGGTCACAATCCAGTAGGCTCTGCTTAAATTTTTTAGCATGACAATAACCGCAAATAAACGCAAATGTGATTCATATCACCAATAGTAAAATAGTCTTTCCATGGTTTATATTGTATATAAATGTGATTCATATCACCAATAGTAAATAAGTCTTTCCATGGTTTATATTTGTATATAAATGTGATCATATCACCAATAGTAACATAGTCTTTTCAGGGTTTATATTTGTATAAATGTGATTCAATCACCAATAATAACATAGTCTTCCAGGGGTATATTTGTATATAAATGTCATTCATATCACCAATAGACATAGTCTTTCCAGGGTTTAAATGTTATAAATGTCATTCACATCACCAATAGTAACATAGTCTTTCCAGGGTTTATATTTGTATATAATGGATTCGTATCACCAATAATAACATAGTCTTTCAGGGTTTATATTTGATATAAAGTGATCATATCACCATAGTAACATAGTTTTCCAGGGTTTATTGTATATAAATGGATTCATTCACCAATAGTAACATAGTCTTTCCAGGGTTATATTTGTATATAAATGTCATTCACATCACCATAGTAACATAGTTTTTACCAGGGTTTATATTTGTATATAAATGTCATTCATATCACCAATAGTAACATAGTCTTTCCAGGGTTATATTTGTATATAAATGTCATTCCATCACCAATAGTAAATAGTCTTTCACGGTTTAATTTGTATATAAATGTGATTCATATCACCCAATAGTAGTAGAGATAGTCTTTCCAGGGTTTTATGTATTAAATGTGATTCCTATCACCAATAGTAACATAGTCTTTCCAGGGTTTATATTTGTATATAAATGTCATTCACATCACCAATAGTAAAATAGTCTTCCATGGTTTATATTTGTATATAAATGTGATTCCTATCACCAATAGTAACATAGTCTTTCCAAGGTTTATATTTGATATAAAATGTCATTCACATCACCAATAGTAACATAGTCTTTCCAGGTTTATATTTGTATATAAATGTGATTTAGTATACCAATAGTAAGATGTCTTCCAGAGTTTATATTGTATATAAATGTCATTCATATCACCAATAGTAACATAGTTTACCAGGGTTATATTTGTATATAAATGTCATTCATATCACATAGTAACACTAGTCTTTTCAGGGTTTATATTTGTATATAAATGTCATTCACATCACCAATAGTAACATAGTCTTTCCAGGGTTATAACTGTATATAAATGTGATTCGTATCACCAATAGTAACATAGTCTTTCCAGGGTTTATATTGTATATAAATGTCATTCACATCACCAATAGTAACATAGTCTTTCCAGGGTTTATATTTGTATATAAATGTCATTCATATCACCAATAGTAACATAGTCTTTCCAGGGTTAATATCAAAACATTCTAGAGCAAATTGTAATGTCTTACTTACAGACTTTAAGGGAAATGTCTGTTGATCTGTGTGTGCAGCTCCTGAGTTGTGTAGCCGTACTACGCTGTTGTTGTGTCACTGAAGGGGACTCTGTGTCTGTGTTGTTGAAGTCGGGCAGCACACAGAGCCCAGGCCCTTCATCTGAGTTGCTGAATTGGGAAATCACACTCGCAAGTGACGTGCAGGATTTTTATGGTCAAACTGGACTTCACGGGTCGTCCCTTTCAGAGGGGCGTCAACGTTATGTGGATGCATTCAGGGCTGTGGCTGTGAGGTGAGTACATACATACATACATATATACAAGATTTCTACTTATAGTAGTAGATATAATATAATAAGTATTGGGTTTGTTTCTTAATAGAACAAGCATGCTAATGTCAGGACACAATAACCAGAGATTTTTATCTTGTGAGTTGGCAGTCTCCTACCTGTTTGCTTTTACTTTAAAGATTATTTTAGTCTTTGAAGGTTTCAACAGTTAATGAATTTTGGGTAAAATGAAGAACATTTTCTCTAAACGGTTCTGGTAGGGTTGATACATTGTAATCTATTCTCTCAAATGTTGCCTCAAATACCATCAATGTTCAGCCTCATTACCTCTATTTCTGAGAGCTCTGCGGAATGTTGATTAAAACCAGAATTTCTTAAGATCTTCTGGCTACTATTTCATGTAAAGGAAAGAAAGATGTATTGTGACAGTATCAAGAAAGACAACAGGAAAACCAATGTTATTTATGATGTCATTAATATTACCCCTATCATACACGAACACTGTTGTACTGTTAATTTAGCTACAATAGCATATAAACGAAACATTTTGGGAGGTAGGGATAATCAAATCCTACTCCCCTGCCCCAGGTATGTTTCCATTTTAAAGAGGTGATTTTTAGGCATAGTTCTCCTTTAAAGAAATAGGAAAATAAAATAGTAAATAAAGTTCTTAATGTTAAAAAGTGTTAATGTTAAAAATTGTGTGTTAGCTTTCAAATTGTAAATAAAATTGATTGTTTGGGCAAAATTATCACCATTTTTAAGTTTAAAACTTTTATTATAACTCCTGTATATTTTTAGATCTAGTCTCAGAGATAAATTCTGTACTTTAATGTTCTGCAAAGTTTTGTATCCTTGACAAACATGCATAATTTCAATCCACATACACAGTTATATGTTTGAGTTGCAAGTACGAGTACATGTAAAACTTATATTCTGTAACTAAGAAGGTTTCAGTGTTGTTGCCAGTACCCTCACAGCCCATGTAATCTTCAAGAGCCTTGTTAGCAGTTGCCTTTTGGCCACACCCCCTGACCCAGTATTCATTGTCTTTATTCATATTTTATACAAATGTCTCCACACTAACATAGAAGCCCATGCTATTTTCTAGCCAGCATGACTGGCAAAGAATACCTACCAGGAACAATACTAAATAGTCAACTGATTTACTGCCTTCTTGTTTCCGGTATATTAAGATTAACAGGGCTATGTATCAATGGGTACTATCCCAGAAATTTTGGGCAACGAATGCCAATTTCCTTATGGAGCAAAGTGTTTGCAAAAGTTAGTGTATTGATTTTTTCCGTGTGGATTCACTTTTATTTAATGTGGTTAGCAGGATTTTCTGCAGCCAAAAAAAATGCATTGCTTATGTTGTTATGGATAGATGGGTGTTGACTAAGATTGTTTATTTAACCCCTGCTAATTCTTTATTACTGCCTGTGATCATGAATGTGTATTTACTGTTTTATTTACGACAGCCATGCAAATCAGGCATGGGTGCACAAAGATAACATTCTAGTGTATATCAGTAAAGTCTTTGTTCTAGTGTATAAAAATAGAGTGCGTTACAAGATTCAGTTATTGTATCATGCCTGAGGAAGAAGCCTAGTGCTGGAAAGCTTGTATTTTCAATCATTTTAGTTAGCCAAATAAAGTGTATGTATTGTATATCCAAGATGTCTTCACGTTGTTAAACTATAGCAGTGTTAATCTATCAGCCATCTACTACAAAATGACACAGTGTATTGTTTTAACTATAGCCGTGTTATATCTATCAGCCATCTAACATAATGACACAGTGTATGTTATAACTATAGCAGTGTTTATCTATCAGCCATCTACTACATAATAATACAGTTGTAGTTTATAACTATAGCAGTGTTATATCTATCACCATCTACTTCATAATGACACAGTGATTGTTAAACTATAGCAGTGTTATATCTATCAGCCATCTACTTCATAATGACACAGTGTATTGTTAAACTATAGCAGTGTTATATCTATCAGCCATCTACTACATAATGACACAGGGTATGTTATAACTATAGGAGTTATATCTATCAGCCATCTACTTCATAATGACACAGTGTATTGTTTAACTAAGATCAGTGTTATATCTATCAGCCATCTACTTCATAATGACCAGTGTATTGTTATAACTATAGCGTGTTATATCTATCAGCCATCTACTCATAATGACACAGTTATTGTTATAACTATAGTAGTGTTATATCATCAGCCATTACTACATAATGACACAGTGTATTGTTATAAGTATAGCAGTGTTATATCTATCAGCCATTACGTACATAATGACACAGTGTATTGTTATAACTATAGTAGTGTTATATCTATCAGCCATCTACTACATAATGACACAGTGTATTGTTATAAGTAGCAGTGTTATATCTATCAGCCATCTACTACATAATGACCACGTGTATTGTTATAACTATATCAGTGTTATATCTATCAGCCATCTACATAAAATAACAAGTGTATTGTTATAACTATAGCAGTGTTATATCTATCAGCCATCTACTACATAATAACACAGTGTATGTTATAACTATAGCAGTGTTATATCATCAGCCATCTACTAAATAATAACACAGTGTATTGTTAACTATAGCAGTATTGTATCTATCAGCCATCTACTACATAATGACAGTGTTGTGATGTTATAACTATAGCAGTGTTGATCTATCAACCCCTACTACATAATGACACGTGTATTGTTATAACTATAGCAGTGTTATATCTATCAGCCATCACTACTAATGACACAGTGTTATTGTTATAACTATATCAGTGTTATATCTATCAGCCATCTACTACATAATGACAGTGTATTGTTTAACTATAGCAGTTTTTATCTACATCAGCCATCTACTACATAATAACACAGTGTATTGCTATAACTATAGCAGTGTTATACTATCAGCCATCTACACATAATGACACGGTGTATTGTTAAAACTATAGCAGCGTTATATCTATCAGCCATCTACTACATAATGACACAGTGTATTGTTATTATCTATATCACAGTGTTATATCTATCAGCCACTACCTACATATGACACAGAGTATTGTTAAATTAAAGCAGTGTTGTATCTAACAGCCATCTACTAATAATGACACAGTGTATTGTTATAACTATAGCAGTGTTGTAATCTAACAGCCATCTACTACATAATGACACAGTGTATTGTATACTATATGCAGTGTTATATCTTCAACCATCTACTACATAATAACACAGTGTATTGTTTAACTATAGCAGTGTTATATCTATCAGCCATACTAACATAATGACACAGTGTATTGTTATAAATATAGCAGTGTTATATCTATCAGCCATCTACTACATAATGACACAGAGTATTGTTATAATTAAAGCAGTGTTGTATCTAACAGCCATCTACTACATAATGACACAGTGTATTGTTATAATTAAAGCAGTGTTGTATTAACAGCCATCTATACATAATGACACAGAGTATGTTATAATTAAAGCAGTGTTTGTATTAACAGCCATCTACTACATAATGACACAGTGTATTGTATATCTATATCAGTGTTATCTATCAGCCATCTACTACATAAAGACACGGTGTATTGTTATTAACTATATCAGTGTTATTACTATCAGCCATCTACTACTAATGACACAGAGTATTGCTATAATTAAAGCAGTGTTGTATCTAACAGCCATCTACTACATAATAACACAGTGTAGTGTATTGTTATAACTATAGCAGTGTTATATCTATCAGCCATCTACTACATAATGACACAGAGTATTGCTATAATTAAAGCAGTGTTGTATCTAACAGCCATCTATTACAGAATGAGTTATTCACTCTCCATATGGTGTTTGAAGATTACCCGTGATGAATTGAATTGGGTGGTTATGGGAGCGATTGGATCCAGAGGGAGGGGGCTTACAACTGAAAAACATGACTTACTAGTAACCTTCATTTAATGTGTTTACCACTCCCCTAGTGGTCAGGTTACCCCAGGGTATCTGCTGTTTTTTCAGTATTACATCCTATTTAACAATAATGTGTCCTCTGACCGATTTTACTTGTTTTTCCTTTTTCTTTCTCCCTTCTTACCTCTGAATGATCCTCATGGGTTTGGATTTTTTTTTTTTTGTTGTATCAACTGGACTTGAAGTTTAGTTCTTGAAGACGTTTCGCTAGTCATCCGACTGGCTTTCTCAATTCAGAATGACTTGTACAAGAATCGTTGGCAATTATGTACTGGAAAGTCCCAATTAGCATATCACAGCCAGGTGTTAGGGACCTTCTGAATGCAAGGTATGATTGCATAGTGGCTAAGAGGTGTAATAGGAAATGCCCAGGGTAAGGTGTCAAAACAGTATTGTCTGCCATGTACATTATTAATA
This sequence comes from Hymenochirus boettgeri, assembly GCA_019447015.1. Lineage (NCBI taxonomy): Eukaryota > Metazoa > Chordata > Amphibia > Anura > Pipidae > Hymenochirus > Hymenochirus boettgeri. The sequence continues at coordinate 32,899,818 of CM033475.1, forward strand.
TGCAAACCTCCTCTGGCCATTCCAAATGTAATGTCTATTGAGTGTGCAGCAGCTGAGAAAAGGGGCAGAAACCTGAAACAGAACTGCAATGCAGAACAGGGCTTGTAATTTTAATATGTGTATGCATGGGTGTTCCTAGGGTTTTTGACACCTGAAACAAATTTTAAATGCAGCCTATCGGCAGATGGGGGCGGCACGTGAAGGGGGCGTGAAACATAGGCATCGCTTGTGGAGGTAGTTATGGTGGCTGACTAACACTGACTAGTGAACTGGAGGGCCGACTTAACACTGATGGTGAACTGGTGCTGAAATTTTGATTGCAGAAAGGAGATTTTTTTAACTGCGCCTTTTAAGTGTCTGCAGGGTCCGGCTCTGTGTAGCAACCTTAGAAGCAAAGGCTGCCTTGGGATTGCCTACGTTTTATTCAAAATTCAGTTCTCTTTTAACATTAGTAACTTTGTGAAATGTTAGAAACAAACGATATCCTCACTATGTTGTAGTTTTCTCTTTATGTATAAAACAAAAACAATAAATATAATAGAGATCTGTAGAAACTAAAAACAACAATGTGAAAACATAATAAGGTACTGTGATACTTTTTCTATGGACTAACAGTTATTTAGTTGACAAGCTTTCGAGGGCTAAACCTTCATCAGGTCAGAGCAGTAGTGCTCTAACCTGATGAAGGGTTTAGCCCCGACAGCGTGCAACTAAATAAACTGTTAGTCCATAGAAAAGTATCACAGTACTCTTATTATTTTTCACATACTATATATTGGACTAATACAGCCCTACAATAATTTTCTATACCATAAAAAAACCAGGACGTAGGTTAACATATAGAAAACCTATAAAAGTCTCTAATAACCAAGGTAAGTGAGAGTTATAGCCTATCTCTTAAAAAGTTGTTATTGGTACATACAAATATTTGAAATGCGCCATCTGCTATGGTAAATGCTTTGCCACCTGTTTGTTCACTTGAATAGATTTATCGATTTGAAATTTAATTCTTTTTCTGTAGCACAGCAGCTGGGATATGCTCAAATATATATCCATTGGTACTAAAACAGCCTACTAAAGTCTTACCAATAAATAAACTTATTGCCCAGCCTCTCGTATAGACGTTGCATTTTTGATGATATAAAGCCTTATAACTGCAAATTGTTGGTGTGCGACTCTATCCTGATGAGGCCTGTTCAATATGGCTGAAACGTTGATGTTTACTCGTGTTAATAAAATATAATTTGAAAAGTCCCCTAGAGTGCGCTGGCATCTGCTTTATATATATATATAATATATATATATATATATATATATATATATATAGATAGTAGATAGAAGATAGATAGATAGATATATCTGTTCAGGTGGTAAAGTGTTCAGGGTTTTTTTCTATTAGGACTAGAGATAGTCACTGAATCCGTTACACTTACGGATTTTCGGACGTATTGAAATCATTGGAAGTTAAAAAATCTGAAAAGTTCCACCTAAATTAAAGTATAAATGCAATGGTAGCTTACTGAAAATAGCTCAGGGACCTGGGAAATGGTCTGGGGAACATGTTCGATGCCTTAAATCGTTAAAAACAAAAACACGGCCAGTACCGGAAACTTCATGTGCTTCCTGTTTTGGCATTCCCGCATAGTATTTTTGATAATTAGAAATTTTTACAATTTCGATTTTGTTAATTAACATTTTCTAGAAATATTGGAAATTAACCGTTCGATAATTAATTGATGAAAACCAGTTTACGGTTTGTAAATATCTCTATTTATGGACATTTAATGTGTACCACTCAGTTGTTTGGGTATTGCCATTTTATTTTCCAAACTTGTGGTGTACCGTAAAGGTCTAAACAGTGCTAAATATTTACAGGAGATTGCATGATGATTCTTTATTAAAAATATTGCCCATGATTGGCTTTTACAATCGGCTGGTGAATTACTGGTTGAACAATCTGACCAGACACTGTTCCATTTGGCAAATATCCCAAAATAACATTGACTTGCTTTAGCCTATATCCAGTATCAAAAGATGTGAAGCCGGTTCCAAAATAAAAGGCTTAAAAGTAAAGGTCGTGGTGTAGCCAGCGTTATATGTTATTTTCTACACTGCAAGATTCCGTTTGTTTTCTGTGAATGTAAAAATGACCAAGACCCCCGCTCTTCCTTTGTCACAACATTACACGAGTCTTTAACATTTCATACTCCTTGGATGTTCTGCCACGTTTCCATTTCCAATTATTTCTACATTTCTATTTCTATTCTATTTATAAGCAAATTTGCAGGCACTAATAATGCAGCACCTATTTCATTTGTAAAACAATATGAAATGTAATCAGTGTTTTTTGATGGCGATGTTGCTTTTTGGCCACAACGAATATAGTGATACGGCCAAACAAGTGGTATCACCCCATCGACCCATCACCAATAAAAGCCTTTATAAAATATGCCTTTAAGTGTTGAACCACCAGCTGGTTCTTGCATCCCAGGTCATTGGCAATGTGAACATATAGTTTAAACCCATTGGGCTTTATTCAATAATAGTGGAAACATTTGTGTTCTGCAGCAGCCAATCAGATGTTATCTAACTGTAGTAGACTAGTAAAAAATTATATTTGATTGGTTTAGGCAAATTAAAAGTCAGGCAAATTTTGCAGCTCTTGGTGACTAAACCCAATGTTCTTTTTGAAGGGAGAACTAATGTAAGCTACTGTAATTCTGTAATTGCTACGGGAACTAACAGATAGGTGTATCTAATTCTGAACTCAAAAGCATTTTGGAGAAAGTATCTTCTGTTATCTGACTTAGATAAATAGTTATGCATGCTCACTGAGTTCTCCCGCAACCACCTTTTCACCTTTGACAGAGCTACTCGTGACTATGGGGGACCTACCTGTAATCTCTCTGGAATTGAGACTTAGCAGTGAAAAATCAATTGTTCCTTATTGGGAAGGAGGGCAGAAGAACCATGAAATGTTGTCTTACCTGACGGGATCCCAGGATGCTTTAAAGTCTCCTGTGAGAGTTAATGCTTCGCAGGTTCTGGTCAGGTAAAGTACAAGTTTTTTTAGTATACTACCTCTTCACCATTGAAGTAATGCCATTAAGCTGGGTACACACGATGAGATATTTCGGTCCGATCGACGATAGTTCAGTGTATCGGTCGATCGGACGAAATTATCGCATCGAAAGTGCCCAGTCCGACCGACGTTGTCCGAATCGGACGAAAGGACGATCGGACAGGGTGGAAAACCTCGTCCGATTGTGCGGTCCTTATGGACGCACGATCGGTCGCGGTGACTATCGGACGCGGCTGCTTTTGCCGCGACCGAAAGTCCTTCCTCTTGGCGACCATTCGAAAGTACGAACGGTCGGTCAGGAGGAAAAATCGCTAGGTGTGTACCTAGCTTTAGATCAGCACATGATTGTGTGTCTAATCTTAACAACCCATTACTACATAGGTACGCCGTGCTATTTCCAAGAATTTTTGCAAATGGCGTGGCCAGGTAGAGTACTGCAAAACCCAAATAGTGCATTGGGTAGCGTGAGTTTTGCACTAATTTCAGGCAAAAATAGCCTATATAGCATCTCCCTAAATATACAAAATGGCTATCCAGCATTAGTTAATAAAGCTAAATTTTCATAAATTAAAGGGCATGTCCTCCCATTAAACTAAAATCCTTACCTTACTCCTCTGCTTCTTATGGTTCTCCTGCAGTGCTTGTTGAAAGTCACAGAAAGTGAAGAGTAGGACTGTCTGTGTGTCATCCAGTCCTGCTGCTTCCTTGTCCTTCGTGTTTTCTCACACTAGAGGAACCCACCCAACCCTGATCGCTATATTAAATGTTTAAAACATTCCTAGATGTAGACATACATCTGTGAATGGTGAATTTAAACAATCTCAAAAACAGCTGCCGGTCCCACCCTTCTGTTCTTCCATTCCGGAAGAAACAGAATAGGCAAAGGCAAGGGAACGAAGGTGGTATGTACAATTCTTGTCACTTTTTAAACATTTTAATATATCGATCAGGTTGTGGTGTGTGGTGTGTGTGGTGTCCCTTACGCTATGTGAAGTTTTTTATTTAGGGTGGAGATACCCTTTAATGATTTCAAGACCTTCTAGTCTCTAAGACTTCCCCAAGTCTATATTTGCTGGTTTTGGTTGTTTACTGATTGTGAAAACAAAAGAACTAAATGCTTTTGACAACCGTCAATAAGCGAGCAGTCATAATAAAGTTGAAATGAAATACAGCCTTTTATTTTATAGATGAAATCTTTGGACACTTTTAGATAAATAGATTATACTGGAAATGCAATCCTAATGTTATTTGCCTGAATCACTGTTCTTTACAGATCACATTAACAGATTTGGGTTAAAGTTTGCTCCACAAACTGTCTTTGGAGAAAACCTCAGTGAGATTAATATTTGTAATAAAGCAAAGTAGCACCTAGAAATAATCTAACCTCGGGTACCAAGGATAACAAAGAATATTGATTCAAAGAGGAGAGAATAGTTTGGTGACAGATTTGAAAAAGATGCACATTATAAAATGTTCCAGCGCTTTCTACAATATGACGATGACTTAACCACTTCAATATCTTTACAAATGAAAAAACATTGCCAGTTCACGCACTTCTTACTGCAGGTCCTGAGAGCACACAACATTAATTCTTACAAAATACAATTTGTTACAACTATTAGACATAAATTGGCCAAATACATTACTGTAGAAAGGCTATAAAATTTGAAGTACCAGAGGGCACCTTCACTTCAAAAGAATGCGTATCTAGTTAGGACGCACAGGAAAAAGGAGAATGTGAGGTACAGACTAGATAAGCTCAAATATGTCATAACATTTAAAATACAGCTTCACCTTTACATTCATGATGCTGAATTACAGCTTGCTCAATTATTTTTACTATGCATGCAAATGCCCTTTAAGTTCAGCCAGTGAATCTTTTTAAATTAATGGAAAGGGGCACAGATTCATAAATATAGCACAGAAAGTATGTGTTTGTTATGCCCATTAATGATATATATATATAAAATATATAATACAAAAGTATAGGCATTAGTGCACATCCAGTTCAGTTGCTTACATTTTTTTAATCAATATTTAAACAATATTCCCTATAATTAAAGTAACCATATAAAATCTACACCCAAAAAAACAACTTCAGTCCTTTTATAGTCCAAAAAAGTTCATTAAATACTGCCTTGTATGTTTGGTGGTTCCTAGATGTTTGCAGTTAAAGGATAACTATACTCTAAAAATAACAGGGTTATTCAATAAATGCTCTTATCGTTTAAAATGGTGCTAATTTTGCCCCAACCAATCAGGTCTTAGCTTTCAAATGTTAAACAAGATCTAATTGGTTGGGGCAAAATTAGCACCATTTTAAACGATAAGCAGGGAGATTCAATAAAAGTTCATATCGTTTAAAATGGTGCTAATTTTGCCCAAACCAATCAGATCTTATTAACATTTGAAAGCTAACATCTGATTGGTTGGGGCAAAATTAGCACCATTTTAAACGATAAGCAGGGAGACTAATAAAAGTTCATATCGTTTAAAATGGTGCTAATTTTGCCAAACCAATCAGATCTTATTTAACATTTGAAAGCTAAATCTGATGGTTGGGGCAAATAGCACCATTTTTAACGATAAGAACTTTTATAGAATAACCCTGTAACTTTTTACAATATTGTTTTGTTGAGGAGCTACAGCATAAACAGTTTTCATTTGTCAGGTAAGTCCTGTAATATACCTGTATTAAAGATAGTGTTGATGCCAGATGGAAGACTGACAGAACTTATTTCTTTGGGATGGTGCTTCTTATAGAAACAATATTGGGAAGTAGAAATAACCAGTCATATCCCTGCCCTAAGTTCCTTTCATTTTAACAGTTTAAAAAAAAATGATACAAACTTAATTCTCCTAATGCGTGTATTTGTTTGAATTCAAGTTTATGTCCCATTTTTGCCTGTTGAGCCAATGTTTTAAATTGCATTTCCTATCAGTGAAATACATTCCAAGTTCAACATGACATCCTGGTAGATAAGCTGGTAGAAAATAATGAGGTTTGCAGTGGGATTACTTATAGAAGTAATATTTAAAGATCTTTTTTGTCTTGCCCTTTTCATTAATAAATATGCAATTAACGCTTGAGTGTGATTGGCCAATAGTGGATAGGGCAGGACTTTCTGAAATATCTCAGGAACCGGAGAACGGAGAAAGGCAAGAGACAACTACTGTAGCAATATGGTTGAAGTTGTTTTTGTCTAAAGATTTCCTTTAAAGGAGAAACTAACCCACATTTTAACACCCCCGAATCTAAACATACCCTCTAAAAACATCAATAAACTGTTCAAAAAGTATCAATACAGTAAATGGCATTAAAGTTAATGTTACCACTTGAAGAACTGGATGAAATAACTGTGTGTATGTACAGTGACTGGCCACACCCTGATTTCAGTCACATGCTCCCTGCCTATTCTGTCATGTAAAAGGATTGGCTAGGGCTACTAGTGGGTGTGAACAACTGTAAATTCCTCCATTATCTAGGATGAGCATGTGTAAAGAACATAATGATCAGCGACCACATGTGCATATTGGAACAGTTGATATAAGACATAAACCTCATGTTAGAAGTTAAATTTCTCAAGAACCATTTTAAAGGTGAGACACTGATTACTGCTTTTATAACAAGGAGATCTGCCATCTAATTCAATGTTGTTTTGAGGCTTAAGTGTCCTTTAAGGTGATCTTTAGTTGCTGAGTCCCATTATTTGATATGATGTGCCAGTTTGTGATAAGTGCGGCTTGAACCAAACATGATTTCAAGGTGCAACAGCGGATTCTCGAAAATTGGCAGATCGGCAATCTTTCAATATTTTATGGGGGAAGAGGAAAAAAATCTACTCCCCTTGGGATTGATTTCAATTTTAAGTTTTGGTTGAATTTGCTTAATTGTAGAACCCAAACTTTTAAAGGGCATGTCCACCCCCAAACTATAATTTAACCTGCTATTGGCCCCACTCTGTAGAGCATAAAAATCTTGGGACATAGTGATCCCTGAAACGTTGTGTTTGTGCTGTGATTAAATAAAGACTTGGTGATTCACACTGTGCCCCTCATAGTTTCTTTTCTTGTGCTACAGTATAGGTCCTTGGTAGAGGACCCTGTGAGGGAGGCACTTGCTAGCCACTGGTTAATAGCCATGTAAGAGAGTGCCTAGGCCCAAAAACCAACATTGCCATAAAAATCCTTATCTTAACACCCAGCTCAAATGGTTCTCCTGTAATGTCCCTCCAAATTCCAAAAAACTGGCCACCAGGAGCAGCAGGGAGGGAAATTGTTTCGCCTTGAGGCTTCCTCATAGAGGTTTTTGGCTTGCTCAGAGCAGCCTGCTCTGAGCAAGCCAAAAATTTTGCTCTCCATTTTGCTCTCTCCCTCCCCCTAGTGTAAAATCACCTTGGGGTATTGTAGGGCTTCCTCCTCCAGCCCCAACCGCATTATTCTTATGTCCAAAACTCCCCAGATCTTTACTTACCTTGCTCTTCCCCCCGGAGTTCTGAACTGCCGGAGCCATGTCTGTAATTGGCTGCCTCTCAGCCAATCACGGATGCAGCTGCCGGTCTGGCCCCCTGCTTGCAGTTTCATGCAAGCAGAGGGCTGGATAGTACGGCAGAGGAAAGAGGGAAGGTAAGTAATGACGAGGGGAGTTTTGGATATAATAATAATGCGTTTGGGGCTGGGGGAGGAAGCTCTACAATATATAAAAGTTAAAAAAAGGGGTGCACCTGCCCTTTAATTGAACCCAAGGGGAGCCAAATCAAACCCAATGGTGGAGCAAAACTCAGTTTCATTCATCTCTAATGCTATTCAAGATTTACTGAGCATATTTTTCTGGATATGGGTGCCCAAAGAATAGCCCAGATATTCAATGCAGTGTGTGTGTAAAATATATGCACAAAAAAACAACATATGTTTATTTTCTTTATGTTACCAATATTGTAAAAATGATTTAAAATGATTTAGTCACATCACTTAAGCAAGGGAAAAACACGTTAGCAGGAGAGAAAAAAGCCCAGTGTTTCTTTAGATTAGAATTAAAGCTAAAATATAGAATGGTCTGTGTGAACTCTTATGATAACTAACAAAGACCAACTGTAGTTCTCTGTATTTATCAGTACATTTTGAAGAAATGACCTTAGTAGTTGTAATTGAGGTTGAATAAAGACATACATCCATAAGTCTAAACTTTTTACCTTCTTTAACCCTACCTAACAGTTGATCCAGAGTAAGGCAAAAAGTACATGTATTAATAACAGTAATTCTCAATATACATAGTATCCCTGTACCAACCAGAAATACAGTTTATGTATTATACCAGTAATTCTCAATATTATAAAGCATCCCCGTACCAACCAGAACCACCGTATCATGTATGTATTAATAACAGTAGTTCTTGATATTATATAAATCCCCGTACCAACCAGAACTACAGTACCGTATAACTGAGTATAAGCCGACTCGAGTATAAGCCGAGGCACCCATTTGCCTCAAAAATTAGAAAAGATGATTGACCCGAGTATAAGCCGAGGGTATACAGTAACCCTAATACCTTTCCACTGTAGATGTTTGGAAACACAACTCCCAGCATGTTGGTTGCTGGCATACTGTCCCACCCTAATACTTCACTGTAGATGTTGGAAACTACAACACCCAGCGTTGGTTGTGGGAGTTGTAGTTTCCACACTATAGTAAAAAGGTAATGTGGGTGTCTGCATGGCATACTGTCCCCCAGCCCTCCCCCCAGTACCCAGCCCTCCCCATTCCAGTCCCCCCCCCCCCAGCTCACTTACCCGTACCTGGTCTTCAGTCTCCTCTCTCTGCAATCCAGAAGCAGCCGCGAGTCCGGCCGGCAGTTCCCATTACTGCTTTGCTGCTGCGCGTGACGTCATCCCGCCAGCGTGCGTGAGAGTCATCGCGCAACCGCGAAGAAGAACTACTGGGAACTGCCGGACCGCGGCTGCCTCTGGATTGAAGGTTAGTTCCTTGTGATCGAGTATAAGCCGAGTCAAGGTTTTTAGGTTAATTTTTTAACCTAAAAACTCAGCTTATACTCGAGTATATACGGTATAGTATTAAAAACAGTAGTTCTATTAATAACAGATAATTCTCAATGTTATATAGTATCACTGTCCAACCAGAATCCAGTATAGTATTAATACCTAGTGGTTATTTCCAATAATTGCGTTATATTGTTGTATACCCTGACCAACCAGAACTACAGTATAATGTATGTAATACCAGTAATTCTCACATTATATTATAGTCACCCTGCACCAACCAGAACTACAGTATATGTATTATACCAGTATTCTTCAATTTTATAGTATCCGTACCAACCGAACTACAGTATATGTATTAATACCAGTAATTCTCAATATATATAGTATCCCCGTACCAACCAGAAACTACAGTATATGTATAATACCAGTAATTCTAATATTTATAGTTACCCGTAACCAACCAGAACTACAGTATATGTATTAATACCGTAATTCTCAATATTATATAGTATCCCTGTACCAACCAGAATACAGTATGGTATTATTAATACCAGTAATTCTCAATATTTATATATACCTGTACCACCAGAACTACAGATATGTATAATACCAGTAATCTCAATATTAATAGTATTCCTGTACCAACCAGAGCTACAGTATAGATTAGTACCAGTAATTCTCAATATTATATAGATACGCGTACCAACCAGAACTAACAGTATATGTATTATAACAGTAATTTCTCAATATATATAGTATCCCCGTACCAACAGAACTACAGTATATGATTAATACCAGTAATTCTCATTATATAGTATCCCCTGTACCACAAGATTACCAGTATATGTATTAATACCAGTAATTCTCAATATTATCGTTAGTCTCCCGGTACAGTTATAAATATAGCAGTGTTATATCTATCAGCCATCTACTACATAATGACACAGAGTATTGTTATAATTAAAGCAGTGTTGTATCTAACAGCCATCTACTACATAATGACACAGTGTATTGTTATAATTAAAGCAGTGTTGTATCTAACAGCCATCTACTACATAATGACACAGAGTATTGTTATAATTAAAGCAGTGTTGTATCTAACAGCCATCTACTACATAATGACACAGTGTATTGTTATATCTATATCAGTGTTATATCTATCAGCCATCTACTACATAATGACACGGTGTATTGTTATAACTATATCAGTGTTATATCTATCAGCCATCTACTACATAATGACACAGAGTATTGCTATAATTAAAGCAGTGTTGTATCTAACAGCCATCTACTACATAATAACACAGTGTATTGTTATAACTATAGCAGTGTTATATCTATCAGCCATCTACTACATAATGACACAGAGTATTGCTATAATTAAAGCAGTGTTGTATCTAACAGCCATCTATTACAGAATGAGTTATTCACTCTCCATATGGCTGTTTGAAGATTACCCTGTGATGAATCTGAATTGGGTGGTTCATGGGAGCGATTGGATCCAGAGGGAGGGGGCTTACACCTGAAAAACATGACTTACTATGTAACCTTCATTTAATTTGTTTTACCACTCCCCTAGTGGTCAGGTTACCCCAGGGTATCTGCTGTTTTTTCAGTATTACATCCTATTTAACACTAATGTGTCCTCTGACCGATTTTACTTGTTTTTTCCTTTTTCTTTCTCCCTTCTTACCTCTGAATTGATCCTCATGGGTTTGGATTTTTTTTTTCTGTTGTATCAACTGGACTTGAAGTTTAGTTCTTGAAGATGTTTTGCTAGTCATCCGACTGGATTTCTCAATTCAGAATGACTTGTACAAGAATCTGTTGGCAATTATGTACCCTGGAAAGTCCCAATTAGCATATCGCAGCCAAGTGTTAGGGACCTTCTGAATGCAAGGTATGATTGCATAGTGGCTAAGAGGTGTAATAGGAATTGCCCAGGGTAAGGTGTCAAAACAGTATTGTCTGCCATGTACATTATTAATATGCAAACCTCCTCTGGCCGTTCCAAATATAAATGTCTTATTGAGTGTGCAGCAGCTGAGAAAAGGGGCAGAAACCTGAACCAGAACTGCAATGGCAGAACAGGGCTTGTAATTTTTAATATGTGTATGCATGGGTGTTCCTAGGGTTTTTGACACCTGAAACAAATTTTAAATGCAGCCTACGGCAGAGGGGGGCGGCAGTGAAGGGGGCGTGAAACATAGGCATCGCTTGTGGAGGTAGTTATGGTGGGTGACTAACACTGACTAGTGAACTGGAGGGGCCGACTTAACACTGATTGGTGAACTGGTGCTGAAATTTTGTATTGCAGAAAGGAGATTTTTTTAACTGCCGCCTTTTAAGTGTTCTGCAGGGTCGCGCTCGTGTATGCAACATTAGAAGCAAAGGCTGCCTTGGGATTTGCCTACGTTTTTATCAAAATTCAGTTCTCTTTTAACATTAGTAATACTTTGTGAAATGTTAGAACAACGATATCCTCACTATTGTAGTTTTTCTCTTTATGTATAAAACAAAAACAATAAATATAATAGAGATCGTAGAAACTAAAAACAACAATGTGAAAACATAATAAGAGTACTGTGATACTTTTTCTATGGACTAACATTTATTTAGTGACAAGCTTTCGAGGGCAAACCCTTCATCAGGTCAGACAGTAGTGCTCTAACCTGATGAAGGGTTTGCCCCCGACAGTTGTCAACTAAATAAACTGTTAGTCCATAGAAAAAGTATCACAGTACTCTTATTATTTTTCACATCTATATATTTGGACTAAACAGCCCTACAATAATTTTCTATACCATAAAAATAACAAGGATCGTAGTTAACATATAGAAAACCTATAAAAGTCTCTAATAACCAAGGTAAGTGAGAGTTATAGCCTATCTTTCTAAAAAGTTGTTATTTGGTACATACAAATATTAGAAATGCGCCATCTGCTATGGTAAATGCTTTGCCACCTGTTTGTTTTCACTTGAATAGATTTATCGATTTGAAATTTAATTCTTTTTCTGTAGCACAGCAGCTGGGATATGCTCAAATCATATATCCATTGGTACTAAAACAGCCTACTAAAGTCTTACCAAATAAATAAACTTATATTGCCCAGCCTCTCCTGTATAGACGTTGCATTTTTGATGATATAAAGCCTTATCAACTGCAATATTGTTTGGTGTGCGAACTCTTAGTTCATCGCTATATATTATAAATATTATATATAATATATATATATATAAGATGATAGATAGATAGATAGATAGATAGATAGATAGATATATCGTTTCATGGCTGGTAAAGTGTTCAGGGTTTTTTTCTATTTAGGACTAGAGATAGTCACTGAAATCCGTTACACTTACGGATTTTCGGACTAGTGAACTCATTGGAAGTTAAAAAAATCTGAAAAGTTCCACCTAAATTAAAGTATAAATGCAATGGTAGCTTACTGAAAATAGCTCAGGGACCTGGGAAATGGTCTGGGGAACATGTATCGATGCCTTAAATCGTTAAAAAAACACCGGCCAGTACCGGAAACTTCATGTGCTTCCTGTTTTGGCATTCCCGCATAGTATTTTTGATATTTCTAGAAATTTTTACAATTTTCGATTTTGTTAATTAACATTTTCTAGAAATATTGGAAATTAACCGTTCGATAATTAATTGAAAACCAGTTTTACGGTTTGTAAATATCTCTATTTATGGACATTCTAATGTGTACCACTCAGTTGTTTGGGTATTGCCATTTTATTTTCCAAACTTGTGGTGTACCGTAAAGGTCTAAACAGTGCTAAATATTTACAGGAGAATTGCATGATGATTCTTTATTAAAAATATTGCCCATGATTGGCTTTTACAATCGGCTGGTGAATTACTGGTTGAACAATCTGACCAGACACTGTTCCATTTGGCAAATATCCCAAAAATAACATTGACTTGCTTTAGCCCTATATCCAGTATCAAAAGATGTGAAGCCGGTTCCAAAATAAAAGGCTTAAAAGTAAAGGTCTGGGTGTAGCCAGCGTTAATATGTTATTTTCTACACTGCAAGATTCCGTTTGTTTTCCTGTGAATGGTAAAAATTACCAAGACCCCCAGCTCTTCCTTTGTCACAACATTACACGAGTCTTTAACATTTCATACTCCTTGGATGTTCTGCCACGTTTCCATTTCCAATTATTTTTCTACATTTCTATTTCTATTCTATTTATAAGCAAATTTGCAGGCACTAATAATGCAGCACCTATTTCATTTGTAAAAACAGTATGAAATGTAATCAGTGTTTTTTTGATGGCGATGTTGCTTTTTGGCCACAACGAATATTAGTGATACGGCCAAACAAGTGGTATCACCCCATTGACCCATCACCAATAAAAAGCCTTTATAAATATGCCTTTAAGTGTTGAACCACCAGCTGGTTCTTGCATCCCAGGTACCATTGGCAATGTGAACCATATGTTTAAACCCATTGGGCTTTATTCAATAATAGTGGAAACATTTGTGTTCTGCAGCAGCCAATCAGATGTTATCTAACTGTAGTAGACTAGTAAAAAATTATCATTAGATTGGTTTAGGCAAATTAAAAGCTCAGGCAAATTTTTGCAGCTCTTGGTGACTAAACCCAATGTTCTTTTTTGAAGGGAGAACTAAATGTAAGCTACTGTAATTCTGTAATTGCTACGGGAACTAACAGATAGCTGTATCTTACAATTCTGAACTCAAAAGCATTTTGGAGAAAGTATCTTCTGTTATCTGACTTAGATAAATAGTTATGCATGCTCACTGAGTTCTCCAAGCAACCACCTTTTCACCTTTGACAGAGCTACCTAGTGACTATGGGGGACCTACCTGTAATCTCTCTGGAATTGAGACTTAGCAGTGAATAAATCAATTGTTCCTTATTGGGAAGGAGGGCAGAAGAACACATGAAATGTTGTCTTACCTGACCGGGATCCCAGGATGCTTTAAAGTCTCCTGTGAGAGTTAATGCTTCGCAGGATTCTGGTCAGGTAAAGTACAAGTTTTTTTAGTATACTACCTCTTCACCATTGAAGTAATGCCATTAAAGCTGGGTACACACGATGAGATATTTCGGTCCGATCGACCGATAGTTCAGTGTATCGGTCGATCGGACCGAAATTATCGCATCCGAAAGTGCCCATGTCCGACCGACCGTTCGTCCGAATCGGACGAAAGGACGATCGGACAGGGTGGAAAACCTCGTCCGATTGTGCGGTCCTCTATGGACCGCACGATCGGTCGCGGTGACTATCGGACGCGGCTGCTTTTGCCGCGACCGACAGTCCTTCCTCTTGGCCGACCATTCGAAAGTATCGAACGGTCGGTCAGGAGGAAAAATCGCTAGGTGTGTACCTAGCTTTAGATCAGCACATGATTGTTGTGCTAATCTTAACTAACCCATTACTACATAGGCTACGCCGTGCTATTTCCAAGAATTTTTGCAAATGGCGTGGCCAGCGTAGAGTTACTGCAAAACCCAAATAGTGCATTGGGTAGCGTGAGTTTTGCACTAATTTCAGGCAAAAATAGCCTATATAGCATCTTCCCCTAAATATACAAAATGGCTATCCAGCATTAGTTAATAAAGCTAAATTTTCATAAATTAAAGGGCATGTCCTCCCATTAAATTAAAATCCTTACCTTACTCCTCTGCTTCTTATGGTTCTCCTGCAGTGCTTGTTGAAAGTCACAGAAAGTGAAGAGTAGGAGCTGTCTGTGTGTCATCCAGTTCCTGCTGCTTCCTTGTCCTTCGCTGTTTTCTCACACTAGAGGAACCCACCCAACCCTGATCGCTATATTAAATGTTTAAAACATTCCTAGATGTAGACATACATCTGTGAATGGCTGACTTTAAACCAATCTCAAAAACAGCTGCCGGTCCCACCCCTTCTGTTCTTCCATTCCTGGAAGAAACAGAATAGGCAAAGGCAAGGGAACGAAGGTGGGTATGTACAATTCTTGTCACTTTTTAAACATTTTAATATATCGATCAGGGTTGTGGTGTGTGTGTGTGTGTGTCCCTTACGCTATGTGAAGTTTTTTATTTTAGGGTGGAGATACCCTTTAATGATTTCAAGACCTTCTTAGTCTCTAAGACTTTCTCCCCCAAGTCTATATTTGCTGGTTTTGGTTGTTTACTGATTGTGAAAACAAAAGAACTAAATGCTTTTGACAACCGTCAATAAGCGAGCAGTCATAATAAAGTTGAAATGAAATTACAGCCTTTTATTTTATAGATGACATCTTTGGACACTTTTAGATAAATAGATTAGTAACTGGAAATGCAATCCTAATGTTATTTGCCTGAATCACTTGTTCTTTACAGATCACATTAACAGATCTTGGGTTAAAGTTTGCTCCACAAACTGTCTTTGGAGAAAACCTCAGTGAGATTAATATTTGTAATAAAGCAAAGTAGCACCTAGAAATAATCTAACCTCGGGTACCAAGGAATAACAAAGAATATTGATTCAAAGGAGAGAGAATAGTTTGGTGACAGATTTGAAAAAGATGCACATTATAAAATGTTCCAGCGCTTTCTACAATATGACCGATGACTTAACCACTTCAATTATCTTTACAAATGAAAAAACATTGCCAGTTCACGCACTTCTTACTGCAGGTCCTGAGAGCACACAACATTAATTCTTACAAAATACAATTTGTTTACAACTATTCAGACATAAATTGGCCAAATACATTATCTGTAGAAAGGCTATAAAATTTGAAGTACCAGAGGGCACCTTCACTTCAAGAATGCTGGATCTAGTTAGGACTGCACAGGAAAAAATGTGAGGTACAGACTAGATAAGCTCAAATAATGTCATAAACATTTAAAATACAGCTTCACCTTTACATTCATGATGCTGAATTACAGCTTGCTCAATTATTTTTACTATGCATGCAAATGCCCTTTAAGTTCAGCCAGATGAATCTTTTTAAATTAATGGAAAGGGGCACAGATTCCATAAATCATAGCACAGAAAGTATGCTGTTCTGTTATGCCCATTTAATGATATATATTTATAAATAATATAATACAAAGATATAGGCATTAGTGCACATCCAGTTCATGTTGCTTACATTTTTTAATCAATATTTAAACAATATTCCCTATAATTAAAGTAACCATATATAAATCTACACCCAAAAAAACAACTTCAGTCCTTTTTATAGTCCAAAAAAGTTCATTAAATACTGCCTTGTATGTTTCTGGTGGTTCCTGAGATGTTTGCAGTTAAAGGATAACTATACTCTAAAAATTAACAGGGTTATTCAATAAATGCTCTTATCGTTTAAAATGGTGCTAATTTTGCCCCAACCAATCAGGTCTTGGGGGGGGGGGGGGACTACAGGAGAACCATTTGGAGCTGGGATGTAAGGTAAAGATTTTACTACACTATAGAGTGGGGCCAGTAGTGGGGGGATTATAGTTTTGGGGGTGGATATGCCCTTTAACAGCCCAATGTGACAATCTATTTAGATCCACCTGCAACGATTGCATGTCCTCTGAAGTTTTTATTGGTTGATAAAGTTTTGTGTCATCAGCAAACACAGAAACTTTGATGGCACTTGCTTATAGGAACAAGTGGACAAAAAAGAGGGACAGCTCTAGGAGATACATTTAAAGGGCATGTCCACCCCCAAAACTACATTTTAACCCACTAATGGCCCAACTGTGTAGTGTTGAAAAATCCTTACCTTACATCCCTGCTCCAAATGGCTGCCCTGTAATGGCTCATCAAAGTCCCAAAAAGTAGAGCAGGAGCCTGCCTGTGGCCCATACTGTTTCTGCCTCCTGTCTCGCCTCCGGAAGAAAAATGACATGCACACTGAAGCCCTCCATGCCTCCCTCTCCCTCCCATTTTCCTCTCCCTCCCCTTAACTCCAAATGCCTTTTCTGTAGTGTAGGGCTCCCACCCCCAACCGCTATAGTTATTTGTAAAAAAACTAAGCCGACCACTACTTACACGGCCTGTTTTCCCCGGCGTTCTGTACTGCCGGAAGCCGCGTCCATGATTGGCTGTCTCTCATCCAATCACGGACGTGGCTGCCGGTCCGGCCCCCTGCTTGCAGTTTCATGCAAGCAGAGGGCCGGGACTGAAAGCTGCGGGAAACAGGCAGCGTAAGTAGTGACCGGCTTAGATTTTTTGCAAATAACTTTAACGGTTAGGAGTGGGAGAGGGAGCCCTACACTACAGAATTTTTACAAAAGAGGTGGACATGCCCTTTAAAAATTGGTGAGTTGTTAGTTATCTGCCTGCAACCCCAACTGCTATTTTTACAGGATTATTACATTAATTTGGAACCAGATGATAATGAAAATTTTATTCTTTTTTGGCAAAGTTATCTGCTTCCTCACTCTGTTCAACAAGCTTTTTATAAGTTTGAGCATGTGCAGAGGAGGTGGCAGGTGAAACAGCAATCATTGGCTGTGATGTCAGCAGTTGATTGACAACATGGAAGGATTGGCCAGCTTACTCTGCCAGAATGGGGAAAATTATTATTTTTAAAGGGAAAATGTGGTCTCAAATTCTTCCAAACTAGTGAGGATTGTATAAAAGCCATCTATCATTCCTTCAAAATAAAACATAAATCAAATTTCTAGATAAAATTTGTGAGAAGTTATTGCAGTATTAATTCCTGTTTTCAGCAATGTGACTAGCATTATTGTGACTGCATTATTGTCTCCCCTTCTCAACTGTCAATTTTTTCCCCATGTACTTGCCCCAGCATCTAGTCGTAATTGAGCATGCTTCTCCCCCGGGGCGGAGGGGTGGGGCAGAGGTCTGGTGATGTCACACAGCCTACTGGAAGCAGGAAATTTGAACATTCACCCCAATATAATTTCTTACAGGCTGCAACCAGATATGTGATTGTCGGCTCATTTGAAAGGAAATACTGCAGGCTTTCATTTAACCCTAACTTGTTTTGAGACCACAGTTGCCATTTAAATATCTGGTTAGATATTTGTTTTATGGGTCGACATGCCCTTTACAGCCATTTATTTTTAGTATTACAATGGTGCTGTGAGTCCCTGAGCTGTGTCCTGTATATACATAACAGCATTATTAGAATGATATAAGGCTTTAGCTGGGACCATGCAAGGTAGAGGATAACTGGACATTTTGTCACAATGGGTGGAAATTTTACTATGATGTTTCATAGGACAATTTTTATTAAGGGATCGACTGAATCCTGAATTTGATTCGGAATTGACCAAAGATAAATAAATAAAGTGAATTTTTATTTCAGATTCTGCCAAAGTATTTGAACATTTAACAAGATTTTTATTCACGGAAAATGAAATGGTTTTAAACCTGAATGTGCAATCAGGGTCCATATTCACCCTCCCCCAAGTACTGTATGCTTATCAGCATCTCGTGAGGCTTATTACATTTATCTTCTTATATTATGAACAATTTTGTGTGGTGACTTTACTAAGGAGGGGGATGTGCTTGGCAGGTTTTGCTGAACAGATGGAGACTGGAAAGTCTGACATCTCTAAATATCAGAATAAATTGGCTATTTTGCTAGATTTCTGACATTTTCCTACACGGTAATATCTATTTGACCCCATTACATCAAGCTGGTAAATACCTGAGCACATTAGACATAAAAATAAATAATGCATTATCATTTACATTAGTCATTTCTACTTACCGCCCATATGACGACCAAACGACGGGCGATGAAGGGATCAATATTCCAGAAAGTGAACGGTAAGAAGGTGATGTAAAACACTTCCTGTCCCAGAGCGGCGGCAAATCTGAAGAGGAAGTATAAGGGGTAATTCTGTACCATGTGGTTTCTGACATGTCCCTGAAAAACAAAGGGGAAAATCAGCAGGAAATAGAAATGAACAAAAGTTGCGAGTTTCATTCTGACAGCGGTTCCACAGAACTTCCAAATATCCGATTTGAATTCAATTGAATCAGAATTCAATAGGATTTCGAATGGAATTTCCCATTGTTGAATGGAATTTTATGAAAAGTTCTATAATTGAACTCAATGGGAGAAAATATTTTGAAAAGTCTGGATTAATTACAGTGAAAATAACAATGGTAACTTACTGTAAATGTCTCTGGCACCCGGGAAATGGTCTGGGGAACATGTGCACCAAAACACTAACAGGGAGATGTAATAAAAGTTCTTATCGTTAAAAATGGTGCTAATTTTGCCCCAACCAATCAGATGTTAGCTTTCAAATGCTAAATAAGATCTGATTGGTTGGGGCAAAATTAGCACCATTTTTAACGATAAGAACTTTTATTGAATAACCCTGTAACTTTCCCCAGGATCAGGCAATTGCAGGGTTTCCGCGTGCTACATTCGAGGGTTATCGCCAATTCAAGGGTTATTATTATTGTGAATTTATATAGCGCTTATGTGTATACATTCACATCAGACCCTGCCCCAAAGAGCTTACAATCTAAGCACATTTATTTGACACATACAACCTATCAGTATGTCTTTATGGTTGTAGGGTAAACCGGAGTGCCCAGAGGAAACCCATGCAAGCACAGGGAGAACATACAAACTCCTTGCAGATGTGTCCAATGACAGATTCGAACTCTGCAAGGCATCAGTGCTAACCACTAAGCCACCATGCTGCCCCACGAACAATACATTCAAGGGTTACTGAAAATCAAATTATACATTCAAGGCTTACTGAAGAATACATTGGAGGGTTATCGCCGAAACAGAACATTTGAGGGATATGGCTGAAATGGAAGATTTGAGTGATATCGCCAAAACGCCGCATTCGAGAGTTATTGATGAAACGGTACATTTGAGGGTTAGCACAATCGAGAGTTAGTGAACAGTACGCCAATTAGATCATTTTAAAAATTTCGGTAATTATCGAAAATACGTCCAAGTTTGGAAAACCAAACTAGTTCGTAGTTCGGAAAGTTCTAGAAGATCAAGTTCGTCCTAACTATTAAAGGAAATCTCCACCCAGAAAAAAAGTTTTGCTGTAGTGTTGGGCACCCCAAGCCCACTCCCATCTGCCATGTTCGGTTAGTTAAAAAAGCAGCAGAAATATACTTACATTTCTTTGTTCCCCCGGTGCTCTGATCCAGGCCCTCTGCTTGCCAAAACTGCATGCAGTGGGCTGGACCGGCAGCTGCGTCTGTTATTGGAGAGGCAGACGTGGTTACAAAGGCGATGGGGGAACAAAACAATGTAAGTACATTTCTGCTACGTTTTTAACTAAACGAACATGGCGGTTGGGGGTGGGCTAGGGTTCCCGACGCTACAGAAGAGTAGTTTAATGCTAGGGGAAGAAGCAGCAAAGATGGATCCGGATGGATGGAGGGGGCTCCTCTGTGCATGCCTAAGTACCTCCCGGAGGACAAGGAGGAACACCTTTTCACAATAAGACAGCTCCTACTTTTCTGTTTCCTGTACTTTGAACAAGCACTGCAGGAGAACCATAAGGAGCAGAGGAGTAAGGTAAGGATTTTTTTTACACTTTACACTACACAGTGGCGCTGTTATGGGGTTAAATTTTAGTTTTGGGGTAGACATGCCTAGTCTCTAATGAATCTCTATTCATAGGCTGTACACTAGTACTAGTACACTTTGCACTGTATATTCATTGTAATCAGACTTGATAATTAATGTAAAGACAAACCACACTACATTAACTGCATGGACATTTTCATCAATATATATTGTATATTTTTAGTCATAACAGAGAACATTTTACCACTACCAACATGTTAAGGCCCACATCTAGTTCTCGCTCCCCAGTATACCCAGCATACCCATTGGGAAACCCTAGTACACTTACACTACATTCTCACTTTGAGATTCTTTGCACTTTTTTTGCAAGGCATGCAATTTTTGTTCCATTAGAATCCATTTTAGTTTTGCCATTATAAGCAATGTGATATTCCACCATACCGCTGAATGCATTCTATCCATTAACACATCCATTTTCATGATAAATATACAAATAGAAAACTGCAAAGGCACAGCGCATTATGCAAGAAATAAAATTAATGCCATTATCATATGCATTTTAGTTTGTTGTTAGTGTGAATGAGCCTTAAAAAAAAGAAAAGCCCATTTAGGATGTGATAAGCCTGTTATAAAGCAATACAAAGCATATTACTCACATCATGAAAAGATTAACACACTAATATTATCAGATACTGCAACAAAAGTGAGTTGAGGGGGGCACATCATCCGTGGAATCAAATCAGCTTTACTAGAACTGCATGTGGATAACAACACCCCATCGGGGTCCGCTTGACGTGTTGATATATTGCGTTAATATTATCAGAAATTATCAAATCCCAACTCAGGTACAAGCCTACTGCAGTGGCCAACCAGCTGCCCTTTCGAGAAAAAGTGTGACTGTTGGTGGGGTCCAGGAGGGCTAGGAGTGGGGTTGGGGGAGGAATGTGGATGGTTTGAGGCAGAGCTTGGGCACCTCTGGCCTGTAGAGTAATTAGGAAGCCACAGCGCACACAATAGAGAAACAAGAGCTGTTAAGGATGCTAGGTTATTCTTCTTTAACACAATGAAAGTTGCTGAATGTCCCTGTAGATAAAGGCAACATATCACTTAAGGCCCCCATACACATGCAGTGTATGTAATGGAATCTATTGGCAACATGCATTCACTACCCTGACTGGCCTCCTATACTCTGTATGGGGATTGTCAGTTGGGGCTCATTGCCTCCCTCTAATTCAAATAAAGTGAGCCAGAGCCAGGTTATCCACAAGGCAAACTAGTCAGCTTAACCTAGGTCAGGTTGCAAGATTCTGTCTACTGTAAAGATGGCCATACATCTATGCGATATTACTTACCTGACCGAGCGCTCACGCAATGTTCATCAATCTTGCCCGAACCGCCTCTCCCAATATTATATTCGACCAACATGTAATCGCAAAATTTTGCGATTGCATGTCAGTCGAATATAAGATCGGGAGAGGCGGTTCGGGCAGGATCGATGAACATCGCGTGAACGCTCGGTCGGGTAAGTAATATCACATAGATGTAACTTAACTCAGGAGAAGGTAGGACAGAGTAATGGGAGGGACGGATCAGGCAAGTTGGGTGCAGAAAGTCAGCATGCCAGAGAGGCAGGATATGGGGTGGGATGGGGCAGGGAGTGGGCATTCTGGGGGCAGAAACTTCCAGTGTTTTACAAAAGCAGGGATAGCACCTGGGACTCAGAATTTAGTCTCCGCAGCCAGGGCAATCCTGCTCAAATCGGGATGTCTGGGAACCCTGGTCCCAGTTAACACCAGTTTAACAGCCCATACATGCTTGTGAAGGTTCTCGTTCATTCAGGTCATGATATATCTGTTTTATTCAGTTAGATCAACTTCTTCAAGAACTAAACTTTTAGTCCAGTTGATCGAACGGAATACAACAGATAAACAGCCCATACAATAAAATATATAGAATAAGGGGGGCCTGTCTATGGTATCATTTGATCTTAATCCATCTCTGAAGGGAGCCAATGCCAACAAACATGATTGGTCATAGATCAGCAAGGTATATGGCCACCTTTAGTTTAACTGACATTCTACAAAATAATGACCATTTATGAGCAATTTTTAGGAGATATTCTGTTTAGCTGAACTGCAAAAGCATTATCATATATGAAAAAAATTATGGTAGGCTTCTCTAAGGCCTGGTACACACGGCTCAATAAACCGGCTGCCACAATATTTCAGTTGTTCAGAAGTATTGATGGAATTTTTTTTGGGAGACAGACGAAACTGATGAGACCTGTTGTTAAATTACAGACAATTGCGTCTGATTGGTCATACACAAATGTCAGTGGTGCAATTTTTTGACTAGCTTGGTTAACAGACTACTTATTTTTTTGATAATGTATCGGCCCAAACAATTGGGTCAAATTTGACCTGGGTATATGGTACATTAGAGAGAATAGTACGCTGTCACAAGAAGACATGGTACAGGTTTACATTTAAAAGGCTTTATAGTAGTCACCAGCATGACATTTCCCACAAATTAACAAATATGTTCAATACATAAAGATAAGCTCTATAAATAGTTCATAGTTTCCAATTAAATGGTTGACTGCCATGCTGCTTTATAGATGGATTGGCCTTCATCCTACATTGTTAATAATTAGCGCTGACACTAATACAATTGACCATATCATTGACCATAAGTGGTAAAGCTATATGAAAGATAAACCGTACAGAGCACTGCTTATTTATTATGAGCCAATTAAAGTTGGACAGACCTTCTCAAGATGCTCTTCTTTAGGTTCATCTTCATCATCACACCAGTCACAAAGAATGATTGTCTGTCCACATGCAATACCAGTCCCCTGGGTCAAAGCAAGAGATAATCCCAGTCACATGCTCTGGTCAGTGAGATTTAGGGTCTGTCCAGAAAAAGTGGCAATTTATTTTTTTTTTTAAATAGTTTTCTGTTTTTTTTAGTGGTGTCATTCAAATGTCATTCATCAGTATGTTTACATCGATAAAAATAATCTGCATAGACCTTAAAACATCTTAATGAAATAAAAATACAAAATAATAATGAAAAAAAACCCACATATAATATTGAATTGACCAAAGGTAAATGGTGTTAATAAAGAATTAATTAAGTTAGAGAGAGTTCATTTATTCTCATGCAAATAACAGGAGGAGAGACTAATGGGTAGCCCATGGGCAATACCTTCTATGAGGCTAGATTACTTGATTTTTTGGTGATGTATGTCGAATGGCAATTTACTGTGCAGACCAGAGGTTTACATTGTACTGATAATGTCTCAATAAAGCCAAAACCGGTCTAGAACCGCCACCCTGGATCTGCAATTAGCTTGTCCGATGCTATTAATAGCCTCATAGAAGGTTTTGCATTTGCTCAAGCCACCTAGGCAAACTGCTAGTTACTGAGAGGGTGGAGGGCTCCATTCAAAATCTTTTACTTTTTAAATATATAAGTCATAAATACAGTATACCGTAATCATCTTGGCTAATTCAGCTTTTTCTGACACCTTGTAGTTTTACAAGTCCACAGCGGTGATAGGATATCCTATATTCTGCTCAATACATTGCTCTGTACCCTCAGTGTGAATACAAGCAGGGAGACTCAATAAAAATGGTGCTAATTTGGCCCCAACCAACCAGATGTTAGCTTTTTAACAATAAGAACTTTTATTAAATCTCCCTGAAGGTGTCCTAAAAAAAGTCAACCAGACAGACGAATACAGGACGATTCTCCATCTCTGTCAATTGCTTCCACTGAAATGTCTGAAAGGTTCAATCCTGGAAATGCACAGCTGCCTACAACAATGCAATTTCGAGAATCTCCTCCAAAATAAACGGAAGTCCTAACCTCTATTTGTGGAATTATTGGTGTTAAATATGCAAATACAATTCAAAATGAAAGTATTAAAGCTCCCCTCTCCATACTGTTTCCATCCTTTGATTAAGGAGCTTTAGGTAGAGGGCCCTAACTGGATATTCCTGGGATAAATACTCTTACTAGGAGATTTCTTTGACAAGGTTCCCCATTGAAGCGTATCAGTCCTACAATAAATTGGCCCTGATACAAACAAGGAATATTGGTGGTTCCACCTTACAAATAGGATTGTATGAGCCTATGGAAAATAGAAGCCATTTTAATGATTATTACGCAGTCGTTTTTAAATGTCATTTGATGACATTCATTTTAAATGCCTTCTAAACACTTAAAACGTATAAAGCCCTTAGGGGGGGATCAGTGGTTAACAAGCATACCCCAACAGAAGAAAAATTCATGAACAAGGCTCTTTGATTTAGTAATCACAGAAACTAGATGGATGTATCGGTTTGAGCAGTTAGTGTTTGTGATGCTTTGGGATTATTATGCATTTTTAATGCTGTAAAGCAGCTTAAATTATCCCAGGAAACACAGTGTCAGCTGGTGATACATTTAAAAAAACCCTTTCAAGCACCAGCAGCATTTAAATGGCAGAGCAAATGTGGCAGAGTGTGTCTTTCAGCTTTTAACATGAAAGGAAGGGAAAAAATGCAAATAAAAGGGCGGGGGTCATGGGGAATAGCTAAAGTTAGCGTGACGGCTGTAAAAATGGACCATATCCATATCAGGGCCAAATCACAAAGCTAACATTGTGTGTCCTTTCACTCGCAAGCCCATATAAAAAACACAGAGATGTGAGGTGTGGAACACGACATACAATACATTTAACCAAAAGCTACTGTGCACTGACACACAATGTGCAATGTAACACAATGATAATACCACAATGACTTTAAATGTATAGAATTAGTTGTAATGACCAGCTCCAGTGCATAGTTGCCAAATTCTCCAAAAAATTGTTGTGTGCCACCAAAAAATGTAAAAAACAAACTGCAGTAGGATACAACAAAGTCTGTTGCAAAAAATTGTTCCTCTTTATTCACCCAATATGTGAGATACAGGCAACGTTTCGGGGGACCTCCACTCTTTATCAAGCCAAAAAACAAGTGACCACAGCAAACTTAAAAACAGTGTTTCCTCCATCTTGAGGGCAGGACTATCCAATTAATCATCATTAACACTCAATTAAACATGATTTAACCTGTGTTTAACCCTATAAAAATACTTATATACATACAATCCATTGCACAATTCCATATTAAAGTGTATATTATCCAAAAAAACACCAATCTTCAAAGTGCATATAGTTAAAGTGCATGTTTATACAGTACATATGTATTAAAGTGCATATACCATATATAAAATATATATAAAAGTCAATGTGCATATTTAAAAAATATTAAAGTGCTTATTGGTGAATAAATATACTATGTATTATTTATATCTTTTACAATAATTCTTTATTTTAACGTAAAAACATTAAAAACAGTGCTTAATAAAGTATTCGGGTCTCTCATCCCATTACCTTATCTTTCTTTATGATTTTATTTAATAATGTAGATGCTGCTACATTAAATAAAAATAATCTTAAATATTTTGGTTGTCTGTCCGTTATAGCCACGACCCCACATTCTTGCCCACTTTTAATGGTCACTACGACTTTAAAACAAGCCTTTTATTTTATTGTTACTAAATAGATAGATCGATAGATAATACATGATAGATAGAAAATAGATAGAGAGACAGACAGGTAGAGAGAGACAGGCATACGGGTGGACAGAAAGACAGATAGTTCAGACAGGTGGATAAGATAAAAACAGAAAGAGACAAGGATAGATAGATAGACAGACAGGCAGACAGACAGACAGTATGATAGATAGATAGATAGATAGAGAGACACAGGCAAACCATAGTTTGCAATTTAAAGTGAAATTTAATGCTGTTGTGGATAAGATACAGAAATAGATAGATAGATAGATAGATAGATAGATAGATAGATAGATAGATAGAATGTCAAACAGACACAGTAATAGATAGATAGACAGAAATATAGAATCTTAGTTAGAATCATGACAGCCCTAAACTGGCCTCAGACCAACTTCCTTTTAATCTTCTGGTGGGGAGCAGTTCTAAAGCTAGGTACACACAGTACAGATCATTGAAAGATGACAGACAAGATCCTGTCTATCATCTATCAAAGATCTGCACACACACAGTCCTGAGCGTTCTCCCTATAAGCATCATAGGGAGAAGGCTCCGGACTGTGTATTTCCCCCGGCGGCACACTTCTCTATAGGGAGTCTAGCGCGGCTGATGGAAATTTTCAGTCTTTCCCGAACAAGCGTTTGGCCAACCCGATCGTTCGTTGGCCACGCGCTTGTTCAGAAAACGAAGGTACACACGGTACCGATAAAGCCCCTATACCGTTGGATCCGACGGTATCGGGGCTTTATTGTTACTGTGTGTACCCAGCTTAATATAGTGGCTAACCCCCTCCAGGCAGAGATCGTACCCAGCACGACACATCCCACCCCTTCTTCTCAAGTTCAGAGTATGTGAGCCTGCCAGTGTAATTCGATCTCTCTGCTCTGCAGTGCAGGAGAGGATCTGGTCTGCCGACAGTGCTGACAATGGCTATAATTGTAAAGTGGTGTGCACACAGCTCCAGATTACATTTACCGGGACTTTAGAAGATCGGGACTGCTTCATAAAGCCCGGGACTGTTGGCAACTATGCCAGTGGCGTAACTATGAAACACTGGGGCCCACAGCAAAACTATGATGAGGCCCCTATCGCTGCTTGCTCCACAGTGGTTTTCTGGGAGGAGGCTATATCTGTCATAGCAAATAATCCCCTTTTATTCAGGTTTTGGTTTCTGTGTGGAAATAACAGGTAGGGATAGCTGCAGACCTCAATGGACTGGTTAAAGACATTTTAACAGTGATGTAACTATAGCAGCTGCAATGCGGGGTGCCAGTGGACTAAGAGGCCCCGCCATCTACATCACAGGTAATGCGATCAGCTGTTGTTTTTGCGCTTATTTTAATTAAGGTGCACACAATTAGCTGTTAAAGGGACACTAAACAGATTTCATGTACTTTGTTAAGTACGTGAAATCTGTATATTATTCACAGGGAGATGAGAACGCTTATTGCCACCTCCCTACGAATAATAGAACACCTGGGTAACAGTGCAACACTTACCTTACACGCGCTCTACTTGGATCCTTCTCAGCTGTCAGGCGCGCTGTGCCGTCTAAGTACCTATGTTTACAAAATATAAAAGATAGGCGAGCGATCAGGACAGCGCCTGTCAGCTGAGAAGGAACAGAGAGAGAGAGATAAGTGTTGCAATGATACCCGGCATTCTAGTATTCACAGGGAGGTGGGAATAAGCGTGCTTACCTCTCCAGATTTTATGTATTTTAAAAATCTGATTTAGTGTTCCTAAAATAAAAATACTAATGGTCCGATACTGGTGTTTTAAACAGTTGATTGAGCCAGGGCCACTGCAGTTTTGATACTGCATTTTAATTATGTTATAAGCTGTTTATTGAGAATAACAGCGAGTGGCCTAAAAATTCCTGTATTTCTTTTGTGATTTTGGTGGATCTCCACCAGGTGTCTCTGTACTGTTTGCATTGCATGTTTTTGAGCACAGCACATGGTTTACTTTACTCTTGTCAAAGGCTCAGGAGGCTGAAACATTGTAAGACATCCCACATCCAACTCACATCAGGGAGGTACCACCCAACCATCCCCCAAAATAAAGCCAGGTATATAAAAACAACATTTTTGATACATCTTATTACCAATTAGAACACCAAATTACTATGCATGTTACATACTCTCTCTAGTACGTATTACCATGCATAGAGGGAGAGTGCTTATGGTCCCTGAGTTTATCTATGAAGATGAGAGTGACAGACTCCTATAATTATTACATGGGTGTTCCTGTCACTCATTGCAATTGCAATCATAACACCGACCAATACTTTGATAGACAGGTGTACATTGTTAATTGTACATAGATGTACCATACATATTGTTTGACATTGTATTTGGCAATTAATGTCTAATATCGTCTATTGTGAGGTTACATTTAAGTAAGCGGTCTGGTGTCCTACCTAAACCGGACTTACAATCCCAGGAGGACCGGCACCTCCAATATGGAGAAACTCCTTGAAGTCATAACAAACAAATGGGACGATGAATCACAAAACACGTCACGGGAAGGTCTCTGGAGCGTGTTTTCCTCACCTCACGTTTGTTGCCACTAATGTTGCAATAAAGGATTGTTGTGCACAAGGTTGAAGACTCGTCCCATTCGTTTGTTATATACATTTACATTTAAAGGGCATGTACCCCCAAAACTATAATCCCCCCACTATTGGCCCCACTCTGTAGTGTAATATAATCCTTACCTTACATCCCAGCTCCATATGGTTCTCCTGTAGTCCCCCCCCCAAAGTCCCAAAAACTGCCCACCAGGAGGATAGCAGAGTCCATATAGGACTCTGCCTACTGTCTCTCCTCTGGGAGAAGTTTGGCATGCGTACTGCAAAATCAAAACATAAGAAGTTCATTTCTATTTAGTAGTATCTGACAAGAAGTAGGACTTTTAAAGGTGGGTGCACACGGTGGGACTTTTTGTCCTGACCAATCATTCACTACTAGCAAGGCTCGCTCATGAGCTTGGTCACGGCCGCCCCCCACCTACACCATGAGATATTTTTGGCCGACCGACCGATACACTGCCCTATCGGTCAGTCAGACGACATTATCGTATGGTGTGTACCCAGCCTTAGATTACTGCACATATAAATAGCACAATCTTGCTTATCTAGAATCCTCTAAGGATTCGTACACATGTGGGGCCAACCTGCGAAGTACGATGTGTAACATATGTTTGTTTTGACCGACCTAGCAAATCATTGAGGCCTGCTTGAAGGACTATTTTGACCAACCAAGAGCCCATACACTAAACAATCAGTGTAACACATTGTGTGTTGCAGGTCGTCCCTGTAATGATATGTGTGTAGGAGCCTTAAATGTGGATGAATAAAACTTTTATTGTACTAAGTTAAAATGTATATGATTACAATAATAAAAGAATTAATATGTAGGAATGGCAGCAGTTCAGAAATGCTCAATATGATATTGCTTAATTCATTCAGGAAGGGAAACCAGGACATAGTAATTACCCATAGAAAGGCACACCCTTCTTAAACGAATATTGCAATAACGATAACTCACATCAGTATGATATACAGGAGATTAACCAAGATAGTATCCAGAGATACATGATGTGTATTAGGCCAAGGCCACACCGCAGCCTGTCCTAGTGCTGCTTCGTTTCGGGTGCGCTAGTGCATGTTGCCAAGTGTGTGCGCTATTATATTATAGCGCATGCGATTGTGCAGATATGTGGATTTCATGCCCTCCAATTAAAGGACCGTGCTCGGACACATTATAGTGTGACCTCAGCGTAACTGTTCCGGAAGGCAAGACATATACTGTACCTAGGAGGAGAGTCACTAATATAAACTGTCACTCTATCTTTGTCTATTGTTGTTTCACCCACTTGACTGGCTTATCTTTGCAACTACCATTGATTTCCCCTATAATAATCAGAATGGAGAACACACAATTCTGCCATATAAAGTGATAACACTGAAGATTCACCCTGCCTAGACTAGCAACTACCAGAAGACCAGCCCCACAGACCACAGTAGTATGGCTGCTCATATTACATTAACAAGGAAGCACCAAATATGCTATTTAATGCAAGTGTACATATAAGCATAAAGGTCAGAAATATGAGAAAAAACCCATGTGTTTTCTTCTACTCCTCCTGTAAATTATTGGTCTGTACCTATTAGAGTTGGCACACACAAGTCCATTTGAATATTTTATCCTGACTGAGGCCTATTGAAACCTGAAACGTTGAGACGTATATACCAGCCCTTAAAGGGGTTCTACACTGTTTTCTATGTAGAATGGCCCAAAAGGGACATTTACTATATTTACCCCCTTTAACATTAATAAATAATCAGTATGGTCTGTACACTTTTACTTTTTTACTTATGTAACTTAAAGAGCATGCTCACCCCCTTAACCAATTTTCAAACATCGAGGCTGCAGCCACACTACAGACACGTGATAATGCGTATTATTACCTTGGGTTTGCGCTGCAATTTCAGCAGTAATAATGCGCCTACCTGCATTGTAATGCACTGGCATGCGACTTTCTGCAACCCCCCCCCCAAAAAATGGATTGCAAAATGCAAGTGGAAGAGTGCGTAAGAAACTCTTCAGTGTGGCCCAATCCAAGCTAAACAACCCCCAACACCTATGATACTTATCTTTCTACCCAGTGCTCCTAAGTGAGGAGATCTTACCTTGAAGTCCTCTGGTCCCCTTGCTGCTCCCAGCCACCTCCTTTACGGCTTTCTGATCTCTATGTGAAGTCATTGGTCATGGTCTTTACAACCTTGACTGACAGCTAGGGGACAGGTGACATTTGGCAAATAGGAATAGGAGTAAAAATCAAGAAAATGTATGTAACAGCTTTACTGGGGGAGTAAATAACAATTTTACCATTCAATCCCATTCTGAATGGCCAGGGGTGTAACTACCAGGGGAGCAGGGGGAGCAACTGCAAGGGGTGGGGGGTCTGGGAGCCCCATCCTATGAAAGATGTAGCCTCCTCCCAGAAAACCACCGTGGATGGTTGTTTTCAGTGCCTCTATCACAATGTGAATTAACATATTTTTAATTGTATACGACTGCAATAATGTTTCCCACCCATCAATGATTAACTGCCCTCACTAATATGTGAGATCACTTATCATGAAGAAAACCAGGGTGATATTCTTTATGAGATTTCAGTGTTTCAAGTCTCACCTGCGATTTTTAATAATGCAGGAATCAAGTAAATATTATATTAGTATATATTACACATGTACATAGTGTAAATAGTTTATATATGGTAGCACAATCAACAAAGGTTGAGTATTCCCCCAGCAGAATTCGACTGCAATCAAACTTTATAGCTCTTGGCAATGAACAGTAGAGCTAAACATGTTGTGTAAAGTTTAATATGCTACTGAAACATGTGGATTGGAACATTCTACTACCAGATTGTGCTGTCATGTGGTATTTTAGGGAAGAGT
Source organism: Hymenochirus boettgeri (assembly GCA_019447015.1). Classification (NCBI taxonomy): domain Eukaryota; kingdom Metazoa; phylum Chordata; class Amphibia; order Anura; family Pipidae; genus Hymenochirus; species Hymenochirus boettgeri. The sequence continues at coordinate 32,931,457 of CM033475.1, forward strand.
TTCTCAAACTGTGGTGGTAGTGAAAATGTTTTCACTGCCCAGTGATTCCTAGTAACGCCACTGCATAGAATGACAAGAGATACGCCGTGTGTACTGTACTGTACCATACTGCTGATTTCAACAATGCATCTCTTGTCATTCTGTGCTCTAGCTCTAGTTTAGATAAGATTGAGTGGAAGGTGGTGTACCTTCCTGAAAGGAAATTTAGTTTAGTTTAGGGCTGACAATGCCAACAGGGGAATAAATTGTATTTGAAGGACCATTAAGGCTAAGGCCACACTGCAACACGTGATTGCGCAATTGCATTCGCATGTTACCGTCCATTGGTGTCCTCTTGCATGTGCCATTTGGGCAAGGTGATGGCATGTGGGATCACAGCATAGCAGACACCAATGGAGGTTATGTGGCCACCTCCATAGGCCAACACTACTGTGAGCTTTCAAAAGCGAGAGCGGGTTGCACTTAAAAGTGTGGCCTTGCCCTAAATCCCAAAATGATGTTTCTCCCCAAACAAAACAATTATTCTATAGGAAGTAGGAGCAGGCAAATCTTAGCTCCCAAGTTACTCTTATTAAAAACAATTATAACTTAGCCGCGAGCATGTATGTGGCCAAACACACAATCCCAGTATTGTAAGATTGGTATCACTACTCACAATCTGATTGTTGTATGATATTGGGATATTTAAGAGGAGCTGAGACATGACATACCATCACTTGTCTTTTACAGGAAGTCAGCCTTGATATATTGATTTCATAACATTTGCTCAGCATATAAATAAGCTATGTCTAGCCTGCAGGGGGCATTGCATTCAGAGCTATTTAGATTTATAGGATGGGTATCCGCATAGAGCAGGAAATTATTTCCATTTCCCTATTTTTCTCTGGCTGAATTGAAGCCAAAACTCTTGCATAAGGCCTCCAGATGCCACATATAATCTACACATTGCACCCTTGTCTCTGGTGCAACTGACACCAACTCCTCCTCTTAATGCGAAAATGAACCGGAATAACATAACATTGTTATAGTTAAGATTTCTACAAAATCGGAAGGCTGGGTACACACCATAAAAAATTTTTAGGGCCGGCCCACTGATATTACCGTGTATCAGTCGTTTGCCGCTAAAAATTGTATAGTGTAGTTGCAGGTGGCTGTGACAGATCTCGGACACCTGTTTATCTGGATCAGTGGTGTCTACCCAGCCTAAGATATAGAGTTGAGAAAACCCATTCTTATGGTGGCCAACCACGTAGTGATATTATCAGCTAATAGCTCAGTATTGTCCAATAATCACATTATCGGTGGTGGCCGACAATGTAAACAGGCCAACAGAAATGGCCCATTTTCACTATTGGAAGGGGCAAAAAAGATTTTAGTAGGATATGCAGTCCCCAAATAGATTAAAGGGCAAGTTCACCCTAAAATAAAGTTTTGCATTATCCTTAAAGGGAAACTTTTGTCTCCAAACAAGTTAAGTTTAAATGAAAGGCGAGTTTCCCACCTTTAAAATGAGCCATCAACCACCTCTCTACGTGCTCCACAGCCCAAGATATAAAGATATTACTGAGTTGAAAGTTAATGGGTGGGAGGCTGACATGTGACATTCCTAAGGCTGCTCCTCCACCTCGCCGCCGGCGAGCACAGCCTCAGACTTCAGTGACAGGATACAGGAAGTCCCTCCCCCTTCCTGCTGTGTGAAGGCACCCACGAGTGGGCGGGCCCACGGCACCCGCGAGTGGTCAGGGCCACATGGGGCCAAAGGGGGCCTGCAAATGGAGGGCCCATGAGTGGATGTATCCATGATTGGGAGGGACCAGGGGGGGCTTGCAAGAGGAGGGGGGCTGCAAGGGGAGGAGGAGACACAGGGCAGATTGACTGTCATCCACTGACATGGTTTCAGAGCAGGAAGCAGGATGTGCAGGGGACCTGGTGATGCTGCTGCCATATTACACACAAAAATTTAAATATCTTCAAAACTATGCAAAATAAACAATGACAAAAAAAATTGCAAAAATTCTCTGTCAATTTACCTAAAATCATTTTTAGACCACAGTTCCCCTTTAAGTTACAAAGATACCCCTGAAGGGACTTACCTGACTTGGTCCCTCGCCACCCGAGCAAAAACAGGAGCAGAGGGCTCCTGCGCTAACAGTTGTGGCTATTTCCTGGTTGTGGTTCAGGCAATTAGATGTGCCGTCATCACATTGCGCCTTTACCGACAGCCGCAAACAGGAAGTGGAGCAGCTAACAGCCACAGCGCAGAATAGGAGCGTCGAGGGACCTGGTCAGGTAAGGAACTTACGATATTTTCGTCCGACAGACCGAAAGTGCCGTGAATCGGTCGGCCTCACATGCTCCCTTGCCTATTCTGTCATGTAAAAGGATTGGCTAGGGGCTACTAGTGGGTGTGAACAACTGTAAATTCCTCCATTATCTTAGGACCTACTAGTGGGTGTGAACAACTGTAAATTCCTCCATTATCTTAGGACTGAGCATGTGTAAAGAACATAATGATCAGCGACCACACTGTGCAATATTGGAACAGTTGTATATAAGACATAAACCTCATGTTAGAAAGTTAAATTTCTCAAGAACCATTTTAAAGGTGAGACACTGATTACTGCTTTTATAACAAGGAGATCTGCCATCTAATTCAATGTTGTTCTGAGGCTTAAGTTGTCCTTTAAGGTGTACTTTAGTTGCTGAGTCCCATTTATTTGATATGATGTGCCAGTTTGTGATAAGTGCGGCTTTGAACCAAACATGATTTCAAGGTGCAACAGCGGATTCTCGAAAATTGGCAGATCCGGCAAATCTTTCAATATTTTTATGGGGGAAGAGGAAAAAAATCTACTCCCCTTGGGATTGATTTCAATTTTAAGTTTTGGTTGAATTTGCTTAAATTCTGTAGAACCCAAACTTTTAAAGGGCATGTCCACCCCCAAAACTATAATTTAACCCTGCTATTGGCCCCACTCTGTAGAGCATAAAAATCTTGGGACATAGTGATCCCTGAAACGTTGTGTGCTTGTGATTAAATAAAGACTTGGTGATTCACACTGTGCCCCTCATAGTTTCTTTTCTTGTGCTACAGCTATAGGTCCTTGGTAGAGGACCCGGTGAGGGAGCACCTTGCTAGCCACTGGTTAATAGCCATGTAAGAGAGTGCCTAGGCCCAAAAACCAACATTGCCATAAAAATCCTTATCTTACACCCCAGCTTCAAATGGTTCTCCTGTAATGTCCCTCCAAATTCCAAAAAACTGGCCACCAGGAGCACTGCAGGGAGGGAAATTGTTTCCGCCTCTGAGGCTTCCTCATAGAGGTTTTTGGCTTGCTCAGAGCAGCCCTGCTCTGAGCAAGCCAAAAATTTTGCTCTCCATTTTGCTCTCCCTCCCCCTAGTGTAAAATCACCTTGGGGTATTGTAGGGCTTCCTCCTCCAGCCCCAACCGCATTATTCTTATGTCCAAAAACTCCCCAGATCTTTACTTACCTTGCCTCTTTCCCCCCGGAGTTCTGAACTGCCGGCAGCCATGTCTGTAATTGGCTGCCTCTCAGCCAATCACGGATGCAGCTGCCGGTCTGGCCCCCTGCTTGCAGTTTCATGCAAGCAGAGGGCCTGGATAGTACGGCAGAGGAAAGAGGGAAGGTAAGTAATGACGAGGGGAGTTTTTGGATATAATAATAATGCGTTTGGGGCTGGGGGAGGAAGCTCTACAATATATAAAAAGTTAAAAAAAGGGGTGCACCTGCCCTTTAATTGAACCCAAGGGGAGCCAAATCAAACCCAATGGTGGAGCAAAACTCAGTTTCATTCATCTCTAATGCTATTCAAGATTTACTTGAGCATATTTTCTGGATATGGGTGCCCAAAGAATAGCCCAGATATACAATGCAGTGTGTGTAAATAATATCTGCACAAAAAAACAACATATTGTTTATCTTCTTTATGTTACCAATATTGTAAAAATGATTTAAAATGATTTAGTCACATCACTTAATGCAAGGGAAAAACACGTTAGCAGGAGAGAAAAAAGCCCAGTGTTTCTTTAGATTAGAATTAAAGATAAAATATAGAATGGTCTGTGTGAACTCTTATGATAACTAACAACAGACAACTGTAGTTCTCTGTATTTATCAGTACCATTTTGAAGAAATGACCTTAGTAGTTGTAATTGAGGTTGAATAAAGACATACATCCATCAAGTCTAACCTTTTTACCTTCTTTTTTAACCCTACCTAACAGTTGATCCAGAGTAAGGCAAAAAAGTACATGTATTAATAACAGTAATTCTCAATATTACATAGTATCCCTGTACCAACCAGAAATACAGTATATGTATTAATACCAGTAATTCTCAATATTATATAGCATCCCCGTACCAACCAGAACCACAGTATACTGTATGTATTAATAACAGTAGTTCTTGATATTATATAATATCCCCGTACCAACCAGAACTACAGTACCGTATATACTCGAGTATAAGCCGACTCGAGTATAAGCCGAGGCACCCATTTTTGCCTCAAAAATTAGAAAAGATGATTGACCCGAGTATAAGCCGAGGGTATACAGTAACCCTAATACCTTTCCACTGTAGATGTTTGGAAACTACAACTCCCAGCATGCTTGGTTGCTGGCATACTGTCCCCCACCCTAATACCTTTCCACTGTAGATGTTTGGAAACTACAACACCCAGCATGCTTGGTTGCTGGGAGTTGTAGTTTCCAACCACCTATAGTAAAAAGGTAATGTGGGTGTCTGCATGGCATTACTGTCCCCCAGCCCTCCCCCCATACCCCCAGCCCTCCCCCAGTCCCCCCCCCAGCTCACTTACCCGTACCTGGTCTTCAGTCTTCCTCTCTCTGCAATCCAGAAGAGCCGCGAGTCCGGCCGGCAGTTCCCATTACTGCTTTGCTGCTGCGCGATGACGTCATCCCGCCAGCGTGCTGTGATGACGTATCGCGCAACCGCGAAGAAAATACTGGGAACTGCCGGACTCGCGGCTGCTCTGGATTGAAGGTAAGTTCCTTGTGACTCGAGTATAAGCCGAGTCAAGGTTTTTAGGTTAATTTTTTAAACCTAAAAACCTCAGCTTATACTCGAGTATATACGGTATATGTATTAATAACAGTAGTTCTATTAATAACAGTAATTCTCAATGTTATATAGTATCACTGTCCCAACCAGAACTACAGTATAGTTATTAATACCAGTAATTCTCAATATTATATAGTATACCCGTACCAACCGAACTACAGTAATGTTTAATACCAGTAATTTCTCAATATTATATAGTATCCCTGCACCAACAGAAACTACAGATATGTATTAATACCAGTAATTCTCAATATGATATGTATCCCCGTACCAACCAGAACTACAGTATATGTATTAATACCAGTAATTCTCAATATTATATAGTATCCCTGTACCAACCAGAACTACAGTATGTGTATTAATACCAGTAATTCTCAATATTATATAGTATCCCTGTACCAACTAGAACTACAGTATATGTATTAATACCAGTAATTCTCAATTTTATATAGTTTCCCCGTACCAACCAGAACTACAGTATATGTATTAATACCAGTAATTCTCAATATTATATAGTATCCCTGTACCAACCAGAACTATGGTATGTGTATTAATACCAGTAATTCTCAATATTATATAGTATCCCGTACCAACCAGAACTACAGTATATGTATTAATACCAGTAATTCTCAATATTATATAATATCCCTGTACCAACCAGATCTACAGTATATGTTTTAATACCAGTAATTCTCAATATTGTATAGTATCCCTGTACCAACCAGAACTACACTGTATATATTAATACCAGTAATTCTCAATATTATATAGTATCCCTGTACCAACCAGAACTACAGTATATGTATTAATAACAGTAATTCTCAATATTATATAGTATCCCCGTACCAACCAGAACTATAGTATATGTATTAATACTAATCTGATATTAATGACATTTATATTACAATATAAACCCTGTTAAACTATGTTACAATTGGGGATATGAATGACATTTATACAATATAAACCTGGAAGATATTTACTTGGTGATAGAATACATTTATATACAAATATAACCTGGAAAGACTATGTTACTATTGGTGATATGAATGACATTTATTACAAATATAAACCCTGGAAAGACTATGTTACTATTGGTGATAGGAATCAACATTTATATACAAATTAATAAACATGGAAAGACTATGTTACTATTGGTGATTGAATGACATTTAATTACAAATATAAACCCTGGAAAGACATGTTACATTGATGAATACATTTATATACAATAAAAACCTGGAAAGACATCTTATAATTACTAATTGGTGATATAATCCACATTTATATACAAAATAAACCGGATTGAAGACTATGTTTACTATTGGTGATGTGAATGACATTTATATACAAATAAAACCCTGGGAAAGACTAGTTACTAGTGGTGATATGAATGCACCCATTTATATACAATATAAACCCTGGAAAACTATGTTTACTATTGTGATGTGAATACATTTATACAAATAAACCCCGGAAAGACTATGTTACTATTGGTTGATATGAATCACATTATATATAAATATAACCCTGGAAAGCTATGTTACTATGGTCATATGAATGGACTTTATATACAAATATAAACCCTGGAACGCTATGTTCTATGTGATATGATTCACATTTATATACAAATATAAACCCTGGAAAGACTATTTACTATTTGTGATATGAATCACATTTATATACAAATATAAACCCTGGAAAGACTATGTTACTATGGTGATATGAATCAGTTTTATAAAATAAACTGGAAGACTAGTTATTATTGGGATACGAATCACATTTATATACAAATATAAACCCTGGAAAGACTAGGTTTCTATTGGTGATGTGAATGACATTTATATACAATTAAACCCTGAAGACTATGTTACTATTGGTGATATGAATGACTTTATATACAAATTAAACCCTGGAAAACTATGTTATTATTGGTGATATGAATCACTTTATATACAAATATAAACCCTGGAAGACTATGTTACTATTGTGAATATGAATCACATTTATATACAAATATAAACCATGGAAAGACTATTACTATTGGTGATATGACACATTTATTATACAAATATAAACATGGAAAGACTATTTTACTATTGTTGATATGAATCACATTTGCGTTTATTTGCGGTTATTGTCATGCTAAAAACTTTAAAGCAGATCCTAACTGATTGTGACCACGCCCCCTAGATTGCTGTCCCATGTCCACACAACCCCAAACACTCACGTCACGCTCTTACCCCCAACTATCAAGGCCATTCCCCCAAACATGTAACCCTGCCCCCAAATGTTGTGTAGTCATACCACAGATGTGTGTAACCCCCCCCAAAAAATAAAAAACATTACGGTCTGCCATACATTATGGCCTATGCCCCCGCAAACATTGTTTATTCCAGAATCATGCCACAATCCACAAATATCCTGTCCATGCCCTAACATCACAGGCACCCCCCCAAACACCCACCCCAAACTTGAAACCCCACTCCCCAAAACATTCTTATGGCCCTGCAGTTTTTAGGAGCACGCCACAACATGTTTCAGAGACACTGATGCCAGTCAGTCACTCAAGTGCTTGCGGTATATTTTACCCATGGCAAATCCAGTAGCATGTTTACCACAACATTTGTATTTTATACCCTCCATGATGTGGAAAAACGGGTAACGTTGCATATAATTTTACTATAAACATATGTGCTATGCGTCCCCAAGCAATGTCACCTCAACTCATAACTATTAAATAAATTACTTACATTACCAACTGTGCACTTCTTTTTCCCCCAGTATTCCCACACACCTGCGCGTAACAAATACTAAACCCACATGTGACACGGGCAACGCCGGGTAAAACTGCTAGTTGTGAATAAATGTGAACTATGTTCCCATGGCATCCATAAAGCAACACATAAGCAAAAATAAGAAGAAATTGCTTGCACTCTGGTACAGCAAGTTAGATGATCTTAAAGGGCCAATAAAACATAAACTATTATTTATTCAAATCTCTAATTAAATGGAAGGTTTGAGTAATTATCCTACCTCACATTTTTACTTACATTATCCAATATCAGCTATTGGAATTATGTCTGACAACTCCTCTCAGCTTCACCCCTCTGGCACACCCCTCCTCCCCAATGCACCTCTCCAATTCTAACATAGGCAAGCATCTCCACGGTTAGAAAATGGAGGTAGGCGAGGAGTTGGACTGTAAGTGCTGCATGAGCACAATTCTAAGATCTTCCAAGTAGAAATGGGAAGTAGGACTAGTCGCTCCTACCATTGGTTGAATCCCTATACTGGTGTAATAATGATAGATAAATAAAAAATAATAACACCCCCTCCTTTCTCTCCTCTTTAATTCCTTAATCAAGTAAATCATTTGAACTAATTTTATGCCAACAGCAGAATAATTTTACGGACTGTCATATCATTGACCGATTATTAATGGCTGTATTATAAAAGATAATGACTTGCTAAAGTAGTTAAAGAAATTTTGGAAGTTAAGTTGAGTCTTTTCACATACTAGAAAGAAACTCAGAATAAATTGATGAATACCACCTTTTACATGTTGGAAAACTAATGGAACATGAAAGGCAACAAGACAGCCATGCTAATGGAAAAGGGGTGCTGAAACCATTTCATTGGTACAAGGTGGTAAAGGGTACATTATTTCTAGATGAATGCATCATTTATCATAATGGCCATGAATATCTTGAGCATTAGAGAAGAGGGAGGCTATTTATAGTCTGCCAGTCGTCTTTAGGTTAAATACTTGGCTTGAATGCAAGTTTAGATGTCTGGCATTTTCATTGCGTTAATGCACTCTGCAGTTGTATTTTTTGCTATCATTTACAGAATATTAAAGAATGAATCTCAGATATGACAGTATTTTGAGAATAATACATCTACACATTCTGCTTGTATATTCCTTTTTGTCTTTTAATTTTTCATACCAAAACAATTCAAACTAATTTTTCCATAATTTAAATGAGGTTCCTATTAAACTAATTGTGTCTCTCACTATTCTGTAATAATCCTGTATAGATACCTGATACCAATACAGATATGCGGTCATCGGATCCGGTCGGGTTCCCCCCTCCATGATTTGAGGACTCAGCCAATAGAAAAATTTGCTATGCAAGAAGAGTCTTTTCATTGGTCATGTATCAGACTCAGTAAGTGCAAAGTGGACTGAACCTTGCAAGTTTAAAGTATATCTAAAATTCTATTGAAACCCAGAGGTGGGACCTAGCAGTTTAGGTCGGTCACCTTGAATAACTTTAATTTTAGTTAAAAATAGAATTTGTTCCCCATTAATATAAATAGCAATTATTTAAAACATGAGAAAACAATCTATTGAAATGCTAAGCCAATGGAGGCTTGATCGTTACACAGACCATGTGTGACTAGCGTGAACAAATATTCCATAGACTTTTTTTTATATAATATTTTATATAGGGGATACTGTACCCACTGTAAATTATAAGGATATTAGTAGCCACAGCCCCATTACCATATAAGATACTATTAGCATATTAAGACACTATTCATATTGTTTGCTATTTCTATTATTTTGTATTTAAGATATTCTCAACTACAGTACGTTTCTTTATAGGTCATTGATTTGTGAGTTTAAATTTATTGAAATTTTACAAAAAATCCACGTTTTTTCCCATGTTTGAAGTTTTTATGTGAAAAATTAACTCAAGGTAAATAAGGCATAAAAGTGTTTCACACACAGAGCTGGTTCTCTACAGTAAAATAGGATTTTGGCAATTGCCATACTTCAAGTTACATGATTCCTTTGTTTCTTTAAAACCTTTAAATGAATAAATAAAATACGTGGGTGGTTGTTTATAGTCACGTCAGAAAAAGTGCTAAAGATATACAGATGGAAGCATCCTTACGGAAGCGAACAGTGACAGTGGACAGTAAACTGTAGCTGTTGCACAGATATGGGCAGAAACTAAATATAAGTACACATTTTCACCTTTAAAATTGACGACAAACAGTTTTTTTTTTTGTATTTGTTTGATAACAAACCCAGCAAAGTAACCTACCTGGCAAATGAGATGCTATAAATGGTATCTTAATTGGCGCCAGTATATGAAAGGAGAACAAGATGCTGTTGATAGTTCCAGAGATGGCTCTGAATTGACTCCCATTAATGCTGTTGGAGATGCAGCCACTGTGCCAACTATTGCAATTGCTTGATTTCTGGAAATTGGCTTTATAATTCCACTCTGGCCATTGCCTTTAAAATGCAAATAAATGTATAAACCATACAGTATATTTACAGTAATATATATATATAACAAGAAGTGTCATTTATAACCGCATTGATCTTATTCATGTAACAAAACATTTACCAGTAAAACAAAGTAAAACAGTAAAACTACTTTCTTGATATAAAGTAAGGATGATTTAGGCCGAGGCCACACTACAATGCACAAACTGCGCAACAATCGCGAGCGTTATTGCACGCAATTGTGTGCGTATTCTTGTGCGTTTTGCGTTTTTTCTGCGTGCGTTTGGCGCATGCTATTTTGCCATTTTCTGTTATGGAATGTGCATTCATTAACGCACCAAAAATGATGAACCGTGCGTTACCAAAATGTGACCGGACTGCCGCAATGCGCATGCTCATCGAAATCGCGGAATTTTCGCTTTCTCGCAGTTTCCATTTAGCAAAAACCCAAGCGAAAACAAGGGTGCAAACACGTGTGAAAACTCGCAAATGTGCAGAGCTCTTAGTGATGTGCCATCACAAATAACTAACAATTATCACAAAAAAACTCTACACAACTTATACTCTACACAAACATAAAAACATTAGAGCAGTTGGACATACTGTAGGTTGGTACCCGTGGGCAGACTTCTGTCCTATCTTTCCAACCAGTAGAATTGATACTGTATACCAAGTGGCAATCATGTTGGTCGGGACTAAAAGGTTTATCAGGCCAAAAAGAGTTTATTGTTCAGCTTATTAATGAATTTTACAAAGTAATCATATTTCCCACAAAGGGCCTATTCTTTAATCCACTGTATGAAAAACCGTGTACATATACGAACATTTATATCATACAATACTGATTGTGATCTAAATCTATGATCGCAATAAAAATTCTATGTGCGTAATTGTACAATTAGCATATCGCTATACAAAATACGATACAGCCTTTATAAATACTCCCAAGCTTTTCTACTTCTCTTATATATAGGTATTGATAAACAATCTCTGTCTTCACTTGCTGGATCTGCACAATGAGTCTAGAAGAGCATAAAATATCTAAATCTAACTTACCTAAATGTAAAACAAACAGACAAACATGGAAAGCTGACATAACACCTATAATGCCTTCTAGAGACTAATTTTTAAAATAGAACCCCATAAATGGGCAGGAAACGCTTTCATTCTATCTGCAGTAGAGCTTCATTTTAGATTCCCAAGCCGATCTTGGTGGATGAAATGTGTCAAACCTGTGAAGTGAGATAAAAAAACATTTCTTCACTGGAGCGGGGTGACTTCACTTTGCCATTATAAGTTCTTTATAAACGAAGAGTAAATCCAGTATTCCAAGTATTTAAAAACTATCAGGGTTATTCAATAAAGTTCTTATCGTTTAAATGGTGCAAATTTTGCACCAACCAATCAGATGTTGCTTTCAAATGTAAAATAAATCTGATTGGTTAGGGCAAAATTTGCACCATTTTAAACGATAAGAACTTTATTGAATAACACTGTATGTTTCTATTACATTATTAAGGGAAAGTCCACCACCCAAAATGAATCATTATATCTAGTGTAAGTCGGACCATATTTAATAACCCATGGTATCAGCACGTCCGATACCTGTGGCTGTCTGTCAGGGTTACTTGGTGAATTCCTCTTCTGAGCATGCACCATGGCGCTTAGGGAACTGCTGTCACATGGAAACATAGATGATGCTTACACAGTACTTAGAAACAGTACAGTAGTTCGATACAGTTACCTGCTAGTTAGGAATTTAATAATTCCTGTTTTAGCATTGTCTCTCATTTAAAGTGGAAGTGAATTATTTATATTATTATATGTTACTAGAAGCATTTTTATTTTAAGAAAATCATTCCCTTTGTTCATGCCCTGCTGGAGATAGTAGTGAGCTGCTATTTCAAATTCTGAAATGGTCCATCTTCCTCCCATGATTCACACTTTCTTGGAATGTTCCTAACAGTAATTCTATATCATTAGCTGATAGGCACAGTAAATAATTTGGCTTGAATTGCAAATTTCTTCTTAAGTTTTATTCTTCCACTTTTTCGGACTGTACATATCCTACACAGTTTTTTCAAAGTTAGAGACAGTAAATTCATTAACAGACTGGGGACACATAACAGAACGTGTCGCATTACCTAGCTAAGGAATCCGCGGAAGTGTTTATCGGCAAATTTCGAGAATTTTTTTTCCCATTGGCTATGATCCTCAAATAAAGCAATTTGAGATTATAGGGTCATGTGATCAAACAGTTTAATTTATGGTCTTCAACGCAAACACTGATACGTCCAACCCCCACAACGACATAGATAAACACACCTAATGACCTACCCTTTCATTCCCATGGCAGACATACTTAAAGGGTAACTATAGTAAAAAACTTGATTAATCAAAAAAAAGTTAGTTTTATGGACATAACACAAAAACACATACCACCAACCTGACACAGGTACACACACCTAATGACCTAAACCCACCATTTCCAATGGCAGCCATACTTAAGGGGTAAGTATAGTCAAAAAAACTAATTTTGACCAATCATCAAAAAAGTTTTTTAACCCCCCAACCTGACAGGTACACCCACAACTGACCCACCCCTGCATTCCCATGGCAAGCATATTAAAAGGGTAAGTATAGTAAAAAAAACAACTAATTTTAACCAACATCAAAATCCGCATTCGAGGGTTATAGAAGAAACGGTACATTGAGGTTATATCTGAAATCAAGGGTTAGCAAACGGTCAACAAATTTAATATTATTGAATTAGCGCAAATATGTCTGCAAGTCGGAAAACTCGAACTAGTTCGTAGTTTGGGAAATTCAAAATCCGAGTCATCCAACTGTAAAAGTTCAGGTCAAACTTGGATTTGAGTTTGTTTTTAGTCCATCTCTACTACTCGTATAATCTAGAAATGTTTAATGTAGGGCTGTCATATGCGCCATTGCATGAATTTTTTATGCATCAACAGACACCAATAGACACATAGCAATAAAAGAAGGTGATGAGGCGAGTCAATGGACCACAATGAGAACATTTTAAAACAATTCACACATCCTGCACAACATGTTTCCGAGCGACATTCTTTTATTGCTTGTACTATATGGAGTATTAGTGGACTACTTGCACTAGTAAATGTCCGAACTTCGTCAAAATCCGTTCCGCTCGAGGATCTGCGAATTTGTGCAAATTCATCTCAATTTCGAAAATTTTCGAAAATACAGGTTTTTCCCGTATTTTCGAAAATACGTGAAACTCGTATTTTCGAAAATTTTCGAAATATGAAAAATCCGCGAATCGGAAGTTCGGAAGGCGGAAAATCCGAAAATCCGGAAAATCCCGCCGTTCGCGAACGGGAAATCCGCGGTGATCTGGGTTTCGGATCCGCGAACCGGCCATCCCTATACTGCACTACTTTGCAGATGGTGGATTGAGATGCATATTAGGAGTAGAGAGCCCACAACCCTATTTTTTTTTTACTAATGTGTGGTGTTTTCCAGAATCACTAGCTTGTTTTTTTGCAAAGAAAAACTCACAGTGACACATAGAGAAACCACAAAAAATGGCATGCATGGTGTGAACAAGCCTGGTGCTCTGTCTCTTTTTTTTTTTGTGAAAACACATTCCAGCTGGTCAAGTTAGTAATTTAGCTCTAATCCCATAGATATGAAGGGGGATGATGTTTATCCTGATAAACAGGAAAAAAGACAGCTTCAAAGATCAATGGACTTTATTGTCTGTACAGTATTAGCATTTAATATGTTAATAGTACATGCATCGTTACATGAATTTACCCCAAATTTTAAGTATTCCTAAAACAAAATGGACATCAAATTAGGGATCTCTGTTGGCTGGGCTTCTAATAGCTCTAACTTGAGTACACTGAAGTATGATCGCTAGTCAAGTGGCCATTGGACTATTTGCTCGGCACTATCATACATCTGTACAAAGCTTTAATGTTGTTCTACATTACATCTATAAAGTTCTTACAGTAATAATGATGAGGTTACACCAACAAATTTAGTGTTTCAATAAGGATTGGTTAAATGGACAAAATAATGAATGGAGAAGTATAACTTGTAGGCTTTAAAAAAAAATACATTTCTGCTTTTAGCAAAGATTTGAAGAAATTATGAAATAGATTACATTTTGTAGCACAAAAGATTATGCAACAGATAACTTTACTTTACTAAGTTCAGTCCATAACAGAATCAGAATCAAAATTGTCTACATTGAAAGGAGGAGAGCCAAGCACACTGTGTGCTTCTAAATTACCCTACAAGTTACTAGGAAGTCCTGGGGATATTAGCAGCCAGATTCCTTTAAGTCTGACATAGATGGAGAAAAACAAGAAAAAACATTCCCCTACATATAATCATCTAGACTATTAGATAAAGTAGTTTATATGTGAAACACAAGGAGATGGTACTTATCTTCCATTAACTCTGCGTTTCATATTATGTAACATTTTTTATAGCTATGCTACATTTATTCCAATAGAAGGAGCCCTTAAACATACTATTTCTATAATAAGGGTCATTACGTTAAAGATATTTATTATTTATTAGACTCTTGAAAATGGAATTACCAGCATTTAGATTTTATGTTAAAGGACATCTATATTAGGAAACAATTTTTTTTTCTTCTTTCTATAAGTTCTATAGTCCTCCCCACACCCAGAGTACCTTTATTTTCTTCAGATTCCAACCTCTGTCCTAAGATTATACAAGTTAAAAGAAGTGAACATTTCAATACACCACTCCTGCTTGAGCTGTCAATCAAATCCCCTAATAGCTTGCCGGTATAGTGGTAGCTTACACAGGATTACAGCAAGTCTCCCCAATAACCCTTCCTTCTCAAAAATGCTTGGTAAATACTGTGTAAAAAGAGAAACAGAAGTAAGGGAAGGAGAAGTAACCCCTCCTCCACAGTTTATTACAAATCTGTCAAAGGGAGACCAGGCTGCAGTGATTCAGGACTCGACCTCTCCAAACTCCCCCCTTCCCCCTCTCTCATTCCTTATGTACACTATCTTCAGAACGGATAACTTCCTCTCTACAGCTTACATACCGAGGGTTAGAGTGATGTGTCATGGTAGGAGGATTAATGCGCATGAGCGCTTGTTTCACAGGCTTAATTTACAGCTGGACTAAATGAAACAGGGGAATGACCAGAGAAGGGAGGGGGAGTGGGGAGCCCTGCATTAAATCAGATCAGAGCTACAGAGGAAGTATGAATAAGGCAGAATACACCAACCTTTTATTATGTCTGGATTGGAGCAATGTATAAATTTCACTATAGATCCCATTTAAATAGTAGTTTTATTTAAAAGGTCAATTATACTTAAAAAAAAAAAAAATGTTCTATCCTCCCCTCTCCTTAGCCAGAGCAGGACCTACACTGCTCGGTCCTAACTCCTGGGTTTTTTCCCTGATGCCCCTTACCAACATGTTAAAATTTCCTTCATTCTCACTCTTAGGCTATGCACCATCCCTCAGTACGTGATCTGATCAATAAGAATCTACCCATTTGAAGCCCCAAACTCAGGGAAAAGGGTGGGCCCTGAGAGGGAGAACATATGGAGAACTTCATCATGCCAGTAATGAGGACTGAGAAGTTAATTGTACAATCACCAATCTTTTATAATGTTTGGAAATTCTGTAAAGCCAAACAGAACAAGGCTATTATTAAAAGTAATAGCCATGTTTTCTCTTGTTTTCCCCAATCATAAACTCATACCATCATCATCAAATAATCAACAGCAATTTAACATTTCCAATTGGCCTAATTTCCTTGGTCCGTTCGTTGTTGGTCTCCACCATATAAATTGATGCACGATAATGAATACAATACAATATGATGGCTACTTAAAGTGTTATCTCCCTGGTAAAACCCCCTTTTTTCTATTTAGTTTTTTATTGAAGATGGGGGTAAAGGAGCTTATTTTCCAATAAACCATCAAGGAGCCGGAACAAAGGAAAGAAATTACCAGTCTCTTGCTCCTCCACCGCGTCCTCTGACCTCGCTCCTCCACCTCATCCTCTGTCAGGCAGGTCCCGACGGGCTCTGTCTCTATGCAGTACGCATTACATTTGCGCAGGGGCATAGACTACTAAGTCTGGCGGGATGAAGCAGCGAGGAGAGAGAGATGGGTAAGTTCCTTCCCTTTGTTCTCAACTCCTGCAGGTTTTATTTGAAGAATGGAAGGAAGACCACTTCTTAACCTCCCATACTTTAATAAACCTAAATAGAAAAAAGGGGGTTTTACAAGTGAGATACCCTTAAGTGGCGACAGTTAGGCTGTACACCGCCAGATTTTCTAAAATAAAATTGTAATAGAAGTATCGATGTCTTTAATATTTGGAACACAGAAGAAAAACATTAACTTTTTCAACACTTCTTATACGTATCTTTTTTTTTGCACTCTTTGTGACAAGAATTTGAGAGGAGGATTGTAGAACTTCACTCATACAGGGAGAATTCAATAAAGTTCTTCAGGGAATTCAATAAAAGTTCTCATCTTAAAAATGGGCTAATTTTGCCCCAACCAATCGATAATTATTTAACATTTGAAAGCTACATCTGATTGGTTCAGGCAAAATTAGCACCATTTTTACAATAAGAACTTTTATTGAATAACCCTGCTTATTGTTTAAAATGGTGCTAATTTTGCCCCAACCAATCAGATCTTATTTAACATTTGAAAGCTATCATCTGATTGGTTGGGGCAAATTACACCTTTTTAACGATAAGAACTTTTATTGAATCTCCCTGATAGAGTTTCATGATCTCAAGAAAAATCCATTTCACCCTGCAAGCAAACATCAGGTTCAAATGTTTTTTTTTTCCATCTAGTCTATTAAAGATAGGTGATAATGTTACAAAAACCCTTTATATAACGTTGGGTAAATGATTCCTGGCAGGGACTATTTTTCTCATTAATATACCTGTTTTTAATTAATCAAATTGGATATGCTTGTGTTTAATTGATTCTATGCACTGTATCTTTGTGATTAATTTTTTTATGATATATATATATAAAAAGAAACAATAACTTTTAGCATTAAACCCCATTCCAATGCTAAACAAGTGTAAAATCAATAATCTATTGAACCTGGCTCCAAAGAATTGATTAAATCAATAAGCTAAAAATGCCTTTCTTCATCAAAAGACACCCAAACCAAACAATGACTCTTATTAAAAACCCTCGTATAAGTATTGTATTCCTCCATGGCCTCAGGAAACCCACATCTCCTCTCATCTCTGGTTCTCCATGTATCATTAATATCTCCGCCCTGTCCCTTTTCTTCTATTCAAGGTATAAAATATTAATTTGACTGTATTCGACATTGGGTATATCATTATCTGTGTTACCATCCTACTTAATTACCCTTTTTTCTAAATGTAAACAATACAAATCTCGAGGCATCTTTATAATAAATAATTCCCTTTATTAACTGGTTTTCCTGTCCTGTTTCTACTTGATTTATATTTAAAATCAATGTAATATTTTTGCTTCACCTTAATATTTAATTTCTTTTAAAAGCTGAAATCATCCCTTAACATCCTGGTATCATGAAACACATGTTTTGGAGGGCCATTAATAGGTTCACACCCCAGTGCATTAAAGGACATGTACTATGCTAAATCATTTTCCAACTAATCACACAGTAATAAGGATTCACTGCAACCAACCTTAATCTGTTTTTTTTTTTTTTGTTGTTGTTGTTCTTCTTTCTTTTCTTCTCTGAGCCTTCTTTTCATCTCTTTAAGTGTTCCCCTCTCAATGGGATGGGGAAAAGCCAGCGTAAAAACTGTCAGTCACCCACTACCTTTGCATATCCAGCCCCTCCTCTATGATAGAAAAGCTTATTCCTATTGTCCACTGCATGGCTAATTGATTCCAGCATTATGACACTGCAGGAAAAAAAAGTTCTGTGCTTTGTGCTCTCTCACTCTGCCTCCAGCTGACTCCTATCCTGGAGTTAGCTGTATCTAAAGAACCAATTTTCAAAGTCACACACACCTCCAAATTCCTACACAGCTTACTTTTTTTTTAAAAGACATTTAAACCTTTGTTTTTCATTCACCTTTATCTTTTTTATAACTTTTTTTTTTGCCTTTTTTGTTTTTTTGCTGTCATTTTAGATTTGATCACTTTTTCCAGTATAAGTTTAACATATAGTAACGAAATATGGATATAGTAGAGACAAATGTGGAGCCGGATTGATCTGCTCAAGGTTTTTTCACCTTCAATAGTGAAAGGTTTATTTACTTGTAGAAAGGTACACTATTGAGAAATACTTGCACAGGGCTGTGCTAAGATCAGTTTCACTTCATTCTCCTCCCCCCAGTTCTGTACTATGTTGTTTCTGTAAGTTTAACTATTAAAGGGGTAATATTAAAAGTAAGTGGGTGAAATGCAATCTGTGAGGGAATGTGGCGAGAGTTTAACCAATTTTTAGCATGCAAAAACAATTTTTTAGAATGCAATATTGCCATACTGAAAATAAACCCGTGACACTTAAATAAAGATGCATTTAACTTTCTCCTCCTTTTTCCCCAGAACTATATTAGGTATTATTCTATTTAGTTCCATATTTTAAACAGGCACTAAACTTAGATATTCTGAATAAAAAATCAACTTAAGTTTTACTCATTAAATTGTAACAGGGTCATAAATTATTCATGGGATTTAGGATGAGCACAGTCATTTCTGAAACATTAATAACATTAGATACCATAAAACGTCAGTGTTTAATTATTTCAAAATCATTTCACACTGCGAAGGGTTTCTGAAAAAAAGTGGCTCAGCAAAAGAAGTTTGGTCAACAGAATCTTTGTGTCGAACCTTCCATTTTGCATAGAAACTGCTTTTGGTTTTGGTTTTACATAAAAAAGTTTGAAATTCTGTGTTGAAATTTTGTCTGTCTTTTGACTGAAGAAATTCCTACGAAAACAAAGTTTTCATTGTCGCTTCATCCCGATAAAGGGTGTCAACCCTCTTGACAAGTCATTTCAGCATCGATCACTTTACATAAGACATCACATCTATATTTCCAACAACAAAAAATTAGTGAAACAAATGCAGTAAAGAAAAGAGCCAATGTGAGCAGATAAACTAGCTGTAAACAACCATTTGGACATAATTTCCTAAAGGTGAACTCACCATGATCATATTTAAACCACGTGTTCCTGATACAGTTCTATCTGTACATTTTAAACAATGCATGCATTTTTTTTCTTAAACCAGTTATCGATGACAAAGTTTCCCTGTGCAAATCCACTATATGGAATCCTATATTGACAAAGCATTTGGACATGCCCACCTACAGGAACTTTATGACATCTTATTTAACATTCCATGAAGAATCTGGTGATGGGTTAATGCCAGAGAATTTGGGTCCCTGTAGTGAAATAGAGTGAATAGAACATTGGTAGACTTTTTTGCACTATGAGCACTCAGCACTCAGCAAACCCAAGTTGTGGTTTGGCACTTAATGGTTTCTGTTGTTCCTAAACACTCCAACGTTGTCATATAGAACCTGTGCGCTTAGACCGTTAGTGGAATTCTAGGGACACCAACCAAATACAATTGACCATGGAATACACCAATAAAAAAAATCTAACAAAGTGACTAAATGCAAAAGTGGCATCCTATAATAGATCAGATAAATAGGGCTCTGGTATAGTCTACCCTATATAGGGATGTGCAAATATGGAACCTTTACACACAGAATTCAATTTAATAACATATTGCAACACTCTATGTATGCATCCTATAATCAGACATTGGAACTGACAGAACAACGTGGTGTCCTATAATGGAACATTGAAACTGACAGTATAAAGGTGGTGTCCTATAATGGAACATTGAAAACGACAGTATAAAGTGTGGCATCCTATAATAGAACCTTGAATGGACAGTAGAAGGTGGCATCCTATAATAGAACCTTGGAATGGACATAGAAAGGTGGCATCCTATAATAGAACCTTGGAATGACAGTAAGAAAGTGGCATCCTATATGAACCTTGGAATGTACAGAAGAAAGGTGGCTCCTATAATAGAACCTTGGAACTCACACCCCAAAACCCAAATTGTT
Source organism: Hymenochirus boettgeri (assembly GCA_019447015.1). Taxonomy (NCBI): domain Eukaryota; kingdom Metazoa; phylum Chordata; class Amphibia; order Anura; family Pipidae; genus Hymenochirus; species Hymenochirus boettgeri. The sequence goes on from CM033475.1 coordinate 32,951,911, forward strand.
ATAGTTGCCTCCTTTCAGTCCCTGAAGCTCATTATCTTTACTGCCCTCTGCTCGCCAGAGCTTGTCCTTCCATTTCTCTGCTCTGCACACTCAAATAACTGTTACAGAGCGCATGCATAGAGGCAATCTATTCTTTTACCAAAGACCAGCATTATGAGGATATACATACAATCCTATGAACAGTTAGTTATGAACAAACCTGTCAATTGTTGAGGTGTCATATAACTGTAATGCAGAGGCCTGACACAGAGCTGGCCTAGATGCAGACATAGTTACTTGATAGCTCTCCGATTCGGTTCTCTCGAGTCCCTGAAATAATTTAATTCCTCCGGTTGATGCATCCATTGTAGACTCCCAACGTAAAGGAGTTATTTAGGAAATCTGCCAAAAAATAAAAATGTGATGTCATCTCAAAGCCATTAAGATCATCAGTTATTTAATTTTTCACAGAAACCGAGAGTTTAATAAACCATTTCAAAAGAATCTTGGGTTTTTCTTATACGATTATCGGTTTACTTGAGTTATTATCTTTAGCCTTTAGTTCTTGTTAGAAGTTTATTAATTTAATGTGACTCACCTTCCAACAAGTACGAGATATGCAAATGATTAAGAGAGCGTTAACTCATAGGCTCATTAGTATGTCATTGTCTATTTTTATTTTAATGAAATGCAATATGTGATAATCCAAGAGAATTATTAAGAGAGACAATGACAATAAAATATAGTATTGAACCTGAAAGAATATGAAAACTCTATTAAGGATTAAATATCTGTAAAGTTGTGAAATGCATGTTCAAAGTTTACCATTAATATGGCATTTTAATAGCACTGAAAGAAAAAACCCATATATATGTATCTACGCCTTACATAACACTCGTGCATAATTTTTTTATTATGTAATCATATGGCATTGCAGCAATGGCATATTGATATTAATAATAGAAACTATGCAGAAATAGATGTGTACTAGTGTTTTATGTCACATAATTTTTTTTTGAGCTACCACTTAGGGCGGATGCTATAATTAGTACAAAACCCACATTACCTGAAGTGAGAACAGGTTCTGTGGGTTTTGACTATTTTTTGCGCTGGACCCACCATTTCCAGAAATTATTGAAAATTCACGCATAGCCAATTTCGTAATGGGAAAGTTAGATTATTAACCCTCTGGCATACAGGGCCAATATAAACTTAAAAGCTATGTTTCCCTGCCCGGGATCCCCCAATGCCAGTAAGTCTCGGGAGAGACTTTAAGCATTGCGGGATGCTGGTCAGGTAAGACTAACTTTTTAAGTACTACATTGGTGCATTAAGCTCTTTTGACTCCATCATCATCACATGAGATTTATTCAAGAGTGGTAGTTGTATTGTCTTTTATATGTTATATACAGTAAAATAACTGTTGGCATTGCAATTCATTGCAACAATCTTTTGCATCACAAAAAGTTGTGGAGGATAAACTCATACCTAGGAGACACACTGACACTATTTTTGAATATTGAAAAATCCTGCCGTCTCTAGAATGTACTGAACTTTACTCTATATTTCCACTTGGTCTTTAACACCGCGAACATCACCTTAAAAATTATACAAAATATTCACCGGACTTAATTTATTTTCTTCTTAGTCCATCAAATACCTTTTATGCCACATTTTTTTCTTATGTGATGGGGAATACTATTACAGGAACAGGGGCAGTGATGGGGGTGTATTTGCCCCCCACGTCTATTACCGAGTGCCTTAGACGACATCACCTGGCTGGTCCTGGGGGTGAAACTTGTTTTCCAAATTTTCCTCCAGGAAATTATAAGAACCCATTTAATCTAATATTTACAGCAAGAATATGGGACATGCAAAATTCAGTTCTTAGATTTATGTATACAAAGTGTGATACAGGCTTAACCACCACATTGTACCCGCAAATCCTGTTCAGGAATTCCTATCCTACAAGCTGATTCAAGTCATCCGCCTCATGTTTTCAGGGAACCCTTATGGCCATTCTTGTGTATTCGCAGGAACTTAGTAACGGAGATTCCTTCCATAAAGAACTAATGATTTACGATTCACTTCTTAGAACGAGGATATAATCCAGGAGATGTTTAATAAGCCATGATTAGAGCCTCTAAATTGACAAGATCCCTCTATTAGTGTGGAACCCAGAAAAAAAGGGGAACTTACCTTCATGATAACAAAGATGTGAAGCCTTACCATCTCTGTTTTCTGACAAAGAGATAAAAGAAATGGCCACTAACCTTTCCCACCAGATATATGTCCCCAATTTAATCAAATAAAAAAGATCTTCAAAAACATATTCTGGTTTTATTCGGTGATGAAGGTTTTTCCCAAATACTTCAGGGGAGAGTGCAGTTTATCCCCAAAAAATCCCCTACTTTGGGTAATCTATTGGCACCATAGTGTCTTTTCATATTGGCCCCAGGACGACGTCTGGTTACAACACGGTGGCACCTTTAATGTGTCAGCAATCAGTGCCTACTGTGTACATTTTTAAGCATAGGAGCAAGCTTTAAAAGCACTTCCAGTGGAAGAAATTTCTTTTCGGAATATATTAATTTTAATACTAAGTATGTTTTTACTTGATAACATGTAATACATGCAGTATACAATATGTTGAAGTACTATAAGATCTCTACGTTGTTGCTTGCGGAACATATTTAGACAAGTGTTACATAGAGATCTGTCCAGTCCCGCAGCCGCCATTTCTTATATGTAACAACAATGATACAGCACAGATGAGATGTCAGGCATACAGAGGGTCCCCCTAAGTATTGAGGGGGTAACCAAAAGTAATTTGGCGATTGTGGGTGAATGGGGTGTCCTACACTATAGAAAAAATGTCCATACCTTATAAGGATAATTATTGTCTCCATTCTGGCAGAGTAAGCAGCCCTCCCTCCATGCGTCCAATCAAGGCTTTGGCAACTGACATCACAGACAACCGCTTGACTGCTATTTCACATACTATTTTATGAAAACTCTTGAGCAGAGGGAGAGGTAGATACTTTTGGTTCCAGAAAGGAACAGAATTATCATTACATATCTGGTTTACAGATGTAAATAATAAACTGGTATAATAACAGTGGGTTGCGGCAGATAACGTAACTGTGGACATACACTTTAAAAATTGTAAGCCACAAATTTTGATTTAATACACAATTGATATGGGTAAAATACTATCGGCTGGTCCAGTGTATCGGGTAAATACAGTAGTATTACCCAACTGGCAGCTCCATCAGTTACTAAAAGCTTACAAAAGGGCATATATCTTCCATGTCAGTTATAATCAAAGCTCAGTGTTGAAATATTGCTTCAAAGCCTTAAAATGTGATTTTGAAGGTAAAGAATATTTTCATTACTCATTATAAGCTTAAAGATTGTATGCCCACCACTTGATAAAGACATACAGTATTGTCCTCGAGACCAACACTCAACAATACTCACTTTCCTACCTTGATCCAGAGGAAAGCAAAAAAAAGGCTGGAAATCGAAATAACCTATCAACTCCAACTTTTATGTATTAACACCAGTAACATGCAACAGTCTTTATTTTTAAGAAACTCATCCTGCGGCCATCACCCACGTCCAATGGAAGACAGTTCTAAAGTTTTTACCGTTCTCACGGCGAAAACTATTTGGGGGACTAGAGATGGGCAAACTATATAAAAGTTTGTCTGTTTTTTCGAACTTTCGAACTTCAGAGAAGTTCGAATTAGGTCCCCATTACAGTCAATGGGGGAGTGATAATTCGAAAAATCCGAGGATTTTACAGCTAAACTAAACAATGGTAACTTACTGTAAATGGCTGTGGCACCTGGAAATGGTCGGGAACATGTCACTGTCTCCAAAACTTTGTTAAACACTTCCTAAATCAGACGGTGCAATTGTCGGGTTTTGCGCAAGCTACATTCGAAGATACATCCTCATTACTGTTAGCGAACGGTCCTTCCTAGGCTTAGCGAATGAAGGGTTGGATAGTGTAGTGGTTAAGGCACACCTTTGACATGGGAGACCAGGGTTCCAATCCTGGCTTGGAGCAGCTATAAAATGTTTGGATTATTATAATACCCTAGTAATATAATAACCATTAATCAATCTAGTATATAATAAACCATATAATACCCTAGTAATATAATTTATTAATTACTAGGTTATCATATTGTTATTATATTTCTAGGTTATTATCTAGTTTTATATTACTAGGGTTATTTATGGGTATTATAATAATACCGGTAATATAATAACCATATGATACCCTAGTAATATAACAATTTAGATATACTAGGGTATTAATATGGTTATAATATCACTAGGTTATTATATTGTTATTATAAAACTACTAGGTATTATAATAATCAAAATTTGTATAGTGCCCCCAGCCAGGATTCGAACCCTGGTCTCCCATGTCAAGGTGGAGCCTTTAACCAGTACACTATCCACTACATATATGGAAATTATTACTACTAGGTTATCATATGGTTATTATATGGTTATTATTACGATATACCTTGAATGTATCATAGCCAGGGAAAATACCGTTTATAGTATGAGCCGAGGTTTTCAGGTTTTAAAACAAAACGTTATCTTACCTCGGCTTCTACTCGAGTCAAGGTCCTTACCCGGCATCAATGTAGCTCACAGACTCCAAATCTGGCTGCCGCACGCTGCGCAAGTATGTTGATTTGCCAGCTGACGTCACTACTTGGCGCTGGGCGGTGAGAGGCCTGGAGCAGTGACGTCAGTTTGCATATCAACAGTACTTATCAGTGTGCGGAAGCCAGATTAGGAGTCTGTGAGCTACATTGATGCCGGTAAGAACTGCAACTGGGGGGGGGGCTCTCATTTGAGGGCAACTTAAGCCAAACAATAAAGAATCAGAAGAGAATGGAATCTATTGTTTGAAAGATTGTCTTCTTATTTTGTTATTGTTGTGAGGCTTAAGTTGCCCTTTAAATGGACAGCAGATTTTCCCATACAGGTGTTTGGAACTAAACTCCCAGCATGCTTTAGTTGCTCTAGGAGTTGTAGTTTGCAAACATCTGTATGTGAGTTCTGCTATCCTTTAAAAGGCAACTTGAGCCTCAAACAATGCAGAATCAGAAGGCAGTAGTGGTCATAATTTCTCACCTTTTTAATATCGAGTCAATCAGTTTTCCCTTATTTTCAGGTAAAACAGTATCTCGGCTTATACTCGGGTGGGTTTATCTCGATATTTATGTACACTCAAATGGCCATATTTCATGGTTACTATTCCCTAAGGTTCCAGTTACCAGTTCATATCTATAAACCTTGTTTTTTGGAAATTACCTGATCCAACAGGCACTTTTTCTAGTAGGAACCACCTGTGAGAGAAAATGTTCATGTTGCAATTTAAGAACCCATCACCTTTACTATACTGTGTTGGCCTTTGCACTAATCTAATCAATGGCAGGGTAATTACCCATCGGAACAGTGCCCCAAACTTGCATCCCTTGCCATCTGCATATGAAGCTTACTCACTTCCTCCTTGCTAAGCATAGGGTGACTTGTAGCAGACACAACATTAAATTTAACCCCTTCCTGTGGATTCCACCTTTTGCTTTAACATCATACCGACAGTTTTCTGTTCTTCAATTTCCCTTAACTCTTGTTAACAGATCCATAACCCCCCTCCCTTCCCATTTTCTCTATCATGCATTAAAAATGAGTATCCCTTTAAATTTACAGTCATGGAGAATTAAATAAGAATTAAAAACTACTTCCCCACCTCTCTAACCATCTTCTCCCCCAAACCAGCTGCATCACTATCAGTGAGGTTGCAACCCAACCCCAGAAGTCTTACCCCACCTTCCCTAAAAAAAACGCAACCCCTCCTTCTTAACATCCAACCGCAGAGCACTTGATACTCCTAAGCTCCCTGTTGTCCTCCCTAACACACATTAGCACGTGGCGTGTAGTAGATTTTTAGAAAATAATGCCCTGGAGGTCTTGCCTTTAACTTGCCTGCCCCTATTCTCAGAGAAAATTTAGGGACCTCTCCTCTCCTACTTTGTCATTGGCTCCAAAAATTTGGGTGTAACCAATGAAATGCTGCGTCAGTTAAATTCCACCCATTAATATTTTTACAAAACAATCTACCACTTCTCCTGGAGGGTCTTGGTGGCACATAACCCTATTCACACCTTGTAACCTCCTGACCAGAATTCTCCCCTACCTTTAGTAGAATGACAATCCCTGGGTACATCAACGGAATCAGCAGCTGTCATACTAGTACATGCTACTTCTGAGCTGACCTACTTCCACTTCACTACACTACAAAGAATGTCAACTTGTTGGATGACGTTGGGAAGAAGCGACCCTATTCTTTTGTACCCACTTCCCTATTTATACCCTTGCCAAAACTACCTTCCGACTACTTCCACTAATCCCGCCCTATTTTCCCCCCCCTATACTTGGCCCCAGCCAGTGGCTGCTTCCCAACAGGTTTTGCTGAGCCTGCAGGTTTACCAAGTGCCCCTCTTATATTCTCCAACCTTAGATCCAAATGGGCACCCACTCGTCACAGAGATGGATTCAGATCATGGTGGCCCTAGCGCAGGGCCATCATTTGGGGCCCCTCTTTTTTTGCTAAGTATAATCATAAATTTTTTGTTAATATTGTTACGGCTTTCTAACTGGGGCCCCCAGAGGTTCCTGGGCCATTGGCATGTGTCTAGGTTGCCTTGTGGATAATCCTTCCGGCTCTGGTACTCACACCTGATACAGACATAGTCCCCTGGAACGACTGCCTATACCTGTGGCAGGATCATTTTGCATGGTACCACAAAACTGTCCCTACTAATACACAACAAACCAACATACCAACCTTGTTTAGCTGCCTTTCTTGTTAAATGTGGCCTCTTTCTTTTTCAATGCCCATACACCAAGCCTTTTAAGATGATCTTACTAACATCCCCATGTTTGTTTCTGTCTCAGCACTCTCTCTATACAGTAAAAAAAACCCAGTACACTATCCTCAGCAAATGAAAATTGTACATCTCGTGGTGCTTTTTAAACAAATTTAATTGGGAGATAGGAATAATCATCCTGAATTTTCATTTTAAAAGTATACGTGTAGTTTCCTTAAAATACCACTATCAGTTATGTCAATAAAGTTCTTATTTTTTAAAATGGTGGCTAATTTTGCCCAACCATTAGATATTATTTACATTTGAAAGCTAACATCTGATTGGTTTGGGGCAAAAATTAGCACCATTTTAAAACAACTAAAACTTTTATTGAATAACCTATAGGAATACAATGGTTTAAATTCAGATTCACTGACATAATATAAATGATTAAACTGTATACTACCAATATTTTATATATCATACCAGTAGATGTTCATGGATTATTGTACTATTTTCATGCCACTAGGGATAATATTTTTCTATGGTGCCCATGATTCTTATTTTAGACTAAAATTTGAAAGATCTGTGTCCTGTCTTTGGATAGAAGGCATGGCAGAATAAATAGAAAACCACTTTCATAAATAGCATCGCACATTCTGTACTTGGTTTTATCACTGACAAGTCCTTGGCAGTTATAATGGTATATTCAATCAAGGTCTGTAAGAGTTTGCCTCTTGGTTGGTAAAACTATGGCACTGAGTTATTTCTCTCTATTATTAGATTGACATAGCCAAACGAAAACAATACACAATATTGATTTTACAGTAAGACCTCTTGCAAGGCATTTTATAACCAACTTAGTGACTCGACTGGACATTGATTTTTTTTTTCTCTCCTACACTTACGTGGCTGTGGGTACAACTGTTTGCGGAGCCTTCAGCAAACAGAAATTGCTTTACTGTAAGAGTCTGTAGATATAAAGCTTCCATCTCGGCTATGTTCAAGATACACTGCAGTAGTGGATAACCCCCTTACTGATGATCTTTTTATAAGCAAGCAAAGTAAGACTTACATTTATTCACTGTATACTTGCGGTGCCCCTGTCAGCGGTAACTATTATTAAAAAAAATCTTTTCATTTATAGTTAATGTGACGTAAAAGGCTTTTCTAATGATGTGCTTCATATTTTAGATACAACAGAATCAAAAAAGTACTGTGGAACAATGTAGCATTAACCCTTGAGGTCCCTTGCTGCCTTTCTGTTGTCAGAAGTAAGGTTCTTATTAGGGTCAACATGTTGTTCTTCTAATTCTAAAGGTTGGGCATCTCTTGCAATAGAGTATCTCCTGTTTCATACAGGCCTTGTTAGGTGAGCAAATGATGCAGAGGAGGTGTGTACTGACCAAATTTTTCTACGTACCGACAAACATTGTTCTTTTCAAATACTGTTAGTTCATGCTTTGGTTCAAAACAGCTGCGAAACAAGGAAATCATAGAGTAAATTAGACTTTTATTGGCAAAGGTGTGAATTCCCCAGACACCTGACTTACTTTCCACTCAATCATTTACCCTTTAAAGATGATGCTTAATAAAAATGCATTGCAACAGAACATATATTCATCTCATTAGCTTTCTCTGTTTTTTCTTTTTTACGGCTGTCCCTTTTACAGGGATGTGTTGGGGATACAAATTGGATTAGGTCCTTAGCAACTCTGTACAATTTACCAACATCGCAGATTCATACAAGGGAACATGTGGAAGTAATTTAATTCATAAATACGTACAGAAAGATTACTCATCATTTATAAATGGGCGGTCTATGGCAAATTGAGAATACGTCTCTACCATAGATACTGTTATATGTATTTATTTTCTCCCTTTTTTAGAAATCCATTGGTAGTCCTCTTCTGTTTAGGTCTAGGTAATTACTGTATATTGCAGTTGAATTGTATTTTAATATGAATGTGTAACGACTAAAACCGGATACTGGGACAGCTGGACACATTTCCCACAATTTAGCAATTCTCTCTAAGCATTTTCTACCTACTAATTAACGACTTATATGGGACTTTATTATTGTTGGAGTGTCTATACACAAACATTTTAAAATGTCCCCCGTTATGTGTTTTTTGAATATTATTCATACATGATAATCCATATCAGTCCATAGACATTAATAGAACATTAAAACCTTTTACATAAACTCTAAAGTACAGATTTGAAATTACCTCTCTAAGAAACGAGCTGTGGAATCGGCAGGCCTCCAAATGATGGAACACAACTCTCAGCATTCTGTGGTTGGACATGGATTCCTTAGCCATTATAATGAATAGGTTTGTTCCATTCTCCTTATCCTTTCCACTTGTACCTTGCCTGTAATATTGCTTATTAGTATTCAATGTTTTATGTCCAATTTATAGTTCCCTGGTGTTTACTTTGTTTCATTGCTTTACTGCTTATAGTTCGCCCTTTATATTAATTGTTGTGTGTTCACACTTGTCTATTTCTCATCATTTATGGTCATGGTATTCCTGTTGTATTCAGTTAACATGGCCTTAACGAATATTATAGTGTTTTTAAACGATAAACCTGTTTTTAAGTCAACGGACTTGAAGTGTAGTTCTTGAAGACGTTTCGCTAGTCATCCGACTGGCTTTCTCAATTCAGAATGACTTGTACAGAATCTGTTGGCATGAAGTACCCTGGAAAGTCCCAATTAGCATATCGCAAGCCAAGGTTAGGGACCTTCTGAATGCAAGGTATGATTGCATAGTGGCTAAGAGGTTGTAGGAATTCCCAGGGTAAGGTGTCAAAACCTATTGTAGACCATGGTACATTATTAATATGCAAACCTCCTCTGGCCGGTCCAAAATATAAATGTCTTATTGAGTGTGCAAGCGGCTGAGAAAAGGGGCAGAAACCTGAACCAGAACTGCAATGGCAGAACAGGGCTTGTAATTTTTAATATGTGTAATGCAGGGGGTTCCTAGGGTTTTGACACCTGAAACAAATTTTATAAACGTGAAGGGGGCATGAAATAGGCTCCATTCCCATTAGCATATCCGACAGGTTTTAGAGCATTTGAATGCAATGCATTGTTGGTTACAGTAGTTTTATAGGAGCCCATGATATGGTGTCAAACAGCATTGTACATCATTGGTGTTTTGCATTTCAAAAATTATGCACTCCATATATCTTTGTATTCAGTTATATTCACTCTGGACTTGAAGTTTAGTTCTGAAGATCTTTTGCAGTTCCATCCACTGGCTTTCAGATGACTAGATTCTTATAGAAGTTTTTTTGGTCATTCTAATGAAATCTAGTTGGATGATAGCGAAACTTTCTTCAAGAAATACTTCAATAACCATTGATGTAAACTTGAATACACGATATACCGTGCTGGGTAATAGAGCAACAAGAATGTATCAACTCCATAAGTTTCAATGATGTTCTGTACCCTTTTGTTATTTAGTGCTGTTGGTGATTGTTTGGTGGGATGTCCAAATTGACTGTATCAAATACTCTATGTTACAGTAAATCTGAATATTAAAGTGTTTACACCAAAGTGGCTGAGTACCTTAAGTTTGAAAGGATAATGTGACAGGTGGAATAGAACATAAAGATGGATTACCGTACTTAGATGGCGTAACGCTACTGATTAAGCAAGATCCTTTATTGTCATTTAAAATGAAGACATTCAACACTATTCCTCGTCCCATGAATATAAAATACATTGTATTCCTGACAATTGGGGGCCTTTTCTTTTCACCCAACACTTTCCAGCATGAGGAGAAATAGTAGTAGTGTCCACACATGTGGAAGAACTGGAATTAAACGTCTATTCTCGAGTTGGTGAATATCCAAAAACCTGGGTGTGCCCCCCTACCCCACTGAAAAAGATACTAATCATAATTAGGCATGTTTAAGGAAAAAGTTGTTTCTATATGGGTTAAATTTGAAAAACGACTTTTTAATTTAGCTCATTAATTTAATGTTCTAACATGAAATCCTTACTCCCACTTTACTACAAAAATATACCAATTATTTTTCTATCATGTTATTTTTATAACAAACCATCATCTGAATAAATGTGTTTCATTTAAAACAAATGATTGAGCAATGAAGGGTCCACCGGATTCATCCTGTGATTAATCAATATTCTTGCTTTTTGCGACTTGAACACAAATTCTGTTCCAGGATAATGCTTTACCTACTAAAGTGAAAAGCAGTTCTGCAACATTACTATCTACCCCCATGCAATAACCCATTTTATCGGGCATATGAATGTTGACCTAGATTCATAAAAGTTTAACCTCTCTACATTAAAGAGTATCAGAGCTACTGTCAATTACAGTACAGGAACTGAGAAACACTACAATTCCCATTAGTGCGGTGATGATCACACCCTTTTCGCTATGACCCGTGGTTTCGATTGGAACTGGCGATTTTCAAAATTTGTGGATCCGAGTTTTTCTAATTTTCACCAACTTTTCATCACACAATTTTAAATCAAAATGCAAAAATCTAAACTTTGGAAAATTTCTATAAAAATTAAAAGTCTTTGAAATTCAAAACTGCAAATCAAAAGAATTAAAAAATTTTGATTCAATTGGATTTTTCGGAACTCAATAGGTTCCACTGAAATCGCTATTGGAACAAACTACTCGCCAGTTTTGGTTCATTTCTAATTAGAAAGTCCTCTAAATACTGATAAATTTTTTTAGTTGGGACAAAATCTACCATTAATAGAGAACGTAGGTTCAATTCTTATTACAGTGCTTCAGGGCATGATTTGCAGAAAATTAAAACATGTAGTGTGTTTTCTTTGTTTGGAACAATAGATTTTTGTCCCTTGGCTATCACAATTCCCTTGGCGCAACATTTTAAGAATCACTGATTTTTGGCAGAAGGAACTTAAATGAATTTTGACTAGCGTTGTTTACCTTTGTTTATACTTTCCTATTGGTTAGTGATTGTCATGGCAGATTTACCCTTTGGAACAGTCAGTGAGAACATAACTGTTCTCAGCCCATTGTATGTACATTAGGTCTCCCATTGGGCTACGCCAAGTGCAAGCAAGCGTGATAGAAAAGGTGGCTACCATTCGTGTGCTTTAATATTACACTGCTTAAAAAACATCACATGCGTAATAACACTTATATTATAAATTAGTGCGGCAGTTAAGATGGAATAATTGTTAGTTATCCTTAAGATATTTAATCATTTTGTTTATATGCTATCACAAACAGGAAGGCAAAATCTGCTATGGTAATCCAAAATTCACATTCGTAAGGATCTTAAAAAGTTAAAATCAATAAAAAAGTAAGTAATTACCAGTAGTATCTTGGATATATGTTTATTGGTTATTATATAAAGAAACACAACCTGTGGACAGTAGACACCTCTTGTAGTTTCCTATATGACACCTCAACCTCAACTTATCTTATAAAAAAACTTACATTTCAAAGACCAAAAAACCTGCAGTATTAAATATAAATAAGGTAAATTTTAGAATATATATCCTTTAAAATAAAAAGTAGGATATATGTTATTACGAAAACTTACCGGCCGGAAAAGTGCACTTTATATTATCCATTATTTGTGATAAAGGTTCATTACATGTTTTGATAACACTGATGCATTGCATTAGCAGCTGTATAGACCCACTGCAAACACCTGCAAGAAATTACCTTCTCTCCTTGGCTCTAAAATTTATATTTGTTTGAACTTTTTTAACTACTCATAAGCAGTTTTTCACAAATTATTAACACCTATCACTTATTTGGGGCTGAACATGTTATTAATATGAATTCATTTTAGTTGGTGTGCTATGATAGAACTTTTTAAAGATATTTTGATACATGCTCAGAATGTTTTACGAAACATCGCATTAAAGAAAACAATTTACAAATTTAATTTCTAACTATCTATGTACGCAACTATTTCCTGTTTACTTGATTCATGTCTTATTGACCAACCTGATAAATCCAGTTTAATGACGGATGCTTACATTTCTTTAAATCTAAAAGTTATCCCATAAATAAGTTTGCAGGTAATGTTTTTCTCTAATGTATATTATGCAGGTATAATGTTTCACTAATATAAGGTTATACAGGTACATGTTTCTCTCTAATGTAGTTATGCAGTTATCGTTTTCCATAATATAAGTTATGCAGGTCTTGTTTTCACTAATATGAAGTTAGAGGTATATGTTTTCGAATTAAGTTATGGCAGGTATATGTTTCCCTAATGTAGTTATGCAGTATATGTTTCCCTTATTTCCGGTTATATGTTTCCTAAGTAATTGCAGGGATATGTTTCCCTAATTAAGTTATGCAGTTATGTTTCCCTAATGTAAGTTTATGCAGGTACGATGTTTCTCTAATTTAATAGCCGTACGTTCTAATTAAGTACAGGTATATATTTCTCTAAAAGTAAGTTTATGCAGGTATATATTTCTTTATGTAAGTGGATAATTATTACTACAATCACAGACTACCTTTGATACTATTAGATTAGTTGTCCATGATTTAAATGTCATGTTTGAATCAGCAAATTCAGGCTAACGGAAATTAACCTGCCCTGTTTGCCAGCTGAAAATGATGCCCAACAGATCTGCTGAGAGTGGTACGGACATCAAAGGAAGATAAGGATCACAGCAACTTGCCATGCAGGTACCCCCTGTGGCAAGTCTGATGGGTGTAGACACTAAAAGAGGGGAACAGCACCTATCCGAAAAAACACCAGGTGTAATCTGGGATCGTACAAATCCCATGGGAGAGGTTCTGCGTTGACTGGCAAAAAAGGGCTTTGTCTTGAATTCTTGAAATAGGTAGCATCTACATCTTATCATCCACTGCAGAGAAGATTTGGTCCCCACACAATGTTGGTTGAACTGAGGACGCACAAGGCTTTCCCTTTCCCTTATAAACAGAAATCTCAGTACTGACATTGATTCTAACATCCAAATAGCAGCTTAGGGCAGGAGTCCTGGCATGCCGCTCCTCGGCTGTGAAGGAAAGAGTGCAGATGTGAATTCATGCCAGTAAGCAAGGCAGGCAGTCTCCTCCTTCCTCAGCTCACTTAGCAAAGCTCTCCCCTCCCCTCTACCCTGCAGCTCATCATACCTACTGATTGTTGTTCTCACATGTGAACACTAAACCTCCTCTTAGCATGATAAAAGAGATCTTACACAATTCTCTTTCTTTTCAGTTATCCCTCCCGTTTCTGTACAGAACTAACAGAAAGAACTGAAAGATACCTTTTTTTTCTAGTTTTTACTTTGTATTTGCCCGTGCTCATGTTGATTCAATCTTCTTCCCATTCTGTCCCAACAATCTAGTTCTCTTTTTTTATTAAAAAATTCAAAACCTTTTACTAAACTTAAATGACTCATTTATTGATTTTTTTCCTTAATACGTTGGTTCGTGTAACCTGTACATAATCTAAGCACATGGAGGTGCGCCCTCTCCCTATTTAGGATGCAGCTGTTAACTTGGTGTAAAAGTTGCCTTAACAACAGCCAAAATTTCATTGAATAAAGCAGGTGCTACGCCTGGTGTATAATAAGCAAAGAGCTACCAAACGTAATTTCCTTGCCTGGGCTGCACACAAAGCAAAGAAATGACGTTCTATATGTAGAGAATTTTTACTTTACCTCGCCTACAAAGGTTGGAATCTGGGAAGCTCAGTAAAAGTTTCTTTAATACAACACTGTTATCATTACACATGTAGGTCATAGCCCATTGGAATAATAATGTTTTGACACTTTGTCTTCATGTCTTCACAACTATAGTTTTTTATATAACATCACAATACATTTGTTCGAATTCCCTCATATTGTGGACAAAATAAAACTGATGATGTCTTGCCTTAGTAAAAACTTCCCAGACCTAGAAGATATACCTGTGCAGTTAAAGGGCATTTAACCCCTATAAACTAAAAACCTGAATTCCAGTATTTCTGAACCCCTAGGAAAAGGGTTACAATTGGAACGTCAAACGTGACTGCAGAATTGGCTTACTGCCTCTGGGTTTATCTGTCGGCAACAGCAATCATTCGTGCATAACCAACAACATCAGCCAATGACTGAACTGCTATTCCCGTGGTCCCCTCTTGTCTGCACAGTGCAAACTCATAAAAGCTTAATAGTTTTAATTGTGACGCAGCAACGGTCAGAGTATGAGATGGCCGGTATCTTGACTAAACCCAGTTTCGCAGTGATTTCTTCTGGAATTACACTCTCTTTCCGAACCCGCCATTCGAGAATTTAAAAAAATTTTAATTTTTTCAGGAATTTTTTACATTTTGGTAAAAAATGATCACGTACTTACTGTAAATGGCTCCTGGACCTGGGACAATGAATCGAGGGAACAGAAAAATCAGTATTCTTTCGGAAAGAAAATCTAGTATACTAACTACACATTTCTTTTCCAGTCAGAAATTGGACTCCAATCACATTCTTTCAGAAAAAATCTGGTTGGTATCTAACTAGAGATGGACTGGATCGTGGATCCGAACCCGTTCTTGCGCGATCTCTCCGCAGATCCACGATCTACAGATTTTCTTGGAATTCCACTTTCTGGGCTTTCTGAACACCGCATTCAAAAATTCTTGCATTTTTCAAATTTCAATATTCACTAATTTTTTGAGGTTCCTATCATGTCCCAATTCACCAATGGCAGCTCATTTCTATCAGAAAACCAACCCACTGGGTAATAAAAGGCACTAGATGCACCATTTGCAGTGTGTGTTAAAGTGAGTTTTACTGGAGACCTAACAGTGTAGGCGTTAAGGAGGATAGAGGTGTTTTCTTCTGCTTTTTAGCTTCTGTTTGTGAATTTTCAGTGTGTGACTAGCAACTTGTGTTTAACCCTCCCCTGTATTCACACAATTGGGACACAGTCTTTTTAAAGGACTAACCCCCCTTTAAGTCCCTTTGGGGGCAAATTTTAAGGCGTCATGGGGCCCTATTTAAAAATGAATGGTTGCGTTGTACATTTACGCTAACCATCTTTAATTAACAAACATGTCGGTTTAGAATACCATGCGGTATAAACTATCTGCACTTTTCGTTATTCTAAGTAATCGTAAATCTAAATGAGGCCTCTGCCTCTTAAGGTCAGTCCACACTGCTTCCACTTCTTTTGGATCCTCAAATTAAAAAACTTTTAAAAAAAAAAATCTGATTGGTATACTAAACCAATACGATATTCTTTTAGAACGAATCATTGTCTGTTTCCCCAGATCAATTTCTGAGGTCCCAGAGCCATTTCACATTAATTTACTGTATCGGTTTTTTTAAATTTTTTTGAAAATTAAGAAAAGATAAGCCCATGCGATCCCCTTCATTTCCTCTTTCATTGCGTGTTCCCTGGCAGATGCCTGTGTTACCTTGCTGGTAATCACACAAACTGAGATATTTCAGTGATTGTTTTATTCTAGCGGTTAGTTTACAGAACGAGATGCACACAAAGGTATAAATATATAACTATTATAAAAATAATATTAAAACAAAAATCTGGTTCAGTATGAATTAGGATCACAACATTTCATTTGTATCTGCGTCTGAGGATAAACTTGCATTTTGTGTGAGTCATAAAAAATAGAGGAACATTGCCCACAGCCCATTGAGTTTTATTCTAATTGAGTAAATGTTGCCCAAAAAAAAAATGTTTAAAAAACAATTTAAAAGAAAGTTAAGAACCATTCTACAAATCTAAATTTTTTTATTCCTTTTACATGACAGGTTCAGTTCGAATTGGGCATAACCCTCGAATGACATTTGCTAACTCTCAATCTGACTATAACCCTCAATGTGGGCCCCCCGTTTCCCCGATCAACTCAAATTACATTCATTTTATTTCGGGAACCCCCAAAAATTCAATGCGGGAAGGCTAAGAAAACGCTTATCACATGAGGAAGTTAGTAGTTAAAAAACAAGTTTTGGTGATATGAAAGTGTTCCTCAGACCATTCCCCTCCAGGTCCCCAGAGCCATTGTACAGTAAGTTACCATGCTATTTACAAAAAAACATTTGTCCCTTTTGACTTTCGAAAAGGTCAATTTCGAACAATTTAACTTTTACTGCGTTCGCAAGTTCAAAAACGAACTGAACTTTAGGATTTTGGCCATCTCTACAATAAAAAGGTGTACAGGTTTGTTATTTTTAACTTCCCATCCATAATCCAGAACCGGAAAGTTCATGCACACTCATCCCATCCGTGGCAAGAGACACAAACGCAGGGTGCTACAAGCAATGTGGCCAAGCAACACTACCTTTGTGGTAACACTCTTATACACAACGCCACTGCAAGGTCTTCTGGGCAACACATTTAGTATCACCTCTACAGTATTAAAAGTTTGAAAAAAATATTCTTCAACAGGAAAATATGCAGAAGACAAAGCAAAACGAATAGTGCATATTAATAAGATTTAGAACATGTTTCAAATTGTTCGAAAACTTCTTTCCTTGTGAATTGTAGATAAGGATCAAAAAGGTCTAAACATCCTGTAGTCCCTACACTACAGCAATCTTCACTGCACTACACTACATACCGTTTCTTTACTCACTTTCCGGCTTTTAAAAACAAGCCCACAGGAGAACCATAGGAGCTGAGGAAGAAGATAACATTTTGAACATTAACAGTGGGCAAAATTTGAGTTTTAGGGTGGGCCATGCTTTAAGACATAAGAATAGAGAGTTTCCTGCCCAGAGAACTTACAATCTAATTGAATCCACACACATAAAATGGTCTAAGAGGAAAAATAATGGCACAAATTACTTCATAAAACTAGTGCCCATCTAGTGAGTCTTAACTCTTTGTCCTGATATCATTGTTTGCAGTTTTGTACTCAGTAAATTAGCCAAAATAGTTAGAAACGAAATATTTTTAGGTGAATAATTTTGGGGGTTCTAAAGGGTTTCAGACACCCTGTTCTGCGTCATTGCATGTTAAAGATTAGACTACCCAATCGCAATGCACTGGCATGCAGCTATGGCATATTACATCAGGAAGTAGGAATGCAATGCGCTCTTTTGTGCATCTCCTTATAGGGTAGATTACATGTACCCTTATTGATTTAACTACACATATCTTCAAAAAAAACTTTCCCCTAATGATTAATACTATATTCTATAAGGTAAGGTAGGGGCCAGTATTCCTACCTCCTGTATTCTGTTTTGTTTAATAACAACTAGAAGATTCAGTCTCCCTGGCTGTAATCAACAGTGTCAGGCAGATAAATAAACTTTACTTATTCCTGACCATATTTATTATCAAATATTTCTTTGAACTTTAGCCGAGTCTGAAAGTAGTGTACTTTCATGCAAGTAGTTAACTACAATAATTCTAACGAAGCCAATTACTTTTGAAAATATAGTAGGATGGGAGTCCTGGGAGGTAGGAAAACTTGCCTAATTGTTTTTTGGGTATAGTGGCCTTTAAAACCTACTCCAGCAAATGTAGTGTCAGCGATGTGGTAAAATCAATGCAGGCTACTCACGAAGTCTGTGTTAAACGCCTTTATTTGAACATGATTGGCCGATTTGAAACAACCACCACAGACATAAAAGTGGTTTCCTGCTTAACACGTTTTTCGTGTTTATACACCACTTCCTTCGCAGAAGTTTAAAATCATCCACAAGAACCACCATCTAGTACACAACATTGAAATGGAAAAGTGGAATACAGTTGGTTGTGGACCAATAGGGAAAGGATGAGTAGGAGGGAAAAGGTAACAATGGTTTAACCAAATGTGTGAGGGCACATATGCCAAAAACCAGTATTATACATAAAGTAAAAGGTTGTTGTTATATATACAATAGTTATACAGAATGCCTTTAAACTACACAGGGACCCAATCCCTAAAAAGCACTCCTAAATTTTATTGTATGTCGTATTGTTATTTAATTATTTAGAGTAATTCACATCAGCCTCCCCAAAGAGTTTACACCTACTCCTTATTTACACATACAACCTATCAGCAGGGGTGCTCCTCCATGAAGCAATGTGAAACAATTGCTCACCGTCGTCACCCCTGGATTCCCACTAGAAAGGCGTCAAGTCAGCACTCCATGTCACAAGCCAGCACACCACACACACCACCTCCAGAATTACAACACCCAGTCTCTGTCAAGTAACGCCTGCTTACAGCGGCAGTATCAATAGTTGTGTTTCAGGTGCCAAAAATCCTAGGAACACCCCTGC
Source organism: Hymenochirus boettgeri (assembly GCA_019447015.1). NCBI lineage: Eukaryota > Metazoa > Chordata > Amphibia > Anura > Pipidae > Hymenochirus > Hymenochirus boettgeri. The sequence goes on from CM033475.1 coordinate 32,971,004, forward strand.
CCTATCAGTACGTATGTCTTTGATTTTGGAAGAAAACTCAGTGCCCAGAAGAAACCCCCACAACATCACGGGAGAACTACAAACTCCTTGTATTCCATGGGTTTAGAACCGATTTAAAGGGCTCTAGTTGCCGAAAATAGTATTTTACATGACCAACTGGAAACTATACATTCTCCCAACCACCACTGTATCATTTTTTTTTTGTTGATCTTTCACCCTTTTATTTAGATATTCAATCTAAAACTTCTTATCATTTCAGCCTGTCAATCAAGTTCCTTGCTCTCAAAAACTATTCTTCTGCGAGTAGTTTTGCTGTAGCTGGAATGTACAGAGTTTTTGACAGTTGGAATGCTGTATGGTGTGTACAGCCTGTTGTGCAGTTGACAGTTGGTTTGTGTGGGGGGGTCGGGATGGAAGTGGGAGTGGTTAAAACGAGGGGGGGGGGATACTATGCTCCTAAACAAAATGTGTGGCTGGATTAAGGCTTGCAGCAACACAACAAATCAGGGTAAGTGCTTACTGTACATGTATTCAATTATTGCTTACGATGACGGCAAAGTTAATTTTTTTTTTCAGTATAGTGTCCCTTAAGGTGGTTTGGCCAGCCAGGTCTTAACACATTCAAGATAAAGATGTACCCTACCTCACCCATGTTTGCCTAATGGTGACATAGTGGCTAAGATCCCAGTCTTATGATATTGTTTACCCATGTATCTAGTAACAAAGACTGTGACAATCAATACATGAATTCTATGTATCGGCAAAGTTGAAAAAAAACTTTCGCTGCACTACGATCCGCGGTTACTAAAGGAGGCCATACAATCCCTGAATATTTCATTCGTACCATCGCAGGTTCATGTATGGATCGATGATTGTAGTCGTTTTTTTTCCTATTATGCAATGCAAACATTTTTGTCGGACTGAATGCCAATTGTTACGATTACGCGAATTGTACGCCATAGATTGGTCAATAGTACATAAAGTCTTGCAGGGTTTATAATTTGTATATAATGTATCATTCACATCACAATAGTAAACCATAGTCTTTTCCCGGTGTTAGAACTGTGATTAAATGCTGATTCGTGATCACCCATATGTAACTAGTCTTTCCAGGGTGATCTTATTTGCTATATAAATGTCATTCATAGCACCAATAGTACATAAGTCTTTCCAGGGTTTAATATTTGTATATAAATGTCATTGCATATCACCAATAGTAACAAGAGTTCTTTCAGGGCTTTATCGATTTGCTATATAAATGTCATTCACATCACCAATAGTACATAGTCTTTCCAGGGTTTATATTGTAATACATGGTACATTCTCATAATCACCAATAGTAAACATAGTCTTTTCCAGTGGTTAATATTCAAAACATTCTAAGAGCAAATGTAATAGTCTTACCTTACAGACTTTAGGGAAATGTCTGTTTGATCTGGGTGGCACTCTCTGAGTTGTGTAGCCGTACATTACGCTGTTGTGGTGTCACTGAAGGGGACTCTGTGTCTTGTGTGAAGTCGGGCAGCACACAGAGCCAGGCCCTTCATCTGAGTTGCTGAATTGGAGGAAATCACACTTTGCAAGTGGACGTGCAGGATTTTTATGGTCAAACTGACTTCAGGGCTGTCGTCCTTTCAGAGGGGCCGTCAACGTTATAGTTGGATGCATTCAGGGCTGTGGCTGTGAGTGAGTACATACATACATTACATATATACAAGATTTACTTTATATAGTTAGATTATATATAATAAGTATTGTGGTTTGTTCTTCAATAGAACAAGCATGCTAATGTCAGGACACAAAACCAGAGATTTTATCTTGTGAGTTGGCAGTCTCCTACCTGTTTGCTTTACTTTAAAGATTTTTAGTCTTTGAAGGTTTCAACAGTTAAATGAATTTTGGGTAAAATGAAGAACATTTCTCTAAATGGTTCTGGATAGGGTTGATTACTGTAATTCTATTCTCAAATGTGCCTCAATATACCTCAACGTTTCAGCCTCATACCTTATTTCTGAGAGCTCTGGTGGATATGTTGATTAAAACTCAGAATTCTTAAGATCTTTGGCTACTATTTCATGAAAGGAAAGAAAGATGGATTGTGAAAGTATCAAGAAAGACAACAGGCCAACCAATGTTATTCTATGATGTCATTAATATTACCCCTATCATACACGACACTGTTGTAACTGTTAATTTAGCTACAATAGCATTAAACGAAACATTTTTGGGAGGTAGGGATAAATCAATCTACCTCCCTGCCCCAGGTATGTTTCCATTTTTAAAGAGTTGATTTTTAGAGCATAGTTCTCCTTTAAAGAAATAGGAAAATAAAATAGTGAATAAAAGTTCTTAATGTTTAAATAAAAATCTGTTAATGTTAAAAATGTGTGTTAGCTTCAAATGTAAATAAAATCTGATTGGTTGGGGGCAAAATTTCACCATTTTTAATGTTTAATAACTTTATTATAACTCCCTGTATATTTTTAGATCTAGTCTCAGAGATAAATTCTGTTACATTTTAATGTGTCTGCAAGTTTTGTATCCTTGACAAACATGCATAATTTCAATCCCACACAGTTATATGTGAGTTGCAAGTACAGTATGTACATGTAAAACTATATTCTGTAACAAGAAGGTTTCAGTGTTGTTGCCAGTACACTCACAGCCATGTAATCTTCAAGAGCCTTGTAGCATGTTGCCCTTTTGGCCACACCCCCTGACCAGTATTCATTGTCTTTATTCAATATTTTTTTATACAAATGTCTCCACACTAACATAGAAGCCCATGCTATTTTCTAGCCAGCATGATGGCAAAGAAAACCTACAGGAACAATACTAAATAGTCAACGATTTTACTGCCTTCTTTGTTTCCGGGTATATTAAGATTAACAGGGTCATGTATCAAATGGGTACTATCCCAGAAATTGTGGGCAACGAATGCACAATTCCTATATGGAGCAAAGTGTTTGCAAAAGTTAGTGTATGTTTTTCGTGGATTTCACATTAATGTGGTTAGCAGGATTTCGCACAAAAAAATACATGCTTTATGTTGTTCTTGGATATATGTGTGTACAAGATTGTTTATTTAAACCCTGCTAATTCTTTTATTACTGCCTGTGATCATTGATGTGTATTTACTGTTTTATTTACGACAGCCATTGCCAATCAGGATGGGTGAAAAGATAACATCTATGTAAGTCAGAAAGTCTTTGTTTCTAGTATGTATAAAATAGAGTGCTTTTTAAGATCAGTATTGTATCATGCCTGAGGAATGAGCCTAGTGCTTGGAAGCTTGATTTCAATCATTTAGTTAGCCTAATAAAGGATTACTTTATCCAAGATGTCTTCACTGTTATAACTATAGCAGTGTTATATCATCAGCATCTACTCAAAAATGCACAGTGATTGTATAACTTAGCCGTGTTAATCATCAGCCATCTTACAATAATGACCGTGTTGTTATACTATAGCAGGTTATATCTATCAGCCATACTAATAATACACAGTGTATTGATATCATACAGTGTTATATTATCACATCTACTACATAATGCACAGGTATTTATAACTATAGAGTGTTATATCTATCAGCCATCTACTCATAATGACACAGGGTATTGTTATAAGTATAGCAGTGTTATATTCTATCAGCCATCTCACTTACCATAATGACAAGTGGATTGTTATAACTATAGTCAGTGTTATATCTATCAGCCAATCTAATAATAATAACAGTGTATTGTTATAACTATACAGTGTTATATCTATCAGCCATCTACTACATAATACACAGGGTATTGTAGACTATAGCAGGTTATATCTATCAGCCATCTACTACATAATAACACAGTGTATTGTTATAACTATAGCAGTATGATTGTATCTATCAGCCATCTTATACATAAGGACAGGTGTATGTGTATAACTATAGCGTGTTGTATCTATCAGCCATCTACTACATAATGACACCGTGTATGTTATAACTTATAAGCGTGTTATATCTATCAGCCATCTACTACATATGACACAGTGTATTGTTATAACATACAGTTGTATATCTATCAGCATCTACTACATAACAGTTGTATTGTTATAACTATAGCAGTTTGTATCTATCGCCATCCTACTAATAACAGTGTATTGTATAACTATAGCAGTGTTATATCTATCAGCCATCTACTACATACATGACACAGTGTATTGTTTAACTATAGACCAGTGTTATATTATCAGCCATCTACTACATAATGACACGGTGTATTGTTATAACTATAGCAGTGTTATATCTATCAGCCATCTACTACATATGGACAGTGTAGTGTTTATAACTATAGCAGTTTTATATCTATCAGCCATCTACTACATAAACACAGTGTATTGCTAAACTATAGCAGTGTTATTCTCAGCATCTACTACATATGACACGGTGTATTGTTATAACTATAGCAGTGTTATATCTATCAGCCATCTACTACATAATGACACGTGTATTGTTTAACTATAGCAGTGTTATATCTATCAGCCATCTACTACATAATGACACAGTGTATTGTTAAACTAACAGGTTATATCTATCAGCCATTCTAATACATAATGACAGTGTATGTATAAACTATAGCAGTGTTTATATCTATCAGCATCTACTACATAATGACACAGTGTATTGTTATAACTATAGCATGTGTTATATCTATCAGCCATCTACTACATAATAAACAGTGATTGTTATAAACTTAGATCAAGTGTTATATCTACAGCCATACTACTAACATAATGACACAGGTGTATTGTCTAGTAACTATAGCAGTGTTATATCTATCAGCCATCTACTACATAATGACAGACAGTGTATGTGTTATAAACTATGCAGTGTTAGTATCTATCAGCCATCTACTACATAATGAACACAGTGTATTGCTATACTATAGCAGTGTTATCTATCAGCCATCTACTACATAACAACACAGTGTATTGTTATAACTATAGCAGTGTATATCTATCAGCCACTCTAAAAATGCACGTTATTGTTGACTATACGTGTTATATCTTCAGCATACTACATAATGACACAGTGTATTGTATAACTATATCAGCAGTTATTATCTATCTACCATCTACTCTCCATAATGACACGTGTATTGATAAACTATACAGTGTTATATCTATCAGCCATCTACTACTAATGACACAGTGTATGTTATAAATAGCCAGGTTTATATCTATCAGCCATCTACTACATAATGACACAGTGTATTGTTATAATATAGCAGTATGTTATCTATCAGCCATCTACACATATGACACAGTGTATTGTTATATATAGCAGTGTTATATCTATCAGCCATCTACTACATAATGACCAGTGTATTGTATAACTATAGCAGTGGTTATCTATCAGCCATACTTAACATAATGCACACAGTGTATTGATAAACTATAGCAGTGTTATATCTATCAGCCTTACTACATAATGACACAGTGTATTGTTTAAACTATAGTCAGTGTTATATCTATCAGCCATCTACTACATAATGACACAGGTATTGTATAACTATAAGCAGTGTGATCTATCAGCCATCTACTCAATAATGACACAGTGTATTGTTATATTATAGCAGTGTTATATCTATCAGCATCTACTACATAATGACACAGTGTATTGTTATAAACTATAGCAGTGTTATTATCATCAGCATCTACTACATAATGACATGTGTATTGTTATTATAAACTATAGCAGTGTTATATTCTATCAGCATATCTATACATAATGACACGGTGTATTGTTATAACTAAGCAGTGTTATATCTATCAGCCATCTATCATAATGACACGGTGTATTGTTATAAACTATAGCAGTGTTATATCTATCAGCCATCTACTACATAATAACACGGTGTATTGTTTAATCTATAGCAGTGTTATATCTACAGCCATTACTACAAAAATGACACGTGTATTGTTATAACTATAGCAGTGGTATATCTATCAGCCATACTACATAATGACACGGTGTATTGTTATAACTATAGCAGTGTTATATCTATCAGCCATCTACTACATAATGACACGGTGTATTGTATAACTAGATCAGTGTTATATCTATCAGCCATCTACTACATAAGACACGGTGTATGTATAACTATAGCAGTGTTATATCTATCAGCCATCTACTACATAATGACACAGTGTATTGTTATAAACTATAGCAAGTGTTATATCTATCAGCCATCTACTTACATAATGACACGGTGTGTATTGTTATAACTATAGCAGTGTTATATCTATCAGATATCTACTACATAATGACACGGTGTATTGTTATAACTATAGCAGTTTATATCTATCAGCCATCTACTACATAATGACAGTGTATGTTATAACTATAGCAGTGTATATCTATCAGCCATACTACATTAATGACACAGTGTATTGTTATAACTATAGCAGTGTATATCTATCAGCCATCTACTACATAATAACAGGTGTATTGTTTTATAACTATAGCAGTGTTATATCTATCAGCCATCTACTACAAATGACAGTGTTATGTTATAAACTATAGTAGTGTTATATCTATCAGCCATCACTACAGAATGACACGTGTATGTTATAACTATAGCAGTGTATATCTATCAGCCATCTACTACATAATGACACAGTGTATTGTTATAACTATAGCAGTGTTATATCTATCAGCCATCTAACTAATAATGACAGTGTATTGTTATAACTATAGCAGTGGTATATCTATCAGCCATTCTACTAACATAATAACACAGTGTAATGTTATAACTATAGCAGTGTTATATCTATCAGCCCATCTATACATAATGACACGGTGTATTGTTATAATATATCAGTGTTTATATCTATCAGCCATCTACTACATAATAACACAGTGTATTGTTATATCTATAGCAGTGTTATATCAATCAGCCATACTACATAAATGACACGGTGTATGTTATAAACTATATTCAGTGTTATATATCTAGCAGCCATCTACTACATAATAACACGGTGTAATGTTATAACTATAGCGGTGTTATATCTATCAGCCAATCTACTACATAATGACACGGGTTGTATGTTATAACTATAGCAGTGTTATATTATCAGCCATACTACTACATAATAACACAGTGTAATGTTATAACTATAGCAGGTGTTATATCTATCAGCCATCTACTACATAATGACACAGAGTATTGCTTATAATTAAAGCAGTGTTGTTATCTAACAGCCATCACTACAGAATGAGTTATTCACTCTCCATATGGCTGTTTGAAGATTACCCTGTGATGAATCTGAATTGGGTGGGTTCATGGGAGCGATTGGATCCAGAGGGGAGGGGGCTTACACCTGAAAAACATGAATTACTATGTAACCTCATTTAATTTGTTTTACCACTCCCCTAGTGGTCAGGTTACCCCAGGGTATCTGCTGTTTTTTCAGTATTACATCCATTTAACACTAATGTGTCCTCTGACCGATTTATTTACTGTTTTTCTTTTTCTTTCTCCCTTCTTACCTCTGATTGATCCTCATGGGTTTGGATTTTTTTTTTTCTGTTGTATCAAACTGGACTTGGAGTTAGTTCTTGAAGATGTTTTGCTAGTCATCCGACTGGATTCTCAATTCAGAATGACTTGTACAAGAATCTGTTGGCAATTATGTACCCTGGAAAGTCCCAATTAGCATATAGCAGCCAAGGTTAGGGACCTTCGAATGCAAGGTATGATTGCATAGTGGCTAAGAGGTGTGTAATAGATGCCCAGGGTAAGGTGTCAAAAACAGTATTGTCTGCCATGTACATTATTAATATGCAAACCTCCTCTGGCCGTTCCAAATATAAATGTCTTATGGGTGCAGCAGCTGAGAAAAGGGGCAGAAACCTGAACCAGAACTGCAATGGCAGAACAGGGCTTGTAATTTTTAATATGTGTATGCATGGGTGTTCCTAGGGTTTTTGACACCGAAACAAATTTTAAATGCAAGCCTATCGGCAGAGGGGGCGGCACGTGAAGGGGGCGTGAAACATAGGCATCGCTTGTGGAGGTAGTGTATGGTGGGTGACTAACAACTGACTAGTGAACTGGAGGACTGACTTAACACTGATTGGTGAACTGGTGCTGAAATTTTGTATTGCAGAAAGGAGATTTTTTTAACTGCCGCCTTTTAAGTGTTCTGCAGGGTCGCGCTCTGTGTATGCAACATTAGAAGCAAAGGCTGCCTTGGGATTTGCCTACGTTTTATTCAAAATTCAGTTCTCTTTTAACATTAGTAATACTTTGTGAAATGTTAGAAACAAACGATATCCTCACTATTTGTAGTTTTTCTCTTTATGTATAAAACAAAAACAATAAATATAATAGAGATCTGTAGAAACTAAAAACAACAATGTGAAAAATATAAGAGTACTGTGATACTTTTTCTATGGACTAACAGTTATTAGTTGACAAGCTTTCGAGGGCTAAAACCCTTCATCAGGTCAGAGCAGTAGTGCTCTAACCTGATGAAGGGTTTAGCCCCCGACAGCTTGTCACTAAATAAACTGTTAGTCCATAGAAAAAGTATCACAGTACTCTTATTATTTTTCACATATATATATTGGACTAATACAGCCCTACAATAATTTTCTATACCATAAAAATAACAAGGATCGTAGTAACATATAGAAAACCTATAAAAAGTCTCTAATAACCAAGGTAAGTGAGAGTTATAGCCTATCTTTCTAAAAAGTTGTTTTGGTACATACAAATATTAGAAATGCGCCATCTGCTATGGTAATGCTTGCCACCTGTTTGTTTTCACTTGAATAGATTTATCGATTTGAAATTAATTCTTTTCTGTAGCCAGAGCGGGGATATGCTCAAATCATATATCCATTGGTATAAAAAGCCTACTAAAGCTTACCAAATAAATAAACTTATATTGCCCAGCCTCTCCTGATAGACGTTGCATTTTGATGATATAAAGCCTTATCAACTGCAATATCTGTTGTGGGTGCTGTGACTCTTTAGTTTCATCGCTATATATATATATATATATATATATATATATATATATTATAGATAGATAGATAGATAGATGTAGATAGATAGATAGATAGATATATCTGTTCATGGCTGGTAAAGGTTCAGGGTTTTTTTTTTTTAGGACAGAGATAGTCATGAAATCGTTACCACTTACGGATTTTCGGACGTATTGAAATCATTGGAAGTTAAAAAAAATCTGAAAAGTTCCACCTAAATAAAGTATAAATGCAATGGTAGCTTACTGAAATAAGCTCAGGGACCTGGGAAATGGTCTGGGGAACATGTACGATGCCTTAAATCGTTAAAAAAACACCGGCCAGTACCGGAAACTTCATGTGCTTCCTGTTTTGGCTTCCGCATAGTATTTTTGATATTTCAGAAATTTTTACAATTTTCGATTTTTTATTAACATTTTCTAGAAATATTGGAAATTTAAACGTTCGATAATTAATTGAAAACCAGTTTTACGGTTTGTAAATATCTCTATTTATGGACATTCTAATGTGTACCACTCAGTTGTTTGGGATTGCCATTTTATTCCAAAACTTGTGGTGTACGTAAAGGTCTAAACAGTGCTAAATATTTACAGGAGAATGCATGATGATTCTTTTAAAAATATGCCCATGATTGGCTTTTACAATCGGCTGGTGAATTACTGGGTGAAACAATCTGACCAGACACTGTTCCATTTGGACAAATATCCCAAAAAAACATTGACTTGCTTAGCCCTATTACCAGTATCAAAAGATGTGAAGCCGGTTCCAAAATAAAAGGCTTAAAAGTAAAGGTCTGGGTGAGCCAGCGTTATATGTTATTTTCTACACTGCAGATTCCGTTGTTTTCCTGTGAATGGTAAAAATTACCAAGACCCCAGCTCTCCTTTGTCACAACATTACACGAGTCTTTAACATTTCATACTCCTTGGATGTTCTGCCACGTTTCCATTTCCATATTTTTTCTACATTTCTATTTCTATTCTATTATAAGCAAATTGCAGGCACTAATAATGCAGCACCTATTCATTTGTAAAAACAGTATGAAATGTAATCAGTGTTTTTTTGATGGCGATGCTTTTTGGCCACAACGAATATTAGGTGCGATATAGCCAAACAAGTGGTATCACCCCATTGACCCATACCAATAAAAGCCTTTATAAATATGCCTTTAAGTGTTGAACCACCAGCTGGTTCTTGCATCCAGGTACCATTGGCAATGTGAACCATATGTTTAAACCCATTGGGCTTTATTCAATAATAGGGGAAACATTTGTGTTCTGCAGCAGCCAATCAGATGTTATCTAACTGTAGTAGACATAGTAAAAAATATCATTAGATTGGTTTAGGCAAATTAAAAGCTCAGGCAAATTTTTGCAGCTCTTGGTGACTAAACCCAATGTTCTTTTTGAAGGGAGAACTAAATGTAAGCTACTGTAATCTGTAATTGTACGGGAACTAACAGATAGCTGTATCTTACAATTCTGAACTCAAAGCATTTTGGGAGAAAGTATCTTCTGTTATTGACTTAGATAAATAGTTATGCATGCTCACTGAGTTCTCAAGCAACCACCTTTCACCTTGACAGAGGCTACCTAGTGACTATGGGGGACCTACCTGTAATCTCTCTGGAATTGAGACTTAGCAGTGAATAAATCAATTGTTCCTTATTGGGAAGGAGGGCAAGAAGAACACATGAAATGTGTCTTACCTGACCGGGATCCCAGGATGCTTTAAAGTCTCCTGTGAGAGTTAATGCTTCGCAGGATTCTGGTCAGGTAAAGTACAAGTTTTTTTAGTATCCTACCTCTCACCATTGAAGTAATGCCATTAAGATCAGCACATGGATTGTTGTGCTAATCTTAAATAACCCATTACTAAATAGGCTACGCCGTGCTATTTCCAAGAATTTTGCAAATGGCGTGGCCAGCGTTAGAGTTACTGCAAAACCCAAATAGTGCATTGGGTAGCGTTGAGGTTTGCACTAATTTCAGGCAAAAATAGCCTATATAGCATCTTCCCTAAATATACAAAAGGCTATCCAGCATTAGTTATAAAGCTAAATTTTCATAAATTAAAGGGCATGTCCTCCCATTAAATTAAAATCCTTACCTACTCCTCTTGCTTCTATGGTTCTCCTGCAGTGCTTGTGGAAAGTCCACAGAAAGTGAAGAGTAGGATGTCTGTGTGTCATCCAGTTCCTGACGCTTCCTTGTCCTTCGCTGTTTCTCACACTAGAGGAACCCACCCAACCCTGATCGCTATATTAAATGTTAAAACATTCCTAGACGTAGACATACATCTGTGAATGGCTGACTTTAAACCAATCTCAAAAACAGCTGCGGTCCCACCCCTTCTGTTTTCCATTCCATCCTGGAAGAAACAGAATAGGCAAAGGCAAGGGAACGAAGGTGGGTATGTACAATTCTTGTCACTTTTTAAACATTTTAATATATCGATCAGGGTTGTGGTGTTGTGTGTGTGTGTGTCCCTTACGCTATGTGAAGTTTTTTATTTTAGGGTGGAGATACCCTTAATGATTTCAAGACCTTCTTAGTCTCTAAGACTTTCTCCCCAAGTCTATATTGCTGGTTTTGGTTGTTTACTGATTGTGAAAACAAAAGAACTAAATGCCTTTGACAACCGTCAATAAAGCGAGCAGTCATATAAAGTTGAAATGAAATTACAGCCTTTATTTTATAGATGACAATCTTTGGACACTTTTAGATAAATAGATTAGTAACTGGAAATGCAATTCTAAGTTATTTGCCTGAATCACTTGTTCTTTACAGATCACATTAACAGATCTTGGGTTAAAGTTTGCTCCACAAACTGTCTTTGGAGAAAACCTCAGTGAGATTAATATTGTAATAAAGCAAAGTAGCACTAGAAATAATCTAACCTCGGGTACCAAGGATAACAAAGAATATTGATTCAAAGGAGAGAGAATAGTTGGTGACAGATTTGAAAAAGATGCACATTATAAAATGTTCCAGCGCTTTCTACATATGACCGATGACTTAACCACTTCAATTATCTTTACAAATGAAAAAACATTGCCAGTTCACGCACTTCTACTGCAGGTCCTGAGAGCACACAACATTAATTCTTACAAAATACAATTTGTTTACAACTATTCAGACATAAATTGGCCAAAATACATTATCTGTAGAAAGGCATAAAATTTGAAGTACCAGAGGGCACCTTCACTTCAAGAATGCTGGATTAGTTAGGACTGCACAGGAAAAAATGTGAGGTACAGACTAGATAGCTCAAATAATGTCATAAACATTTAAAATACAGCTTCACCTTTACATTCATGATGCTGAATTACAGCTTGCTCAATTATTTTACTATGCATGCAAATGCCCTTTAAGTTCAGCCAGATGAATCTTTTAAATTAATGGAAAGGGGCACAGATTCCATAAAATTAGCACAGAAAGTATGCTGTTCTGTTATGCCCATTTAATGATATATATTTATAAATAATATAATACAAAGATATAGGCATTAGTGCACATCCAGTTCATGTTGCTTAATTTTTAATCAATATTTAAACAATATTCCCTATAATAAAGTAACCATATATAAATCTACACCCAAAAAAAACAACTTCAGTCCTTTTATAGTCCAAAAAAGTTCATTAAATACTGCCTTGTATGTTTTGGTGGTTCCTGAGTGTTTGCAGTTAAAGGATAACTATACTCTAAAAATAACAGGGTTATTCAATAAATGCTTTATCGTTTAAAATGGGCTAATTTTGCCCCAACCAATCAGGTCTTAGCTTCAAATGTTAAACAAGATCTAATTGGTTGGGGCAAATGCACCATTTTAAACGATAAGCAGGGAGAATCAATAAAGTTCATATCGTTTAAAATGGTGCTAATTTTGCCCAAACCAATCAGATCTTATTTAACATTTGAAAGCTAACATCTGATTGGTTGGGGCAAAAATTAGCACCTTTTAAACGATAAGCAGGGAGATTCAATAAAGTTCATATCGTTTAAAATGGTGCTAATTTGCCCAAACCAATCAGATCTTATTTAACATTTGAAAGCTAACATCTGATTGGTTGGGGCAAAATTAGCACCATTTTAACGATAAGAACTTTTATTGAATAACCCTGTAACTTTTACAATATTGTTTGTTGAGGAGCTACAGCATAAACAGTTTTCATTGTCAGGTAAGTCCTGTAAAATACCTGTATTAAGATAGTGTTGATGCCAGATGGAAGACTGACAGAAACTTATTTTCTTTGGGATGGTGCTTCTTATAGAAACAATATTGGGAAGTAGAAATAACCAGTCCTATATCCCTGCCCTAAGTTCCTTTCATTTTAACAGTTTAAAAAAAAATGATACAAACTATAATTCTCCTTTAATGCTGTATTTTGTTTGAATTCAAGTTTATGTCCCATTTTTGCCTGTTGAGCCAACTGTTTTAAATTGCATTTCCTATCAGTGAAATACATTCCAAAGTTCAACATGACATCCTGGTAGATAAGCTGGTAGAAAATAATGAGGTTTGCAGTGGGATTTACTTATAGAAGTAATATTTAAAGATCATTTTTTGTCTTGCCCTTTTCATTAATAAATATGCAATTAACGCTGAAGTGTGATTGGCCAATAGTGATAGGGGCAGGACTTTCTGCCAATATCTCAGGAACCGAGAAAGGAGAAAGGCAAGAGACAACTATGTAGCAATAGGTTGAAGTTGTTTTTTGTCTAAAGATTTCCTTTAAAGGAGAACTAAACCCACATTTTAACACTCCCGAATCTAAACATATACCCTCTAAAAACATCAATAAACTGTTCAAAAAGTATCAATACAGTAAATGGCATTAAAGTTAATGTTACCACTTGAAGAACTGGATGAAATAACTGTGTGTATGTACAGTGACTGGCCACACCCCTGATTTCAGTCACATGCTCCCTTGCCTATTCTGTCATGTAAAAGATTGGCTAGGGCTACTAGTGGGTGTGAACAACTGTAAATTCCTCCATTATCTTAGGACTGAGATGGTAAAGAACATAAGATCAGCGACCACACTGTGCAATATGGAACAGTTGTATATAAGACATAAACCTATGTTAGAAAGTTAAATTTCTCAGAAACCATTTTAAAGGTGAGACACTGATTACTGCTTTTATAACAAGGAGATCTGCCATCTAATTCAATGTTGTCTGAGGCTAAGTTGTCCTTTAAGGTGTACTTTAGTTGCTGAGTCCCATTTATTGATATGATGTGCCAGTTGTGATAAGTGCGGCTTTGAACCAAACAGATTCAATCAAGGTGCAACAGCGGATTCTCGAAAATTGGCAGATCCGGCAAATCTTTCAATATTTTTATGGGGGAGAGGAAAAAAATCTACTCCCCTTGGGATTGATTTCAATTTTAAGTTTGGTTGAATTTGCTTAAATTCTGTAGAACCAAACTTTTAAAGGGCATGTCCACCCCCCAAAACTATAATTAACCCTGCTATTGGCCCCACTCTGTAGAGCATAAAAATCTTGGGACATAGTGATCCCGAAACGTTGTGTGCTTGTGATTAAATAAAGACTTGGTGATTCACCCTGTGCCCCTCATAGTTTCTTTTCTTGTGCTACAGCTATTGGTCCTTGGTAGAGGACCCGGTGAGGGAGCACCTTGCTAGCCACTGGTTAATAGCCATGTAAGAGAGTGCCTAGGCCCAAAAACCAACATTGCCAATAAAAAATCCTTATCTTACACCCCAGCTTCAAATGGTTCTCCTGTAATGTCCCCAAATTCCAAAAAAACTGGCCACCAGGAGCACTGCAGGGAGGGAAATTGTTTCCGCCTCGAGGCTTCTCTATAGAGGTTTTGGCTTGCTCAGAGCCGCCTGCTGAGCAAGCCAAAAATTTTGCTCTCATTTTGCTCTCCCTCCCCCTAGTGTAAATAACATTGGGGTATTGTAGGGCTTCTCTCCAGCCCCACGCATTATTCTATGTCCAAAAACTCCCCAGATCTTTACTTACCTTGCCCTTTCCCCCCGGAGTTCTGAACTGCCGGCAGCCATGTCTGTAATTGGCTGCCTCTCAGCCAATCACGATGCAGCTGCCGGTCTGGCCCCCTGCTTGCAGTTTCATGCAAGCAGAGGGCCTGGATAGTACGGCAGAGGAAAGAGGGAAGGTAAGTAATGACGAGGGGAGTTTTTGGATATAATAATAATGCGTTGGGGCTGGGGGAGGAAGCTCTACAATATATAAAAAGTTAAAAAAAGGGGTGCACTGCCCTTAATTGAACCCAAGGGGAGCCAAATCAAACCCATGGTGGAGCAAAACTCAGTTTCATTCATCTCTAATGCTATTCAGATTACTTGAGCATCATATTTCTGGATATGGGTGCCCAAAGAATAGCCCAGATATACAATGCAGTGTGTGTAAATAATATCTGCACAAAAAAACAACATATGTATCTTCTTTATGTTACCAATATTGTAAAATGATTTAAAATGATTTAGTCACATCACTTAATGCAAGGGAAAAAACGTTAGCAGGAGAGAAAAAAGCCCAGTGTTTCTTTAGATTAGAATTAAAGTAAAATATAGAATGGTCTGTGTGAACTCTTATGATAACTAACAACAGACAACGTAGTTCTCTGTATTTATCAGTACCATTTTGAAGAATGACCTTAGTAGTTGTAATTGAGGTTGAATAAAGACATACATCCATCAAGTCTAACCTTTTTACCTTCTTTTTTAACCCTACCTAACAGTTGATCCAGAGTAAGGCAAAAAGTACATGTATAATAACAGTAATTCTAATATTACATAACCTGTACCAACCAGAATACAGTATATGTATTAATACCAGTAATTCTCAATATTATATAGCATCCCGTACCAACCAGAACCACAGTATACTGTATGTATTAATAACAGTAGTTCTTGATATTATATAAATCCCCGTACCAACCAGAACTACAGTACCGTATATACTGAGTATAAGCCGACTCAGGTATAAGCCGAGGCACCATTTTTGCCTCAAAAATTAGAAAAGATGATTGACCCGAGTATAAGCCGAGGGTATACAGTAACCCTAATACCTTTCCACTGTAGAGTTTGGAAACTACAACTCCAGCATGCTTGGTTGCTGGCATACTGTCCCCCACCTAATACCTTTCCACTGTAGATGTTGGAACTACAACACCAGCATGCTTGGTTGCTGGGAGTTGTAGTTTCCAACCACCTATAGTAAAAAGGTAATGTGGTGTCTGCATGGCATACTGTCCCCCAGCCTCCCCCCAGTACCCCCAGCCCTCCCCCCAGTCCCCCCCCCCAGCTCACTACCCGTACCTGGTTTCAGTCTTCTCTCTCTCTGCAATCCAGAGCAGCCGCGAGTCCGGCCGGCAGTTCCCATTACTGCTTTGCTTGCTGCGCGATGAGTCATCCCGCCAGCGTGCGTGGATGACGTCATCGCGCAACCGCGAAAACTACTGGGAACTGCCGCCGGACTGCGGCTGCCTCTGGATTGAAGGTAAGTCCTTGTGACGGAGTATAAGCCGAGTCAAGGTTTAGGTTAATTTTTTAAACCTAAAAACCTCAGCTTATACTCGAGTAATACGGTATTGTATTAATAACAGTAGTTCTATAATAACAGTAATTCTCAATGTTATATAGTATCATGTCCCCAACCAGAAATACAGTATAGTTATTATAACCAGTAATTCTCAATATTATATAGTATACCCGTACAACCAGAAACATATATGTAAATACCAGTAATTCTCAATATTATATAGTATCCCTGCACCAACCAGAACTAGTATATGTATTAATACCAGTAATTCTCAATATTATATAGTATCCCCGTACCAACCAGAACTACAGTATATGTATTATACAGTAATTCTCAATATTATATAGTATCCCCGTACCAACCAGAACTACAGTATATGATTAATACCAGTAATTCTCAATATTATATGTATCCCCGTACCAACCAGAACTACAGTATATGTATTAATACCAGTAATTCTCAATATTATATAGTATCCCTGTACCAACCAGAACTACAGTATGTGTATTAATACCAGTAATTCTCAATATTATATAGTATATGTACCAACCAGAACTACAGTATATGTATTAATACCAGTAATTCTCAATATTATATAGTATTCCTGTACCAACCAGAGCTACAGTATATGTATTAGTACCAGTAATTCTCATATTATATAGTATCTCTGTACCAACCAGACTACAGTATATGTATTAATACCAGTAATTCTCAATATATATAGTATCCCGTACCAACTAGAACTACAGTATATGTATTAATACCAGTAATTCTCAATATTATATAGTATCCCCGTACCAACCAGAACCTACGCGTATATGTATTCATTACCCGTTAATTCTCAATATTATATAGTATCCCTGTACCAACCAGAACTACAGTATGTGTATTAATACCAGTAATTCTCAATATTATATAGTATCCCTGTACCAACCAGAACTACAGTATATGTATTAATAACAGTAATTCTCAATATTATATAGTATCCCCGTACCAACCAGAACTACAGTATATGTATTAATACCAGTAATTCTCAATATTATATAGTATCCCTGTACCAACCAGAACTACAGTATATGTATTAATACCAGTAATTCTCAATATTATATAGTATCCCTGTACCAACCAGAACTACAGTATATGTATTAATAACAGTAATTCTCAATATTATATAGTATCCCCGTACCAACCAGAACTACAGTATATGTATTAATACCAGTAATTCTCAATATTATATAGTATCCCTGTACCAACCAGAACTACAGTATATGTATTAATAACAGTAGTTCTTGATATTTTTTAGTAGACCTGCCAAAAAACATTTTCTTTAAATAAAGGTGAGCAATAAAAATATTTGTTTATAGTGTGGATAGAGAACTAAAGCACTCAAATATGCAGATATTCACATTTTTTAACATATGTGAGTAGCTCCTGTTATTTATTAATCCGTTGGTTTTGGCACAGGTCTATGTTTTTCCTTCAAAATTGTTCTAAAACTGTAGGCAATGAGGAGCGCCAGCATGTACAGTTTTCATCTGCCAGGTTAGTGTCCTTAATTTCTTTGTGTTAAAGATATTGCTGAAGCACTTAGGGAGACTGACCAAACCAGTTTTGATTGTTCCAGTGCTCCCCACATAAATGTAAGGTGGTCCCAGGTATGTTTTATTTTAACTGTTTTTTGAAAATATTTCAATGCACTGTTAAAATATTCCATAATATTTCAAAAGAAACGTCTGTTCCCACAGTAAATACTTCATTAGGATTGTTTTCTAAACTTTTTACCAGCGTCTGTAAACTCAGTTACTGGGCTACATGATGAGACCTATATAGCAAAGAGCCCCACTCCTAGACGGCACCTGCAGCCTATAGCCTGTGCGTCCATGCGGTCCCAAACCGCCAATAGTACAAGCAAACACCCCCTTAGTCATGGAACATGAGATCTACTTAGGTTTAGGAGAGATGAAAAGCACAAGGGCTGAATGGGATGAGTACAATGTTACATTGACCACATTTTCTATTTAGTAGAGAGTCTAAAATTTACCTTTTAAGCCAAACAAGCTATTTTGACTTAATTTAATCGCCATTGTGGGGAAAAACAATCACCCTTGAGACAAAGTTACTTCTTTGTCTGTATAACATTGGAGACAAAGTAAAAAAAGAAAAATGTAATTAAGGAAACAGCTTTCCATCAATCTTGCTATTGTGAGTTTCCCTTATGTGTTTCTTTATAAAAGAAAAAAACTTGGTTATGTTGGTCAGGAATAACAAATGAACGTGTCACTACTTACAATGCATCACATATAAAAATACACCAAGTGCTTGCAGCAACTCAATAGACTTAATATATGCCACTATTAAAGTATCAATCTTTCTGAAGTGGACAATTTGATCTACAAAGGCTTCCATTTATCCCTGACAGGCAAAAAGAATATTGTAGTAAGAAGAAGATAGACGGGAATAACATTTAAATCCTTAATGTTTTCATCAAACGCTAAAATAATCTTGTATTGGAGTGAAAACTTCATCTGTATGAAAGGCAAGAAAAAGGGACACAATTAAAAACAGTTTATATTGAATATACAATGTTGTGAAGATGGGATTTTACATGGACTAGGGGCTCGGTGTATTTCTTTCTGTGAAATAAAGTTTCAACAATTAACCCCTCACTAAAACTGAGACTTACATCTACCGAATGACAGAAAGAAAATATTCCCAGGAAAGGCACAGGAGACTGTATAACCTTGGCCCTGTCTATCACTATCAAACACTGGAGATTCTGCAGAATGTAATACAATTCTGAAAATCCCATTTAAACCCCATTGAAACTGAATTCTTGACATTTTGATCACAAGTTTTTGACTAGATATAGCACTTACAGGGTTATACAAGAAATGTTCTTATTGTTTAAAATGGTGCTAATTTTGCCCCAACCAATCAGATGTTAGCTTTCAAATGTTAAATAGCACCATTTTAAACGATAAGAACATTTATTGAATAACCCTGCTAGTGTTTTTACATTATTTATCTATCTTTCTATTAGCTATTAATTTGTCTCTATTATCTATCTATTAATTTATCTCTCTATTATCTATGTATTTATCTATCTATCTATCTGCCCGTCTGTCCATCCATCCAATGCAAATAGAGGGATAGTGTGCACTTTACCTTCAGCTGATTCAGGTGCCTAGGTGCTGCTGTTGGTTCACAATAATATCCAACCATAGATCAAGCCACAGAGCACTCACAGGACTAATGCAAAAAAACTTTATTTCATGTACAACAAACAGATAGTGACATTTCATTCAGTGTCTTAGACCTTTCCCAGGCTTCATATAAGGTTAGTTATCTATCTATCTATTATCTCTCTATATATCTCTATTATCTATCTTTTATCTATCTCTGTCTCAAAAATAAGAAAACATGTTAGTATGGGGTTCACGGTAGGGGGGTAATGGATAAGTAATATATAAGTGATATATTGGGGTTCAGTCCTGGGATATAACAGTTGGGGAATGATAAAGGAATAACTGGACAAGTAGTCCATGGGCATTAAGTTCATTTATGCTCCTCTCAGTCTGTAACATGCCGTTACATACTGTGCCCCAATACTGTATTTGCTGTGGCATCTCAATCAGCCTATCTATAGCCTTCAAATGAAGAATGGGCAACCAGATAATCATTTTCTAAAAGAAATCTGTACTTGTACTAAAATCCTTAAAGGGCAATTAAACCCTTTCATTTCATCCCCCCTCCCCCCGTTAATAGCACCTCTCTGGGTCTTACCTTATTACTGAGAGCAAGCCCTGCAAAGTTGGCTTTGTGAAGTTGCTGTTGGTTGCTGGTGGGTAGGGGGTAGGACTGGAGATGGACCTAGCATTTTCCCACAGTGTCCATGAACTAAATAGCCATGAATATCCTTCCCCACAGTATCTGATAATGCAATGCCAACAGGATGGGTGGTGATTATAAACC
The DNA here is from genome assembly GCA_019447015.1 of Hymenochirus boettgeri. NCBI lineage: Eukaryota > Metazoa > Chordata > Amphibia > Anura > Pipidae > Hymenochirus > Hymenochirus boettgeri. The sequence continues at coordinate 32,991,548 of CM033475.1, forward strand.
ATTAAAAATAATAATAATTTCCTTTTAGAATACTTTCCTGAAGTTCTGTGTCAGTGAATGCTTTTGATGTTAAAACTTTCTCATAATTATTAAGGCAATTTTTAGAATGTTTAAATGTCTTCAGGCAATGTTACCTGGATGTGTTTATATGTTTGTTCAGGACTTTATTCTTTAAAATTTGCTGTAACAAATTGGTTTCTGTTCTGTACTATATAACATACTTGTTATTACTGTACACATGGCCACTGTTAGATTTCAATTAGAATTAGCAAACAGAGAATCTTTCCACTACACACAATGCCAATAATATGCAAATCTTTATTTACAGTGGCTTGAGGTTTGGATTCCCTGAAAAAGTATTATGTATAAATAAATTGAGTCCTGATGATGACCTGATAGGGTTGAAACATGTTGGCTCTCTAATAAAAGTTTTTTTGCTTATAATGGAAGACATGTGAGTGTGTCATTTTCCAAGACATCGTTTATATATAAGGGATACTATGCTACCTACAATTTAATACAAGGAGATTACGCCACAGAGGAGTTCCCTGACCATATAGAAGCAGGCCGTTAGACCGAATGCCTTTATACAGGTAAGGGAATTCTGAGGTAGTAATGTCCGTACAGTATATTATTCGGCAGGTAGCGTATTATTCCATATAATATATAAGGCAGACAAAAAAAAACCCAGCAGTCTCTCCCCCTCCCTGTATTAATCATTTACATGTAAAGCCGTTTTTCAGAATATAAAGAGTTAACTGTCATTTGTACTGAAAAGAAGGACCGAGCAGGCTTATTTACATGTAAAGCCATTTTTCAGAATGTGAAGAGTGAGCTGCCATTTGTATAGAAATATAAAAAAGGACCGAGCAGGCTCTCACCCTCTCTCACTCCATCTGGTTCCAGTCACTGAATGAATTACACTGAAGGTAAGGAGAAGCGGGACAGCCCGAGTCAATTATTTATGACTCACAGGAATGCCGTTCCTCCATATCTTTAGCCTAATTTATTCAGTGACCGGAACTGGACGGGGTAGAGAGGATGAGAGCCTGCTCTGTCCCTTTTTTACATTTCTATACAAACGGCAGTTAACTCTTTATATTCGGAAAAAAGTAAATGAGGTATACAGGGAGGGGGAGAGGTGGGGAGGTACAGTGGGAGACAGGAAGTCACTCAGACACAGCTGAGTGACTGTAATCTAGAATCTTGCCACTGCACCTCCCCATTGAAAATGAATAGCCTTATGTAAGAAGCCCCCCGATTAGGTCAGCAGTTTATATCCAGTCAAAAAAAATGGAAATGTTTGACATCATTTTATTGTTAAAGTACAGTATTACAATAAAATGATGGCGTCTGCAAGAGCTAGAAGACGATAAGATTATTAAATGTTCATTATTCTTGCCTACGCACAGTATTTTATACAATAGTTCTTGCCAGAACATTGCTGATAGCTACATTATACATTCAGCAGAGTTCTACAATGGAACATTTTCATTTGCAATATGATGCAAATTCTGCCTGACCACACCTCTGTAATGTACAGTATTGATATTTAATTCATGATAGTATTGCATTCTAACATTCTCTTGAAGACAATGGAATGCCTCTAGTTTGATCCTGTGGAAACCTTGTTTGAATTGATTGCTGATGAGTCTGCATGGGGATTCCGGGCTCTTTAATAGCTTTCTTCCTGTAAATCTAATTACTTTGCCACATCTTCTAAAGCACTTTTAGCTCTTAAAGATGATAAAATAAATATATGAGTATACAAAAATGTGTTACAAGGAAACCATTAACCATTCAAAAACCTGATGTCACAATGAGGATTTTCCTTTAAAATGAACACAGCTCTTAATCAGGACTTGACTGTAACTCCAAGATTTACAGTGATTCACAAATCCCTCTAAATGTAGCCAGAAGAAAGATTCTCTCTACTGGAAGTAGGAAGTCCTGGGAAAGAAAGTCAAAAATAAGTCCCGAACCCTCGAAAGTACCTTCTGTTCTTGGATTTTCTGATTTTTCCCGCATTCTGTAAATCCGAAAATGAAACAATCTCTAATTCTTAATAATCTGTTATAGGTCTTGATATATATATGTGATTGCACTCCACGCTCTGCTGTGGCTTGCCCAGATGTCTCTCCGGGTGTATAGCACAGTAATCCGCTAGGCTTATTGATCGTGTAACTGATGATAAGGTAATAAGATCTGATGTGATCCACGAGTCAGGTGAACAAAGTGGCTGGGTGCATGCTTTGAACCTATGGAAGCTCCATAGATGGCATATGGGGATGTAATACGAGCTGAGAACATGTCACTGTAAATGTATCTGATCACCTGCATGAGTGCCGATGGACATCGTAATAGTGGATTTCTATTAGCCGTATGTGTCAACTTTAGCATGTGGAGCAACACAGAGGTATTTATTATTGACCTAATATATATATATATATATATATATTCCTTATCCTTTATCCCTTATATTATTTAAATATATTAATATATCTTCATAGGAGATTGCATTGAGTTTTTAGGAGCTACCTATGTGGAGGGGCGTATATGATTTTACATATAGGAAAGTTGTATATGTATGTGTATACTATCTCACTATTACCATATATAAATGTATATAAAAAATAGCACTGACTTATATTAGGTACAACACAAAATATACAAAATACATAAACTTACTTACAGAGCTGAGATCCCTATTTCAACCTGGTATGGGCAAAATGGGAGGTTAAACCACACTCCTGTGTCTGCTCCATGTGAAAGGAAGTGTAATCCAAAAAATGTTTCTGCCTGCTACAAAGGATGTGGATTGTAATGGACATATACACCAAGGCTCCTTATATACCACCTCCAGCCTGCAGGTGGCGTCAGTGAGTGATAAAAGACAAGACATCCCTGCTCTCTATGGCTAGGAGGAGAGAAAGTAAAAGTAGATTGTGGTGTGTGCTTTGGAGAGATATTTACCGCAACACAAGATCCTGTGTATAAGATCCTGTTACCACCTGTTGGGAGGACAGATTACTGGACAGACAATTTACCTTATTGGATACAAACTCTGAGGCAACAGATAAGTGTACATCAACTTACAAGGACACACAATATACAGGCCTGGTCAATATTCATAGTTGTGCACCATAGACAGGTACACCCCTGATTACTGCATATGTTATGTGGGGAACCTGTTTATCTGCTTTGTGCCAGACCACCACAGTAATCCACGGTGTGCCATGCTACCCATAATCCTTCCATAAAGCAGTGATCTGGTACAAATTGGTGTCAGCGGTGCTGGTAATACCATTTATTATTCCTGTTTTCTCTGTATATCTGTTCTCTGTATTAAGCTATGGAGGCTGCTACTGATAGTATTGATTTAAATCCTCCTGTCCTTGTACCTGCAGATGAAATTCCCCAATTAGACTCCGTAGCTAATATTATATAGTATCCCTGTACCAACCAGAAACTACAGTATATGTATTAATACAGTAATTCTCAATATTATATGTATCCCTGTACCACCAGAACTACAGTATAGTATTAATAACAGTAATTCTCAATATTATAGTATCCCCGTACCAACCAGAACTACAGTATATGTATTAATACCAGTAATTTCCAATATTATATAGTATCCTGTACCAAACCAGAACTACAGTATATGTATTAATACCAGTAATTCTAATATTATATAGGATCCCTGTACCAACCAGAACTACAGTATATGTATTAATACCAGTAATTCTCAATATATATAGTATCCCTGTACCAACCAGAACTACAGTATATGTATTAATACCAGTAATTCTCAATATTATATAGTATCCCTGTACCAACCAGAACTACAGTATATGTATTTATAACAGAATTCTCAATTATATAGTATCCCGTACCAACCAGAACTACAGTATATGTATTAATACAGTAATTCTCAATATTATATAGTATCCCTGTACCAACCGAACTACAGTATATGTATATAATACAGTAGTTCTTGATATTTTTTAGTAGACCTGCCAAAAAACTTTTCTTTAAATAAAGGTGAGCAATAAAAATATTTGTTTATAGTGGGGATAGAGAACTAAAGCACTCAAATATGCAGATATTCACATTTTTTAACATATGTGAGTAGCTCCTGTTATTTATTAATCCGTTGGTTTTGGCACAGGCATTGTCGTTTCTTCAAATTGTTCTAAAACTGTAGGCAATGAGGAGCGCCAGCATGTACAGTTTTCATCTGCCAGGTTAGTGTCCTTAATTTTTGTGTTAAAGATATTGCTGAAGCACTTAGGGAGACTGACCAAACCAGTTTTGATTGTTCCAGTGCTCCCCACATAAATGTAAGGTGGTCCCAGGTATGTTTTATTTTAACTGTTTTTTGAAAATATTTCAAGCACTGTTAAAATATTCCATAATATTTCAAAAGAAACGTTGTTCCCACAGTAAATACTTCATTAGGATGTTTTCTAAACTTTTACCAGGTCTGTAAACTCAGTTACTGGGCTACATGATGAGACCTATATAGCAAGAGCCCACTCCTAGACGGCACCTGCAGCCTATAGCCTGTGCGTCCATGCGGTCCCAAACCGCCAATAGTACAAGCAAACACCCCCTTAGTCATGGAACATAGATCTACTTAGGTTTAGGAGAGATGAAAAGCACAAGGTGAATGGGATGAGTACAAATGTACATTGACCACATTTTCTATTTAGTAGAGAGTCTAAAATTTACCTTTTAAGCCAAACAAGCTATTTTGACTTAATTTAATCGCCATTGTGGGGAAAAACAATCACCTTGAGACAAAGTTACTTTTTTGTCTGTATAACATTGGAGACAAAGTAAAAAAGAAAAATGTAATTAAGGAAACAGTCTTCCATCAATCTTGCTATGTGAGTTTCCCTTATGTGTTTCTTTAAAAGAAAAAAAACTTGGTTATGTTGGGAGAATAACAAATGAACGTGTCACTACTTACAATGCATCACATATAAAAATACACCAAGTGCTTGCAGCAACTCAATAGACTTAATATATGCCACTATTAAGTATCAATTTCTGAAGTGGACAATTTGATCTACAAAGGCTTCCATTTATCCCTGACAGGCAAAAAGAATATTGTAGTAAGAAGAAGATAGACGGGAATAACATTTAAATCCTAATGTTTTCATCAAACGCTAAAATAATCTTGTATTGGAGTGAAAACTTCATCTGTATGAAAGGCAAGAAAAAGGGACACAATTTAAAACAGTTATTTGAATATACAATGTTGTGAAGATGGGATTTTACATGGACTAGGGGCTCGGTTGTATTTCTTTCTGTGAATAAAGTTTCAACAATTAACCCTCAATAAAACTGAGACTTACATCTACCGAATGACAGAAAGAAAATATTCCCAGGAAAGGCACAGGAGACTGTATAACCTTGGCCCTGTCTATCACTATCAAACACTGGAGATTCTGCAGAGTAATACAATTCTGAAAATCCCATTTAAACCCCATTGAAACTGAATTCTTGACATTTTGATCACAAGTTTTTGACTAGATATAGCACTTACAGGGTTATACAAGAAATGTTTTATTGTTTAAAATGGTGCTAATTTTGCCCCAACCAATCAGATGTTAGCTTTCAAATGTTAAAAGACCATTTAAACGATAAGAACATTTATTGAATAACCGCTAGTGTTTTTACATTATTTATCTATCTTTCTATTAGCTATTAATTTGCTCCATTATCTATCTATTAATTTATCTCTCTATATCTATGTATTTATCTATCTATCTATCTGCCCGTCCGTCCATCCATCCAATGCAAATAGAGGGATAGTGTGCACTTTACCTTCAGTGATTCAGGTGCCTAGGTGCTGTTGGTTCACAATAATATCCAACCATAGATCAAGCCACAGAGCACTCACGGACTAATGCAAAAAAACTTTATTTCATGTACAACAAACAGATAGTGACATTTCATTCAGTGTCTTAGACCTTTCCCAGGTTCTATAAGGTATGTTATCTATCTATTATCTCTCTATATATCTATTATCTATCTTTATCTACTCTGTTCAAAAATAAGAAAACATGTTAGTATGGGGTTCACGGTAGGGGGGTAATGGATAAGTAATATATAAGTGATATATTGGGGTTCAGTCCTGGGATTATACAGTTGGGGAATGTAAAGGAATAACTGGACAAGTAGTCCATGGGCATTAAGTTCATTTATGCTCCTCTCAGTCTGTAACATGCCGTTACATAGTGTGCCCCAATACTGTATTGCTGTGCATCTCAAGCAGCCTATCTATAGCCTTCAAATGAAGAATGGGCAACCAGATAATCATTTTCTAAAAGAAATCTGTACTTGTACTAAAATCTTAAAGGGCAATAAAACCCTTTCATTTCACCCCCCCTCCCCCCGTTAATAGCACCTCTCTGGGTCTTACCTTATTACTGAGAACAAGCCATGCAAAGTTGGCTTGTGAAGTTGCTGTTGGTTGGGTGGGTAGGGGGTAGGACTGGAGATGGACCTAGCATTTTCCACAGTGTCCATGAACTAAATAGCCATGAATATCCTTCCCCACAGTATGATGAATGCAATGCCAACAGGATGGGTGGTGATTATAAACCATTAAAAATAATAATAATTCCTTTTAGAATACTTTCCTGAAGTTCGTGTCAGTGAATGCTTTGATGTTAAAACTTTCTCCTAATATTAAGGCAATTTTTAGAATGTTAAATGTCTTCAGGCAATGTTACCTGGATGTGTTTATATGTTTGTTCAGGACTTATTCTTTAAAATTTGCTGTAACAAATTGGTTTTGTTCTGTACTATATAACATACTTGTTATTACTGTACACATGGCCACTGTTAGATTTCAATTAGAATTAGCAAACAGAGAATCTTCCACATACACACAATGCCATAATAGCAAATCTTTATTTACAGTGGCTTGAGGTTTGGATTCCTGAAAAGTATTATGTATAAATAAATTGAGTCCTGATGATGACCTGATAGGGTTGAAACATGTTGGCTCTCTAATAAAGTTTTTTTGCTTATAATGGAAGACATGTGAGTGTGTCATTTTCCAAGACATCGTTTATATATAGGGATACTATGCTACCTACAATTTAATAAGGAGATTACGCCAAGAGGAGTTCCCTGACCATATAGAAGCAGGCCGTTAGACCGAATGCCTTTATACAGTAAGGGAATTCTGAGGTAGTAATGTCCGTACAGTATATTATTCGGCAGGTAGCGTAATTCCATATAATATATAAGGCAGCAAAAAAAAACCAGCAGTCTCTCCCCCTCCTGTATTAATCATTTACATGTAAAGCCGTTTTTCAGAATATAAAGAGTTAACTGTCATTTGTACTGAAAAGAAGGACCGAGCAGGCTTATTTACATGTAAAGCCATTTTTCAGAATGTGAAGAGTGAGCTGCCATTTGTATAGAAATATAAAAAAGGACCGAGCAGGCTCTCACCCTCTCTCACCCCATCTGGTTCCAGTCACTGAATGAATTACACTGAAGGTAAGAGAAGCGGGACAGCCCGAGTCAATTATTTATGACTCACAGGAATGCCGTTCCTCCATATCTTTAGCCTAATTTATTCAGTGACCGGAACTGGACGGGGAGAGAGGATGAGAGCCTGCTCTTTCCCTTTTTACATTTCTATACAAACGGCAGTTAACTCTTTATATTCGGAAAAAAGTAAATGAGGTATACAGGAGGGAGAGGGGAGAGGTGGGGAGGTCAGTGGAGGACAGGAAGTCACTCAGACACAGCTGAGTGACTGTAATCTAGAATCTGCCACTGCACCTCCCCATTGAAAATGAATAGCCTTATGTAAGAAGCCCCCCGATTAGGTCAGCAGTTTATATCCAGTCAAAAAAATGGAAAGTTTGACATCATTTTATTGTTAAAGTACAGTATTACAATAAAATGATGGCGTCTGCAAGAGCTAGAAGACGATAAGATTATTAAATGTTCATTATTCTTGCCTACGCACAGTATTTTATACACATAGGCTTGCCAGAACATTGCTGATAGCTACATTATACATTCAGCAGAGTTCTACATGGAACATTTTCATTTGCAATATGATGCAATTCTGCCTGACCACACCTCTGTAATGTACAGTATTGATATTAATTATGATAGTATTGCATTCTAACATCTCTTGAAGACAATGGAATGCCTCTAGTTTGATCCTGTGGAAACCTTGTTTGAATGATTGCTGATGAGTCTGCATGGGATTCCGGGCTCTTTAATAGCTTTCTTCCTGTAAATCTATATTTTGCCACATCTTCTAAAGCACTTTTAGCTCTTAAAGATGATAAAATAAATATATGAGTATACAAAAATGTGTTACAAGGAAACCATTAACCATTCAAAAACCTGATGTCACAATGAGGATTTTCCTTTAAAATGAACACAGCTCTAATCAGGACTTGACTGTAACTCCAAGATTTACAGTGATTCACAAATCCCTCTAAATGTAGCCAGAAGAAAGATTCTTTCTACTGGGAAGTAGGAAGTCCTGGGAAGAAAGTCAAAAATAAGTCCCGAACCCTCGAAAGTACCTTCGTTCTTGGATTTTCTGATTTTTCCCGCATTCTGTAAATCCGAAAATGAAACAATCTCTAATTCTTAATAATCTGTTATAGGTCTTGATATATATATGTGATTGCACTCCACGCTCTGCTGTGGCTTCCCAGATGTCTCTCCGGTGTATAGCACAGTAATCCGCTAGGCTTATTGATCGTGTAACTGATGATAAGGTAATAAGATCTGGTGATCCACGAGTCAGGTTAACAAAGGGCTGGTGCATGCTTTGAAACTATGGAAGCTCCATAGATGGCATATGGGGATGTAATACGAGCTGAGAACATGTCACTGTAAAGTATCTGATCACCTGCATGAGTGCCGATGGACATTAATAGTGGATTTCTATTAGCCGTATGTGTAACTTAGCATGTGGAGCAACACAGAGGTATTTATTATTGACCTAATATATAATATATATATATATATTCCTATCCTTTATCCCTTATATTATTTAAATATATTAATATCTTCATAGGAGATGCATTGAGTTTTTAGGAGCTACCTATGTGGAGGGGCGTATATGATTTTACATATAGGAAAGTTGTATATGTATGTGTATACTATCTCACTATTACCATATATAAATGTATATTAAAAAAAGCACTGACTTATATAGGTACAACACCAAATATACAAATACATAAACTTACTACAGAGCTGAGATCCCTATTTCAACCTGGTATGGGCAAAATGGGAGGTTAAACACACTCCTGTGTCTGCTCCATGTGAAAGGAAGTGTAATCCAAAAAATGTTTCTCTGCTGCTACAAAGGATGTGGATTGTAATGGACATCAACCAAGGCTCCTTATATACCACCTCCAGCCTGCAGGTGGGTCAGTGAGTGATAAAAGACAAAACATCCCTGCTCTCTATGGCTAGGAGGAGAGAAAGTAAAAGTAGATTGTGGTGTGTGCTTTGGAGAGAATTTACCGCAACACAAGATCTGTGTATAAGATCCTGTTACCACCTGTTGGGAGGACAGATTACTGGAAAGACAATTTACCTTATTGGATACAAACTCTGAGGAACAGATAAGTGTACATCAACTTACAAGGACACACAATATAAAGGCCTGGTCAATATTCATAGTGTGTGCACCATAGACAGGGACACCCCTGATTACTGCATAGTTATGTGGGGAACCTGTTTATCTGCTTTGTGCCAGACCACCACAGTAATCCACGGTGTGCCATGCTACCCATAATCCTTCCATAAAGCAGTGATCTGGTACAAATTGGTGTCAGCGGTGCTGGTAATACCATTTATTTCTCCCTGTTTCTTTTGTATATTGTTCTCTGTATTAAGCTATGGAGGCTGCTACTGATAGTATTGATTTAAATCCTCCTGTCCTTGTACCTGCAGATGAAATTCCCCAATTAGACTCCGTAGCTCTACATGGCCCAATTGCCAAACCTATTTTTAAACCTGATCCATTTGATAGGGTAACTAGGGAGAGGACTGATTGTCTAGAACAATTGAATGGCAGCCACTATTAATGGTGGGATGAAGGTGCTCGTGTGCAAGTCCTTCGCCTTTCGCTAGTGGTAAGCCAGGCAGGTATACCAAGGATTTACTGTAATACTGAAATTAAAAGCAGTTATCAGTTATTAAAAACTGCTCTGAAGCAAATTTTTTCAATTAGATCTGTATGAAAGAGTATATAAAGCATAAATAAATTTTCTAGGTAAAACTGGGAATGAGAAATGTTTGTTATACGTTAGATTATTAGGGAAATGCTATTATAATAACATGATGTTGTGAGGTACCTCTGTTATAATATATGAGGTACCATCACCACATTGCCGTGTTGATACTAATAAGTATTTACCTAGCATGTTTAGTTTCAACCAGTGTGTCAGGATTGCCTGGGTCTACTTTCAGACCTTCAGGATTATCTCTTGGTTCCTCTGGAAGCTAGTGACTGTCTGAGTACAGTTAAAATATACCTGTGTAAAGATTCTATATCCACTCTTTCCACACATAGCAAAACATATACAATAATTTCCATTGTGCACGTGATATATATATATATATTTATATATATATATATATATATATTTATATATTTATTTTATATATATATATTACATCCAAAAGACCGCACTTCCTGCACTCCTCTTCAACTAAACAAGTGCCCTGGTGCTATCCCCAAAAAATTCATATTCCATCCATAAGGGAAGCACTCACAAGGGACTGGATACATAAAAAACAAAAGGCTTTATTACAGTTCAACGCGTTTCCGGCCACAGGGCCGTCGTCAGAAACAAAGAACAATCACACACCATACCCAATATATACCACATGATCCTAGAACTCCACCCCCTTCACATGTGACCAAGATTAACCCCTTCCTAGAATAAAAAAACAACAAAGTGTATTATGAAGTATTATGTATATACACTTTTGTTGTTTTTTTATTCTAGGAAGGGGTTAATGTTGAAAGTGTGTGCGACTCCAATTTTCTTTTATATATATAATACTCCACGTATCTTTTCGCGAAAATATACTTTTCTTCCATTTTATTGATTAAAATAAACTTCCTTCAAGAAACTTCTAGAACTTTAGAGCTGCTCTATGTCATTAGGTTAAGTCTTTATTAACCATAGTTTGCTAGATATTATTAGTTCACTGGTTGCTTCTTGGAATTAACGATGATTTAAGTCTGACCCTTACCCTGCACAATGTAGGATTTAGATGTCTCTGGAGAAAATAATTAACAAAATATGTATATTAATTTATCAAATCAAACAAATGACTAAATGCACTGAAATCACTGCCCTGCCTTAAAAAGTAAGTTTCAGTTCATTAACTTAACGCATGCTGGGAGCCTGGAATGTTTAGTGAATTGTTTGTTGTATAGAAAACTAAACTTTAGTTAGTTTAGTTTTTAATATAATTAAAGATCAATGAGAAGGAGAGGGGCAGCTATTGAGGTTAAGAATGAAATGTGTAATTTGTAAAATATTTTTTTTCCCCCATAACAATTATACTTAACAGCAGTAACTGTATTTTGGAAAACCTTGGTAAAATAAATGAATAAAGAAATCTATATTTATTCACTTTTTCCTTGACTGTAAAAATTGTTATTATAAATTATGAAATCCAGAGTGCCAAGGTCTTTGACTTTTATATACTTAGGATTATAACTCTTAATTAAATGGTTTAATTCACAAATACATATTTATAGGAGGATTTAAACCCAAAATGTTACTTTGGTAGAAAACAGTAGTAATGGTAGTAATCCTGTAATAAAGATGAAAGAAGTGGGGGAGTTTATTTCAGCAGCGGTATCATGGGGTGTATTGAAGTTCCAAAAATCTGATTCAAACCCAATTGAATCAGAATTGTTCAACTTTTCAATCACAATTATCACATTTCTTAGAATCCACAGATTTCCAAAGCTGGAAGTTCCAGATCCTTTGTTTTGATACCAGGACACAAATTTTGTGTAATTTACTCAACTTCTGAAATTCTGTCTCTGCTTTCACACAAATATTGTAGTAACATCCACAGCTTCCATTTTATTTCTTGGATCTCAGGTGGAACCAGTATATAGACCAGCTCCCCATGCAAATGGCCCAAGAACTACAGTATATGTATTAATATCAGTAATTCTCAATATTTTTTACAATGAGAAGGAGAGGGGCAGCTATTGAGGTTAAGAATGAAATGTGTAATTTGTAAAATATTTTTTTTCCCCCATAACAATTATACTTAACAGCAGTAACTGTATTTTGGAAAACCTTGGTAAAATAAATGAATAAAGAAATCTATATTTATTCACTTTTTCCTTGACTGTAAAAATTGTTATTATAAATTATGAAATCCAGAGTGCCAAGGTCTTTGACTTTTATATACTTAGGATTATAACTCTTAATTAAATGGTTTAATTCACAAATACATATTTATAGGAGGATTTAAACCCAAAATGTTACTTTGGTAGAAAACAGTAGTAATGGTAGTAATCCTGTAATAAAGATGAAAGAAGTGGGGGAGTTTATTTCAGCAGCGGTATCATGGGGTGTATTGAAGTTCCAAAAATCTGATTCAAACCCAATTGAATCAGAATTGTTCAACTTTTCAATCACAATTATCACATTTCTTAGAATCCACAGATTTCCAAAGCTGGAAGTTCCAGATCCTTTGTTTTGATACCAGGACACAAATTTTGTGTAATTTACTCAACTTCTGAAATTCTGTCTCTGCTTTCACACAAATATTGTAGTAACATCCACAGCTTCCATTTTATTTCTTGGATCTCAGGTGGAACCAGTATATAGACCAGCTCCCCATGCAAATGGCCCAAGAACTACAGTATATGTATTAATATCAGTAATTCTCAATATTTTTTAGTTTTAGAAACTTATCCAGGCCATTTATAAAGCTATTCAATGAACTTGCCATTACCACATCTGCTGGAAGACAGTTCCACAGTTTTACCGTTCTCACTGTAAAGAAACCTTTCCTAACCTGAAAATGAAACTTCTTCCCGTCTTAAAGGATGTCCACGTGTCCTCTGATATGACGTATTAGTGAACAAGGCACTAGAGAGTTTATTTTATGGTCCATTAATATGTTTGTATAAGGTTATCATATCCCCACGCAAATGTTGCTTCTCCAATGTAAACATACCTAACTTGTCTAATCTGCCTGCATATTTAAGCCCCTCCATTCCCTTTATTAATTTATTTGCCCTTCTCTAAACTGCTTCCATTTCCAAGAAGTCCCTTTTGTATATGGGATTCCAAAACTGCACTGCATATTCCAAATGAGGCCTTACCAGTGCCTTGTAAAAAGGGGAAAAATATTTTTCTCTCTTGAATCTATTCCCCTTATACAAGACAATATCTTGCTAGCAGTTGCTACCTGGCATTGTTTGCTACAGCTAAGTATGTTATCTACCAGAACCCTCAAATATTTTTCCATTACAGATTCACTTAACACAGAGTTATTTATGGTGAAGGTGGCACAGGGATTATTAAATCCTAAATGCATCACCTTACATTTATCAACATTGAATCTCATCTGCCATTTTGCTGCCCATTTTGATAATCTATCTGGGTCTGCTTGCAGCAGTTGCAAATCTTTTGAAGTTTCCAAAGCTCTGCATAGTTTAGTGTCATCAGCAAACACAGAGACCTTGCTCTCAATGCCCCCTTCTAAGTCATTTATAAACAGATTAAACAGAAGTGGCCCCAGTACAGAACCCTGAGGCACAACGCTTAGAACTTTTTTTTCATTTACAATTTTAGATAGAAGAAATGGCATGTTGACTCTAGCTTAAAATTACAGTTTCCTTTGACTTGAAAGCCTTTCTCTGTTAGCGGGTTGCAACAATAATATTTAAACAACAAATTAAATGAGAATCCATGACCATGCATTATGCAGGCAAGTAAAATCTGAATCCCTACTATGCCTAATAGAATTGTATAAATATTAAAGCTATGGGATGGATTTTAAGAGTGACTGTGACTGGTATCTCTACATGTATTATCACAGTCTATCACACCTCTTGCAGATATATAAAGAAACACATACAGAGTTATTCAGTAAAAGTTCTTATCGTTAAAAATTGTGCTCATTTTGTCTCAACCAATCAGATGTTTTCTTTCAAATGTTAAATAAGATCTGATTGGTTGGGGCAAAATTAGCACCATTTTTAACGATAGAACTTTTATTGAATCTCCCTGATAATGTTCTGTAATGTTACAATTTGTGAGCAATTAATTTTTTTCGTTTAGATAAGGTTTACTTTTCAGAAATTCCATTTATTTTATCTTTGATTCCATGCTCTTTTATAAAACTGCAGGCCTTTCATTGGTTATGGGAAACCCAAAGATTTTCTTATCTAGACGAATCCCCTTACTCACACTAAAGTTGGTGGAAAATAATTGTAGACTAGTAATAAGTTTTCACGAAAAGTAGAATTTTGTTAGAAGTTTGGCCTAGTGAATTTACTTTCATCTAACTATGGCAATAATCAGGGTAGGAAACAGAATTATTAATATGGTCATGAAAGGAAGTTCATAAGCAGAATTTCTTTGGCTATGTTTTATGAGTGGGCGAAGTATCTATCATAGGTATTTGCTTTTAAAGTGAGTGTCCATTTGGCATAGTTTTATAAATGCTTTTTGTAAAGCTGAGGATGTTTGTTTTTGTTATAGGGTATTGTAAATAATGCAATTTGTCCAGTCCAACATAACATTTGGATCCTTGGGATTTAAAGAAGAAATTCAGTTGTCTCTTAAAGAATTTGCAAAGTAGAGCTAAATACTGCAGTGCAAATACTGAACATAGAGATATAAAATAGGAATTAATACACCAGAAAGCAGGCACCTTTAGACCGTAATAATAATAATTCACCATTCATTAGCAGGATTTCCAATACTGGTCCCCCTAAATTCTTGTCTCCCTAAACAGGGCTTTGGGTAATTATAGGTGTGTCTATAATGGCAATGTAATCAAGTCCAGCTTAGTATAACCCCATAGGACAGGGATCCACATCTTAAGGTTTGTACACACATACGATTTTGCCAACGATCCACGACCCCCGACACCAATCGCTAACACGAGACATACGGCCGTTTTGGCAGAGAATCAGCCGTGTGTATGCATTCGGTCAGGGGTCGTTCGTTGATCCGCCCATAGGAACCTTTAGCCCTAGGAATTGGCTTGGTTGATCAGAAATGTTTTCATCACACATATACACACAAACCAGTGGCTGGTACATGCGGTTTTCGGACTCAAAATACATAGGTTGTATCATACACATGGATTCACTATAAAATAGCATGTAACACTTATCCTTTACGTATCACAGACATCCTACCTCCGGAGCACTCCGAAATCACACCCTGATGAAGTCACGGGTTACGTGACGAAACGTGCATCAGCGGTCTAGTGTGGTTTGGTACACGGCGGTCCGGACAAGACGTTGACCTTTGAGCAAAGTTTGATCAAGATTCAAGAGAGGTATAGGGGGTATGGGCGATGAGACTCAACCTGACGGCTAAGGCCTGTTATATCCATACTGATTTCAGAGCGCTCCAGAGGTTTTGATATGTAAAGGATAAGTGTTACATGCTATTTTATAGTGAATCCATACCCTAAGCAATAGCTATACTTGGATATATATGTGTATGATACAACTGATGTATTTTGAGTCCAAAAACTGCATGTACCAGCCACTGGTTTGTGTATATATGTGTGTTTGGTGGTTTGGGGAGGGTTAAGGACAATTTGGGGACACCATGTGTACATTTGATTATAGTGCCATTTTTTGGTATAAAATAATTGGACGATGATACTGTGCCAATATGTGCTATGGGCGAAAACATAGGCACTACCCAGATTGACACGGCTAATGTGTTAAAGGGTAAGAGATCTGACCTAACCTGAATCAATAACAGGTATTGTGTGTATGAATGATTTATGTGGGACTGAGTTGGTCCAATTTTGTATGATATATATTAATGTTGTATTTGCCCAATGAATGTGTCTGGAATATGGATTATATGGATTATAAGGTGGGAATTATAGGTGTCCCGGCAGTAGTCAGTAAATGTACACAAAGCTGAATCGTAATGCAGTTGTCTCTGATTTACTGACTGAAGGTTTATGAAAGGGATACATACAAACTCTAATTTCATAGACCATATGATCCAGTGATAAATCCTTCTAAACTATTGACTTCCTGTTTGAAGTCCCCTAATAGTGTCCATTATGGTCTCAGTCCCTGGGTTGAGATCTCTTCTGAGCATGTTTGACTTATCCACCAGCGGGTTTAGAAAATCCACAGATTCAACAGATATTTTTTTAAACATTTGAACTTTTCATAGAAATTAGAAAATCGAACATTTTAAAATTCTAATAGAAAAAAATACAAAATGTAAAAAATTCTGTTTCAATTGGACAAGAATCAGGTTTTCAGAACTTTACTGGGCTCTGCAGAACTGCTGTCAGAATGAAACTTACCAGGTTCGTTCTTCTCTACAACCAATGACTGGATATTACTGGTAGGAACATTTTAAGGAAGTGGTGCATCCTGGGAAGAAGAAGGCCCTTTACAGAGTCTGAAATGACAGCTCACTACCAACAGCAAAGTATAGCAAGTATAGCAAATGGTATGAAATCAATTGATTTTTTAGAAATAAAGACAAAATGTGGAATACCTTGGTACTGTATGTGTAACCTAGATAAACAATTTAAATAATAATGTTTTTTTCTGCTGACCTTGCCTTTTAAAAAGTGGCAACCAGATGGTCTAAGGCAGGGGTGCCCAACCTGGCCCATGCTGGAGAACGGACTAGCGGCACCACAAACCCCTGATGGCCCTGCCTAGGGCCCCATATGATCTTAATACATCTTTGGACATGCCCCTTGCCACGCCCACCAGCATCAGACCGCAGAGGCTACAAAAAATGATGTGCCTAAGGGTTGGACATCACTTGCATCTATTTATCCTATAAAAGAGGATCGTTGCAGTGTTAATTGACATATGGGATTAGCATACAGATCTGTGCAGCACATAAAAAATATGTCTATTCAGATTGGCATAATTGTTTGTAATGGAAATTGTGGTTTGCAATGGAAATAAACCAACAATGTCAGAAGCAGACATGTTTGTTGATTAGGAAAGCTTTTTATCAATGTGATATAAAATTCAGATTTTTGGCTCTGCCTTTGTCTACGTCTAATGCTCAAACTAGACTGGATTTATGTATCTATCAAATGACTATATAGGTGGCCAAATAAAGCAAAGTACAGGAGATGTATTAAAATATCTTTTATTGACTGAGAATAAAATGGATTCCAATCTTAAAGGCAAGTAAAATATCCTTGAAAGCATCTCCAAAATCCAAAAAAAGGCAGTGGTTGAAAGAAAAAGTGTGATTGTTTTCGTGAAACCCACTACATAAAGGAAAGGTTCACCGAAAAAACCAACAACTTCTATTTATCCTATTTGATCCTATTTATAGACCATCAAGAGTTAATTAAATAGAGTAAGGGCACGGCCACACTGCGCCACGCATGCAATCACACATGGAATCGTACGCTACTCCATTGCGATTCCGTTTTCGTTTGCGCATGTGACACAAACGGAAACCGCATGTGATTGCACATACAAATGGCGATGGAATGCAATTGTGTATCTCAAATGTATGCGCAATCGCTCCGCACCCGAAAACATGCGTTTTCGGTGTGCGTT
Organism: Hymenochirus boettgeri; assembly: GCA_019447015.1. Classification (NCBI taxonomy): domain Eukaryota; kingdom Metazoa; phylum Chordata; class Amphibia; order Anura; family Pipidae; genus Hymenochirus; species Hymenochirus boettgeri. The sequence continues at coordinate 33,009,357 of CM033475.1, forward strand.
TCGGCAATTCCTATAATTGGAAAAATTGCATGCAAAAACACATTAAAATCATGCAAATGTGGCCTAGCCCTGAAAGGAAAACTCTTTGTGGTTAAGCAATAGGATTTAGGTTATTTTCGGGGTGAATACTGTATTTAGAAATATTACCACGGCCATTTGCAAAAAATGTCCTGTGTTTACCAGGTGTGACCAAATTTGTATTTTACCCTCCAATTCAGAGACAAGAAACAAGCAGGGAGATTCAATAAAAGTTCTTATCGTTAAAAATGGTGCTAATTTCTCCCCAACCAATCAGATCTTATTTAACATTTGAAAGCTAACAACTGATTGGTTAGGGCGAAATTAGCACCATTTTAAACGATATGAACTTTTATTGAATCTCCATGTTAGTTTTTTTGTTTATTCTTTCTTTTTTCTTTTTATGTTTTTCTACATTTTTAGGGGTATCAGAATAATGTTATTTAGATTTAATGTCACGAAGGGCTAGGCCACACTAAGGTGTACATTTTACTGATGCTGGCTTAATAACGCCAATACTCTTCTACTGGATCAATGGTTTGCATTTAGCTAAATGCTGTTAAAGGACATGATCACCCTTACAAAAAAAATTGTCACTTGTCAGTTACTTGTCTAATTCCAACCAATATATTCAGCACATTATTAGATATATTACTAACTAGATATTAAAGGATAATTATTTCCCCCAATCTGTCAGAGGAAACGGGGTCTCCCGGATGGCTATTCGCTAATCCTGCCATTAATAGAATTCAGCCAAACTTAAGTGGAGGGGAGGAAAAACTTTAACAACGTACAGTAAGACCTTTTGGATCTTTAAGCTGGAAGCTTTGGTGCTAGAGAGACTCAATGAGGTTATTGACTTTTAAATTTTCATTTAAAAACAGTGCAAAAGGAATTACATTTTTTGATCTGCCTTTCTACTCTAATGTTTCAACCTTCAGGCTAGGAGCATAATGCCTGAGGGCCTTAATGTGGATACAGATTTATCCATCATCTAATCAAAAAGGAATAAAACTTTCTGATCTGTTTTCTTACCTTGTTCAAATTCTCAGGTTATGAGAACGAAGTTGGACACACAAACTGCACATTGTTTTATAGACTATAATCATACAAGCCTTTTCTTTATAGTGCACTGCTGGATTTCAATAACTTTAATAGTCTGAAGGATCTAACAGGGAGATTCGAAAAAAGTTCTTATCATTAAAAATGGTGCTAAATTTTCCCCAACCAATCAGATCTTATTTAACATTTGAAAGCTAACATCAGATTGGTTGGGGCAAAATTTCACCATTTTTAACGATAATTGTTTTCGAATATAGGTGTTCTGAAGAGAAAAACTTTCATATTAGAACTTTTAAAATGTTAGTTCTCCTTTAACAAAACCATCCAATCTAAGCCTGTGAACTCCAAGCCTCTTCCCCTCCCTGTTTTTACCAGAAGTGCACATGTGCATGAAAAGTGCTTTGGCATGGTTTGTGTCCGTAAGGGGTCCCCAATATCTATCCTCGATGTTGGAGAGCAAGCGATGTCCGTGATGGAGAGAATAGCATTGGTATGAATAGGTGGCAGACCTGGTGAAAGTCTGGAGGAAAGTTTACTGTGAGTGCTAACGCAAGCGGGACCCACACTGCCAGTGCTAACGTGGTGTGAGACGGGTGAAGTATATAAATCTAAAATGCTGTTTGTGTGGGAAATCTGCAGCTCCTGCCAGGACATAAATTGTGATGTGAGTCTGTGCTGCAGAGGGATAACGCCACTCTGTTGAGTTTAGCTTGGATTTGCTATTATATAATGGACGCTCAGTCCTTGTTTAAGCTCAGAATGGTTATACGTGGGAGATAAAAGTGGGATTTGTGATACTATGTGGATAATATTCACAGTACCACTACCCATAATTATATGAGTACATGAATAACGGAGAACTACTCAGCGTCCTCTACTGCAATTCTTGATGTGATTCCGATCCTAACTACCATATGCCTTCCCTCTGCCTCTACTTACGCTGGGAAGTCCCATGGTGACTGGTGACTGTGACTTAGACATTTGGACAGATAAATATATGGGGCCCTGCTTAAATTATAATTATTTTTGTTAGGTAAGGGATATGTACTTTACCTTATACTATTATTCACTACATGGAATCCATATTTGTTTGTTTATATGTTTTTAAATGTTTTTATTAGCACTTGATGTTATTCCCAATGCTGCACAATAAAGAGATTATTTTATACTAGCTCATACTGGGCTTGAGTGCCTGGTGCTTTCTTCTTAGTTTTGATACTAACTACTCAGATAACGTCTATTGGAACTTAACAGCATAGAGAACATATAAAGGATCATTAGACTTGTGTTTTTAAAACATATTAGGTGTTATATGTTGGGGGTGTTTGATACATATTATCATTATAGTGTAACGGTGGAGGCGCTATAATAAAATTTATGTTATATGTGAATTGATAATGGAATCATTCTTTATTATGAATGTCATTAGCAGATACTAACGGAGATACAATAAAAGTTCTTATTGTTAAAAATGGTGCTAATTTTGCCCCAACCAATCAGATATTATTTAACGTTTGAAAGCTAACATCTGATTGGTTGGGGCAAAATTAGCACCATTTTTTACGATAAGGACTTTTATTGAATCTCCCTGTTTGTTTCTTGCTTAATTAATATATGTGTAGTTTATCTGCAGGCACTGCCTTGTATTTGTAGGCTTATGCTAAAGCCCCTTTTATATGGTTTATGTGCTTGGAAAAACCGGTGTAATCACAATCCCTGTTTTTAAACTCAGCACTTGGGAAATGTCTATTGGCACTACAGTATAAGAACCTTCTACTGGCTAGTGGCTGAATTTAATAACTTACTATGTGTCGGTCTATTCCAATTAGCTATAGAACCTCACAGCTAATTGGCATAAGCCATGGAATGTGATGCCATGCAGTCACCAGCGAGTGTGGTCACATGCGCTCATTTGCTTAAGGAATATACAGGGTGCAGTAAGTGGAATGTACTTTTATAATGGGAAAGTTTAAGTCTTTAGTTCTCCTTAAAATAGATGGCCACCCTGCCGAAGTGTTAAAATATTCCTACAGATTTCTTCTGCAGGAATATTACACATTATTCTCTTACTTTTTAACCATTATTTAAAAAATCTATGATGCAAATCCATCCACAACATTTTCACAGGCCAGAGTTTGAACACATCTGCAGTGAGCTAGGACGTGTTCTGCTTGTAAAGATGGAGAATGATAAACACTGCTTGGTCTCTCAGTGTGATACGAACACTTAATATCGGAACATCCTTATTTTCATCTGGAATAGCAGCCATGGCATAAAAAGGAAAAACAGAATGACATCACTGCTGTTCTGAGATTGCAAAAGAAGTTGTCAGTTTTTCCTTTTGGTATTAAACATAGAGGCTAAGGTTTTGGCAAAACATCTATACAGTATAAGGGATGTCAACTCGCTGTGTAATATACATGATTAAAATGTTACATAAGATGGTGGGGCGGGTGTGTGTGTTTGGACTAAGATGTCCCACGATCAGCTGCATTTGCAGTAAAGTTACATGCCATCAGCTGACTTTCCGCACCTTTACTGCATTTGTGTGATCAGCTGTTTAAAGGGGGTTGGTGGGGTGGGGGTGGTTGGGTTGTCAGGGGCCACCAAACTTGCATTCCTGCCACTGAGGAGTACCGACAGGGCGATGCACCAATGGGCGCATCGTTCCTGTTCTGTAGTTTAAGTCACTCTAACTGATGTTATACATAACTAGATTGTAAGCTCTACATGGCAGAGACACCCTTACTGCTTGTGGCAAAGCTCTAGCACTTATATTTATATAATATAATTTTATATATTTATGTACAGAACTATTTATTTATTTGCCCCCCTTTATAGCGGCATTCTATTGCTACACTTTAGACACCAGCTAGCTATATTGCTAATAGAATATTAAATGGGTGAATGTTAATATGCAGTAATCTCCTTCAAATGTTATGACCTAATAGACATCAAAATGCAACCAGTTTCAAATCGACCATTTCTAGTGTCAGACCATGAACCTCAACCCTTACACAGATTTGCTTGTGGGTGGTTATTTCTTTCTATCTGGTAACAGAAGCTTTTGCTTGTGGATTGTTGTATATCTCTCCTAGGTCAGCCCTCTGGATAAGCAGTTATTTAACCACATAAAAATTCTACCATCCACACGCTTTAAAGGAAGGGGGGGAAAGGAAGGTTTAGATGTTGGATTTTTGTAGCCCTGAGTTAAGGTTCGTACACACGGGCGATAGTGGGTCCCGACCTGTGATGCACAATGTGTCCGAACGTTCGTTTCGGACGGTAATTGGCCCGTGAATGGGCACTTTATCGGGCGAACCGGCCGTTCGGTCGGAGATCGTTGCATGACCGACCAGGCAGATCTCCCATACACAGACCAATTATCGGCTGAAACGAACGTTCGGACACATCATGCGTCACGTTCGCACTTGTGTACGAGGCTTTTGACACTTTTACTGATAACATTCTTTTAACATATCAACCTTAAGGCACTAGGATAGGATATATCTTGTACCATGGTGCTACAGTATAACTGCCTCTAGCCACTACCACTGTTAGAATTTAAGAAAAAATATATTAAATCCGTTTTATGGACATTATTTAAATCACCCTTTTGCTTCTTCTTTGATTAGACACTCAATGCAACGTTTACACATTATATCATGTGTACATTATATCATGCAGAAGGGACCAGGCCTCTCATTATTTAGCTTCATTGATTGGTGCCTCACGTTATTAGAAATCAGGAAAGCAGATATGTTTGTAACATTCTAATTAGTTCTAGTCTATTGTCATGGCAATGCCAATTAAACTCATATCTAGATGGAATGAATAGCAAGGGTTAGCAGCAAGCCGTTTAATAGGAATGTTTTGTTAAAATTTAGGTCAAACAAGTTCTTAATTAGATCCTAATGATTTTTCGAACTATCGTACAATATATTACTTATCAACCAGTAAATTCATTCATTGAACAAAAGGGGGAAATTATGTAAAGACCATTGACAGATATTTTGCTTCTGCCTTATAGGGCCGATATTTCTGCTCCTATTGATCCCTGATCTAATTCTTTGTTTGGACTGCACAGCAATCAGAAGGAAAATAGATTATTTGCACGCATTTTTAACCAATATTGGATATCTGAGGATAATTAATTGGACATGCTGATATTTGTGCATTTAGGTCTATACAGCCAGCCATCAGAATATTCATCACCGGCAGATTACTGATCTTTATTAGAGATGTTTGAAACCAGCAAATTCGGTTCCATTCTTGGAGAGCATGCGACCAGTATTTACGAATCGCATGCGCTCCGATTACTCAAAATTGCACGAATTCCAGTGCAAGCAAAACATTGAAAAAATGGTGCCAGAAGTGCTGCTTTTTATTCCCAGGGGGTTGGCATTGATTTTAGGTCATGTGGCTCGATAATGTTAAATTAAATTTTAAATTTCCTATTACTTTCAGTTTTGATAATTACAAAATTTCAGCAAATTATAAAAAAAATCCCAAAATTCCAAGTTCCACGAGATCCGAGAGTTCTGAATGTTCTTTCGGAACCATCATATCAGTCTTACTGACAGTGAGGGCAAGAAGGGAAGCTGGAAAGGGTTTAGTCCATGAGTATCTTACCTTTGTCATTTAAACAGAAAGTACCATCATTAAACAAGTAAAGGGTATTCAGTTGGAAAGTGTTTTCAGTGTATAGTGCTCATAGCTCACAGCCATGGGGTCTTGTTTTGGTTCATTGTGTTGGAAGCAGGCTTCAAGGACAATATTGCACTGGAATCTTGTTGGAAGTTTTCTAATCGGTGAACACCATGGTTTTCAATTACATATTAACATAGTACTGAGGTTGAAAAATGACTATAGTGTTGTTAATTCACCCTCTTTCTAAACCCCCCCCCCCTTTGGCCCAGGGCCTTACCAATGGCAATACACACTTCTGATTGTCAACAATAATGTGGACACTATAGTTGTCCATTAACCACACAAAAACCTGTGTCTGTTCCGTGAACCTGCCAATAAAATGAACTCCAGTGGCCTAGTGCATCCCTAGTGATGACTAATGAACACATAGAGAAATATTTATCTTATAAGTTACATCTCATGTAGTGTGCATTATGTTAAGCAGGTCTTAGTATAAAGAAATGGAATGGAGAAGATTGAGAATATAGCAAAAATGTTGTTTTTTTTAGATCTAATCAAAGATGAATTTGAGCTTGAGTCGTGTTTTTCATTTTTTCAAGGTTACCTTTAAAATGGAAAGTGCTACCCTGCTGAATTTTAAATCTGATATACTGTACCTGCATTTATTAAATAAAGGGCTGCCATCTAAATATTGAACAAATGGGTTTGTTATCGAATGGAATCAGACTTTATATATTTACCACTTGTACTCTTCTTGTACTTTTCTATTTGTATAAACAAGGATGACTCTGTACTGCAGCCAGTTGTACCATAAAAGTAAGTGGGAATGATGTTATTTAGATGGTCCAGCTGCAGTGGAGGATGCATAGAAGGGGAGGAGCCTGATCCCTAAACTGATCATGGTTCATGTACATACAATGTTTTTTAAAATTTCTAAATAAACCTGTTGAGTTTTTACATGGTGGGTTATCATTTAAGATGAAATTATACTTGGCTGGAACACAAGGCCAGATTATTAGGCCCGAATAATTATCGGCCACTGTGAGAGTAGCCGCAACCGATAGTTTATACGACTAAATGTCCAGTGCATAGAAGACTGCAAGATCGGCTGTAATTTACAGACATGTTGGATTGTCTGATTCAGCAGATAATTCAGGTCAACCAACATATGGAAATATTGATTGGTTGGCCCAAAGTATCTGCTTGTGCATACCTAGCCTTAGTTTTCCTTTAGGGCCTTCCACTTATTTTATCATCCATTTTCATTTTAAGTTCAAGGTTAAAAAGGCAATAAGCCTGCTGAGGCATAGGATCTAATTTTGATCATAAATTAGTAGGTTCCACAGTAGGATATTGCAATTTAACTGCGTAAAGGAAAATGAATCAAAGCAGAGTAGAAAATGCATTTACCGAAGGGGGTATACAGGGTATACAATGTCCAGATGTTAATTGCAAAATGTTGAATGGAAAGGAATCTTAAGATGTCACTAAGTAACAAGATTTTTCCTAAAGCAAAAATACATCCTGCAAATAAATAAAACCTTGTATTTTTTAACAATTAGTTATTTTTAGTAGCATGTGCATTGAATCAGTCCAAATGATGCATCTGTGTAAGAGTGCTCCACGTTATTAGTCTCCCAGATGTATGCTGCTTATTTCATAGATGGGTCAGCTTAAGGATAGAGTAAAAAAGTAAGTTTGTGTGGTCCTAAGCTTTGTGTATTAAATATAGTATTAAATATAGTATCATAGTATTTGATGTTGAATAAAGACACATGTCCATCTAGTCCAACCTACTCAGCAATACCCACATTTCCTGCCTAACTGTTAATCCCCAGGAAGGCAAAAAAAATTTCATTATTGGAATATTCCTTCCTGACTCCAAGTGGCAACTGGAAATATCCCTGATCAACTCCAACTTTATGCATCAATATCAGTAACTTGTAACATTCTATATTTTTAGAAACTCATCCTGTTTTTTTCTAAAAAATATCCAATGAACCTGCCATAACAACGCCCACTGGAAGACAGTTCCATAGCTTTACCGTTCTCACAGTGAAAATCCCTTTCTGAACTTGAAGCCTAAACCTTCTTAAGGGATGTCCATGTGTTCACTGACATGTTCTATTGGTGAACAATGCCCCAGATAGTTTATTGTATGGCCCGTTAATGTATTCATACACAGTAATCATATTCCCACGCATAACTTTTTTCCTAAACCCCATATTATTTCCTAATCCCCCCACTTTAATTAATAGCTGTGCTATAAAATTACAGAATACATCTACTTCCTTTAAATTTGCTATATTTTGGATATGTCACCCAATTCAGTGTTTCTGGCAACAACCTGCAAGTCTGCTGTATTTTCTATAAAAAATTGATCTTTTTAATGACTGAACAAGTTTGGAAATTTTCATCGGATTGTGCACGGAAATTAGGCTCCAGAGGAAATCATCATATAGTAATTACCCAGGAGGAGGTACGGGGTCCCGCGCACCAATTGCAATTTCTGTTACCTTTTGTATTACAACAATTAACATGGTTTAATACAAAACACATCATGCTGAAGTAAATTGCACGGCACGCTATAAATTAAATACGATTCTGTTTTATTTCATTCGATTACAATCAGCAAGTCTTCTGAAACAATTATAATGCAGAGAGCTGTGGCAAGGAACAAATGAACTTGCATAGAAGAATCAGTGCTCTTCTTGTAGCAGAGTCTTGAAGAAGGAAAGAGTGGGGCAATTTTAGGCGCATAATAGAATTTTTTTCGTCTGAATGATACAGAAAATCTCTAACCAATTTTTAACACTTTCCCCTCAGTTCAGTAATAAAAGAATTCAAGCTTTCTATGTAAACGCCTAATTCAATAAATTCCCTAATGTGCTTAATCCAATTTTGTGTTGGATTTTTCTGTTAAATGGTGGGATGGGGTAATCGACAGTTCCAACTGTTTGGACATGCGTTACATTCAGTAAAAAGTAATGTATTGTTATAGTTAAAAAATCAGTTCACTTAATATCACAATAGAAATCCTTAGTAACAATGGCAGTTCGATTCCAATGAGGGCATGACCACCCTCAAAACAAAAACGGGTTACTTGTCAGTTATATGCTCGCAACCCCAACTGATATTTTTACCAACATTTTACATGCATTTGTAATGAGATATTGAAGCATAATTATGGTCTCCATTCTGGCAGATTAAGCTGTCTACTCCCTCCATGGCAACCAATGATTGATTGTTGTTTCATCTGCTGCCTCCTCTGCACATGCTCAAGCAAATAAAAAGCTTATTGAGCAGAGGGAGGAGGCAGATACCTTTGCCAGAACGGAATAGAACATATCATTAAATATCTTGTTACAAATTAATGTAATAAACTGGAAAAAATAGCAGTTGGGGTTGCAGGCAGATAACTGACCAGTGACCATTTTTTTTAGAGTAGCCATACCCTTTAATGAATATGCAGGGAGATTCAATTCTTATTGAATTCTTATTCAAAAAGTTCTTATTGTTAAAAATGTGCTAATTTTTCCCCAACCAATCAGATATTATTTAACATTTGAAAGCTAACATCTGGTTGGTTGGGGCAAAATTTGCACCATTTTTAACAATAAGAACTTTTATTGAATAACCCTGATAGACTTTTCTTTTTTTTTTTTGTCATGGGCAGATCTAATTTTTCAGTTTCATTCATTCCTTCATTCATTCATGTTAATTTAATCAAAACTAAAAATATCAACGTTCCTAATTGATATTTCACAGAAAGTAATGTTTATAAAGTATAAACTATTTATTGATTGATTTCTTTAAAGGGAAATGGTACAAGGAGTGCGTTCTAGTGAGAATATAAATGTTTAGAGTGCATTTGTCTATTCCTTTTAATTCTAGACCAGACCTAATGCTCCTCTGTATTTGTAGGAAAATTCAGGGTTATTCAATAAAAGTTCTTATCGTTAAAAATGGTGCTAATTTTGCCCCAACCAATCAAATATTTGCTTTCAAATGTTAAATAACATCTGATTGGTTGGGGTAAAATTAGCACCATTTTTAGCGATAAGAACTTTTATTGAATCTCCCTGATTATCATTAATTGGTTTTGCTTTTCAGTGCTTTGATTTTTGGTTAATTAGGGATAATTCCATTTTGATTATAACTTTGGGTCATAATCTTTCTTGATTAACTAAATGGTAAAACAATCTATTTTCTTGCCTCCTTTCAGCGAGAAGGACAATGGACATAAATCGAAAGACAGGTTAATAAACTGGTTGTTTTACTGGTAATGCATATGGAATATTTAAATTTTTATTCCACACAGAGCATTGCAAGTAATAATGGTCAAACATTGCCAAGCTCGGGTCCGAGGTGAACCAGAGGAAAGATTCTCTGTAAAGAGCCTGGGAAGGGCATAGGAAAGAATTAAAAAGTTAAAACTAAACTATAAATTAAAAGAACAATTTGGCTAGTTAAAATACATAAGCAGACATATAACGGGATGATATGGGCCCTCAATCAATGACTAGATTAAGATTGGAATGTGCAATGGGCCATAAACAGCTTGGGAAACCTTGAGGCCCTAAAGTATATCCTTCAAACACACAGACCCCTCACAATCTAAATAAATAAATGACAGGAGAGATCATATCCAAGTGGCAACATTAATATAAATTTATTTATTAAACATATATAATAAAAACCGGGTGTCCCCGATATTAAACACAACAATGTAGGCATGTCCGATCTTTAAAGGAACAAACCATGCGGGGCAGTATAAACACAAATCCAGGTTATTCCCCACATGCATGTTCCCCATACTGGTGCAATCAAAAAGCCCCCATTCCAAACTAGTATTCCAAATTAGCATAATGTAACATCAAGTGGACCGAATACCGCTACAGTCAAATCACATCTACCGGGACTTACATTAAAAACTGGGTGCCGTCCTGCAAACAAAACTAGGGTGTATAGATTACTCATGATCAGCTGCAGTATCAATAGTCACCCGGCTTATCATGGCTGTAAGCGCTAGTAATGTCCATCCACAGAGGGCTGTTACGCTGAACGAAGATCGGCCTGGCTCATACCGGTTTACATTATTCCAATTGGTTACATTATCCTAATTTGGAATACCAGTTTGGAGTGGGGGCTTTTTGATTGCACCAGTACGAGGGACACTCATATGGGGAGTTACCTGGATTTGTGTTTATACTTCCCCACATGGATTGTTCCTTTGAAATTCGGACATGGCTACATTGTTGATGTTTAATATCGGGGACGCCTGATTTTACTATATATGTGTTTAATAAATAAATTTATATTAATGTTGGCACTTAGATATGATTGCACCAGTCGTTTATTTATTTAGATTGTGAGGGGTCTGGGTGTTTGAAAGATATAATTTAGGGCCCCAAGAGTTAGAGTGCTGTATGGGATTCTATGGGTGTTCTGTTCCCATTTTTTCTGTGCCCCAATCAATGACTGCATGGTTAGCTGAGCCTTATATTGTATCTGTGTTCTAAAATATAGCATACAGTAGCTTGGGCTATAATATTAGATAGGCGTAAGGCTATATGCACATAAAACTTCAGTGTCATTGCAAAATAGTAACTTAGACAATTAGTTGGTAATTATTTGGTTCATTCCTTCTTTACTTTTCACCCACAAAGCAGGGGATGTTCAATTGCCATGAGTGTGCTCAAGGCCTTTCCATTGCTTACCTGAGAGAAGGGTCTCTCTTACTAAGAACACCATCTTACATTCAAGGTTAAGATTTTGCAAACAGCCGTTTCTACTCTAATTTGTATAATTAGTGTGACACAAATGCTGAAAGCATATAAACATGTATCAGTAAAAATCTCTGTGTTGTAATGAATTCCCTACCCTCCAACATTCCCCTTTATATGCTGTAGGTAACTGTACAGAACTGTGCTGAGATCAGGTTCACTTTACTATCCTCCAACTGCAGTTAAGAGTAACTAATAAAGGGGTAATGTTATAGGGTAGGGAATTCCTGTATTGCTGACCACCGCATTTTACCAGAGATTTTAATAGGCGCACAATCAGCATATTGTATGTAGCTGTGTGTTTATATTTTTGTATTGTCAGGAATACTATTCTTTATAACATAGTGTAATGAAAATCAATATATTACGAGAGACATTATTGATTAAAAACATGTGGTTTCAAAGGAACTATTATAGTGTGTGACCATGTGTTGGAAATAATTGAAGTGTATTTTTATTTATTAAACTAATACCCTTATAAGATCTATATATAGAAGTATTGCTCTTCATAAGAAGTTTCTTTATGAGCAACATTTCCACTATATAGAACACATAGGGTAACCTAGATATGTAAATAGAGTGTAGAACACATAGGGTAACCATGATAGGTGAATAGAGTGTAGAACACATACAGAAGGGTAACCATGGTTTGTATAGAACACAAACGGTAACCGTGAAAGGCAAATAGAGTGTAGGCCACATAGGGTAACCGTGATAAGTGAGTAGAGTATAGAACACATAGGGTAATCGTGATAGGTGAATAGAGTGAAGAACACAAAGGGAAACCGTGATAGGTGAATAGAGTGTAGAACATATAGGGTAACTGTGATAGGTGAGTAGAGTGTAGAACACATACAGTAGGGTATGGTAGTTGAATAGAGTGTAGATCACATAGGGGTAACCATGATAGGTGAATAGAGTATAGAAGACATAGGGAAACAGTGATAGGTGAGTAGAGTGTAGAACACATAGGGTAACCAATGAAAAGTGAGTATGGTAACAATGATAGGTGAATAGAGTGTAGAACACTTAGGGAAATAGAGAATCACCTGGATATGGTCACATTCATCCACAAGATATTGAAGGGTATTTAGAATGTTCAGTGTATTAGAGTAAAATAATGCAAGAACCCAGGTGGGATTGTAATGAATCATATTTTGGAGACTAATCTCCACAGAATACAGACAAGATGTTCCCCTCTCTATTTTCAAAATACAATGCTCCACTCCAGCCAGAATAACTACAATAAACATGTTTCAGCTAGTAAATACCCACAACATGCAGACATCTACTTACTATTGTTTGCTGTGACATTTTGTTGTGGAGAACCGCAAAGATGATTGAATTTTACCAGGATACTTAAGAAATTCTTAACAAGTATACAAGTGCTGTCTTCCCAGAACACACAGCATCCCCATGTAAAATAAAATGGTACAAATAATAATATTAGAGGGCAATCAAAGAATCCAGCAGTCTGAGCTTTGTGCTGGTGCAGCAACCATATTAGAAAATGCCAAATTGAAAGCTAAATTATGATCACTGAATTAGTGTTAAGTTTGTGAATAGGGCACATAATCTGGTCATATTTACATGGACAATAAAATACTGACTTATAAGGTGACCTTGGAATTCTTGCACTCAAAGAACCTGCATAACAAATACTTTTTTTTTTATGACAACTAAATCCCCAGAACAAAACTGGATCAGATTTAGAGCTCCTTGATACAAAGGCAGAATCTGTGTCTCACCTCTCTTTTAATGTAGGTTCTGGAAAATTTATCTTAAAGGGTAACTGTGGTCCAAGAATGACTTTAGGTATATTGACAGGAATTGCTTTCCTGAGTATTTTGCAATTTACTTTCATTTTTTTTACATAGTTTTGAAGGTATTTTAATTTTATTATGTATTATATGGTAGCAGCATCAACAGATCCCCTGCACTTCCTGCTCTGAAACCATGTGACAGCCCCTCATCCCTGTGTCACGTCCTCATGGGCCTCATGGCCCCTCCCCTTGAAATCCCCTGTGGCTCCTAACACTCCTCCTTCAGTCACTGTAACTCGATCTCTTCCTGTTTCTTCTGCACTGAGCTTGTGCCAACCACAGATTAGAGGTAGGAACAATTATTTGTGACCGCAGATTCAGAACCTCCCACTCCTTATCTTTCTGATCAGTGATTTCTTCCTATTTTAAGCTGTGCAACATGTAGAGAGGTGGTTGATGGCTCCTTTTAAAGGTAGGAATTTTCATTTAAAATCAACCTGTTAGGATACCACAGTTCCCCTTTAATAGCATGGGGCTTGTCCTTAATTTCCTAACATAGTATCATAGTATCACGCAGTTTGGTCAATGACCATTATGTTCTTTACACATGTCCAGTCCTAAGCTACTTCAGAAAGTCGTTACAGCAAGTCACACCCACTAGCAGTCTTTCCAATCCTGTTACAGTTCATATTATGTAAGGAAACATGTGGCTTTCATTAGATGGGGGTCAGACAGTGCATATGGATATAGTTATCTTATCCAGTTCTTTAACGGGGTTACATTTGCTTTACTGCCTATCAATGGAGTGGTATTTAGCATTTTATTCTGGATGGGGGTGTTTTCTGATTATGGAGTGTAAAACAGATTTAGTTCTCCTTTTAGATTTATTTTGTACATATAGTGAATATGGTTTAGGTTTGATTTCCAGTCAGTGTGAGATATAAGCATGTGAACAGCTGTAAAATGTTTTTTGTTATGTCTAGAACATTAATATGCTGTGAATTATAAAGTGTATCGGTCCCCTCGCCTCCCATGATCATTTCCATAATATAAATGTAGCAGACTAGTAACCTGTTCATTATTAATGACCATGTCTAATCTAGATATTTCAGAGCTTTGCTCTCTGATGTGAGTCCTCTTTATCATCAGTGTTTAGTTGTGAGTGTAGCCATTTGTCTTTCCCAGTCTTATTTCTGTCAATCTCAATTGAGACTCTAATCTGCACATCTTTCACTCTTGGTGCCACTTGATTCGTTTTAGTGTCAAGTTTAATATAGAAATATTTAATAAGAATAAAGGTTTACACCCTTGAAATATTTTGTTTTACTGTAAATTCATTTCTGTTTCTTTTGGTGTCTATGAAGAATTAAAATACAAAATGGCTGCAACCAAGTTCATGGAGGTAGATCTCTGTACCATGTGACATCCTGGATTAGAGATTACCTAATCATTTGCGTGACGGAACCATCGCCAGTTGTGAAATTCCAATCATAGTCAGATGCAGATTGAATCACTTGTACATATCTACTTAAGCAGCTGTCACAGAGAATCACAGCTAACTGGCTTCAGCAATTAATGTCTCAACCAACTATAATTCATGTGCTTTGCCAGGACCAATTTTCCACATTGGAATAATTGTTGACAGCCATTTAATTCCTGCTTGAAAGACACTTGTGACAAAGCTGTGGACCTGTGGTTCTTGCTGGCTTGCAAACTCCATAGTGTTAAATAGTATATTGTGTAACATAAATGCTGTAATTCTAATAATATTATTTTGTGATGTTGCTAAAAATAATTATCAAATGTTTTAGCTTTAAAGTTAAGGTACAAAGATTAATGGGACAATGTAATTATAAAAAAGTTAAGTCTTACCTGACCGGTATCCATCACAGGACTTTTTTAGTTCTACATGGGCCAACTACGCCACTGTAGCAAGGTTAGCGCAAAATTGTTGCCCTAATCTTAGCTTAAGCATTACAACATTGGCTATGGCTTGCTTATATCCAAAACATTTTGGAAATGGCATGGGTAGCGTGATAATAGCGCGAAACCCACGGTAACCCGATATTGTATCTGGTAGCTTGGGTTTATCAGCCAAAATTGGCCAATATAGCATCGGCCCCTAAAAGTTATTTCCACTATAATATTACTGGTCTGGAACCTCAGCTAATCAATATTTAGACTTTCCAGCAACTCTCTCCTCTGCGAAGATATGTAAATGTAGTTCTGGTCAGTGTTAAACATGATTAATTGGCTATTTAGAACTCTTTAGCTTTGGAAAATGTTACATTAGTAATATCCTTTCCTATTAATGTCAGACAAGATTTATTTCTTAATATTTTGCTGCACAGAACACATACTCCATATGTGTTTGTGTTTTGTTGTAAAGGTCTATTTTCTGCTAAATCTAGTTCCACACCCAACACATACTGTAGGCACAAACAGCTATGTTTGGTTTACTTTCATCGATCATACGGACAGGCATGTGTTCTCAGTGTAAATGGATCATGAATGAACTCTGCCTCTCTGAAAATCTCCATGTACATGTTTTGTTTTTGCCTGTAATGTGGGTCTGAGTAACTCATCTATACGTTGGCATGGCACAATCTCTTTGGTGAGATAGGTGGGTACTGTGTTGTGTGGCTGAAGGGATAATTTGTTTTTTACCAAAAATAAACCTTAACCTCCCATTAATTTAATAGATAGTGTCTGAAAGATGCAGAATATATGTAGATGCATATAGTGATACACTGTAAAGTGTCAAAATCTATGTGGACTAATGTTTGTGCGGGTACCGGTCTATAACTGGTAGTCTGGTTCTGCAGTTGTAATACTTTTAACCCCTCTGCAGCATTTCTTTAGTGGCTAATTTGGAAACATGGACATTACTAAGAAGACTCTCCTTCCCTAATGAAAAAGGGAACTATCACCTTAAATCTATCCATTCAACTTGATCCCTAGGAAGTGTTTTTCTTTGAATGTTGGGTGGAAATAATTACAAGGGTGAAATAACACTGTAGACCCATTGCATATACAGTTTGTATTTAAACAAAATTGGACTACCAGCAATTGATGATTCTTGAAGCTACAACTAAAGTTTCCCTTGGTCGAGGTCGGACCCTAAAGTATAGGGAGTCAGCTGCAATCATTAGGTGTATGGCAGTCACAAGCGATCTCCCTGAACTTTTTATAGGGAGAGCACTCAAAACTGTCTGTCATTGAAAGATTAGTACTGTGTTTACCCAGCTTAACCCAACAAAGCAAAAAATAGGTTAATAAGACAATACTGGCTGTGGCACAGACGCACAAGAGGGTAGGTCGATAACTACTGTAGATCAGGTGAAGAAGCAGATATCAATTTTATGGGTAAAAAAAAAATAATGATACACAGGATACTACAATCTATCACTGGTATAAATCAAATCACTTAACTACTAGTGATAATCCAATACAGAAATAACTAAAGCTGCAAACCATCACACATGTATAATTGAGGCTGCAAATGCATTTATCTTAAAGGGACAGTTCAGTGGAAATTATCAATATTTGTTAAATTGTTAGTTTGTGTAATGCATACTTAGTTATTTTACATATTCTCTCCCATTTTGAAAAATCAGTTGATTTGATACCCTTTACTGTTCCCTGCTGTTGACATTAGGGAGCTGACATTTCAGGTTCCAATGGTCCTTCTTCCCAGGATGCATCACATCCTTGGAATGTTCCTAACAGTGATTTCTACTGATTGGCTGTTGGATGGGTCAAAGATGCTCAGATCTCTACTGAGCAAATGAATCAACCCAGGCGCTGGGTCAAGGGCAAGACCATAACGGTCTTTACTAGGGATCCTGCAAACAGGAAGTCAGTATTTCGGTTGCATTTATTTATATACAGTCAAAAGGCTGAATTAGCAGATTAAGGTCATTGGGATGAAAAAAAGTATTTGCACTGAACTTCCCCTTTAAGAGAGTAAAATGGACTTGCCATAGAGCCTTCCTAATTACAACTCCATCAAACAGTCAAACTTGCTTTGAAAATAACTTACAGTAGTAATTCTAAGCTCCTTGAAGAAGAATAGCCATTCCATACATAATAATGCAACGTAAACACCACCCAATTCTGTATTTCGTATTAATAATCTTCTATGTCTTTTTATTAGGTGGCCCTACAAGAGCTGAAGCACATGTTGCACCCTTGTTGCCTGCTCAGATGGCCAGACTGACTGCTTCTCCAACATTGACATTCATGACAGCAAGCCTTGTGGAAGAGCCATCAACTGGTATGTATATGGTTAATTGGGGTTCTGTACAGGAACCAAATAATTGTATGCACACAGAAAGAATGGCTTGATAATGCCAGAAAGTCTATAACTTCTTCCTCTAAAGGAACAGAAAATCTTTGTGTGGTTTACAAGGAATTACATTTGTGTTTCTAATGCATTATTTCCTATATCTGTCCTGAGTACAACTTGTTCTGTTTCTTGTCTAAGCCTTAGGAGCTCAAAAGTGTTAGTAGGAAACATGCAATAAAATCTCGTGTTAATTAGGAAATGCACTGTGACTGACCTAAAGGGATTAAACACATTTTCAGAATTTCCTTAAACAATAATACAAATATATTGAAAAACCACTAATTAAAAAGATGCCACTGAGAAGCATTGCAGGCAGTCCTGTCTTAAAGGGATAACAATCGACTTTAATTGATGTCAACAGGATTTCTCATAAACTTCACATTTAAAGGGACAGAGATAAAAGGAAAAAAAAACATCTGATGATAGTTTTCTTAAAATTCAATATAGGCCACAATCAAAAAGTTCTATTGAAAGAGAATGTAAAAAGAGATTCATATTGCGTAGGATATAAACAGTATGCTAATGCTTTAAATGAACTGTTATTTAATTGTGCAGCATTCTCTGGGCTAATGTTTAAAGGAGAACCAAACCCAATTTTTTATACTCCAGAATCTGAAAACAACTCCCCTTAATACACCAATAAGCTATAAAATCCCACGTCAGTAAATTGTATTAAAGTAAATTTAAGCCTGTTAAGAACTGGATGAAGTATCTGTGTGTATGTGCAGTGTCAGCTTTATCTGTCCTGTAAAAGGATTGGCTAGATATTATTAATGGGTGTGACCAACTGTAACAAGTTTCTGCCATAGCTAAGGACTGAGCATGTGCAGAACTTATAATGGTCGTTGACCAAACTCTGTGATACTAGAATGCTGTGAAGTAAAGCACAAACCATGTTATTTAGGTAAATTTCCCAGTGCCTGTATCAAAATGAGAGGTAAGACACAGATTACTGGTTTTATATCAAGGTGTTCTGCCTTCTGGTTCAGTGTTGTTTTGTGGCTTTAGTTATCCTTTAAATAGCAGTTTGAGTTATATGATCTCAACTCTGCATGGTGGCCCAGCCTGCCACCCTTTAGGTGTTGATTACAGCTGAGGCCACACTACAACGCACACAATTGGGTAGGCATATCATTTGTGCTGTTATCAGCTTGTGCTGCGATCCTGGTAATATTCCGTTATCAGAGTCCACACAAAACACACCAACGGTGATTGCCACAACACAACAGACACCAGCGCATCTAGTGTGACCAGACCAATTGGCCAACAATAGTGTGCGCTTTTTAACACCTGATCTGATAGTCCGCAATAAAACGGGCTAGTGTGGCCTAGCCCAGGATTAACCCTAAAGACAAAAAAAACCCATGCTTGCTTCTTTTATGAACAAGAATATGGTAAGGGGCACTAACATTAGATTTATCTAATAACTAATAATTATTTAGTTCTCCTTTGACATTGTAGCCCCTAAAAGAGTGTTTCTTTTATTTCACTTTAGTACTGGAAATATAAAGAAAATGAAATATAAATAAATTCATATATTTTACATTGAAGGGCACCAGTGGTCTCTGAACAATTTAGGGTTAAATAAAAGCCTGCAGACTTTCTTTTAAAATGAGCCCTGTATCATATATCTGGCTGCTGCTTGTGAAAAATTGTATTGTGTATAATGTTCAAACTTACTGCTTCCAGTAGCTTGAGTGATATGACCTTAACCTATGCTCCTCCCCTGTCCCTGCGGGCAGAGCATGCTCTCTTAAGACTGTGCTGGAAAAAACTGAAAGTACTTGCACAGACTTAAAGAAAATTTGACAGTTGATAGGGGGAGAGAGATTGGTCACATGGCTATAAGATGCTGAAAGCAGAAAGTGTTCTGGAAGTTATAATGCTGAATCCAGGGTCGTTTTAAAGGTACAAAAGAAGGGCTTAAATTGAACCCTTGAACTTGTTCAGGGACCACAGTTGCTCTTTAAAGCGGAACTGCTACCAAAAAAATCAAAGGGCTTTCAGCACCTGGAGTGACACTGCTATCCTGGAAAACATAGGCAACAGTTTCCCTTTAATAATAACATTTGACAAACATGCAGAAAAAAAAACAAACAACAGCAACGGCAAACACTGTTTGTACTTCCTTTTCACTAATTCATCTAATTCATAAACTGAGAGCGGATCCCTTTCATGTGATGTAAAGTTTGGCCTTAATCCCGGAAATCCGCAGTCTTCCCTGGGACTCTTTCGGCAGTAGGTTCCACTTAAAAGGAAAATGTACTCAGAATATTCCATAAAATATACAATATACAATTGATTTTTTGCTCTGTGATTTTGCAGCTCATCCTTCCTAGCACTCGTCCTTTTCATTCCAGTTTTCAGGTTGACATAGTATGTAATTCAGATGCTTAATGGGCCGTTAACAGGTCAGCGATCTGCAGGTGTTCATTTCGTTAAAACAACAGGTAATTAGAGAGGAATTACCACTGTTTAATCTAAGCAACACATTATCTCTTGGAGTTAAATGAAAACATGTTTCCCACCGTTTTTATTTTTTGTAGATTCAATATACTGTATATAAATTTGATTATTTTCTCCCTGTATTAAACTAAACGTATTCAGGGAAATCTACCAAGAGCCGGCTCTCTTTTCCCCTGTGACAGATTTACCACGTAACTTTAAGATAGCAGTTGCGCCAGGTAACTCGGGATCACAAAAGACACTTGTGCAGCTTGCCGCAACCTAATATGACGGCTTAAGCGCCAGGTAGAGCCCATTCGCAATTCACCTAGGGCATAAAAACACAGAGGGGGCGAGCAAAAATTCCCCTGAATAAAGAGGTACAAATTTTGTCCTGCGCTAATAATCTGCAGCAACCAGATGATCTGAGATGTTGATGCAAATTAATAGCACGGGCAAAAAAAAATAAGAGCAGTTAAGTTAGCACGTGGTAAAAACAAATACAGAAGAAATAACCGTGTTCTATTTTCTAGCCATAAATGAACCAGAGGTAATAGATAAGATAATAGCAAACAATTACACTGTATACCGCAATATTTTTTAAGATGCTATCCCATATTGAGCCATTATTCCCACGCAATAAACTTGGCAAGGCAGCATAGACTATATCACTCTATACAATGTTCACCTTATTCCGATAAATGTACATCTAATGAATCCACTGAAAGAATATACTAAATGAGAGAGAAATATAACAATAATTAGGTTGAAGCGCTGCCAATAGCTGTGCACACATTATAAGGCAATTGAATGTCGAGTTGCTTGTACGTGGAGAACATTGTAGGCTGATTGATTTGCATTTTGTGTTGACTCGACGTGGCATTTTATGAAGTTATCTAACTGCTTACGGAAAATTACATTATGTAGAGTGGTTACCTCTGGCAATATCATTTTAATGTTGTTTTCCTGCTGGCTAATATTATATGGAAAGATCCAAGACAAAGGAAATGGCCTGGTCTGGAAATGCATGCCTTCCAACATTTCATTTTAAAGGGGAACACTAGACTGGACGCCACATGGTGAAGCAGGAGTGCCACTAGGAGGGCCAGCTCCTGGAACAGAATGGCTCTGGTACCTCAATGTGCTCCTTTATTCAGGACTGTGCCACCATAGACGTCTATTGAAAGAATTTTCAGCCTGACCTTGGGTGCGGAAGGATACTTGATTCCAGCACTGCTCTGCCCAATGCATTTTTAATAAATGTGCCTCTTTAAAGGACAACTCTGTAAAAAACGTTGTTTTAAAAAAATGAATAGTACCCTGGGGCAGGGAATTGATTATTCCTCCCAATATGATTTTGTTGATGAACTCCATCAGATAGTTTTCCAGGTTAGTCCAGGACTTTCCTGTTTTAAAGACTAAAGCCTGGCAGAAGCAGTTTTCTTTGTGCTGACGTGCATTACAGAAACAATATTGGGAGGTAGAAATTAATAATCCTACCTCCCTGCAACAGGTACTTTTTAACAGTTTTTATATAAGGTTGGACATGCCATTTAAAGGTGAATCTAGCCACAATAAATGTACTTACAACAGGTGTATTATATCACAGCAAATGTACTTACAACAGGTGTATTATATGACAGTAAATGTACTTACTGCAGGTGTATTATATCACAGTAAATGTACTTACTGCAGGTGTATTATATGACAGCAAATGTACTTACAACAGGTGTATTATATGACAGTAAATGTACTTACTGCAGGTGTATTATATCACAGTAAATGTACTTACTGCAGGTGTATTATATCACGGTAAATGTACTTACTGCAGGTGTATTATATCACGGTAAATGTACTTACTGCAGGTGTAATATATCACAGTAAATGTACTTACTGCAGGTGTATTATATCACAGTAAATGTACTTACTGCATGCGTGGCATGGGTATTATCATTAATCAGAATAAAATGTACTTACTGCCAGGTGTATTAAAACTAAAATTATACCAACAATAACGTTGTCGCTTACCTGGGGTGCAGGTGTAATGATATCAGAACCGTGGGGAAAGGGGGTGGGTCCTGGGTACTAGCAGTTTGTGGGGGGGTTTATTCACAGTAAATTACTTACTGGGGGGGGGGCATGTGTATTTTAGACAGTAAAAAAAATGTACTTACTGCAGGTGGGTGGGGTGTAATTATAGTGCAGCAATAAATTGTGACTTACTGGGTTCAGTGTAATGTAGGTGCGGCCGACAAGGGTGCAGGGTAGTAGACGTGACATAATGCGGTCTAGTGAGGTGAACTATATCAGCAGTAAATGTACTTACTGGGCAGGTGTATTATAATCGCCGTGAGTAAAAATGTACTTACTGCATGTGTATTATATGACAGTAAATGTACTTACTGCAGGTGTATTATATCATAGTAAATGTACTTACTGCAGGTGTATTATATCATAGTAAATGTACTTACTGCAGGTGTATTATACCACAATAAATGTACTTACTGCAGGTGTATTATACCACAATAAATGTACTTACTGCAGGTGTAATATATCACAGTAAATGTACTTACTGCAGGTGTTTTATATCAAATGAAAGTTGTACTTACTGCAGGTGATTTATATCACATTAAATGTACTCTACTGCAGGTGTATTATATCACATAATGTACTTACTGCAGGTGTATTATATCACAGTAAATGTACTTACTGCAGTGTATTTATCACAGTAAATGTACTTACTGCAGTGTGTAATATTCACAGTAAATGTACTTACTGCAGGTGTATATATCACAGTAATGTACTTACTGCAGGTGTATTATATCACAGTAAAGTGTACTTACTGCAGGTGTATTATATCACAGTAAATGTACTTACTGCAGTGTGTATTATATCACAGTAAATGTACTTACTGCAGGTGTATTATAATCACAGAAATGTACTTACATGCAGTGTATTATCACAGTAAATGTACTTACTGCAGGTGTATAATATCACAGTAAATGTACTTACTGCAGGTTATATATCACATTAAATGTCTTTACTGCAGGTGTATTATATCACAACAGTAAATGTACTTACTGCAGGTGTATTATATACAGTAAATGTACTTACTGCAGGTGTATTATATCACAGTAAATGTACTTACTGCAGGTGTAATTAATATACAGTAAATGTACTTACTGCAGGTGTATTATATCACAGTAAATGTACTTACTGCGGTGTATTATATCACGTAAATGTACTTACTGCAGGTGTATTATTCACGTAATGTACTTACTGCAGGTGTATTATATCACGGTAAAGTACTTACGCAGGTGTATTATATCACAGTAAATGTACTTACTGCAGGTGTATTATACTACAGTAAATGTACTTACTGCAGGTGTATTATATCACGGTAAATGTACTTACTGCAGGTGTATTATATCACGGTAAATGTAACTTACTGCAGGTGTATTATATCCACAGTAAATGTACTTACTGCAGTGTATATAATCACGTAAATGTACTTACTGCAGGTGTATTATATCACAGTAAATGTACTTACTGCAGGTGTATTATATGACAGCAAATGTACTTACAACAGGTGTATTATATGACAGTAAATGTACTTACTGCAGGTGTATTATATCACAGTAAATGTACTTACTGCCTGGTATTATATGACAGTAAATTACTTACTGCAGGTGTATTATATCATGTAAATGTACTTACATGCAGGTGTATTAATGATCCGCAGTAGTAAATGTACTTACTGCAGGTGTATTATATCACAATAATGTACTTACTGCAGGTGTATATACCACATAAATGTACTTACTGCAGTGTATTATACCACCAGTAAATGTACTTACTGCAGGTGATATATCACAGTAAATGTACTTACTGCAGGTGTATTATATCACAGTAAATGTACTTACAACTGTGTATTATATCACAGTAAATGTACTTACTGCAGTTGTATTAATATCACAGTAAATGTACTTACTGCAGGTGTATTATATCACAGTAAATGTACTTCTGCAGGTGTATTATACAGTAAATGTACTTACAACAGTGTATATATAACAGTAATGTACTTACTGCAGGTGTATTATATCACAGTAAAGTACTTACTGCAGGTGTATTATTCCAGTAAATGTACTTACTGCAGGTGTATTAATTCACAGTAAATGTACTTACTGCAGGTGTATTATATCCAGTAATGTACTTACTGCAGGGTGTATTATATCACAGTAATGTACTTACTGCAGTTGTATATATTCACAATAATTACTTACTGCAGGTGTATTTACCCAATAAATGTACTTACGTGCAGGTGTAATATATCACAGTAAATGTACTTACTGCATGTGTATTATAACAGTAAATGTACTTACTGCAGGTGTATTATATCACAATATGTACTTACTGCAGTGTATATACCACAATAATGTACTTACTGCAGGTGTAATATACACAGTAAATGTACTTACTGCAGGTGTATTATATCACAGTAAATGTACTTCTGCAGTGTATTATCGACACATTGTACTTATGCGGTATATATCAAGTAAATGTACTTACTGCAGGTGTATTATATCATAGTAAATGTACTTACTGCAGTGTATTATATCACAATAATGTACTTACGCAGGTGTATTATACTCACAGTAATGTACTTACTGCAGGTGTATTATACCACATAAATGTACTTACTGCAGTGTATATATACAGTAAATGAACTTACTGCAGGTGTATTATATCACAGTAATGTACTTACTGCAGGTGTATTATATCACAGTAAATGTACTTACTGCAGGTGTATTATAATCACAGTAAATGTCACTTATGCAGGTGTATTATATCACAGTAAATGTACTTACTGCAGTGTATTTATCACAGTAATGTACTACTACTGCAGGTGTATATATCACAGTAAATGTACTTACTGCAGGTGTATATATCACGTAAATGTACTTACTGCAGTGTATTATATCACAGTAAATGTACTTACTGCAGGTATTTAATATCACAGTAATGTACTTACTGCAGGTGTATTATATCACAGTAATTGTACTTCCTGCAGGTGTATTATATCACAGTAAATGTACTTACTGCAGGTGTATATATCACAGTAAAATGTACTTACTGCGGTGTATTATAATCAAGTAAATGTACTTACTGCAGTGTATATATCACAGTAAAAAATGTACTTACTGCGGTGTATATATCACAGTAAATGTACTTACGGCAGGTGTATTATCACAGTAATGTACTTACTGCAGGTGTATTATATCACAGTAAATGTACTACTGCAGGTGTATTATATCACAGAAAATGTACTTACTGCAGGTGTTATTATATCACGGTAAATGTACTTACTGCAGGTGTATTATATCACGGTAAATGTACTTACTGCAGGTGTATTATATCACGGTAAATGTACTTACTGCAGGTGTATTTATACACAGTAAATGTCTTACTGCGGTGTATTATATCACAGTAAATGTACTTACTGCAGGTGTATTATTATATCACGTAAATGTACTTACTGCAGGTGTATTATATCAGGTAAATGTACTTACTGCAGGTGTTTATATCACAGTAATGTACTACTGCAGTGTATTATATCACATAAATGCTTTACTGCAGGTGTATTATATCACAGTAAATGTACTTACTTGCAGGTGTATTATATCACGGTAAATGTACTTACTGCAGGTGTATTATATCACGGTAAATGTACTTACTGCAGGTGTAATATATCACAGTAAATGTACTTACTGCAGGTGTATTATATCACAGTAAATGTACTTACTGCAGGTGTAATATATCACAGTAAATGTACCTTACTGCAGGTGTATTATATCACAGTAAATGTACTTACTGCAGGGAATGGAAACAATACACTGTCATACAGTACACCCTTCATAAAGAAAGAGTTTTATTGGTGCCACTATAATATAGACATTCAGAACAATATAATGGTTATATAATAATATACAAACCAATAATGATAAATAAGGCAGATATTTGGTAAGATTTTGTACCTGGGTATGTCTAGCCTCATGTATATCTTTACTTCATGATGTAACTTGCAGATACAAGACCTAGAAGGCATTGTTCCATGTTTGTACAGTATGTGTAATTTACTTGCCCCTAACCCAGTTGCTATTCTTATTACCAGATATTTAATGATAAGAAAGGTTCCCATTCTCTTACTTTCTGAAAGATGTCAACAATGCAAATATGCAAACTGTGACCAAAACACCCCCCCACTTGCTTATCAACTGAAACAAACAAGTAGTGTGTGCTGCAAGTGTAATTGAAACAAGACAGAGATATTAAATGGTAATTAAAATCCCAAACCCAATCTCTCCACTTTGATTTACCAAAGGCCCTTAAGCACTAGGACATCACCCATAGGTTTAGCTTAAATAGTGATTGGTTAGAATAGAAAAGTCAGCTCCCCAACAGATCAGACCCACCCTCTTCAATATTCAGACTTGGAATCCTATGAAACAGCAGGCATTTCAGGGTGCTCACCCACCCATAGGTGCTGTACGTGCGCAAATGGAGACTGCTCCGTGGGATGGGTGGACATGCCCTTTAAAGCATAATCAGTGCATTTTAATCATGGATTCGTACATTCTATATGAGAGAGTTAAAGGAACTTACTGTATATGTAAGTGAACATCACATAATCTGATTCTGGGGCAAAGAGAAGCAAGTTTGCAACCGATGCCACAGTGACAGTTTCATTGGGTTTCCATGTTAATTCATGTTAGACAGGTCAGTAAACCCCAGATGACAGTACAGCATTCATTATCTAGATAATGTCGGCTCTACTGCCAATTAACTGAACAAAACACAACAAAAACATTAAAAAGCCATAAAAGCAAAACACACCAGAAAAATTCAACAAAACATGTACAGACGAATAACTCCCAACTGTGGGTTATGATGATATTAAAAGTTCCCTAAAGGTTACATGATCAGTATAAAAGCTTTGAGCATCATCACACTCACTTCCCCCAACTCTTTGTGGCATGGCCTCACCTCCATGCTGACTGGGCTGGTAGCAAGGTCGCTGCCCTCACCCTGTTGTACATTATTTAAATACTAGTATTAAATACCAGTAAGTGTCTGTGTAGAAACCTAAATTTGGTATAAAGAAGTGATACTAACGTGCTGCCTTGTTTTCCCTAGGTTTTGACCCTACGGCTTCGAATATATACAGTTTCCTTCTTTTTTCTGTGTTTGTTATTCCTTTTTGTATTGAAATGCATGGATTCAAAATCGAATAAGACTGCAAAGTTTGAAGGTTTAAACTTAAAAAATCTTGACCAAACTTCCAGTATAAATAAAAATGTTGCTCCACTTTCATCAATGCAAACATAGACATGGTTTGCAAATACCCCCAAAGGGAGGCAATGTATAACTTTGGGGCTGTGCTCTAAGTGCACACTGCAAGCTAATAACACTATGATTTAAATACCATAGATAATTAAAGCTGTGTGCGGGTGACAACCCCAGAATGCGCGTGATTCCCGCGAGTCACAGGAGGGGAGGGAAACCTGCAACCAGTAAAGGGTTTGCACAGATTAAAAAGTGTTGTGCTACCATTATCTGCTATTTACAGATATGTCTGTCAGTTGGGAATTGAGGTTGTACTGCCAATATTTCGGTCCAACCAGCTATGTGACCTAATTAAGACATTATCAGCCAAAATTAGCAAAATGTCTTTTATTGTGCCTAACCTGTAAATCACTGTCTAGATCACACTGTGTTTTCCTGGCATCTAGGGAACTCATAGTAGCTCAGCCCATTTTACCCTGATGATGATAGTGCAGATCACACAGTGTTTTACTAGCATTTTATCATTTCAGAGCAAATTTTTTTTAATTCCATCACTCTGTCACAAATTCACAAATGTAATTAGAGGATATCTTAAACTTAATATTTATAGCATGGATAGGCCACTAGTAGATCTCCAGACGTTTTGAAAAACTACAACTCCCAGTAATCCTCTATAAGGATTCTGGTGTTAGGGAATGCTGGGAGTAGTTTTGGAGATCTACAATTTTTCTTATCACATTATATACATTTTGTTTAACAATATTCTACAGTTACAAATCTGATTTAAGCATTTATAAATAATCTTTAGAAATTCAATGGTCTGATCTGTAAGTAAACCTATTTTCGTTTACGTAGATAAGAGCAAAGAAATAAACAAAACTTCGTGCTCAACTGCATTAATCTTACATTCCGAGAAGAAAAATAAGACAACAAAGACAGAAGAAAAGGTCAGTTCTGCTAAATAAAACTATTAAAGTCATGGGATCATCTGTGTTTGTGCCATTTATAGAAATTTGAAAAAAAAACAATGCAAATAAGCAAAGGGTGACCAAAACAACCCACCACATAAAAAACAACTTGCTTATCAACTGAAACAAAAGTAGCGTGTGCTAAAGGTGTAATTGTTTTAAAACATGTATATATTAAACAGTAATTGAAATCCCAAACCCAATCCCTCCATTTTGATGTACCAAAGAGAACTAGTACATCACCCATAGGTTTAGCTTACAGTACATTGGTGATTGGCTAGAATACAAAGTCAGCTCCCCAAGCTGCTCAGGTTTTCCTTCTTCAATAGGCAGAAATGGCATCCTATGAAACAGCATAGGAAGCAGGGATTGACAGGGGCAAATGGAGACTGCACCATGGGCTTTGTGTTCAAGCTGAATTAAGATAAACTTAGGGTTAAAGACCTACGGACACATTTGCCGCTGGCCACAGCACAGGAAAAAGGGGTTTAAGCCATGCTAACCTATTCAATACTGGTTAGTTTTACTTTAAATGCTTAATTGGTTGTTTTGAGACTTAAGCTCACAATAATAACATAATAACAATAATAACACTAGCACAATAGTGAAGAATTAATCTCATGGTTCTGATTTTGATTCTAGGACAGTTCTGTAAAGATGGAAAGTGAAGAGGAAGGAACCAACAAACCAGTGGCATCAAGACCGGTTCCTGGCTCCCCATGGTAAGTTTATAGGGTAGTTACCTTTATCATAGAGTTCTGTAATAATGTATATATGGATAGATTCAGTTTCTGTATTGAGTAGAAAAAATAACAAAAGTTACCAATTTTTACTATAGCAATTTTTAATTACAGCTCAGTACTGAACGCCACAAGTACTAATTAGAGATGGATTTTCTAACTTCTAATGTAAACGTTTGAAAATTTAAAAAAATTCAAAATCGGACCCGGATTTTAGGAAATAAAATAGAAATAGTGACTTACTGTACATGGCTCTGGGAAATGGTCCGGGGAACACATACAGATAGCCAGAACTTTAAATAGTCACTTCCTTCCTTATATTAAAAATTATTCTGTATGGGTGTCGGTCTTCCACACGGCCATACAAGGACCTATAGTATCGGCTCCCTTTACTTGTGTACCTGCTGTGTATGGCCACCTTGATTTCTACTGATTGGCTGTTGGATGGGTTAGACATGCTCAGATCTCTACTGAACAACTAAAATAATAACCCAGGTGATGGGTCAAGGGAAAGATCATAACAGTGTATTAGGGGTCCTGCAAAATGCTGAATGGGCAGGTTAAGGTCATAATAATGGAAAAATAGGGCAGAACGGTGGCTCAGTGGTTAGCACTGATGCCTGAGTTCAAATCCACCCTTGGACACATCTGCAAGGAGTTTGTATATTTTTCACATGCTTGTCTGGGTTTCCTTTTCCCCCACAATCATAAAGACATACTGATAGGTTGTATGTGTTAAATAAATGTGCTTAGATTGTAAGCTCTTCATGTCAGGGTCTGATTGTGAATGTATACATGTAATTGTAAAGCACTACAGAAGATGCTGGGGCTATATAAATCTACAATAATAATAATACTGCTCTTTGTTTTCTTAAAAGTAGATGTATTTGAACCCAAACTTCCCCTTTAATCTTTATTTTACCAATTTGCATCATATTTACAGCATATAGGGGAAAGCAGGCAAAGGTTAACACTCTATAGCATCAGCACCATTGAAGGTTCACTGCAGTTTGCCAGCCTTATTGAGGAGTCAGACAGGCTTGGCCCCTATGGACATACCCTACACCACATTTGCTTGTCTCCCCACAGTTTGCATCGTACAGGGGGAATGTTTACACTTAACAAGGTGCCTGTCGAGCTGGTTTTCATACCCAAGGGGTTGACACTGCTAAAAAAAATATAGCTGTCATTTGTGAATTTGGGAAAAAAATTTCACAAATTCGATAAAATCCTCATTAGTTCGAAAAGACAAAAAAGTCAGAGTTCGTTTGAACACGTAAAATCCCATTCGATCTCAGATTCGAGTTCTAGCCCATCTCTAGACCTAATCACTGAGCCACCAAGCAGCATTACAAATGTCTGTTCAGAATGGGCAGATTCTCTGAGTTAAGACAGTCAATTAAAAATTAGAGATGGCCCAAACTGGTAAGATCCGTTCAGTTTTCAGATTTACGGATCTCTGGAAAATCCTGAAGATCCAAAAATCTGAAAACATAAAGAACTTTCGGGATATTTCCGATGATTATATAACATAGAACATTTGATAATGTAGAACATTTGATAATCCTCGAAAATATGATCAGAAACTACTTTTGAGTTTATGATAATTTTTGTGGTGTATTGCCCGGTTTTGGATGGAACATTTGCATTTCAGAACTGAGGGGTTCCATGTTGGATCTGGGTCCGAGTCTGACCTGGATCCCATCTCTATTAAAAAGGAAGGGATTTACTTTTTAGGAACTGCTGCTGTTCATAAATCAATTAAAACACCCCACATGCAACAAAACATTAAAAAAGCACAATCACCCTATTACTAGCACAGAGCCAGCTGTTTAAAATGATTTATCACTTTCTACAGAATATATAGAATTACCTGTTTGAAATCAATCAAATCTTTTACCACAGCCCTGCAATTATTTTCCCCTTTATTGTTACTTTACACCTCGTTTAGCACAGATGTTATACCTCGGCCAAACAAACTTAAATTAGTTAAATTAGTTATTTCCAAAATACCTAGATAGAATGTTTTTATTTAAAGGGTGACTTAATGTTTAAAGGGGTTACAGATTCTTTTTCCTCCTCATGAGCAGGTTATTTGACATTTTATATCTCTCTGGTTTACAAAATAACTGTCAATCTGCCCCCATCAACCATTGCACAAGACCTGTACACTGGCAGAATAAGCCTAGTTTACACTAGAGATGGCCGAAACTGGTAAGTTTTGTTCCATTTTTGGATTTATGGGGGAAAATCCGAAGATCTGAAAATGGAACGTAATTTCGGGACTTCAGAACTCATTTACGATGATTTCGATAATCCTCAAAAACAAACCTCGAAAATACGGATTACTGAAAATAACCTCGTACATTCGATAATCATGGGAAAATGCGCTCCGAAGTCCCAAACGATCTGTGCAGATTCCGACGGAACATTTTCAGATTTCAGAGGCCAGGGGATCCCATCTCTATAGACTAGGGACAAGTGGATTTCACATGTTGCGATAGGGACTGCCTAAATGTAGTTTAAATTCCTATGAAATGTTGGTATGCACAGCACATCTTCTGAAATACAATACTGCTCTATCAGTTCTGTGTTTCCACAAGTTAATATCTTTGTAGATATTTTACATTTAAAAACATCTAAACCAATCTTTATAGCGCATCTGATAATAAAGTTTGATTTGCATTTAAATTTAATGTGCCTCTGACTTTTGTAGCCAAAGATATGGCAGAGTGAAAAATGACACTGCAGAATCCTCATAAAAATGTGTTAAAGTGTGAAATCAATGAAACTCCAGCAAATTCATGAAAAGCAGGCTAAAGAATTTAGTGGGTTACTAAGGATGTACCAAGGTTTCGACCTAAACCTGGCTTACTTACAGCAACATATATTCTTATAGGGTGATTTACCCAGCCGCGCTGGGCAGGTATTTGGAGTTAAAGTCACGCCAAGCGTTGCACTACTGTTTACCGCGACTTTAACTCCATATTAGTGCCGGATGCACAGGTAATGTAAAAGACACCTGCACCTCCGGCACTCGCGATTCGATAAAAGTGTTTGCAAGATTTACCCAGAACGATATCGGCTCTAGGCAAATCGCACTGTTAAAGTCTTAAAGGACCGGCAAAGCTATAATGGCTATAAATTTACAGAACCTCTGTCAGAACAAAACATGACAGTTTCATTCATTCATCTCTACTCTTAAAGTTAGATCACATACAGGTATTTATTTTAATCACCAACAGGCTTGATACAGTAAGGGGCTGGAGTAATAAGAGGTGCAATAGTTTGCCTGTGTTATAGCATAGGCAAACATTTGCACCTGTTATGACATTTTTTATTGCAATAGTAGTAGAGAAGTATTTTTAATGTGCATCAGCCATGTGTGCATACTATATAAACATAATGTTAAAATTAATTTAAATGTTATGTCTATCAAATATATTTAAAAGAAAGTGAAACTATTTCCCATAATGCAATGCATGCTCCAGCATATTTCCTAGAGCAGGTAGACCAGACATAGACCTGCATCTCTGTCTCTCATTAAAAACGAAACAAAACAAAACAGACATCTGTCAAACTCTCTGTATATCATTTGAGTTCCCAGAGCAATAAGGACTAATAAGTCCCTCTCACCAGAGCAGAGGTGGGGCTGCTCTAACATATTCATTTAAATCTCCTTCCAGACAAACTGTTTATATATTTCCCCTTACAAAATTACTTTTCCCCCCTATTGCACATAAAAGATGCTGATCGCATTTCACGTGTAAATGTTAGGAATGTCCTGCATTCTTTGGGAAGTGTAACATTTCTGCACTCCTACTGTCTTGTATGTTTGCCGCGAGCAGGATTCTGTATAATTTATCGCGTATCTTAATTGGTTTCTGCTCTGTTTGATAACCAAACTGAACCCGCTCGGGCAGCTGTTTACCGGTGCAGAAAAGGATATTTATAATATCCAGGGTTGGTTGTAGGAATATCAAAGCATTTCTAGTGCAGGTGTTTTTAATTAGTCATACTTGGATTTACAGACTTTGTTCATGTGTGATGTAAGGAATCATTGCGATAATTAGGATCGCTAATGACTTTAGCCTCAGTTTACAACAGGCGTACCGAACCTGCGGCCCTTCAGAAGATATGGAAATGACAACTCCCAGCATTACCTGAGGCCAAAGATTGGGCATCCCTGGTATACACAGTCCAAAAAGAAGGTTAATACTTCACAAAGGATAATCAAGGCAGAGTACAGAAACAACACAATTATGGGGCAGAATGAAAAACACCTTTTAAAAGGGAAGTGGGAAACACTTCATTGGTATTGGAAATATTGAGGAGATCTCTGTTACCTTCATTATACATCTATGGGCAATTATTCCGACATTGCAGGGCATTGGGAAATTCTCCATCCAGACTTCAGACTACAGACATAGAAAGTATGGTTATATGTTTCATTCCTGCAGATTCCCTCTTGTTTTCCATGGTCCTTAATACCTGCTAACCCCTCCTTTTAAATTAGGGTGGTAATCTGTTTGCATTTGATGTTGTGGCAAAGAAGACACAGTAGTCTTTATCCTGGCTCGTCATTTATTAATAAATAGCAGCTTAGCAGGCGCTCACCAGATCCTTGTCTGACAATAAACCTGAATAAGGTTGCTTAGAGGTTTTCTGTGCAATTCAAGCCACCCCCATAGACAGATGAATTAATATTGGACAACAATGATGTTGAATTCAATCAGGGTGATGCACAGAGAGCTGCTATTGGCTCCCCATGCAATCACTCCTGCAATGCTACAGTCACGTAGCTCCTCTCCGTGCATGCCGAATTGGAGTTTTACCGTTGAGGCCATTGGCAAAGTCCTGTAAAGGTAAGGTGCTATGCAAATGCAGCATTGCTTATGGAGCCTGTGTGTTCAACTTACGTGTTAACCTCACAGGCACCATAATGAAGGAGTTTAAGTCACACATCATTTAGTGTGTCTTTTAACCTAATTTTTGGACACTGCTCCTCTTGGTGCATCTGGCTGAATATGGTAATATGCCATATAATGCAAAACCCACGCAACCCGATGTAATCACTTATTTTAGGGCACTGGCCATTTAAAAAAAGAAAATGTTCACTTTTTTTCTTCGGCAGTTGCAAAACATATCACATTTAGATATAATGAAATGTATTATATAGTATAGGATAAATACAAAACAGAGACAAAAATGGATGTATGAATAAAAAATGTACAAATGTTTTTGGAAATAGCGCAGCTCTCTTGATACCAGACATCCCTCTCTGCGGAAAGTGGC
The DNA here is from genome assembly GCA_019447015.1 of Hymenochirus boettgeri. Classification (NCBI taxonomy): domain Eukaryota; kingdom Metazoa; phylum Chordata; class Amphibia; order Anura; family Pipidae; genus Hymenochirus; species Hymenochirus boettgeri. Next base: position 33,043,776 of record CM033475.1, read on the forward strand.
TTCCGGGCAGGGTGGAGAGAAGGGGGCAGGAAGGGGGCATGGCGGAATGATGTGACATCACAAAAGGGGCGGAGCAGTGTGGAGTTTGGGGTGGGACGCATCACGTGATGTAAATTATGTAACAGAAGAGGCGTGGTTAGGGGCGTGGTGTGCGGAAATAGGGGTTCTGGAGACAGAGATTGCTAGTAGTTTGGGTCACGTGAGTTTGGGGTGGTCTCTCGGAAGTGCGAAAGACCATCCAAAAGTTCGTGGGACTCCCGCATCTCCTGGGAGGGATGGGACCCTTTGGTGAAACTGGGACTTTTTATGGGGTGTAACAAGAGCGTCTTACCTTGAGATCCCACACCTGTCAGCTATATTAAATGACCCTAATAATTTACAAAATCCCTTTTAAAACGAATGGGCTGCTAATAATCTGCAGCATCCAATCAGATAAAAGCTTATTACTGATTTACTATCTTTTCTTCAGTTCTGTCCACATTTAAATGACGCTCACAGTGTATTCCATTTATAACGTTTAAGACATCACCACAAATTCTCGAACCCGTATAATATTTTTCAATATTTTCTGATACCAAATTAAAAAAAACTAATTATATTGAATATTTTTGGTAATTCTGAAAAAAACATCTGCGTTTTTATTCTGCATTTGGAAATACAAAGGATAAGCTGTGTTTATTTTTGTTTTGCCTGACAGGTGTGTGGTTTGGACTGGAGATGACAAAGTTTTCTTCTTTAACCCTACAATCCAGCTCTCTGTATGGGATAAGCCAATTGACTTAAAGAATCGTATCGATATTAATAGAATCATCGAAGATCCGCCCCACAAACGGAAATTAGAATCATCTACAAGTAATTATTTTAGTGTATTGTTATGTTATAGAATCAAAATTATTTTTCATTTAAATCTTATATTTAGCAATGCAATGGACAGGTCATAAATTGCTTGAAAAAGTTTAGTTTATACCAATATGTTTATACAAATTAATAAACTAATGTACTCATTAAAGGGCATGCCAAATGAAAAATAAAACTTTTTTCTAAATTGTAGATTACCCCCCCCCCAAACTCCACTTTTGCATTATTTTTAGATTCTAAAAACTCTCCCTTGCCACTCTGACACTTCCTCTGCTCCTGAGAGTCGATCCACTTCCTGATCGTGGCTGTCAGTTAAGGCGCAGCATGACGTAACACCAATCGCCTAACAGCCACGACAAGGAAGGAAGACGGCTGTCTGCGCAGAAGTCCCCTGCTCCTGTTTTCGCTCAAAACGAGCTGGAAACAGACGGGGGCGGCACCTTTACGGTGAGGGACAGGGTCAGGTAAGAAAGTTTAGGAGCATTTTTGGAAGCTACAAATAACGTGAAAGTGCGGTTTGGGAGGGAAATATATATATATATATATATATATATATATATACATAGGTAAGTATGTAGATTCAACGCACTCTCAGGATTTCTTCATCAAAAAACCATTTATTTAATACATCACTGTGTAGGCAACGTTTCGGTACCCTCCTAGGTCCCTTTCTCAAGCCTCATATCAATTGTGATACAAACAATTCCAAATTTAAACACATGCACCCCTCCTCCAATGGTGACATCATCAAAACGATCCATGCATGTTAAAGTGCTAGTGCTTAACTATTTCAGATCCAGTGTGGTACCTTATTTCTCCCCTATACAAGGGATATATAAAGTGAACAAATGTGCAATAAATATTTAATTATACGTGTTATGTATACCCATAATTATAAAAGTGTAAAACCGTGCTAAAATCCCAAGTGGTTAATATCATATAGAGTAACTAGTAAAAGTTAAAAAACCATACAAAACAGGTATATATGTGTGTCAATTGACCCTCCCTGTTAATTGCTCAAAGGTACAATAACCCCATAAGTCAGAGTTAGAGTGAGTCCAATATTAAACTATCCACCACCTAGTGGTGAAACAATATTATTATGGGGTCTATATTTATATGGAAAAATAAAAGATTAAAAATATACAAGTACCTATGGGGATATTAAAAACTGTGAATCTTATAAATATTAGATAGTGCTGTACTATGTTATAATAACTAATGTGGGGGTGAACTATACATTTAATTATCAAGGATTGGTGAATTAGATGATTTTACAAAAGTTCGATATCCACATATATATCGCTGCCCAAGTTTCTTTTAATTTGTATGATTTTTACAGTGTAGTCCTTTAATGATGAACACTATACATGGCCTTTGATAGCTAGCGGTTCAATTTACTGTATGCACTTTTTAATGTTTGCTTATATGGAGATATATGCTAATCACCCTGCTCTATAATTGATGATTTGTGCTGTTAGTTTCTAAACAGCTAATAGCCATGACCTGGAGAATAAATTGACACAGAATTACTTCTGTACCCTCTGTTTTTATGATAATTTATTACACAGAGCAGTATAATAATAAAAGTATAATAGTAGGAGCCATCTAGACCTTGATTCACTGGGGATTTTGGATATTTTTTTTGACACACCACATCAGGTATGGAGCACAAACCAAATTATAATCTCACTTGAATTAGTAGACAGGCCATTGTATGTTTGTCCACCCAGTGAGTAATGCTAGACGTGGACCCATCACCAAAGGTCAAGAGGTCTTGTAAACCTGTTACATATCGCCTTTTATTATCTTTCTTTCTTCTTTTGGCACTGATATAAAAACAGACGTTTTCCAAGTCTTGTAAAGATTTATTCTAATGTATCGTCACAAGATAAATCATTAGCATTTCTAGAAAATGACTAAAAACAGAAAAAAGAAACATTTTTGCAGGAAACAGTTCCATCAAAGTAAAGGTAGAGACCGTCTCCCAGACAGTACGACTGTTTGACAAAGGAAGTCATTAAATCATATTTTCACTAGGAGCATTTTTAGGTATTGCCATCTGTTAAAGAAAAAAATCAAATGCATTTTTCTTGGATCGTCCCCCAACCATAACTCAGTTTCACTGATTCCATCCACCAGTATGTGCGGTAAATAAATGCAAAACAGATTAACTGCAGTTTCCTCTCCCACCTTCTGTTCAGAGCGGTTTTAACTAGATTTATGTGTTTAGGAATGCTGTTGCCATAACTTCATAAACAATTATGCAGTATGTGAAAACAAGTGGCTCAGCTAACACATTGTATTTGCATACTATTAACCAAGCTGAGGTGTATGATATTTAATCTTTAAAGATATTTAATATTTAATGTATAGGACATTTTCCACATCTCTTTAGCTGTAAACATTTCATTATATTTCAGGGTAGTCTTTCTTTGTTAAATGTAGGTATTTCCAACCTGAAATATTTCAGCAATTCCAGATTCCCAAAAAAAACCCCATTTTAGAGAGCTGATGCAATAAGATGTGCAAATGTTTGCCTGTGGTATTAATTTGCAGCAAACAGAATGGGTTAAAACAATTACACAACATTTAATATTCTGCTGTAGATTAAAGGGCATGTCCACCCCCAAAATAAAAGTTAACCCACTACTGGCCCTTCTGTGTACTGGCCCTTCTGTGTACTGGCCCTTCTGTGTACTGGCCCTTCTGTGTAGTTTTAAAAAAATACTTACCTTACATCTCTGCTCCTTATGGACCATGGGCAGGGGAGACCTTCACCCCCTCCCACCCTCCTGAATCCTTCATGGCTGCCCATCACCTAGCGTAAAGTTTTTTATATAATGTATATATAATTCCTACCCCCAACCGCTCTGCTAGATTGCTAAAAAAAAGAATCAGAACTCTACTTACAGCCCTTCGCTCCCGCAGGCAACCGCGTCTGTGATTGGCTGAAGTTCCAGCAGTATTTAAAGGGTCACTATATTCACTAAAACAACTTTACATTATCTGAAACTACAATTTGAGAGAAGTAAAATAGTGATACTCACATTTTTATCTGTGTGCTTGCTTTGTTATAAAATGATTAATGTTTAGTGAGTGCTCCTAATTGCCCCCACCCTTCCTTACTCACTGCCTTCTTGTAGCGTCTGCACAGCCTCACCTTAGACCCTGCTCTGCTTACACATCTCCCCCTCCCTCCCCCTGCCTTCTTTTCTCTGCTGATTCTCTTACTTGTTGCAGAAAGTGTATTGTCAGACAGCCAAAGATCCTAGTAAGAGGTCATTATTGGGTCACATAGTACAATCTCTGCTCCTGGAGTGACAGGTCTTTCCCTGTAAATGCTGTGATTAAAATGATGATTTCTCAGGATCTACAGCTCCGATTTAAAATCTGAAAAAGTTGTGAAGCAGTGGGATCTTGCTGTATCTAAAGGTATAATCTTTAAAATTCGATTTTTTTTAGAATATATATACCCTTTAAAGGGTGGAGATAACCTTTAATAGCACGGCACTTTATATTGCATCAGCCAGCCAGATCTTTGGCATTTTAAAGTTTAAAAGGCAATTAAACCCTTATAAACCTTTATATGACCCAGGATGAGGACTTAAACCATGAGGTCCTCATGTCTGGGTTTTACCTAATTCAGTAGAATGAGCTTTTCAAATTTGTTTTCGTGAATCTGCTTCCCCTGCTCCCCTATCTATCTTGGACAATGACAGGACTAATGAATGGGAAGGCACACTCCTTACAGAGCGTGCCTTACAATTGATCATATGTTGTATCATGGTGGGGAGGGGCCCAAGAAAACTACTTTAGCAAGCTGGTTCTAAAGAATTAGGTAAGACCCAGAGACATGGATAGGGGGGGGTGTTTAGAAAAAAAGAACACTTCTGGACTTGGCTTCATAGAAAAAATGAGTAATGAATATGGCCCTAACTGACCAGCCTTTTTCATCTCAATATATCTCTGAATCTAGGGTTAAAAGAAACACTGGGGATAACAGTACAAAGCTAGTAAATCATGTTTTTACTGCTACAACAGAACAGTAAATGAAAAACGAATCATAGCCAGATGCCCAAATCAATCTCTGTGCATGGACAACTTCAGCCTTTAGATTTTATACTTGATGGCAAATCAAACACTCATTGTAACTTTAATTTTATGGATGAATTAAAGCACCCAGCACATTTATATTCTGTTGTTTCCTATAATTAAATACATTTAGGTATAAAGGTCATTTTGATTTTTTTTTTTTTTACTAGACTAAATCAGTTTAACAAAATATTTGTTTGCTGTTTATTTGTTAGATAACAAAAAAGATGGTCTTGTTCCCGAGGATTTTTCTGATGACCACAGTTCTAAAACCAAAAGAAATAAGTAAGTTTAATCCTATTTGTTAATTTGTGTGAGTACAAAAAAAAAGAACAAGTGGTTTAGAAAGAATATAAGATGTAACTTCAGACACTGGGCTCGGCCACACTGGCGCATTTATCACGCACTTACGATCGTGTTCTGTGATAGCCCGTGAAAAAGGAATGCCAGCCTAGCACAATGTTGGTGGCAACACTGTGAGCCATAATCATTTGCTCCTGCAGACTTTTAATACCAGTTTATAGTGAAAAAACCTGCACAAAAATTATATTGAAAAACTTGCACATCCTGCACAAAGATGGCGTAAAGTTATTAAATATTAAATCGGGGCTAAAGGTAAATGAGGCCATGTGTGAAGCTCTATGCTGTGATCCGTTATCAGAGCGCATCTATAAAGTAGAGATACACCAGGACCCGGTTCCTAAAGTGGGTTCAGGTTTTGGACTTTTGCCAAACCGCGGAAATATTTTTGAAAATTCTCGAACGTTCGAAAACTTTACACTTTCTAAATAGAAATCTGGAAAATACTGTGCAGAATGACAAAAAAGGAAGCACATGAAATTTCCAGTACTGGACAGTGTTTATTTTAAGATTTTGGGCATTGATTCGTATTCCAACAAACCATTTTCCAGGTCCCTGAGCCATTAAGTTACCATTGCTATTTCTACCTTAATTTTAGGCAGATTTTTCAGGTTTTTTTTTACTCCCCTTGACTTCAATGGGTTCACTTGTGGATTTTCGAATTTTCTGATTTTTTGGAAAATCCTCAAATCTGCAAGCAGAACAGATTTCAGTGAGTTCGCCCATGTCTACTATACACAAGTTACCCCCCCCCCATTTCTGCACTAACTCCTAACTAACTAACTTAAACCATGACCTGATTGGCTATTTCTAGATCATAAGAAAAAGACTGTGACATATGTAATTAAACATCAGAATGGCCAATTCAATAGATGCATAGACCATATTTCAGCAGGCCATTTACAAAATCTTCAACAATTTTCTTTAAAATATATGGGCAATTTTCTTGTTTTACACAAGTTTCAATATTTGTAATTGGTTAAAACAGAAGATAACATTATTGATCCACCAACTTTTATGGGCAAATATTTTACAGTAAAAGTCTCTCTCTCTGATGAATGGCCCAGAGATTCTGAAAACTTTCCAGAATCACAGTAACACACATCACACATTGCATCTTGCTTTGATGGCTACAACTCTATGAATAATATATGACCATGAATACTGCAATAATACCTCATTTTAGTTAAGAAAACAGGCAGAAGGTTTTTGGATCCCTGGAGTACAGTAAAACCCTTTTGGGTTGTATGAAAATAAACATTTTTTTCCCCCTTAGTCAAAAAGGTTAAAAGATTTCTGACAGTCATAGACTGTGCAAAAATTCAGCCAATTGTTGACCTTTAAACATTAAAAATTCCCTTAAAACTGTTAATTCCACTGTGATTACTTTTTGATGGCTCATTGACTTTTATGGTTTGCTGGGTAAACTATAGAACTCAATACAGCCAATCTATAAAATATACTGGTAAGGAGAAGGAAACAGCTCTAAAAATTGGATGTTGTTAAGATAGAAACTTCTCCTAACAGATCCATGGATGCTAATACTATTCACACATCTGCAACATGTCCTTAAATGGCAGTTAGACAAAATAATTACCCATTAAAAAGCATTTTTTGCAGTAGATATATCAGGGTGTTTTTTTATTATGACATTGTAAATATGTTCATTTTAGAGGCTAGAAAACAATCCAGATATTTCAGGGCCTGATTTTTCGGTCAGTTGGGCCAATAGATGTCAGACATCCTTTCATTCAAAATGGACGAAAAGGAAATCACGGTTAATCATGCGTTCTTCTATGGGCCACACAGTTGTGGTGAGAAGTCGGCCATGGCAACTTTTGCTGCAACATTTCTGGCCCAATAGTGGAGGATGTTCATCCGGAACAAAATATCTGCCTGTGTTTGCCTGTTTGCTCTCCAGTTTCCCCCACAGTCAAAAAGACAGGTTGTGTTTCAGGGCCTAATGTAAATGAATAAAAATGTAAAGTGAAGTGTGGAATTCAATGCTATATAAGAATATACATACATACATATTCAATCTTTTATAAGGAAGAGAACCTTAATATAAATTATCGGTGTCTCACCTCTCATTTTGAGGGGAAATTTTTTTAAATGGAGTCTGAACCCCCCCAAAATCCCACTATCACACACTGACCATTATGGTTTTTACACATGCTCAGTCCTAAGATACTGCAGGAACTTACAGTTACAGTTGGTCACACCCACTAGTAGCCTCTAGCCAATCCTTTTACAGGACAGAATAGGCAAGGAAGCATGTGACTGAGGTCAGGGGTGTATCCAGTCACTGTACACACACAGTTATTTCCAGTTCTTCAGGGGGTTTGAAGGGGGCATTTGAGGAAGGACCCCTGGTCCGAAACATTTCATGTGTGAATAAAGATTGCTGAATTGAGATATCTTTGGAGTCTCCTAGTTTCTGGATCTGCCTACAACCACTTACCTCTTCACATTTTTAGTGATTGGGACAGATCACTGCAGATATCCGGACACATGTTGAAGGTTCACTAGGCTGCAGGACTGACTTTCTTCAGGGGGTTTCATTACCTTTAATGTTATTTACTGTATTGGGATTTTACCTTTTATCTGTGTTTTTTGAGGGGATATATTCAGATTCGGGAGTGTACAAATTTGGGTTTAGTTTAAGATTCATGCTATATTCAGTTTGAAAACTGACTGCATCACTAGTAGTAACTACAGATGTTCAAAACCAGTGAGTTTTGTTCCATTTTTGAAAATTCTAAAACAAACCCATTGAAGTCAATGGGAGATAACTAGCTGGTTTTGTTCCAACAGCGGTTCTGCAAATCATATTTCCGAAAATCCAATTCAAACCCAATTAAAGAATAAAAATAAAAAATACTGTTAAAAAAAAGTACTTCGGACAGGGATATAGGACTGGTTATTCCTACCTCCAATGCTACATGTGATTAGCATCAGCCCAAAGAAAACTGATTCTGCCAGTCTTCCTCCTGGCTTCAGCATTATCTTTAATACAGGATTTGTCCAGGACTAACCTGGTAAATGAAAACTGTATGTGTTGAAGCGAAACAATATTGTTAGGTAGGAAGAATCAATCCTACTTCCCTGCCCCAGGTATAGTTATAGGTATAGTTATCCTTTAAAGCACAGTTTTCAAATTTTCTATTGCCAATTTTGGATTTTTAGAATAGAATCTTAGGGGCATATTTATAAATGTTCGTTAAACTTTTCGCCTTCTTTAACACACCCTTTTCGCCTAAGTTGGAATTTTGGCTATTTATAAAGCAGTGATAACCAGTGGCGAAAGGTCATTACCGCTACATTTCGCTTTTCGCCATACATCGCTGCGGTAACCACTGAAACATATTTATAAAATGGCGAAAAGTGTATTTTTGCGTTAAGTTCAGCCATTGCGATTCGCCAAGTCTGAGGTGGCGAAAACAAACAAGTGCCCATTTATTTAGCCTGCCAATGGGTCCATGGAGATGTCAGTACATTGTGGAGTGTTTCTCAATACTAATAAGTACTCAGGGGGGTGTTAGACTATTTTCCAGCATTTAATGTAATACGATCTGAGATTTCACTTTTTTAAGGTTTATTTTTCGCTTTATAAAGATCTTTTTTTTTAAGGTTCCGATTTTCTTTATTTACCAATAAACTCAAATGGGGTCTGAGGGACATATTTATAATGGGGCATTATTTTTGCTTTTTTTTCCCCATCAGTCTTTACCACAATTTTTTAAAACTTTCATCTTTTCCTTTCATCAAGGTTATTCAGGGCTAGGGCCACACTGCTGCGCTTTTTTTGTGCATGCGTTTCATATCATTGAAAACGCTGCAATGCACCCGAAAATGCACGTTTTCGCGTGCGTTGTGATTGCGATTGGCATTCCGCATTTTAAATCGCAATCACATGCGTTTTTCAATACTTAATGAAAAAACATGCGCATGCACTAACGCAACAAAATCGCATGCGATTCCGTGTGCGATTGCGTTGCAGTGTGACCGTGCCCTAAAAAGGAATTTTCATCAAAAGCGAAAATTATCTAGCAAAAATCAACAGTAATAATGCTGAAAAAGCCCAGCACATATGATGGTTAATAGGTAATACTCCCTGGTGGCCTTCAAAGTAGTATTAAATTGGTTAACACTCACTGAACACCTATCTTTGTTATTTAAAAATAGCCTAACACATCTGGTGTTTTTTTTAGCCAAAGATATAATAAATAGTATAAAACTCAAAAGGCGAATTTTCTCTATTTTATTAATAGGACATTTTTTTAGTATTGCTTATATTAAGCAAACTGCAGCTAATTATCAAACCAGTTCCATTAATATGGGAACATCCCATAGTGCTGTGTAAGGAATAGTCATGTTAATGGAACATTCCAGTAAGTAATGATGTTTGGCAAAAATTCTGGTAAAACTGCAAAAAAATGCAACAAAAGGGAGAAAAGGGGCAAAAAGGCGAAATTTCACCTATTTATAAATAGCTATAAATAAAAAAGTGACAAAAATAGCTCTGAAATTACACTAGAGAGCAATCTCTCTTTTCGCAGTGATACCACACTTAACGCAATGAATAAGGCGAAAACTATCGCCACACTTCGCTTCAGCGATACTTTTCCAAAAAAACGAAAAGCGAAAATGAACGTTTTTATAAATAAGGCAAAAATATCGCTATTTGTCATTGCGATGTCCTGCGATTGCGAAAATAGCGATTGTTTATAAATATGCCCCTTAGATTTTCGAATGGAATTTTTTGAAACTTTTGATTTCCAATTTTTCGTTGAAAGGTTCAGAGTTTAGAGAATTACAAAACAACTTCAGAATTTGGGAAACCAGCAGTTCCGGATCTAACCAAGTTCATTTCAAACTGGGATTTATCACTAGTAGAGACCAATGCCAATTGTATTCTAATATTCCAAAATATCAAAGTTCCTTTCCTCAAGCTCCCCTCATATAAATACAACCGCTGCTGAAGTGTTATGGAGCTCATCAATAAAATAACTTTGTAAAGTAAATCTAAAAAATGTTTGGGATGTTTGAATGTAGACTAAAAATGAATGGATTGATCCCTGTAGCCAGTCACATAGAAATAGGGTCTTCTATTAATTACTTGCAGGCTGATAAAATCATACAATATCCTTGTATGACTTTTAGTTATAACTCTGCCATATGAAGCCAATTAGTTAATTACATTTCCGACATGCTAGGCTGATATTTCTCTTATCGTACATAGCATAATGGAGAAACAAAAGCTTGAAAATGATGTTTAAGGCTACACAAACTCACATGTTAGGGCTACAAGGTGCTAAAAACCAAGTTGGTTGCCTAGCAAAAGAATAACCTTACTGGAGAACTGAAGTCACTGTAAAGTAAAGGTTTCTTTGTACCGCCAAAGAGCTTAAAAGGCATTTCTAGTGAAATACATTTCTGCGTGGACAGTTGAAGCCATAAGAAAGATCATGCAGGCAGCCCAGGCCCCAATGGGATCTGACAGGCTTAGTCGATTATTTGCAGAAAAAGGTTCATTGTGACTTATGGTACATGGATCGATTAACAGCAAAGAGGATGACCATCCAATGTTACTAAGCAACTAAGCTTGTTGTTTCTGAGCAGGACCTGAGCCTCTGATATCATCTGCTAATTTTGATATTTTTGCCAATTAAAACTCTTTATATTCTAAGCAGAAATTAACTTTGGTGGCCTCCAATACCATTTTAGACATTACACTTATGTAGAACTAATATTTTAGTTCTCCTTTAAATGTGGAGTATCAACTAGTCTTCCTGCAGACAACTAGGCAAAAATAGAGCAATGCAGCACTAGAGATAGCAGGTCGCTGGTTTAAACAAAGTTGAGACCAAAACATGTTCCACAGCCTTTTCAACGCTCACACTGCCAAATAGTACTGCTACTAAAACATATTTCCTAGTATATCGGTAAATGTATTATACAGCATTACGACACGCAGGAAATCGGTTTCATTTACCGTCCAATTGCAATGCGATCCGTACAATGTTGTGATCACATGTGCTCCAAAAATCAATCACAGCGCATGCAAACATGGCCAACCACATTCACTTGCACTGCTCTGTGTTTCTCCTGCGCAAACACAATGCAAGTCACGATCAGATCCAGGCCATTCATCTTCGTATTACCACTGCCCACCAGAAATTCCATCTGGATAGAAATGGCACTTTGGTTGTTTATACTGGTTAAAGTACTTTTCCCTCTGGAGACATTTCCCCGTGACTTATTCAGACCTATTTGCAGAACATTTTAGAAGAGAAGAAAATCTTTAATATGTTAAATCAGTTCAAAAGTAAATATATTTTTTTTTCTAAAAGCTCAAATAGGAAGTCATCTTTTTTCCTAAGTGCACAAAAGCACATTAATGAGAATCCGGCCCCATGTGTCCAACAAAGATCTATGAATCACAATTCCGTATGATTTATATTGTTTGTAATACACTTGATGTCATTAACGCTGCATGAGACCTAGAACTGTCAGTCTATTAGTGCTGCTGAACAGCAGAAGTACTGCTGGTCGCTACAATTTGGCTTTGTTCCCCCTTTGTTTGTAAAAGAATGATTATCTTGGCAGAATTTACAGTACGTATTGTACCTTCTCTTTTCTGTATGGTTAGTTTTATAGTTAGTATTTCCTGGTAGTGATTGAGCATCAATTTGTTTCTCTCATAAAAGAGGAGAAACTAATTCATAGTTCTCCATAGCAGTGATATTATTAGAACAATAAGGGGAATTTATCCAGAGCTGCAATCGCTTGGGTCCTCTCAATTTTATATAGCAATTGCATTTCTAGGTAAATTCCATGTAAGTGCTAAACCTAAAGCTAAAATTTCATGTTATGGCTGGACATGCCCTTTAAATAGCTTGCATCGGGTGCTTTTTGATAAATCTGTGCAGTCGCAGCAATTTATTGGCTTTAAAGGACAACTCCACCCCCATAATAACATCTTTTAGAAAGAATGGCCTCTTTATAATATGTTGATATATCATAGTTTGTCCTATGAATTCATTACTGTATGTCTGCTATGCTTCTGGATGCCTCATGGAAGCTGAGCAATTTAGAAACCTGTACTGAGCCTGTACTGAGCCTGGGCATGCTCAGAAGAGGCAGACAGGGGATTAACATTCAGTCATTGGCTGTGATGTCAACTGTCAAATCCAGAACTGACAGTTGCTAACTGGAAGAACCAGGAAGCAGAAACAGAGGAAACAGGACATTGTGCAGGATTTCAGGTTAGACTTATATATTTCGAATTTCAAACTATTACAGATTAGGGATTGGGGGGTGATTAACCTGTATGTAAGTTTTCATTTTGGGGCTGGACTTGCCCTTTAAAGGGCAAAGTCCTTTAAAAAAGGACAAAGTATGATAAATCAACATATTTTAAACAGGCCATTCTTCCTAAAAGATGTTCTTATGAGGGTGGAGTTGTCCTTTAAAGATAATTTTTTTTTTTTTTTTACTATTGATGTATCATGGTTTTTAGACTGATATTGGACACTTTCTATTACTTTTATTATTTTCTCTATCACACTATGGGACAGAGTGCACAGTTGTGTTGGACTGGCACACAGGGTTACATGGGAATCCCCCAGTGGGTCTATGGCCAATTTACCCAAGAAAACAGAGAAAACTGTCTCTCAATTTAAATTTTAGTAAAGGGACAGTAAAAAAATGCATTTTATTAAACAATAGGAGTAATTAGGAGTAAGATAGTAACAGTAATTAGAAAACCGGAACTGGCTGAGCCCAATCAGTTTTTTTTCCATAGATTGGTTGATATAGCCATGGGTCTATCGAAACCGGAAAATGTCTTTTTTGATAATCCGATCAATTTCGATCGAATTGATCAGAATTCGATGCCCGTATCTGGCATCTGGCAAAGCAGATAAACAAGTAATGGTGGGGTCGACTAGACACACGCTAGATTGTCGGCTAAAACAACCATTTTAAGCTCATATAGCAGACACTTCTCTTGCATGTGTACGGAGCTGAAGGCACTTGTTCCAAAGGCTATGTCCCACCTTAAATTTAATATTTGATATGTTTTCCCCTGGTCCCCCGCCCCAACCGCATATTTTTTATTCAGAAAGCCCCCCAAACTCTACTTACCTCCCTCTTCCTTCTCTGCGCTCCCCCGGCCCTCTGCTTGCGAGAATGCAAGCAGAGGGGCGGGGACGGCAGCCGCGTCTGTGATTGCTGAGTGGCACCATCACGCGCGCGGTGCCGGCAGCTCACTTCACGTAGGAAAGTTGAGAGGTAATAAAAACTTGGGGGAGCTTTCTAAAAATAAAAAGTATGCGTTTGGGGCTGGGGGACATGGGGAAGGGATAGCAGAAGGGTTAACGCTAGGGGGAGGGATAGCAAACGGGAGGGAGAGGGAGGGGGAGGGAGGGGGGAGAAGGGCTGCAGCACGCATGGCAGAATCTCCGGAGGCCAGGTAGCAGGCAAGCCCTATATGGGCCTTCTAGCCTCCTGGTGTCAGTTTTTGGGACTTTGGGGGGGACTACAGGAGAACCAGATGGCATACCAATTGGCCACCAATATGTGCGCTTTTAACAACCAATATCTGTATATCCGCAATAAACGGGCTAGTTGCCTAGCCCAGGTACCCTAAAGACAAAAAAAAAAAACCAGCTCTGCTTTTTTTAACAAAAATGGTAAAGGGGCACGACATTAGATTTCTACATGCAATCAATTATTAGTTCGCTTGAATTGTGCCCGAAAAGGTGTTCTTTTGATGTCACTTTTACTGGAAATATAAGGAAAATGAAATATAAATAATTATATTTACATGAAAGGGCACTAGTGTTTATACAATTTAGGGACTGTTTGAATTGTATAAAAGTCTGCAACCTTTCTTTAAAATGAGCCCGTGTATCTATATAGGTCTGGCTGCTTGTGAAAATTGGTTGGTGTTATGTTCAACTTACTCTTCCAGTCGCTTGAGTGATATGAACCTTAACCTATAGCCCTCCCCTGTCCCTGGGGCAGTGCTGCTCTCTTAAGACTGTGCTGGAAAAACTGAAAGCTTGCCACAGATAAAGAAAATTGGAACGTTGATAGGGGGAGAGAGTTGGTCACATGGTATAAGAGCTGAAAAGCAGAAAGTGTGTCTGGAAGTTATATGGCTGAATCCAGGGTCGTTTTTAAAGGTACAAAAGCAGGCTTAATTGCACCCTTGACTTGTTCCAGGGACCCAGTGCTCTTTAAGCGGAAACTGCTGCTACAAAAAATCAAAGGGCTTTCACGCACCTGGAGTGACACTGGCTATCTGAAAACATAGCGCAACGTTATTTCCCTTTAATAACCTAAAACATTTGACAACCAATGCAGAAAAACAAAACAAACACCGCACGGACAACAACTGTTTGACTTCTTTTCTATTATCCTAATGCATAAATTGAGAGCGATCCCTTTCAGGTGATGTACAGTTTGGCCTAATCCCGGAAAATCCGCGTCTGCCCTGGACTCTTTCGGCAGTAGTTCCACTTACACAGGGAACATGTACTCAGAAATCCATACATATACAATATACAAGTGATTTTTTGCCTGTGATTTTGAGCTCATTCCTTCCAGCACTCGCTTTCATTCCAGTTTTTCAGTTGACATAGTTATGTAATTCAGATGCTTAATGGCCGTTAACAGGTCACGATTGCAGTGGTTTCATTTCGTTAAAACAACAACGGTAATTAGGGAGTAATTACCACGTTTAATATAAGCAACACATTATCTCTTGGATGTTAAATGACCCATGTTTCCCACCGTTTTATTTTTGTAGATTCAATATACTTAGCGTATATAACATTGATTATTTTCTCCCTTTACACTAAACGTATTCAGGAACTCTCCACGAGCCGGCTCTCTTTTCTTCCTATGACAGATTTACCAACCACGTTAACTTTACAGATAGCAGTTGCTCCCAGGTTACTCGGGAATCACAAAAGAAAAAGACACTTTGTGTCAGCTTGGCAGCAACCTAATATGACGGCTTAAGGCCAGTGTATAGCCACCATTCGCAATTCCCTAGGTGCATAAAAACACAGAGGCAGTCAGAAACTTCCCCTGAATAAAGGAGGTACAACTTGTCCTGCGCTGAAATAATCTGCAACAAACCAGATTAATCTGGATGTTTGATGCAAATTAATAGCACGTGGCAAAAAAATAAGAGCAGTAATTAGCACGTGGTAAAAACAAAATACAAAGAAATAACCGTGTTCTATTTTCTAGCCATAAATGAACCGAAGGTATATAGATAAGATAATGCAAACAAATTACACTGTATACCGCAATATTTTTTAAGATGCGATATATTGAGCACATTATTCCCCGCAATAAACTTGGCAAGGACAGCATAGAACTTATCATCTCTATCAAACTGTTACCTATTCCGATAATGTAACTAATGAAATCCACTAAAGATATACTAATGAGAGAGAAAAACACATAATTAGGTTAAGCGCGTGCCAATAGCTGTGCAACACATTATTAAGGCAATTGAATGTCGATTGGCTTGTACTGGAGAACATTGTAGGCTGATTGATTTGCATTTTGGTTGACTCGACGGGTCATTTTATGAAGTTATCTAATGCTTACGGAAAATTACATAGTAGAGTCGTGTACCCCTACTGGCAATATCATTTTAATGTGTTTTCCCTGCTGCTATATTATATGAGAAGATCCAAGCCAGACAAAGGAATGCGGTCGGTTGAAATGCATGCCTTCCAAACTTTCTATTAAGGGGAACACTAGCTGGACGCCACATGGTGAATCCGCAGGAGTGCCACTAGAGGCCAGCTCTGGAACAAATGGCTTGGTCCTCAATGGCTCCTTTCTTCATGGACGTGCCCCATAGACGGTCTATTGAAAGATTTTCACAGTCAGCTGACCCTGGGTGCGGAAGGATACTTGATCAGCACTGCTCTGTCCCAATGCATTTTTAAATGTGCCTCTTTAAAGACAACTCTGTAAAAAACGTTGTTTAAAAAAAATGATAGTTACCACTGTGGAGGGATTGATTATTCCTGCCCATATGATTTTGTTGATGAACTCCATCGATAGTTTTCCAGGTTAGTCCAGGACTTTCCGTGTTTTAAAAGATCTAACCTGGCAGAAGCAGTTTTCTTTTGTGCTGACGTGACTACAACAATATTGGGAGGTAGAAATTAATAATCCTACCTCCCTGCAACAGGTACGTTTTAACGCTGTTTATATAAGGTTGTGGACTGCCATTTAAAGGTGAATCTCTAGCCACAATAAATGTTACTTAAACAGGTTTATTATATCACATAAGCAATGACTACTTACAACAGGGTATATATGACAGTAAATGTACTTACTGCAGGTGTAGATATATCACAGTAATTTACTTACTGCAGGTGTATTATATCACAGTCAAGTACTTACTGCAGGTGTATTATATGACAGCAATGTCCTTACACAGGTGTATTATATGACAGTTAAATGTACTTACTGCAGGTGTATTATATCACGTAAAATGTCTTACTGCAGGTGTATTATATCACAGTAAATGTACTTACTGCAGGTTGTTTATATCACATAAATGTACTTACTGCAGGTGATTATCATATAATGTATCTGAGTGTATTATATCACAGTAAATGTACTTACTGCAGGTGTATTATATCACAATAAATGTACTTACTGCAGGTGTATTATACCACAATAAATGTACTTACTGCAGGTGTAATATATCACAGTAAATGTACTTACTGCATGTGTATTATATGACAGTAAATGTACTTACTGCAGGTGTATAATCACATAAATGTATACTGCAGGTGATTATACCACAATAAATGTACTTACTGCAGGTGTAATATCACCGTAAATGTACTTACTGCAGGTGTATTATCACAGAAATGTACTTACCTGCATGTGACTAAGTAACTGTACGTATGTAAATGTACTTACTGCAGGTGTATTATATCATAGTAAATGTACTTACTGCAGGTGTATTATATTAATCATAGTAAATGTTTACTTTACTGCAGGTGTATTATATCACAATAATGTACTTACTGCAGTGTATTAACCACATAAATGTACTTACTGCAGGTGTATTATCACAATAAATGTACTTACTGCAGGTGTAATATCACAGTAAATGTACTTACCGCAGGTGTATTTATCACAGTAAATGTATTACTGCAGGTGTATTAGATCACCGTAAATGTAAATCTTACTGCAGGTGTATTATATCACAGTAATGTACTTACCTGGTTCAAGAAGGTGTAAGGAGGCCATTTATGTGAAAATAAAGAAACCAGCCTAAATAGAGGTGGGGGTTCGACACCAACTGTCTGCCATGTACAATGCTGTTTTAACACCTTACTCTGGGCGTTCATAAAACCTCTTAGCCACATCTAATCACACCCTTAACACCCTGGCTGTGATATGCTAATTGGGATTTTCCAGGGACCTAATTGCCACAGATTCTTGTACAAGTCATTCTGAATTGAGAAAGCCAGTCGGAATGACTGCGAAACGTCTTCAAGAACTACATTTCAAGTCCAGTTGATCTAATTGAATACAACAGATATACCATGACTGGATGAATGAGAAACTTCACAAGCATATGATAAATCAACATATTTTAAAGAGGCCATTCTTCCTAAAAGAGTTCTTATGAGGGTGGAGTTGTCCTTTAAAGATATATATTATATTTTTTTACTATTGATGTATCATGATTTTTAGACTGATATTGGACACTTTCTATTACTTTTATTATTTTCTCTATCACACTATGGGACAGAGTGCACAGCTGTGTTGGACTGGGACACAGGGTTACATGGGAATCCCCCAGTGGGTCTATAGCCAATTTACCCAAGAAAACAGAGAAAACTGTCTCTCCATTTAAATTTTAGTAAAGGGACAGTAAAAAAATGCATTTTATTAAACAATAGGAGTAATTAGGAGTAAGATAGTAACAGTAATTATGGTTGAATAAAGACATATGTCCATCTAGTCCAAGCTTTATACCCACTTCTTTAACTCTACCAAACAGTTGATCCAGTGGAAGGCAAAAAAAAAAATGGCAGTATATGTAATAATACCAGTAATTCTCAATATTATATAGTATCCCTGTACCAACCAGAAGTACAGTATATGTATTAATACCAGTAATTCCCAATATTATATAGTATCCCTGTACCAACCAAACTACAGTATATGTATTAATACAAGTATTCTAATATTATATAGTATCCCTGTACAAACAGATGTACTATGTATTATTGTATTCTATCATGTATTCTCCAATTATTAATAGTACCCTGTACCAACCAAAAACTACAGTATAGTATTAATACCAGTAATTCCCCATATTATATAGTATCCTGTACCAAACAGAACTACAGTAATGTATAATACAGTAATTCTCAATATATATAGTATCACGTACAACCAGACTACAGTATATGTATTATTACCAGTAATTCTCATATTATATAGTACCCCTGTACAACCAGAACTACATATGTATTAATACCAGTAATTCTCAATATTATAAGTATCCTGTACCAACCAGAACTACAGTATATGTATTATACCAGTAATTCTCAATATATATAGTACCCTGTAACAACCAGAACTACAGTATTAGTATAATACCAGTAATCTCAATATTAATAGTATCCTGTACCAACCAGAAATACAGTATATGTATTAATACCAGTATTCTCAATATTATATAGTATCCCTGTACCAACCAGAACTACAGTATATGTATTAATACCAGTAATTCTCAATTTTATAGTATCCGTACCAACCAGAACTACAGTTATGTATTAATACCAGTAATTCACAATATTATATGTATCCTGTACCAACCCGAAACTACAGTATATGTATTAATCAGTAATTCTCAATATTATATAGTATCCCTTACCAACCAGAACTAACATAATGTATTAATATCAGTAATTCTCAATATTATATAGTATCCCTGTACCAACCAAAACTACAGTATATGTATTAATACCAGTAATTCTCAATATTATATAGTATCACTGTACCAACCAGATCTACAGTATATGTATTAATACCAGTAATTTTCAATATTATATATACCTGTACCAAACAGAACTACCGTATATGTTATTAATACCAGTAATTTCATATTATATAGTATCCCTTTACCAACCAGAACTAGCATATGTATTAATACCAGTAATTCTCAATTATATAGTATCCCTGTACCAACCAGAACTACAGTATATGTATTAATACCAGTAATTTTAATATTTATAGTATCCCTGTACCAACCAGAACACAGCATATGTATTAATACCAGTAATTCTCAATATTATATAGTATCCCTGTACCAACCAAACTACAGTATATGTATTAATACCAGTAATTCTCAATATTATATAGTATCACTGTACCAACCAGATCTACAATATGTATTAATACCAGTAATTCTCAATATTATATAGTATCCCTGTACCAACCAGAACTACCGTATATGTATTAATACCATTAATTCTCAATATTGTAAAGATCCCTGTACCAACCAGATCTACAGTATATGTATTAATACCAGTTATTCTCAATATTGTATAGTATCCCCTTACCAACCAGAACTACAGTATATGTATTATACCAGTAATTCTCAATATTGTATAGTTACCCTGTACCAACCAGAACTACAGTATATGTTAATACCAGTAATCTAAATATTATATAGTATACCCGTATCAACCAGAACTACAATATATGTATAATACCAGTAATTCTCAATGTATATAGTATCCCTGTACCAACCAGAACTACAGTATATGTATTAATACCAGTCATTTTCAATATTGTATAGTATCCCTGTACCAACCCGAACTACAGTATATGATTAATACCAGTAATTTGAATATTATATAGTATACCCCGTATCAACCAGAACTACAATATATGTATTAATACCAGTAATTCTCAATATTGTATATTATCTCTGTCTGTACCAACCAGAACTACAGTATATGTATTAATACCAGTAATTCTCAATATTTTTTAGTTTTAGAAACGTATCCAGCCAACTTTTAAAGCTATTCAATGAACTTGCCATTTACAACCTCTGCGATAAAGTGCCCATACATGGCACGATTATTGTCCGAAACGGCATGTGACATTTCAATCACAGGTCGGCATCCACGATTGCATGTGTGTATACTACTTTTATTTATGGTGTAGTTGGCACAAGGATTATTATCTATCTACACATAGATAGCTTTGTAAATTAGCAATAATAGAGATATGGAATGCTAGGTGGCCCCTAAACTCATCCTGGCTGGTCCTTGGTCTCAGATATCGTGGTGGGCCCCAACACCCCAGTGTGGTGCACAGACACACAAAACTCAAGACACATCAATTAACTGTTCCTTGTGTATGTACCTTAATACCTAAAAGTTTGTGTCATAACCTGATACTTTTATCAAAATTACCGTAACATAATAAAACCCTGCAAATCACAATAGCCTTAAATACATTATGAAAAGCACACGAACATCATACAAGGTTCAGCTGTAGATGCCAAGAAGATTAAATCTATTAAATGCACTAATATTACATTAACGCTCCCTTGGCATCCCCGGGAGGTTGCAGGGGGGTCCTCAAGAGATTGACAGAAATAGTAAGAATCCAAAATTGTAATGAAAACAGATATATTTTTCTATATATTTATATGTTCTATATTTGTGTAAATTATGTGTATTGATGTCTGTGAGATAAATAAAAATAAGTAATCATTTTTTTATGTAAGATGTAAGAGTTCCCTGAGATATTAACATTTTTTTCAAGTGTATTTTGGGCAAGAAAGAAAAGGAGAAATAATATATAATCATTATTTTATGTAGGGGTTCCCCGAGTCACGAACATTTTTCAAGTGTTCCCCCATAAATAAAACAATGTACAATATAATGTATCTCACCTAGTACCATTTCCTGTTTGAGTCTTCGTTACCCTGTTACTCTGTCAGACATTTCATTATGATTTAGTGTAGGAATTAAATTAGTCATTCTTGTTCTTGGAAATATTTAAATGAATGATTCTCTTCAAAAGGATAACTATTGCATTTTTATTATTTATTAGCCAGCTCCAACAGCAAGGCTAATGAGACATCTCAGCTTGCATACTGTATCTGCAAATGTTTTTTATAAATCATTAGCAACACTGAGATTTTATTTTAGTTTTTTTGCAAACGTCTCCCTCAACCCCTTTTACAAACCATTTGTTTTATTAACATCTTAGATGTGTGATTGACCTTTATGTGTAATTAGAAATGGACCCTGAACCCGGATTTTTCCGAACTGTAAAACCATTTTCGATATTTCTCAATACTTCTTGAAATTTACATAATCGAAAAATTTCTTAATATCTAGAAATCTTGAAAATACTATGCGGAATGCCAAAACGGGAAGCGCATAAGCTTTCCGGTACTGGATGGCGTTGTAGGGATTAATACACATTCCCCACTTCCCAGGTCCCTCAGCCATTTACAATAAGTTACCGTTGCTAATTATACCTAAATTTTAGGTGTAACTTTACAATTTTTAAACTCCCATTGACTTCAATGGGTCCCACTTGTGGATTTTTGAATCTTTGCATTTTTCGATAATCGCAAATCTGCAATCGAAACAGATTTCAGTGGGTTCGCCCATCTCTACTGCAGAGGAAGGTATGTAGCTTTAAAATCAATAACTTTTTGGGATGTTTAAGGCAACAATCCTGGTTGCTGCATTGCCTTACTCAAAATTGTCATTATTTAGTTGTCTTCTCCTTTAATTGTCTTGTAGAGGTACGTAAAACTGGCTTGTTTAGATTTGTTGGTAGTTTTGCGAATCTTCGCAAAATTGTTAATTTTTAAAAAGTTGATGACCGTTAATCTTGTCTTCTAATTGCTGCTTTAGGCATGGTACACACTAGAAGAAATTTTCGGCCGACCGACCGATTCACGGCACTTTCGGTCGGCTGGCCGAAAAGATCTCCTGGTGTGGGGCGCACGGCCGCACCGACCTCGATCGTCCATTCGTCCAGGACGTGTCGAAAAATCCCGATTGATCGTGCGGTTCCCTATGGGACGGCACGGTCGATTGTTCGCGAATTCTCCCGCGACCGACGGATATTTGTCCCGGCCGAGAGAAAGTTGCTGCCCCCCCCCCCCCCCCCCCACCAATCTCTCTCAAAAAAAATGTCCAGCTCTAATGGCTAGGATATAACTGTATGGATGTTAAAGGGGATGTAGATTGTATATCCATCCTAATGTGACTAGATAGCTTAGGCTTAAAGTATAAAGGGATTTTGTTTTGTTTCCCCCCCCCTCCCTTACCCTACCTTTCCATCTTCAAAGTTTGTGTTTTGCCAAGCACGTTGCGGTGTGATGATGTCTCGTGGCGATGTCACCACAACACTGACATCAGGTGCACACTATGCGACCAGAAAAGGTATTGGCTTGGCAAATGGATTTTCACATCTCGTGAGGGCGGAGCTAAAAACGTGAGGAGACAGGAGGAGGCAGACACAAACTTTGAAGGAGGAAAGGTAGGTTATGGGAGGGGGCTAGAAGAACAAAAAGCCTAAGCTATCTAGTCACATTAAGTTGGATTTACAGTGTACATCCCCTTAAAAGTTAAAAGAAAAGTTGAAAGTTAAAATTGTTCATTTCTAACTGATCATAGAGTTACTTAACAAACTGCAAACCTTCCTGTGAACTGCACTCACCAATGCTAGAATCTAAATCAATATATGTGAATGTAAACCCCATGAGGGCACGTTAGCACACATCACTATATTAGTAATCTGCAGGTTTCAATGATTGATTATTAGAGGGAATTATCATATTGAATAATGTATGCCAATCGGAAAGCAGTAGAAGCTTCTGTTATTTACTTGTCTGTTACATTCCTATGCATACATTTATTTAAAAGGATATTGTACACTTTTAAAAATATTCAAGCTGTCCAGTCTATAAATAATTTAAATCCAGAGTACACAGAGAATTTGTCCTTTTTTACTAAACCATAAACATTTATATTCATTTCATTCATTCTTACTGAATCATCAGAAGTAGATAAGAGAGCTCCATTATGTGTACATTTGTGTTCAAAGACAGATCCCAGATAGCAGTGCACTGAGAAAAATGTCTTGTCTGAGAAAGCAGAGAAGCTGTTAAGGTGCCCATTCCATACTGAACCTGCAGGGATTCCCATGATGTTCTGGAGAGGCGTCTGTGCCAATAACTTTACAACCTCCTTTACTGGTGTATCATCGATCATAAAGGGTGATCCAGTCAGAACGAACATTAGTGACTAAGTCACCCCCAAGCCCAGGGTCTCCCTGAGTGTCCCACAGTCAGTCCCCACTCACTGTCCCATGGTCAGAGTCTCCATCAGTGTCCAAAGCCCTAAGTCCCCCCTCAGTGTCCCATGGTCAGAGTCTTCCCTCAGTTTCCCAAGGACAGAGTCCTACCTTAGAGACCAAAGGTAAGTGTCTTCCCTCAGTTTCCCAAGGTCAGAGTCCTCCCTTTAGAGACCCAAGGTAAGTGTCTTCCCTCAGTGTCCTACAGTCAGAGTCCCCCCTCGGTGTCCCAAGGTCAGAGTCTTCCCTCAGTGTCCCAAGGTCAGCAGATACATATCATACTGTTGGATTAACTTACATCATTTTACAATTATTCTCTTGAGAACATATGTAGTGACAATACGTATCTCTAATCATGTTACAGCAACTGCACAAATAATGTATAACACATTTATTATATAAGCAAAGACATATAAGATGTCATACTGTATTACTGTTTAATACAGGGAAATATGTACATTTATATCAGAATACCTAGAATATTGCTCCACCATGCGGAAACTCTGAAATATTTTAGTAGAATTAGTCTAAATAATTATAAAATGAAATGTAGAAAACACTTGGGTGTTCACCATTCCAGTTTATTGTAAAACATGGCCAACATTTGATAAATGTTTTGAATGTTTTAAAGGTTTGCCTATGCTTATTGTGTTGTATTGTCAAATTGTTGAAGAACTGAAGATACTCACAGAGCTGAAGAGGAAGTCATCACTGAAGAGAATAAAGTCAAAATGGCTTCTCTGGAATTGTTGCCCCCTTTGGAGGAACGCATGGCCTGCTTCAGAAACATGCTTCTTGAGAGAGGGGTAGGGGCAATTGTCTATAATATAGCATGTAACATTTGAGGAACACAGATGCATATTGTACAAATGAGTCTAGGGTGGTACGTTGCTATACATAAAAGAACTACCAACTTGTCCCGATTAAGGACATAACACTAGAATTTGCTGTTTTCCTTGGCTACTAAAACTTCCTTAACTACTAAAACATTTTCTATAAAAGGTTTTTTCTGGTATCTGGGTTTGATTACCTAATAGTAATCAGTCAATCAAAAGAGCCTGTTGTAAGACACTAATAGTTTTGATGGCTTATCAATAATCAAATCAAGAATTACAAAAAGAAAACTTGTTGCACACAGCAAGAAATGAACATATCTTGTAAAAAAAAAGAAGCCCATTCTGTTTCAGAATGAATTACTTAATATCACTCAATATCACTCTACAACATGTACCTTTTGTACATTTGTTTGTAATTACTTTATTTATTGTATTTAATGTCCCTTTACTACAGGGATAGTGTGCCCATGGCACACTATTGCAATTTATATAAATAAAATCCGTTTATTAGAAACAGCATAACAGAGAATAACATTTAAACCAATTAAAAGTATGTAAATTACACAATCCAAACTCTGAACCCCCTTCCACGTAAATATGCAGCAAGTAGACACAATAAAGGAACAAGGAACAGTAAATCTAAAAGGTACACATATAAAGTAACATCAAAGATGTGCATACAGATATATATATATATATATATAAGTAGAATTGAATGCCGGTGCACATGTGGGATTTTTTCAAAAGTGCAAACTATTTATTCAACACAGAGCGTTATAGAAATCAACGCGTTTCAGCCATCTTAGATCAGGCCGTCATCAGGATTACAGACACGCTGCATACTGTCGTTGCAATACAGTGAATAAATAGATAAATAAATAGAAAATAAATAGAAAAATAAATAATGGCAGATAATTTATCTATTTATTCACTGTATTGCAACGACAGTATGTTAGTTTAACACCTTTATCCTGGGGCACACACGGTTCCTTAACCTAGGAGTTTTATATGGATGTTTTAACTGTTTAAGGTTTTATCACTGTTACATTTAATACTGCTTTATGAAGCTGCTCTCTGCCCTTAGGCACTAAGGCACTTTACCCTTTTGGCACTTAGGTATATATTATTGATGCACCAATGCACTTTCCCTGATGTTCAGGTTTGTGGCGTTATACGGGGATACTCTTTGCCAGACTTTCCACTCCTGTAGCTGGACACTCCCTGATCGTTAGATTTTAAATATGTTTTAAATATGTGTTGTCTCTACTTTGGCTTTGGGTATATATAAATGAACGTTTAATATATTGGTGCTTGGGGATGGGATTAGTATGGGTTAATTGGTGTGGGCAGGGGAGGTGGGCGGGAAGGGGGTTGGTTTTGATCACTGTGTTGTATTTTAACTCACCTGAATAGCGTGTCTGTAATCCTGATGACGGCCTAATCTAAGATGGCTGAAACGCGTTGATTTCTATAACGCTCCGTGTTGAATAAATAGTTTGCACTTTTGAAAAAATCCCATGTGTGCACCGGCATTCAATTCTGCTTATCGTAACTCTTCGGTGGCACCGGGGTAGCTGAATCTTAAGGGGGAGTGCAGAGGACTCTTTCAAAAGCTGATATATATATATATATTATATATATATATATATATATATATAGTTAACGTGTAGATAGTCCTCAGCATACCCTTATGTATTACGGCAGCCTCGGTGCATCCGAAGGCATATATAGAGAGGAAACCGGAGCACTCGCAGGACTTTTTAAACGAAAAAAACATTTATTTAGGGGTATCAACGCATTTCGGCCATCTTGTTTACAGCCGTTGTCAGGATCTTGACGACGGCTGTAAACAAGGTGGCCAAAACGCGTTGATACACGCTAAATAAAACCTGTTTTTCGTTAAAAGTCCGGCGAGTGCTCTGATTTATATATATGTATGGTTGAATAAAGACATATGTCCATCTAGTCCAAGCTTTATCCCACTTCTTTAACTCTACCAAACATGTGATCCAGTGGAAGGCAAAAAAAAAAATGGCAGTATATGTATATAATACCAGTAATTCTCAATATTATTAGTATCCTGTACCAACCAGAAGTAAGTATATTGATTAATACCAGTAATTCCCAATATTATATAGTATCCCTGTACAACCAAACTACCAGTATATTGTATTAATACCAGTAATTCTCAATATATATAGTACTCTGTACCAACCAGAGGTACAGTATATGTATTAATATAAGTAATTCCAAATATTATATAGTATCCCTGTACCAACCAAAACTACAGTATATGTATTAATACCAGTAATTCCCAATTATATAGTAACATAGTACATAGTAACATAGTACATAGTAATTAAGGTTGAATAAAGACATTCGTCCATCAAGTCCAACCTATTCCCTTTTTTTTTTTTTTTTTTAACCCTACCTAACAGTTGATCCAGAGGAAGGCAAAAAACCCCAGCTAAAAAAAAGGAAAAAAAATCCTTCCTGACTCCAAACGGCAATCGGAAGTATCCCTGGATCAACCAGATCTATATGCATTAATACCAGTAATTCTCAATATTTTTAGTTTAAGAACTTATCCAGGCCTTTTTAAGTTATTCAATGAATCCTTGTACCAACAGAAACTACGTATATGTATTAATACCAGTAATTCTCAATATTATATAGTATCCCTGTACCAACCAGAACTACAGTATAGTGATTAATCCCAGTAATTCTCAATATTATATAGTATCCCTGTACAACCAAACTAAGTTATTGTATTAATACCTAATTCCCAATATATATAGTACCCTGTACACCAGAACTACAGTATATGTATTAATACCGTAATTCTCAATATTATTAGTATCCTCTGTACCAACCAGAACTACAGTATAGTATTAATACCAGTAATTCTCAATATTATATAGTATCCCTGTACCAACCAGAACTACAGTATATGTATTAATACCAGTAATTCCCAATATTATATAGTATCCCTGTACCAACCAAAACTCAGTATATGTATTAATACCAGTAATTTCCAATATTATATAGTATCCCTGTACCAACCAGAACTACAGTATATGTATTATACCAGTAATACTCAATTTATATATATCTCCTGTACAACCACAGTACAGTATATGTATTAATACCAGTAATTCTCAATATTATATAGTATCCCTGTACCAACCAGAACTACAGTATATGTATTAATACCAGTAATTCCCATATTTATTAGTATCCCTGTACCAACCAGAACTACAGTATGTATTAATACAGTAATTCTCAATATTATATAGTATCCTGTACCAACCAGATCACAGTATATGTATTATACCAGTAATCTCAATATTATATATAGTACCTGTACCAACCAAACTACAGTATATGTATTATACCAGTAATCTTCAATATTATATAGTATCCTGTACCAACCAGAACTACAGTATATGTATTAATACCAGTAATCTCAATATTATATATATCCCTGTACCAACCAGAACTACAGTATATGTTAACCAGTAATTCTCAATTATATAGTATCCCTGTACCAACCAGAACTACAATATTGTATTAATACCAGTAATTCTCAATATTATATAGTATCCCTGTACCAACCAAACTACAGTATATGTATAATACCAGTAATTCTCAATATTATATAGTATCACTGTACCAACCAGACTACAGTATATGTATTAATACCAGTAATTCTCAATATTATATAGTATACCTGTACCAACCAGAACTACGTATATGTATTAATACCAGTAATTCTCAATATTATATAGTATCCCGGTACCAACCAGAACTACACAGATATGTTAATACCAGTAATTCTCATATAATATAATTCCCTGTACCAACCAGAACCACAGTATATGTATTAATACCAGTAATTTCAATATTATATAGTATCCCTGTACCAACCAAACTACAGTATATGTATAATACCAGTAATTCTCAATATTATATAGTATCCCTGTACCAACCAAAACTACAGTATATGTATTAATACCAGTAATTCTCAATATTATAATTATCCTGTACCAACCAGATCTACAATAATGTATTAATACCAGTAATTCTCAATATTATATAGTATCCCTGTACCAACCAGAACTACGTATATGTATTAATACCAGTTAATTTCAATATTGTATAGTATCCCTGTACCAACCAGAACTACAGTATGTATTAATACCAGTAATTCTCAATTGTATAGTTATCCCTTACCAACCAGAACTACAGTATATGTATTAATACCAGTATTCTCAATATTATGTATAGTATCCCTTTACCAACCAGAACTACAGTATAGGTATAATACCAGTAATTCTCAATATTGTATAGTATACCTGTACCAACCAGAACTACAGTATATGTAATTATACCAGTAATCTGATATGTATAGTATACCCGTATCAACCAGAACTACAATATATGTATTAATACCAGTAATTCTCAATGTTATATTATCCCTGTACCAACCAGAACTACAGTATATGTATTAATACCAGTATTCTCAATATTGTATAGTATCCCTGTACCAACCAGAACTACAGTATATGTATTAATACCAGTAATTCTGAATATTATATAGTATACCCCGTATCAACCAGAACTACAATATAGTATTAATACCAGTAATTCTCAATATTGTATATTATCTCTGTACCAACCAGAACTACAGTATATGTATAATACCAGTAATTCTCAATATTTTTTGTTTTAGAAACGTATCCAGCCAACTTTTAAGCTATTCAATGAACTTGCCATTTACAACCTCTGCGTAAAGTGCCCATACAGGCACGATTATTGTCCGAAAGGCATGTGACATTTACGTCACAGGTCGGCATCCACGATTGCAGTGTGTATAAACTTTTATTTATGGTGTAGTTGGCACAAGGATTATTATCTATCTACACATAGATAGCTTTGTAAATTAGTATAATAGAGATATGGAATGCTAGGTGGCCCCTAAACTCATCCGGCTGGTCCTTGGTCTCAGATATCTGGTGGGCCCCAACACCCCAGTGTGGTGCACAGACACACAAAACTCAAGACACATCAATTAACTGTTCCTTGTGTATGTACCTTAATACCTAAAAGTTCGTGTCATAACCTGATACTTTTATCAAAATTACCGTAACATAATAAAACCCTGAATCACAATAGCCTTAAATACATTATGAAAAGCACACGAACATCATACAAGGTTCAGCTGTAGATGCCAAGAAGATTAAATCTATTAAATGCACTAATATACATTAACGCTCCTTGGCATCCCCGGGAGGTTGCAGGGGGGTCCTCAAGAGATTGACAGAAATAGTAAGAATCCAAAATTGTAATGAAAACAGATATATTTTTCTATATATTTATATGTTCTATATTTGTGTAAATTATGTGATGATGTTCTGTGAGAAAAATAAAAAAGTATGTATTTTTTTATTAAGTTCCCTGAGATTTAACATTTTTTTCAAGTGTATTTTGGGCAAGAAAGAAAAGGAGAAATAATATATAATCATTATTTTATGTAGGGGTTCCCCGAGTCACGAACATTTTCAAGTGTTCCCCCATATAAAACAATGTACAATATAATGTATCTCACCTAGTACCATTTCCTGTTTGAGTCTTCGTTACCCTGTTACTCTGTCAGACATTTCATTATGATTTAGTGTAGGAATTAAATTAGTCATTCTTGTTCTTGGAAATATTAAATGAATGATTCTCTTCAAAAGGATAACTATTGCATTTTTATTATTTATTAGCCAGCTCCAACAGCAAGGCTAATGAGACATCTCAGCTTGCATACTGTATCTGCAAATGTTTTTTATAAATCATTAGCAACACTGAGATTTTATTTTAGTTTTTTTGCAAACGTCTCCCTCAACCCCTTTACAAAACCATTTGTTTTATTAACATCTTAGATGTGTGATTGCCTTTATGTGTAATTAGAAAGGACCCTGAACCCGGATTTTTCCGAACTGTAAAACCATTTTCGATATTTTCAATACTTCTGAAATTTACATAATCGAAAAATTTCTTAATATCTAGAAATCTTGAAAATACTATGCGGAATGCCAAACGGGAAGCGCATAAGCTTTCCGGTACTGGATGGCGTTTAGGGATTAATACACATTCCCCACTTCCCAGGTCCCTCAGCCATTTACAATAAGTTACCGTTGCTAATTATACCTAAATTTTAGGTGTAACTTTACAATTTTTAAACTCCATTGACTTCAATGGGTCCCACTTGTGGATTTTGAATCTTTGCATTTTCGATAATCGCAAATCTGCAATCGAAACAGATTTCAGTGGGTTCGCCCATCTCTACTGCAGAGGAAGGTATGTAGCTTTAAAATCAATAACTTTTGGGATGTTTAAGGCAACAATCCTGGTTGCTGCATTGCCTTACTCAAAATTGTCATTATTTGTTGTCTTCTCCTTTAATTGTCTTGTAGAGGTACGTAAAACTGGCTTGTTTAGATTTGTTGGTAGTTTTGCGAATCTTCGCAAATTGTTAATTTTTAAAAAGTTGATGACCGTTAATCTTGTCTTCTAGTTGCTGTTTAGGCATGGTACACACAGAAGAAATTTTCGCCGACCCCGATTCACGGCACTTTGGTCGGCGCCGAAAAGATCTCCTGGTGTGGGGCGCACGGCCGACCCCCTCGATCTCCATTCGTCCAGGCGTGTCGAAAATCCCGATTGATCGTCGCGTTCCCTATGGGACGGCACGGTGATTTTTCCAAATTCTCCCGCGACCGACGGATATTTGTCCCGGCCGAGAGAAAGTTGCTGCCCCCCCCCCCACAACACAATCTCTCTCAAAAAAAATTCCAGCTCTATGGCTAGGATATAACTGTATGGATGTTAAAGGGGATGTAGATTTGCATCCTAATTGACTAGATAGCTTAGGCTTAAAGTATAAAGGGATTTTGTTTTGTTTCCCCCCCCCCCTCCCTTACCTACCTTTCCATCTTCAAAGTTGTGTTTTGCCAAGCACGTTGCGGTGTGATGATGTCTCGTGGCGATGTCACCCAACACTGACATCAGGTGCACACTATGCGACCAGAAAAGGTATTGGCTTGGCAAATGGATTTTCACATCTCGTGAGGGCGGAGCTAAAAACGTGAGGAGACAGGAGGAGGCAGACACAAACTTTGAAGGAGGAAAGGTAGGTTATGGGAGGGGGCTAGAAGAACAAAAAGCCTAAGCTATCTAGTCACATTAAGTTGGATTTACAGTGTACATCCCCTTAAAAGTTAAAAGAAAGTTGAAAGTTAAAATTGTTCATTTCTAATTGATCATAGAGTTACTTAAAAACTGCAAACCTCCTGTGAACTGCACTCACCAATGCTAGAATCTAAATCAATATATGTGAATGTAAACCCCATGAGGGCACGTTAGCACACATCACTATATTAGTAATCTGCAGGTTTCAATGATTGATTATTAGAGGGAATTATCATATTGAATAATGTGCCAATCGGAAAGCAGTAGAAGCTTCTGTTATTTACTTGTCTGTTACATTCCTATGCATACATTTATTTAAAAGGATATTGTACACTTTTAAAAATTTCAGCTGTCCAGTCTATAAATAATTTAAATCCAGAGTACACAGAGAATTTGTCCTTTTTTTACTAACCATAAACATTTATATTCATTTCATTCATTCTTACTGAATCATCAGAAGTAGATAGAGAGCTCCATTATGTGTACATTTGTGTTCAAAGACAGATCCCAGATAGCAGTGCACTGAGAAAAATGTCTTGTCTGAGAAAGCAGAGAAGCTGTTAAGGTGCCCATTCCATACTGAACCGCAGGGATTCCCATGATGTTCTGGAGAGGCATCTGTGCAACCTCCTTTACTGGTGTATCATCGATCATAAAGGGTGATCCAGTCAGAACGAACATTAGTGACTAAGTCACCCACCCCAGCCCAGGGTCTCCCTGAGTGTCCCACAGTCAGTCCCCACTCACTGTCCCATGGTCAGAGTCTCCATCAGTGTCCAAAGCCCTAAGTCCCCCCTCAGTGTCCCATGGTCAGAGTCTTCCTCAGTTTCCCAAGGACAGAGTCCTACCTTAGAGACCAAGGTAAGGTCTTCCCTCAGTTTCCCAGGTCAGAGTCCTCCCTTAGAGACCCAGGTAAGTGTCTTCCCTCAGTGTCCTACAGTCAGAGTCCCCCCTCGGTGTCCCAAGGTCAGAGTCTTCCCTCAGTGTCCCAAGGTCAGCAGATACATATCATACTGTTGGATTAACTTACATCATTTTACAATTATTCTCTTGAGAACATATGTAGTGACAATACGTATCTCTAATCATGTTACAGCAAACTGCACAAATAATGTATAACACATTTATTATATAGCAAAGACATATAAGATGTCATACTGTATTACTGTTTAATACAGGGAAATATGTACATTTTAATCAGAATACCTAGAATATTGCTCCACCATGCGGAAACTCTGAAATATTTTAGTAGAATTAGTCTAAATAATTATAAAATGAAATGTAGAAAACACTTGGGTGTTCACCATTCCAGTTTATTGTAAAACATGGCCAACATTTGATAATGTTTTGAATGTTTTAAAGGTTTGCCTATGCTTATTGTGTTGTATTGTCAAATTGTTGAAGAACTGAAGATACCACAGAGCTGAAGAGGAAGTCATCACTGAAGAGAATAAAGTCAAAATGGCTTCTCTGGAATTGTTGCCCCCTTTGGAGGAACGCATGCCTGCTTCAGAAACATGCTTCTTGAGAGAGGGGTAGGGGCAATTGTCTATAATATAGCATGTAACATTTGAGGAACACAGATGCATATTGTACAAATGAGTCTAGGGGTGACGTTGCTATACATAAAAGAACTACCAACTTGTCCCGATTAGGACATAACACTAGAATTTGCTGTTTTCCTTGGCTACTAAAACTTCCTTAACTACTAAAACATTTCTATAAAAGGTTTTTTCTGGTATCTGGGTTTGATTACCTAATAGTAATCAGTCAATCAAAAGAGCCTGTTGTAAGACACATAGTTTTGATGGTTTATCAATAATCAAATCAAGAATTACAAAAAGAAACTTGTTGCACACAGCAAGAAATGAACATATCTTGTAAAAAAAAGAAGCCCATTCTGTTTCAATGAATTACTTAATATCACTCAATATCACTCTACAACATGTACCTTTTGTCATTTGTTTGTAATTCTTTATTTATTGTATTTAATTCCCTTTACTACAGGATAGTGTGCATGCATTTGCAATTTATATAAAAATAAATCCGTTTTATAGAAACAGCATAACAGAGAATAACATTTAAACCAATTAAAATTATGTAAATTACACAATCCAAACTCTGAACCCCCTCCACGTAAATATGCAGCAAGTAGACACAATAAAGAACAAGACATAAATCTAAAAGGTACACATATAAAGTAACATCAAAGTGTGCATACAGATATAATATATAATATATATAAGTAGAATTGAATGCCGGTGCACATGTGGATTTTTTCAAAAGTGCAAACTATTTATTCAACACAGAGCGTTATAGAAATCAACGCGTTTCAGCCATCTTAGATCAGGCCGTCATCAGGATTACAGACACGCTGCATACTGTCGTTGCAATACAGTGAATAAATAGATAAATAAATAGAAAATAATAGAAAATAAATAATGGCAGATAATTTTCTATTTATCACTGTATTGCAACGACAGTATGTTAGTTTAACACCTTTATCCTGGGCACACACGGTTCCTTAACCTAGGAGTTTTATATGGATGTTTTAACTGTTTAGGTTTTATCACTGTTACATTTAATACTGCTTTATGAAGCTGCCTCGCCCTTAGGCACTAGGCACTTTACCCTTTGGCACTTAGGTATATTTATTGATGCACCAATGCACTTTCCCTGATGTTCAGGTTTGTGGCGTTATACGGGGATACTCTTTGCCAGACTTTCCACTCCTGTAGCTGGACACTCCCTGATCGTTAGATTTTAAATAGGTTTTAAATATGTGTTGTCTCTACTTTGGCTTTGGGTATATATAAATGAACGTTTAATATATTGGTGCTTGGGGATGGGATTATGGGTTAATTGGTGTGGGCAGGGGAGGTGGGCGGGAAGGGGGTTGGTTTTGATCACTGTGTTGTATTTTAACTCACCTGAATAGCGGTCTGTAATCCTGATGACGGCCTAATCTAAGATGGCTGAAAGCGTTGATTTCTATAACGCTCCGTGTTGAATAAATAGTTTGCACTTTTGAAAAAATCCCATGGTGGCACCGGCATTCAATTCTGCTTATCGTAACTCTTCGGTGGCACCGGGGTAGCTGAATCTTAGGGGGAGTGCAGAGGACTCTTTCAAAAGCTGTATATATATATATATATATATATATATATATATATATATATATATATATATATATATTAGTATAGTACGTGTAGATAGTCCTCAGCATACCCTTATGTATTACGCAGCCTCGGTGCATCCGCAGGCATATATAGAGAGGAAACCGGAGCACTCGCAGGACTTTTTAAACGAAAAAAACTCTTATTTAGCGTGTATCAACGCATTTCGGCCATCTTGTTTACAGCCGTTGTCAGGATCTTGACGACGGCTGTAAACAAGGTGGCCAAAACGCGTTGATACACGCTAAATAAAACCTGTTTTTTTCGTTTAAAAATCCGGCGAGTGCTCTGATTTATTTTTTTCTATATTATATATATAATATATCACATATATAAGTTAAGAGGAACTGTGGTCCAAAATGACTTTGGTAAATTGATAGGAATTGCTCTCCTGAGAGTTTTTGCAATTTCCATTGTTTATTTTGCATAGTTCTGAAGATATTTACATTTTTGTGTGTGATATATAGCAAGCATCACCAGGTCCCCTGCACTTCCTGCTCTGAAACCTGTCAGTCAATCTGCCCTGTGTCTCCTCCCCCTTGCAGCCCTCCTGGTCCCTCCCACTCATGGACCCCGTGGTCCCTCCAGTTGCAGGCCCCCCTTGGCCCATTCCCTTACAGCCCCATGTGGCCCCACCCACTCACAGGTGCTGTGGGCCACTCTGACAGCCCCCCCAAAAAACTCTGTGGAAACAACCTTTTCAGGCAGTGAGAACTCTGCCTGAAAAGGCTCTTTTCACATAGTGAGAGAGAAGGGCTGTAGATTCCCTTACCTTCTCTGCAGCTGCAGGTCCTTCACACAGCAGAGAGGAGGAGGGACTTCACACACTGAGGGAGTCTGAAGCTGTGCTCGCCGGCGGCACTGTGCAGGAGAAGCCTCAGGAATGTCACATGTCAGCCTCCCACCCATTAACTTTCTTGTCAGTCATTTCTTTTTATCTTAGGCTGTGGCGCACGTAGAGAGGTGGTTGATGGCTCGTTTTAAAGGTAGGAAACCGGCCTTTCATTTAAACTCAACTCGTTTGGAGACCACAGTTGCCCTTTATTCAAACCGAGTAGGCTTAAATCAGTACCCTGCATAGGACTAAAAAGCTTTATTTAGCCTGTTTATTATTTATATAAATTGCAATAGTGTGCAACAGACTTTTTTCTCTTTGGTGTAAATATATGTCTAAGTCTGTATTTCTAGTACTGGTTGCGCAATTAACTCAAGCCAATAAAATATAGGATAGAAAGAGGGGGGAGAGAAAAAAGTATAAAACTTCATCGACTCAAGTTTTAGAAACCATTAAATCAGTATAAATATCTAATTAATATTAAAATCACACTTACTCTTCTTGTAATCGAGTCTCGTGTAGTATATTCCTCCGTGTGTTCCTATTATTCCCAATATATTATAAAAATAATATGGGCTGGTTCACACTTGATATTTTTCAACTAATTTTTTAGACATCAAAAAAACTCCAATGATACCACTTAAAAGATGCAGTAAATTCACTCTAAAAAGCAACATATAGAATTAATCTATAAAAAAGTGATATCACTCTAAAAGCAGTAGGTATCATATATATTGTTATTAATATTAAAATAGATCAACGCGTTTCGCCTATGCGGCTCCTCAGGATCAAAAGAAATATATATATATAGGATAAGATCTCTATTTATTTTTACCCGTTGAGCTCCTAGTTACAAGAAATTATACTCCTGCTAGTGCCCTAACGGTTTGCATTTTCTTACTATGATTCTAGATTATGTTATCAGTGTGTATTTTGAATAAATATTGGTGTTCAGATGAAGAGCCATTCTGAACTCAATATCATGGGTGTAACCTCCCGTATAATATCATAATGTTTCATATCAAACACACTTCCATCAACAGCAAAAGCCAGATTAATGTGATAGATGGAAACTTTGCAGAATTCCTAAAATTGCTCCTTACCAAAACACTTGTCCGCACAAGACAGAATATGAAGCAGCGATTAATTTCATAGTTGGGATGTGAGGTAAGGATTAAACTACACTACATGGTGGGGCCAGTAGTTGGGGGGATTATAGTTTTGGGGGTGGACATGCCCTTTAATGTAATCAGTAACAATACTTTAGCAAAATGTGGATATATCACATCCACTGAAGCGCCATGGTCTAGGTTTCTGCCTACCTCTTCAAAAAAGGGAATTAGATTGGTTTAACAAGATCTATCATGCATAAACCATGCTGACATCTTCTTATAATGTTGTGGTCTGACACATCTTCCAATATCTTCTCTCTTAATATTCCTTCAAAACCTTTTCTACCACAAAGATCTAACTGACAGGTCTACGGTTACCTGGCTGCAAACAGGAACCATTTAAAAATACTGGCAATTTTCCAAACTCCAAATAACAAAGGCCTTGGAAGATTAAATACGGTGGTCTGGCAAGCACAGAGCTAAGGTCCTTTAGAACTCTGGGGCTGAAAAGACATTTTGCAACAGCAACAAAAACTTTTCCTTTCATGCAATTGACATGTTTACTGGTATCAACACATTAGCACCTTCAGGACTCCTGGGACTTAACTTGGAAAGACATGATGAAAAATGCAAGGAATAACTTGTCCCAAAATGATTTTATTAGTTTTTTTGATACATGATGAAAATCAAGTTATCAATCAGTAAGTCGGTTGGGAGTACCAGGAGAGGGGAAAATATTTTGCAGCAACCAATCATTCAATAGATAAAAATTAATTCAAAATGTTCTTTAGATCACTCAGACAATCTGATAGGTCATCAATCAGGGAAAGATATTGGTCCCTATTAACCTGGAGAAAAAGTACCTAACTGTGAATCAAAGATTACTTTGTAACATAGTAATTGAGGTTGAATAAAGACATACGTCCATCTAGTCCAACCTTTTAACCCTCCCCTTTAACCCTACCTAACAGTTGATCCAGAGGAAGGCAAAAAATAAAAACAGCTAAAAAGGGAGAAAATTCCTTCCTAAATCCAAATGGCAATCGGAAACTATCCCTGGATCAACCAGAACTGCAGTATATGTATTAATACCAGTAATTCGCAATATTATATAGTATCCCCGTACCAACCAGAACTACAGCATATGTATTAATACCAGTAATCGCAATATTATATAGTATCCCGTACCAACCAGAACTACAGTATATGTATTAATACCAGTAATTTTCAATTATATATAGTATCCCTGTAACAACCAGTACTACAGCATATGTATTAATACAGTTATTCTCAATATTATATAGTATTCCTGTGCCAAACAGAACTACAGTATATGTATTAGTACCAGTAATTCTCAATATTATATAGTATCCCTGTACCAACCAGAACTACAGTATATGTATTAATACCAGTAATTCACAATATTATATGGTATCCCCGTACCAACTAGAACTACAGTATATGTATTAATAACAGTCATTTTCAATATTATATAGTATCCCTGTACCAACCAGAACTACAGTATATGTATTAATACCAGTTATTTTCAATATTATGTAGTATCCCTGTACCAACCAGAACTACAGTATATGAATTAATACCAGTAATTCTCAATATTATATTGTATCCCTGCACCAACCAGAACTACAGTATATGTATTAATACCAGTCATTTTCAATATTATATGGTATCCCTGTACCAACCAGAACTACAGTAAATGTATTAATACCAGTTATTTCAATATTATATAGTATCTCTGTACCAACCAGAACTACAGTATATGTATTAATAACAGTCATTTTCAATATTATATAGTATCCCTATACCAACCAGAACTTCAGTATATGTATTAATACCAGTAATTCTCAATATTATATAGTTCCTTGTACCAAACCAGAACTACAGTATATGATTAATACCAGTAATTTTCAATATATATATATACTGTACCAACAGAACTACCGTATATTGTATTAATACCAGTAATCTCAATATTATATAGTATCCCTTTACCAACCAGAACTAGATATGTATTAATACCAGTAATTCTCCAATTATATAGTATCCCGTACCAACCAGTAAATACAGTATATGTATTAATACCAGTAATTCTCAATATTATATAGTATACCTGTACCAACCAGAACTACCGTATATGTATTAATACCAGTAATTCTCAATATTATATAGTATCCCGGTACCAACCAGAAATACAGCATATGTATTAATACCAGTAATTCTCAATATAATATAATATCCCTGTACCAACCAGAACCACAGTATATGTATTAATACCAGTAATTTTCAATATTATATAGTATCCCTGTACCAACCAGAACTACAGCATATGTATTAATACCAGTAATTCTCAATATTATATAGTATCCCTGTACCAACCAAAACTACAGTATATGTATTAATACCAGTAATTCTCAATATTATATATTATCACTGTACCAACCAGATCTTACATATATTATTATACCAGTAATTCTCAATATTATATAGTATCCCTGTACCAACCAGAACTACCGTATATGTATTAATACCAGTATTCTCAATATTGTATAAGTATCCCTGTACCAACCAGAACTACAGTAATATATTAATACCAGTAATTCTCAATATTGTTATAGATCCCTTTACCACACCAGAACTACAGTATATGTCATTAATCCCAGAATTCTCAATATTGTATAGTATCCCTGTACCAACCAGAACTACAGTATATGTATTAATACCAGTAATTCTAAAATATTATATAGTATACCCGTATCAACCAGAACTACAATATATGTATTAATACCAGTAATTCTCAATGTTATATAGTATCCCTGTACCAACCAGAACTACAGTATATGTATTAATACCAGTAATTCTCAATATTGTATAGTATCCCTGTACCAACCAGAACTACAGTATATGTATTAATACCAGTAATTCTGAATATTATATAGTATACCCCGTATCAACCAGAACTACAATATATGTATTAATACCAGTAATTCTCAATATTGTATATTATCTCTGTACCAACCAGAACTACAGTATATGTATTAATACCAGTAATTCTCTTAATTTATCATATTGTATAGTATCCCTGTACCAACCAGAACTACAGTATATGTATTAATACCAGTAATTCTCAATATTGTAAAGTATCCCTGTACCAACCAGAACTACTACAGTATATGTATTAATACCAGTAATTCTCAATATTGTATAGTATCCCTTTACCAACCAGAACTACAGTATAGGTATTAATACCAGTAATTCTCAATTGTATAGTATCCT
This sequence comes from Hymenochirus boettgeri, assembly GCA_019447015.1. Lineage (NCBI taxonomy): Eukaryota > Metazoa > Chordata > Amphibia > Anura > Pipidae > Hymenochirus > Hymenochirus boettgeri. Next base: position 33,083,983 of record CM033475.1, read on the forward strand.
GTACCAACCAGAACTACAGTATATGTATTATACCAGTAATTCTAATATTTATAGTATACCCGTATCAACCAGAACTACAATATATGTATTAATACCAGTAATTCTCAATGTTATATAGTATCCCTGTACCACCAGAACTACAGTATATGTATTAATACCAGTAATTCTCAATATTGTATAGTATCCCTGTACCAACCAGAACTACGTATATGTATAATACCAGTAATTCGAATATTATATAGTATACCCGTATCAACCAGAACTACAATATATGTATTAATACCAGTAATTCTCAATATTGTATATTATCTCTGTACCAACCAGAACTACAGTATATGTATTAATACCAGTAATTCTCAATATTTTTTAGTTTAGAAACGTATCCAGCCAACTTTTAAAGCTATTCAATGAACTTGCCATTTACAACCTCTGCGATAAAGTGCCCATACACGGCACGATTATTGTCCGAAAGCATGTGACATTTACGTCACAGGTCGGCATCCACGATTGCACGTGTGTATAAACTTTTATTTATGGTGTAGTTGGCACAAGGATTATTATCTATCTACACATAGATAGCTTTGTAAATTAGTAATAATAGAGATATGGAATGCTAGGTGGCCCCTAAACTCATCCTGGCTGGTCCTTGGTCTCAGATATCGTGGTGGGCCCCAACACCCCAGTGTGGTGCACAGACACAAAAACTCAAGACACATCAATTAACTGTTCCTTGTGTATGTACCTTAATACCTAAAAGTTCGTGTCATAACCTGATACTTTTATCAAAATTACCGTAACATAATAAAACCCTGCAAATCACAATAGCCTTAAATACATTATGAAAAGCACACGAAACATCATACAAGGTTCGCTGTAGATGCCAAGAAGATTAAATCTATTAAATGCACTAATATACATTACATACGCTCCCTTGGCATCCCCGGGAGGTTGCAGGGGGGTCCTCAAGAGATGACAGAAATAGTAAGAATCCAAAATTGTAATGAAAACAGATATATTTTTTATATATTTATATGTTCTATTTTGTGTAAATTATGTGTATTGATGTCTGTGAGATAAATAAAAATAAGTAATCATTTTTTATGTAAGATGTAAGAGTTCCCTGAGATATTAACATTTTTTTCAAGTGTATTTTGGGCAAGAAAGAAAAGGAGAAATAATATATCATTATTTTATGTAGGGGTTCCCCGAGTCACGAACATTTTTCAAGTGTTCCCCCATAAATAAAACAATGTACAATATAATGTATCCACGTGAACAGTTCCTCCTCGGCCAGACCGGCCAAAGTCCCAACGGTTGGTCAGAGGGAAAATCTCATGATTGTACCATGCTTAAGAATTAAGCATCCAATTTGTACAGACAATGGTTTGATTGGGCATGCCAAATGTTAATAAAGGCCGTTTCGGCAGGTCACGGGAGCTTTAAGACTGGGTACAACATGTCTGATATTTTGAGACGTCATTTTTTTCAAACCCCCTTTTTCAATCTAAGTTTCATTGGACCAAGTTGTCCAGCAATATCTGTAAATTAGTTCACCAATCTGTCTGCAGTCTTAAACATGACACGCACAATCACATTTACGCTGTGGGGCATTTTTTTCAATCCCAACCAGCGAAAAAGACCAATCAATATCCATTGATCAGTAATCTGTGGTCTGGGAAGATTGCGTCTGAAACTGTTCGGATGACGGCTCTGCTTGTGAGCCGGATCTGACTGCACGCCGGCTTTGGATATTGTATATATATAGTTATAGATATAATATATCTAATAGATATAACACACAATACAAGAATTGTGGAAGCACTCCAATTAGGCTATTTACAACTACATTAGCGGGCATGCCAACTTGACTGGTCAACATGTATACCACATAGAAAAGATAATCAATGCAAATTCCTAGGCCCATACATATCATATTATCAGGCACCACCTGGCATATGTTATAAAGCAAAGGGGTTTTAGATAGGCATACTACACTGTGATCACATAATGAAAAGCCTTCCAACCACGTCAAGGTTACTTTTAGAATATTGTCTATTCCCCAATTTTCATAATTGAAACATAAAAGAGCTATTATGAGATAAAAAATTATAATGTTGATTGTGCATTACATGTGTTATTAACTTCATTGTGAATTCTGGTTAAGAAAGTTTATCTTTTTAATAGACAGGAAAAATCTTAAAGCATCTTGTTTTGATTCACTTTAACTGACGCTAATTTGTTCTTTTTTAACGATTGTTTGGCCTGCTTTAATCCATGTTTTTTTAAACTATGGCATCCTCCCCCAGTTTTTGAGCAGCGAAACAAATTCAGTAGGGATAACATAGGGAAAGGGTGTTATTGATGCTTTTGAAGATTATGGAAGCGTTACCAAGTATCTACACATTTCTGGGACTTTTTGACCTGTACACTTTAAATGATAGAAACCATCATGCACTATCGGCAACATGCCAGGTTTAAAGGATAATATAATGCGCCATGTGCGCCTTCTTAATGAATGCACCTGGACCTGAGGCATACTCTAGAACATCAGATGAGATATTTTTCACTACTACAGTTTCTAATTAACATCTGATAGGTTTTGGCTGCAGACTAATAGCTCAGACAAAAATTTTGCACTTAAATAAGCCACAACACATTTCATTGCCATAGAAAATTTTATCATTGGTTTTAATTACACCGATGATATTGAGTATAAAGCTAGTATATTTAGTAAGGTCGCACCTTCTAACCAGTTTACCATTTTGCAAGTTTAAAGTTGGGTGCCAAAACTCGCAGTCGATGGCTGGCCAGTGATGCAAGAAACACTACTTCCGCAATTTGCTTCCAACCTCTGCTTGTGGCTTGTACAGCCATAATCAGGACAGATACAGTAAAGATGCAAAGATGTTTCCAATGATAGATTCAAGACAATAATTTGGATGCAGACTTACAAGCCTTAATGTTGAAAATGGCAACGCAGCACAAATAGTGTATAGCCAGGATAAATTTGCTCATAGACTTGGAGAACTGGAGTTTAGGTCAGTTATTCATTTTTTATTATTAAAAAATTGTAGTTTATTGACCTGTACCCCCCCCCCCCCCCCCCACAAAGATCTTATTTTGCTATCCATAAAGAATTAGTCAAATAAATATATATATTGTTGTTTATGTTTATATACTTTCTTTTCCCAGATGTGATTTCTCTCTGCTCAGAAAACTAGTGGGGAATCGTAATGGGGTCAGTATCGAATGGAACTGCTTAATGAATGAATAACTGTAAAGCTACATATAAAATATTGGAAAGTTTTTTCATGTACTCTGTCCAAATGTATGCATAGATAGACTAGATAGATAGACTATGGACGGACAGACAGACAGACAAGAGATAAGTGATATGTGCAGTACTATAAAAAGTGCTCTGCCTTATGACCAAGTTAGTGGTTTTCATTTGCTTTTCCCTCCTGTTACCAGAATATTTATGATGTGTTTTACTAATATGTTTTTTTGCCCTTTAATACAGAACACGTCATCCCTTGTTTGGTCTTGTTGTGGTCAATCTGTTGGCCCCTGCCGCTCATGTTTGCCTATTTTACTGCCCTCCTGCTCCTGTGTCCCTAATTCTCCCTGCTCTGTGCCTAATTTTTGGGCCCATCTGACTCCTGGTTCCCTATTTTCCTCCCCTCACCTGGTCCCTATTTTCGCTGTCCTCCTTGCCCATATGGCCCGGTTTTCATTACTCCAGCCCGTTTTTCTTCCAGTTCCTATGTCACTTTTTATAGACCATGGCCACCTAATTTTACAAATTAAATGGGTTTTAAGTATAAGGCATAGGAAACATAAATAACTTAAAATGACGACTGCCGAAACCTTCTCTGTAAAGCTGGCAATCAAAGTCCACACTGTTTATACGTTTCTCATCTAGTAGATGTTTGAGATTTAAGAGGTCCAGCTCTGCATTCTATAGCTGAGACTGCCAGTTTCCCACGTTTTTGTCATTTTCACACAGCTATCTTCACTCCGAACCCAAATGCCCCGTTACATAATCCATCAATGCGTTTCTACCCATGGGCACTTTTATTTTCTGTATATCTATCTTTGACACTACAAACGTTAGGAAAACTTGCAAAGAGATTACTCCCATGTTATATAGGACATATTTTTCTCAGAAAGAAGCAAGGTGCTATTTACATTTTTGTTGAGCACTGGTTACATCCCCCTGTTTTGGCACACAGTCTTTTTCATGTATTAAGGGGGCCTCGAAATCACAATCAAACAACCAAACATATAACTAATGCCTGAGGGAAGAGAATCCCAGTGCAATAAATGTTTTTTACTGTTGTAATGTAAATGTGATTACCAGACCTTCATAAATTGCATCAGATGTTTCACAACAAACTAATTTAATGAATAAAGAGTTACAAAAAATAAACAACACAAAAAAAGATTTTTCATAAAAATATAATTAAGTAAGCATCTATTAGATATATACGTATCTATACTTCAATACGTAATAGCAATCTGTAAAAGTTTTATCATTGATTACAAACTTGAGACGCGTTGAAATATTTTTCACAACATATTGATAATAAAAATTAGACATATTGAGGTTAAATCGCCCATTGAAGTAGACAGCACAGTTTGTGAGATTAGTTTACATTAACTAGGAGGTAACATCATTTAAAATTTAGGATTTTGGAATGTGTAAAGCCTGAAAGATTTTATAGTTTACCGAATCTTCTTTTTTTTTTCTTAATTTGTTTACCTTTCTTTTATGACTATGCATTTATTTATATAAATGTTACTCCAACTGCCTCATGTAAATGTTTAAAAATAAAAAAATAGAACTAGGAACAGCTCAAAGCAAAGGGTAGGGAAGATGGGTGAGAATGAATCTAAACAATAAAAAGGCAATACTATCAGGGTTATTCAATAAAAGTTCTTAGCGTTTTAAAATGGTGCTAATTTTGCCAACAAATCGATCCTATTTAACGTTTGAAAGCTAACATCTGATTGGTTGGGGCAGAATTACACCATTTTAAAGATAAGAACTTTTATTGAAATTTCCCTGAAGACTTCAAAAACCAATGAACATCTATGTGGAAACCATGGAAATTTTTGATGGTCAAAATTTTTACAGTTTCAGTACAAACTTTTATGGTACAGACGGATCGTAGGAGTGGAATATAAATTCATTGAGCAAGTGCAATTTGTATTATATTGGGAATAATATAGAGTTTACCTTTAGTTTTTAAAACTTTTTAGCAATAGTATAGTAGTAGGGTTGAATAAAGACATAATCCATCCAGTCCAGCATATCAGCATATCTACATTTCCTGCCTAACTGTTGATCCGAGGAGGCAAAACAAAAATAATAATAAGGGGGAAAAAAATTCCTCCTCTAAATGCAATCACAAATATCCCTGATCAACTCTACTTTTATCAATACCAGTAACCTGCAAATTCCTTACAAACATTTTGAATACTGAACATTGAAAATAATATGCAGTATACAAGCAAATACATGTTTAAAGGAGAACTAAACTTAATTTTTTAAAATCATAATATGAAAACATTTCCCCCAGTACGTTCTAGCAAATACTGTTTGCTATCAGATATTTACAATGGAAGTTCCTGATAAGACTTTGAAAGCTGCTTGTTACCCTGCAGTTTATTTACCGCGTCGTAATTAGTTGCTGGTTAATCAAAGTCTTATCAGTTGCTTCTATATGGGGTGAGACATCTGTAGGACATTATTAAAATTATCTCGTTCCCAGCATGTATGCAGGGGTGGTGCACCTGGTAAGGCACCATCCAGGCAAATCCAGGAGGGTCACAGATTAAATCCCCAGACTTGCCATTTTGTTTTCCACTATGTTTTACTAGCAAAAGATAAAGGTTCTACATGGACCAGTGTTTCACATAGTATCTCTGTTAGTGCTAGAGGTAAGCTTGCTTTATAAAGACAGAATACAAGAAGGTATAGGTTCAATCCCCAAATTACTTTTAATTTTTACTGAAATGCTAACATTCTGTTTCTTACATCCAAGCTAGCTACGAAATACACTGTAAATTACTTTTCTTTTTGTATAAAAGTAAAGAATTATCCCATTTGTTAGGACAGGAGCATTGGATGTGTTTGAGGAAAAAAAACTAAAATCCCTGTTCAGTGTCAAGAAAGGGAGGATCTATGTGTTGTTATTTGATTGGCTGTCAGCTTCCAGGAATCTATTGAGCACTACAGTGTATGTGCATGTACTGCCGAAACTAGTTGAGGGTTTGTACCCAGTTAAGGTGGACAATGGGAGCTGACCCCTAGTACCTACAAGTTATTTTTCATAAATCACCCAGCAGCCACACCAAAGTGAGAGGTAAGACACAGCTTATTGTATGTTTGTGAATGCGGCTCTATCTATTGGACAAATGTTGTCTGGAGACTTAAGTTCTAACTAGCTGTTGTTTGGGCATATTATATAATTGACTATTACTATCATACAAACTAGAATATATATTTTTTTTACAGTTTTGTACAGTACACTTAGAACTTTTAATTTTACTGGTCAAAATGGCAGCTTTGAGGTGGGACTATAAGAAAGGTGTTAAATGTAATAAACAATTTCTTCTATGTCAGTTAATGGCATTCTGAGTCTTCTGTGATTTAAAGGGCATGTCCACCCCCAAAACTATAATCCCCCCAACTACTCGCCCCATCATGTAGTGTAGTTTAATCCTTACCTCACATCCCAGCTCATAGGGTTTCTCCTGTAGCCCCCCCCAAAGTTCCAAAACTGCCCACCAGGAGGCTAGCAGGTCCATATAGGACACTGCTGCTACGTGGCCTCGGAGATCACTGCCATGCGTACTGCAGCCCTTCTCCCCGCTGCCTCTCCCTCCCGTTTGCTATCCCTCCCCTAAAAATAAAACCCCTTCATGTCAGCCTTCCCCATGTCCCCCAGCCCAACCCGCATAAAATTTTATTTTTAGAAAGCTCCCCAATCTTTACTTACCTCTCCGCTTTCCTACGCGGAAGTAGACTGCCGGCAGCCGCGTCCGTGATTGCGTGCCGCTCAGCCAATCACAGACGCGGCTGCCGGTCACGCCCTCTGCTTGCATTTCCTCGCAAGCAGAGGGCCGGGAGCGCGGCGCCAGGAAAGAGGGGAGGTAAGTAGAGTTTGGGGGGCTTTCTCATAAACAATAAATAATGCGGTTGGGGCTGGGAGCCCAGGAGGAAGAACATATTAAAAATTTTATTTCAGGTGGACTAATCTTTAATATACACCTTCTAAGAAAAAGGGAAATGATGGTAAAACAATCACATTTAATGACGTGTTAACAGAAGGTAAATTTATTGCCCATTAAATAACACGCATACACAAAAAGTGTACATACAATTATGAACAGTCAGCTATAAACCAGTGGGCCATAGTTAAATTCCTTCAAGTTCCAATCCTTAAAAGTAAATCTTCTCAATAGCTCAATCTGGCAAGTAGTAAGACTGCCTGACTTTCCAGTATGACTTTTGGAGCCGTGAGAGGGTCTCCAAGCATTTGCAGCATTTACATAAACAAGGCATAATGTCAGTATCTACAGTATGTAAAGCCAAAGCAAAATCTAATTGCCACAGATGATCATGATTAATCTCACTAGAGCAACCTTAAAAGAAGTTCATTTCAGGAATGACACAGACAGACAGTGACGTATAGGGCAATTTGACAACGGTCTTCAGATAAATGAAGATAGGCCACACTTGAACATAATACTAAGGTCTCATGTTCACTAGAAATGGAGCAAAATACAAACTACAACGGACGGTTAATTTTTTGGTACTTTTGGTCCTAGCGCTCCGTTTTTGCTATCTTTATTATTAAAACACGTCCTTTCAGACAGAAATGCATGCAGCAGTGCATGTTAATGAGCCTAGTCAATCCGATCCATTAAAAAGAAGCACTGCAATGCAGTGTGTTCAGAACAGACAGAAAAGGGTCCGTGCGAATGAGCCCTAAGAAACTAAAAGAAAATTTACTAACAAGATGATATATTACTTCTCTCATTTTTTAATAACCAGCCATATTTATATATACTAGGGTATGGGTTGGAAGAAGTAGTATAGCAACAATAGATTATGTGTTGCTGAACTTTATACATAGAGATATTAATCAATATACAATCCGAACTGCAGCCCTCCCACTTTGTGTCTAAATGTGCCAAGGTGGGGTTCATCATTTCCTGCTGGCAAGGGAAACCTAGAGAATTGGCTCCCCACTGTGGGAAAATAATTCTCTGTCTGGTAACCACTTCCACTGCATTCTGTCTTCATTCAAGGTGGTCTTTGATGCCTCTGGTCATACTACCATTGCCTCCTCTCGCCTTTTACAATTACGTCAGAATAATGCAGTGCTCAGACAATTCGCCATTGAGTTCACTAACTACAGAGGTACTTGGAATAACAAGGGTTTATGTAGTGCCTATTGGCAGGGCCTTTCAGACTGCTGAAGGAGACATGGTATGCAGAGATCTACCTACCAACCTGGACGAACTAATGCTCTCTAGTAGTAATTTTGATACCTGCCTTAGTGAACACTTATGCTAGCTAAAAAAGAACGCAATAAGAGGGCATTCCACCCGTGGACTCCATGCTTTAACACTTTCCCTCTCAATCTCCTACATCCCTACCACGTGTTTCCGACGAACCAAGGCAGATTGGTTAGAGCCCATCTGTCGAAAAAGGAGAAGACTGCAGGGCTATGTCTCTATTGTGGGGTAAAGGGTAACTCGCCAAGTATTGCTCTCCAAAAACAGGAAAGCTCCTGTGCCTAGATAGACGGGGTGACCCATCTGGGAGGGATATCCAACATCCCTCTGCAAGACTTCATGTTTTTCTTCTTCTATCCACTCCAAACTCAATCCAAGTAAACCTTTTAAACTACTGACATTTCTCACTCGGGGAATTAGGTAGCCTTTTGTATTCTTCATTTGCCAAACATTATAGATTCCTTCTACTGCCTCTATCCACCACTCTTCGTGTGTTTTTACTATTGATGACAAGGCTGCTATCTTCAAATGGCATCTCCTGACCACAATCAACAATGCTTTATGGGTCGGTCCTCTACAAGAGGGGGTGAGATGGACCCTGCAAATCGTCTGACATCAAAGTCTGGCCATTACCTACCATTGTATTACTGTATTATAAAACTACGCCAAACTATGTGTACAGTTGTTCTTGGTTGACAAGCTCAAACTTTAAGCAGTTCATTTGGTACCAAAGACCTGGAAGTTACCCAAGAATAATGGTTGTTTATAATAAGATAATGTGTAGATGGATCTAGCCCATTGGGAATCCGGGAAAGGCTATTGCAGATTCTGATGGAATTAACCAATGTGAAACAGAAAATCTAGAAAGATTATGGAGCCTGGAAGGTTGAATCTGTTTATTGCATGATATTAGATGGCAGGTTCCCTTAATCCTCAGGATTTCCTCAAACCCACTATTTTTATTGGACAATAAATGTTAACTTGTAAGACCAATTATCTAGTTATTTTTTGTATGCCGAGTTGTGCAATAATTCCTACCCCCTGTACCAAATAGGAAAGAAGCGACATATTGTAAAGGAATTGAAAGAGGTTATTCCATATGTTAAGGGTAACTCTAGAATGTGGTTTCTGCCAGCTGGTAATAAATCAGAATAATCAATACAGACTGGCTGGGTTATGGTATTGTGATACCCTGGGAAGCACAACAAGCATAAAATAAGACATAAATCAACAAGTGGCATGTTCTGCTGTGCTGTGGGAAAAGAACAGCTTGATAAATACTTAATAGACATTATGGCAGAATTAGACGTTTGATCTCTATTAAAGGTAACTGAATATAATTCACTGATGTAACTAATAACTTAGTTGGACCAGCCAGTGATCCCAAGAAATAATATGTTTATTCAGAGACATCTACATTCTATTAGGACTGTCTCACATGATGGTTTGTTTTAAGGAAAAATTACAAAAAAAAAAGTTTTACATTTATTTTAAACTCCTTATATTCTATGAGGGGGCCACTCCCCTTTCATATTCAACTGCTCGCGGGTGCTTATCACTTATATAATTTCCTCCACATCTTGAGATAGCACTCACTCACTCACTATTATCAAAGTTTTTATAGAAGTATACCGTCTTGACGTTGTTTCCCCTCTCCCAGAGCCGTCCTCAGAAAATACAAACATCATGTGTAGATACTCCCCCTTTTAAAACCTCCCCCAACCAACCACCATAAGTGCATATTACCAATAATTAAACATGTTTAAACATAGTACGTTACAGCCACTCCATACGTACCACACTTACCCATATTGTTCCATGCATCCAGGTCGCCATGTTAGGAAACAGCGTTCCACGAGTAGGAGTCGCGTAATCAGTGTCATCCCTCATGCCGCCCGCACGTAAACTCCAATAGCCCCCAAGAAAAACAAATAGCTACAACTTGGCGCGCATAACACTCCGAGCCAAGACCCGCCATACACGGTGTCTGAAGAGGGCTACACTAGATAACAGGCCCCTCCCACTAGCGTAACCCAGGAAATGGCAAATGCGAGGATCCACCCCAGACAACCAAAAGCACCAATCAATGTACAGGAACCAATAAACAATAACGGGGTTGTCAGCAACCCATCCCAAACCACTCAAGCCTAGCGAGCTCCCTGGGGCATGGAACAACATCGGACTGACATAATCTTATAATAAATGCAAAGAAGAGGAGCACTAATACAAAGGCACAATAAAAAGGCTCTACACTATAAGTGCAAACCCCTAATCAAAAATCACAATTAGTAGACATCCTCATCGACAGTCTAGTACCCAACAGGACCCCCTAATTCCATATCTGAAGGAAAAGTAAGACTAAGCTAGCACCATTACCACTATATCCAAATAATACTGTCCCTGAAGGGACCACTAAGTCTAACTCAAGGTCCACTATAGAGGGACCATCAAACATATAATGGGATATGACCACACAGATTGATATATAGAGTCAGTAATAATATCGAAGTCGTGACAGGGAAAAGTTTATAAAAAACACTGAAGGGCCCACTCTCATTCAGGCCCTTGGGGAGAGGGTTTCTAATATTATTTCCATCTCGCTTCACGGCGGAGGAGAGCTTTTCTCTATCCATTCCACCATATCCTTCCCCTACCCCTCAATGATCATAATCGTAATGACGATAAGGGGATGATGTAGCCTTTTAAAATGTCTTGCGGAAGGCCATCTCGCCAAACTTATTGGCCGTCTCCCTTCCCTTCAATAGCATTCCTTATTGATGCCCATGATTGGCCATTCTCTCTCGGAATGCTGTAGTTGTCTTTCCCACATATACTAGGGAGCACGGCATATATCAAATATAACAAACTTGCTGTACATGAGTACCAGCCCCGTATAGACACCCGTTCCTTTCCCTTTTGGGGATGAACAAACTGTTCCTTGTCAGCATACTTCGGCATGTCACACAATTCGCGGCATTTAAACATCAACTTTGTGGTGAGGTTTCTTTTCAGGCATACTGTTGGTCAACACCAACATGTTTGCATAAGTTTTCCCTTTCTTATAGACATGTCGGATATGGGTCTTAGAGAATGGCAACTGTCTTCCCTTAATCAATTCTATCCCTTATATTCCCAGTGTCTATCAACACTTAATCTCACTTCTTTACTCAGAGGGATGGAAGTTAGAGATAAAATGAATACTCTCATTGGGTGGGCTTTTTGTTTCTCCCCCCACCTTCACTCTTAGACCATCTGTCCACTTTTACCAGTGCCACATTCAATTTCAGACCTCTGATATCCACTCTCCAGAACCTCTTAACACTTCCGCTAATTGCATCTCACATTGTGCCTATCTGTGTTGTTCTATAAATTCTCAATAATTGAGAGTACGGAACTCCTCTCTTAACAGGGCTGGAGACAGCTTTGTTTATGCAATAGGGTTTCTTATCAGTCGGCTTTCTATACAGAGCCATACCAAATTTACTGCCAATTTTAAAGATCCTCAGATCCAAGAACTCTATGCTCGACTCCTGTATGTTTTGCTGTCGGGGTATCCAAAGAATTGATATGGGTGACAAATTGCTGGGCTGTATTACTATCACCTTCCATAGGAGGAACATGTCATCAAATAGCGAACATACAAAAGTATGCTAGATCTATATTGATCTATTGATCTATGATATGTTCTAACTCAAATTTCTCCATATATAGGTTAGCGAACGATGGGGCCACATAGGACCCCATCGCCGTCCCAGCTTTCTGTCTTAAAACTGGCCAAAATGGAAATAGTTATAAGACAATATTAATTCCAACAAGTCCATCAGGAACTCAGTAGGGGGCATGCATGCTTCTCTGGACCAATGCTTCCCACATGCCATCAGACCCTCAGTCTGTGGAGTAACAGTATATAGACTCCCCACATCTCATGTCATAAGGATCAAACCCTTTGGAATTCAACCATTTTCCAACATCACTAGCAACTGCCCACTGTCTTAATGTAGGATGCCATCTGTTTCCCACTCTCTTGAAGAAAAAAGTCCACATACTGTGCAACTGGACAAATAAGGAGCCCCCAGCTGCTAATCGGTCGACCCGGAGGAGCCCAAAGATTTGTGAACCTTCGGGAGTGTATAAATGTGTGGACGTCTAGGTTGATAACAGAAGTAATCCATCACAACTCTCAGCACAATCAAGTTTGCCCATCAATTTAGCCGCATATCCAGTCGGATCACCTTGCAATTTTTCATAGGTCCTAATCTCATGTAGTTTAATGCAACAGTTCCTCTCTATAGAACATTGATCTAACAAGACAACAGCCCCTCCTTGTGTCTGCAGGGTGGATAAAGTTCTTATCATCTCTCAATGAGATATAGCTCTTCTCTCCCGTCGTTAAATTAGAGAACGTCTCTCATTTTTGTTTGCCCTTCCCTCACATCATCCGCTACCAAGTTGTAAATACCTTGATCACTGGGGACATATTGGGCAAATCCCTTCTTCTTCTCTTACTAAATCTCGGTGGGGGTGCAGTTTGTTTGTCTTTAAAGTGATCTTTAAATTTCAGAGTTCTCTGTAATTTATAGAGGTCAACCTCCGCATCAAATGGGTTAAATTTCGGAGTGGGAATAAACGATAACCCCTTATTCAACAGTCTGGTCTCATCCTTGATAAGATAATGTTGGCTAGATTGAATATACATTACAATACTTGTCCTCTCGGGGTTTTGAGCTAATACCATACCCCCCCTTCTGGTACACTGCCTTTTCCTGTCATGACGCCTGAACGGGTAGTAACCCCTTGAAAAGTGTGACCCTTTGACCCTCTTGGGCCCGAGAGACATCTCTCTACTGGTGTCTCCTTCTGATCCTGATGACTCCCCAGAACTATCCACTAGTGTTCAGTGGTTTCCGTATCTTGGTCTCATCGTTGTTTGCATCTTATGGTTCCCTGTTGCCAACCATTCACAACTTTTCTCTTGTAATCCCCCCTACCCTCCTGAACTTTTATTCTTAAAGGATGTTAATCATTCTTGTATAATTCAACTTGATCAGACAATTTGGTCATCCAATATTTTAGTATCATTGTAGTGTCTCCAGTGTTGGTCACATCAAATTTGTCTGATCTCATCTTGATTCCCGCATGAGGGATGACAGCCTGATTTGCGACTCCTACCTGGGAACCTGTTTCCTACATGGCGACCTGGATGCATGAAACAATATGGGAAGTGTGGTATGTATGTATGCTGTACACGTACTATGGTTTATACATGTTTTATTATTGGTAATATGCACTTTAGGTGGTTGGGTTGGGGGAGGTTTTAAATAGGGGGAGGATCTACACATGATGTTTGTATTTCTGAGGACAGCTCCTGTGAGAGGGAAACGCGTCAAGACTGTATACTTCAATAAAACCTTGATATTTTTATATAAGTCCGTGATCTCTCAAGATGTGAAGGAAATATAATATATATATATATATATATATAATATATATAAATAACTTTTATTTGCGATCTTCTTAAAAAAATATTAACGTTTCAGCTCTGAACGAGCGGTCCTCAGCCACTGTACTATATGTATCGAGTGTCACCCGGGCACGAATGGATTTCACATGGAATGGTTTGCTTTGGCTTGTCCTTCTGACCTTCTATATATATATATATATATAAGCAGAATATATATGGTGCTTGGGGATGGGACAAGTAGGGGTTAATTGGTGTGGGCGGGGGAGGTGGGCGGGAAGGGGGTTGGTTCTGAACACTGTGTTGTATTTTAACTCACCTGAATAGCGTGTCTGTAATCTTGATGACGGCCTGATCTAAGATTGCTGAAACGCGTTGATTTCTATAATGCTCCGTGTCGAATAAATAGTTTGCACTTTTGAAAAAATCCCACGTGTGCACCGGCATTCAATTCTGCTTATCGTAACTCTTCGGTGGCACCGGGGTAGCTGAAACTTAAGGGGGAGTGCAGAGGACTCCTTCAAAAGCTATATATATATATATATATATATATAGGGGAAAAAACGAATAGGTGTACGCTTCGCTGCCAGGGACCATTGGGGTTCGGGTCACTCCTCCCTACTGCTCCGTTCCTAGCAGTACTGGCAAACAAAATAAGGTAGAAAGGAAGGGGACGCCACGCAGGATTACTGCGAACACAAAGTGTTTATTGATCCAACATGTTTCTACCCACACACGGGTCTTTTTTTTTTTTCCCACACTTGAAAAAGACCCGTGTGTGGGTCCAAACATGTTGGATCAATAAACACTTTGGGGCATATTTACAAAGGATTGTCTTTTTCGCCAAATAATTAGCGCAGCACATCGCAGCGAAAATAGCGCCATTTGGGGCTTCGTTTTGCCTTATTTATAAAAAAGCGAAAAAAACACACTTCGCGGCTGAGGCGAACGGGCGCGATAAAGAGCGAAAAGTATCGCAGCGAAAACTTCTAATGTGCGTTCGCCTTTCTAATGCGCGTTCGCTTTTCCAAGGCATATTCCATTATAATGTGCGTTCGCCTTTCTAATGTGCGTTCGCCTTTCTAATGCGCGTTCGCTTTTCCAAGGCATATTACATTCTAATGCGCGATCGCCTTTCTAATGTCGCTTTTCCAAGGCATATTACATTCTAATGCGCGTTCGCCTTTCTAATGTCGCTTTTTCAAGGCATATTACTCTAATGCGCGATCGCCCTTCTAATGCGCGTTCGCTTTTTCAAGGCATATTACCCATTAGAATGCCTTTTCGCTCAAACAATGACTTTTCACCACCTTCAGGGTCGCGCTAATCTTTCGCTCTTTTTAACGCAAAAACCACCATTCGCTCTTTTATAAATCGCGTTATGCCTTTTTGCTCCTTTTTCGCTAAAATTACCATTGCGAAGTTAGGCGAAAAGGGTTTAGCGATAGCTCGCGGAAACGGTTTCGCCATTCGTTAACGCTACCTTTATAAATAGCGTTAACTGTCTTTTTGGCGAAAATCCATGCGAAAAGCGAATGCGAAAACATTTCGCTACTTTTCGCTCTTTTATAAATATGCCCCTTTGTGTTCACAGTAATCCTGCGTGGCGTCCCCTTCCTTTCTACCTTTATATATATATATATAGGTACATAATAAAATGTATTACAAAAAAAAGAAAAAAAGAAGAAAAGAATTAAATAAATAGATAAAACATAGTACATCATAGTACATAGTACATCAAGATCATATATACACTTAGCATTTTCTACATAGATCTTGGATCTATATACCAGTTCTCCCAGTTTCTATAAAATTTAATGAACAAACCCTGGGAACAAGCAAAGGTTTTTTCATATAACATATTATTGTTTAGCAGATTTAATAATTCTTTCAGAGTTGTGATTTTTTTTTTGTTAACCAGTATTTTAATATTAGGATTTTCATAATAGTAAATACACGATAGATTTTACTTTTTTGATTATCTACAAAGATATTTAAACCAATATTTAGCAATGCAAAAAGCAGGGTTAATATTTATTTTGATTTTTAAAAGGCTGTTTATAAAGTATTCGATTTTAAACCACATTTTTTTTTTATTTTAGGACAGTGCCACCATATGTGAAGGAAAGATCCATGTTGCTGGCATTCCCTCCAGCATAAAGGTGAGTATGTGGTAAACCATTTAGATAATTGTAGAGGATTTCTATAAAATCTGTAGGTTATTTTTTTATTCATTTCCCAATGTGATATACGTTTGGTTAGTTTAAATGTGGCCTTCGCAGCATCTATCAATTGTTCTGGTGATATGTCTATTTATAGATCTTTGGACCATTTGTTATGGTTGATATAGAATTCAAATTTATTTTTGTTATTTATATGTCTATAAAGTTTAGATTTTTTTTTTTATATCAGTGTTGGTAATTAAGTTTATTAAGTTCAAGTGATCTTGTTCTCTTGGAGTTTTGTTTTTCTTTTTAGATGTTAAGAAGCTTTTAATTTGGTTGTATCTTAAGAATTCTTTATTTGTCAGTAAATATTTTTTTATAAGAAAGTTAAAGGGTATTATTTCATCTTTTTCATACAGATCATATATGAAATCGATATTATGATCTATCCATAATTTAATATTTAAATTTGGTAAACATAGTTGTAATGATTGGGTAGGGAATTGTTGTATAATATCCGGTAGTAGATTATGCGTTTTAAGTATGTTTTTCCATATTTGTAGTGACGTTTTGCTAGTTAGCAAGTTATTCTGCGGTATTGGTCCTCCCATAGCGACCGATCCTAGTATACTAGAGAGTGTAGTGTTATTAACAGAGTGTAATTCTATTTGAGCCCATGGTTTGTTTGTAATCGACAATGTCACCAGGTTCTTGTTTGTTCTAGTATTGCAGCAATATAGTAGTCTTTGGAAGGGCTACTCCTCCTGCTTGTCTGGTTTTTAGAAGGGTTAGCATGTTTATTCTTGATTTTTTATTATCCCATAGAAAGGATGAAATTAAACTATTTTTTCAAAAAATCGTAAGGTATAGGGATTGGTAGAGTTCTACATTTATACAGTAGTTGAGGTAGCATAAACATCTTGATAATGGCTACTTTGTTTAGCCATGATAGGTATTTTGTGTTACAGGTTTGAAAATTTGCTGTAAATGTTTCTAATAGTACTTCAAAGTTGGTGTTGTATAGTTTGTCTACATTAGAGTTTAACTTTATCAATTCAATGTATTCAATGCTTTCTTCATCCCATTTGTATTCGTATTTAGCTTTCAAAAATGTTTTCAGTGCTATGGATATGTTAAGTTGTAATATGTTGGATTTTGAGTTGTTTATTTTATGATATGATATTGTGTTAAATATTTTAAGAGTATTTTGCAGATGAATCATTGAAGTGATGGGTTCTGTAATTGCTAGTATAATATCATCAGCATAAAGAATTATTTTATGTATTTGATTACCTATTTTGATTATCTTTATATTTTGATTTGTATGTGTGCTTTCAGCTAGAGGTTCTATCATTAAGTTAAATATCAAGGGTGATAACGGACAGCCTTGGCATGCACCGTTTGTGATGTTGAATGCTTTTGACAACATACTAGATATGTAGATTTGTGCGATGGGATTAGTATATAAGATTAGTATAGCTTTCAGGATCCATCCTTTAATTCACACTTGATATTTTCCAACTATATTTATTTAGACATCAAAAAAAACTCCAATGATACCACTTAAAAGATGCAGTAAATATCACTCTAAAAGGCAACATATAGAATTAATCTATAAAAAAGTGATATCACTCTAAAAGGCAGTAGGTATCATATATATTGTTATTAATATTAAAAATAGATCAACGCGTTTCGCCTATGCGGCTTCCTCAGGATCAAAAGAAATATATATATATAGGGATAAGATCTCTATTTATTTTTACCCGTTGAGCTCCTAGTTACAATGAATTATACTCCTGCTAGTGCCCTAACGGTTTGCATTTTCTCTACTATGATTCTAGATTATGTTATCAGTGTGTAATTTTGAATAAATATTGGTGTTCAGATGAAGAGCCATTCTGAACTCAATATCATGGGGTGTAACCTCCCGTATAATATCATAATGTTTCATATCAAACACACTTCCATCAACAGCAAAAGCCAGATTAATGTGATAGATGGAAACTTTGCAGAATTCCTAAAATTGCTCCCTTACCAAAACACTTGTCCGCACAAGACAGAATAATGAAGCAGCGATTAATTTAATGACAATGATGTGTTAATATTTCCTAGGTCTCAGCATTCTCAACATGGGAAAAGGAGTTGCACAAAATAGTATTTGATCCTCGTTACCTCTTGTTAAATTCTGATGAACGAAAGCAGGTAAATGACACATGGTAATAATGTTCACTCTTAGATGTCTAAAAATGTAAATAATGTAATTTCTGCTGTATAAGCACATTTAGACCATATAAGGAACAGAGGTTAGTTCCGGTTTCAAAACAAACCTGGTTTTGGGTTTAGATCTGTCGGATTCAAAAATTTGCAGATCTAGCAGGGCATTTAATAGCCAACAGATTCTTATTCAAGTCATTCTGAATTGAGAAAGA
This sequence comes from Hymenochirus boettgeri, assembly GCA_019447015.1. Lineage (NCBI taxonomy): Eukaryota > Metazoa > Chordata > Amphibia > Anura > Pipidae > Hymenochirus > Hymenochirus boettgeri. The sequence continues at coordinate 33,102,564 of CM033475.1, forward strand.
CAGTTGGATGACTAGCGAAACGTCTTCAAAAACTAAAATAAGTCCAGTTGATCTGTTGAATACAACAGATATGCCATGACCTGGAGGAATGAGAACCTTCATTAGCATATGGCAAATAAGTCAAAACTTAAAAATTGTGGTCCAAAATTGGAAAATCTCGTTGAAAATGCAAAAATTATGGTAAATATATCTGGGTGCTCTCTATATCATAATAGCTTCAAGGACATTTTAGTTTGATCAGCACATTTTTCGACTTTCGGATATCATAGATCTTACCTTCTGGATAAGCCATCCTTATAGCCTTTTTTTAACAATGATATTTGGAAGGATTTAAACTCAGTATTATGTAATTCAGATCTAACCTTTCCGAATCTAACTCACTTCTAAATTCTGTGCAAATTTTATTTTTTCTTTTCCTTTTTTTTTCTGTTTAAATATTCTATATGAAATACCAAGACAAAATGTTATAATAAAAAAAAGAAACTTTCAAAATCACAGTTGAACATGATGAAATTGTTCCACTCTAATGAGAAATCCTATTGCTTTTAACAACCAAGGGGCTTATTCAATAAGATTTGCAAAATTTTGCCTGTGTTCTTAATCTGCAGCAACCAATATGATTTTGTCAAATGTTTTCTAACTGTAGTAGACCAGTAGAAAGGTAACATCTGATTGGTTGAGACAAATTAACAGCTCAGGCAAATGTTTGCACCTCTTATAGAATAAGCCTGCCATAAATCTACAGTAAGACTACAGCAAAAAAAAACCTTTTGTAATTAAACTTTTTGTTCTAATTTTAAGGTGTTTGAACAATTTGTAAAGACTCGGATTAAAGAGGAATACAAAGAAAAAAGGAGCAAATTGATGCTTGCCAAAGAGGAATTCAAAAAGCTTCTAGAGGAATCAAAGCTTACTCCAAGGTATATTCTAAGAACTCAATCATTTTAAATTTGCCAATTTTATATGACAAGTGGCCATCTTGGGTGTTCCATGAATTCACTTTATTAATAGCCAGAGGTTATAATAGCTGTTTAAAGATATGTCTAAAATGTTCTGCTCAGCATATTAAAAAAAACCTTTACAGAGTTGAATATGGACTTTGCGGCACAATTTATTTTAAACTTAATGCTAATTTTGCACACTATGGGTCCCACTAATATTTTTTATTTGATATTTTACCAAGTAGTCTGATTTTGAGTGTAACAAAGCTACACATACTATTAGTTGCCAAAATAAAGCTTATAATTATATTATTTATATTAGTATTTGAGGATGAATAATAACTTCCATCCAGTCCAACCTGCTCAACAATACCCACATTTCCTGCCTAATAGAGATGTAAGAAACTGGCGAGATTCATTGTGTTATGTGGTAACCCTTGGAAGTAGTCTCGTGTTTTCAGCGGATATCGAAAATACAGAACGTTCTGCAATCCGAAATTTCAAACAGAACCAGTTCCGATTTGAACCCAGATTCCATTTCGACTACCTAATAGTTGATCCAGAGGAAGGCAAAAAAAAAATGTATAAAGGGGAAAAAAATTCCCTCCTCCAAATGCAATCCAAAATATCCCTGGATCAACCCCTACTTTATGTATCAATACCAGTAACATGAAACATTGAAACAACTTAAAAGAAAATGAATAGGTCCAAAATGCAACTAATATATTACAGGGCATAGGTGCCAAACACATAATGGCGGGCTGCATCAAAAATGTATGCTGCCTGTGGAACCGGTGAAACAGGATGGGTATGGTTAATGGAGCTTACCAGTGGAAGTGCCACTATTGCGGCATGGAACCTCAGTTGCAATAGGGCATATATCCATCTATAAATGTAAATAGATAGATAGATAGATAGATAGGTACTGTAGATAAATAGATACTGTAGATAGACAGACAGACAGACAGACAGACAGACAGATAGATAGATAGATAGGTACTGTAGATAAATAGATACTGTAGATAGATAGTTACGAGATAGATAGTATGAGATAGATGATAGATAAACAGACAGACAGAACAGACAGAAGACAGACAGACAGACGACAGACAGTAGATAGATAGTGCAGAGAGATGGATGATGGATGTGATGGCGTTGATGGATGGATGGATGGATGGATGAATAGATGGATAGATGGATGGATGGATAGATGGATGGATGGATGGATGGATGGATGGATAGATGGATGGATGGATGGATTTTGATTCCCTTACCTTTAAAAATGCTGTTTCTAGTTTAGTATTTGTCGTCACAATGAGTGAATTGCATTATGAAAAGTGTCTTTTCCTAGGACCGCTTTTAAAGACTTTGCCGAAAAATACGGACGTGATCAGCGTTTCCGTGCTGTACAAAAGAAGAAAGACCAGGAACATTTTTTCAACCAGTTCATTAACACGCTGAAAAAAAGAGACAAAGAAAACAGACTGAGGTTAAGGAAAATGAGATAAAATCTGTAGATGTGCAATCGTCTCACTGTAAATTGTAACTGCTGGGAAAATGGGAACATTTCTTCTTCATATTTGTATGATTAAAAAAGAAAAAAAGAAAAAAAAATCTTTGGCGAAAATGTCCTTGTGGCTCCTTTAAGTTCTGTTTATAAATGGTTTTTGCTGAAGAGCAAATGTACAGTAGTTCACTGATGAATATTGTTTCATATTGAAGCTATTTTTTATAACCTTCAGAATGTAACCACTTTACCATTCATATCTATGTCAGACTTTTTGTTGTTTCAATTATGCAAAATACATCTAAAATGCACAATGTATAAATTAGGATGATAATGGCATTGGAAGTGTATAGCATTAAAGCTTCAGATTTTTTTTAAGTGTATGTTTTAAAGTAGTCGAAATGCGTTCCTCCCGGAGATCATTACTTTTAAGATGTTCTCGTCATTGTCAGAATGGTACAAATATAATGGTAAATTCTTAGTGAAAGTCTGAGTATGTCAAAATGTTATTAGAACAAAAAGTAGACCAAAAAATGTATTTAATTTATTTATTTTTTTGCTCTGATGGATTCACTTGGTTCATTCAATTTACTGTTATCCAGTTATTTTGATAATCACCCTATGAAAAGTTTGTTTTCCTATTTAAATCATATGGACAAAGCAGTCGCAATTTGGTGTGATTGGGTCACTCTTCTCAATTTAAGTGTTCCATGTGAACCAAAAGCACCAATCGTGACTGTTCCTCCTGTACGCTGACAGCATGGTGTTTTATCATCAGATTTGTATACACAAATATTTTACATTTTTTTAATGAATAAATATTTTTTAAAAAACTTGTTTTCAAATTTCATTAATTCCCAATTATATCCAATAAATAGCAGTTATATTCAATTAGATCAACTGGACTTGAAGTTTAGTTCTTGAAGACGTTTCGCTGGTCATCCGACTGGCTTTCTCCATTCAGAATGACTTGTACAAGAATCTGTGGTAATTATGTACCCTGGAAAATCCCAATTAGCATATCACAGCCAGTTATTAGCCACTATCCAATCACGCCCTTAACACCTGGCTGTGATATGCTAATTGGGATTTTCCAGGGTACATAATTGCCACAGATTCTTGTACAAGTCATTCTGAATGGAGAAAGCCAGTTGGATGACTAGCAAAGAACTAAACTTCAAGTCCAGTTGATCTAATTGAATACAACAGATATACCATGACCTGGATGAATGAGAACCTTCATAAGCATATATCCAATAACTTGTTTATATCAATAAAAATTATGGTCAATATAGTTTTCTAACTGAAGTAGACCAGTAAAAAGTTAACATCTGATTGGTTGAAGCAAATAAACAGCTCATGCACAGTTCAATTTTGTACCTATTAAATAAGCCCAATATATATCTTGTAGATATTTTCATTGCTTTGCCAATGAATACTTTTTTCAATTAAAGACCCTCTATACTATAAAACTGGAAAAATCCCTGTACATAGTACAATTGCTCTTATGCTCTTATGGTTTAATATTGATGTTGAGAAATTATTAACAAAAGAATGTGTATTTTTACTTTTATTGCTTTGCCTTTACAAAATCTATAACTTTTGTGCAGCTGTTCCCTCTAAGGTTTTCAGTTCTGCTGGGCAAGTAAGAGCAAGCTTGTCTACAGCCTGCAGTGTGAATGTTTAATTGCTCAGATTTCTTTTAATTCTTTCACTACTGGTTCTGCCACCCCAGAGGAAACGGTATACAATCAAAGTGCATTCTGTTTATAAAATTGGTCATTTGCCAGTACATTGTGCTGATACAGTATATAAACCTTTTATAAGTTGAGTTTGCTTAGATTTTCACAGGCAAGAAAGAAAGAAAGAGAAAGAAAGAAAATTGAAAAGAGCTGGAACATGGGAGAAATAAACATAAATGTTATTGGTTGATATTTTTCTTTCATTAGATTTAATTTTGTAGCCTTAATAATGAGCTCTATTCTTTAAATAAGAGATGAAATGTGGTCTATGGTTACTGCAAGATGAAATAATGCTTCCAAGCAGGACAAGCTGCATGTTGTAAATAACTTTTGCAAACAATTCTGGTCAGTTGAGAAATCAGATCCAAGCTGGCAAAATATCTTAACAAAGCCATTTGAATAGGAGGTGGTAGATTCACCTTAATAAAAGAAATGAGAAAAGGGAAAGAAAAAACTTTTTGTAAATAACTTTCATAAGTCTAGAATACTAAAGACTCAGAAAAAGACTGTTCCAGATCTTGCAATTTATCACCCTCGCAAATCCCAAGTCTGCAATACTCTATTCCTATTCTATGACACCCCAAAAATAGATCTTCAGCTCTGCCTTCTCAGGGCCCCACAGTCTTCTTCTCAATTCTTCCTGGTAGCAGCTTTTCAGTCATGGCCAATGATGGCTGCTCAGGGAGGCGGCAACCTATTCAAAAGTGGCCAACATATAATGGACTTAAGATGTATATTTAAAATTGTTATAAATGATGATTATTATTGTAGACTGGGTATTTGGAGGGGTCCTTAAGACCACTTGAATTTGGGGGAGACCATTGTCTTACTGATTTGTGCAGGATATCTGTCTATGCTAATAAGGCAACAACATGAAGAGAGACCCAAGCAAGCAACAGATGATTCTAATAATGGCTACTCTGATGATGGACCTCCCTGAAAGATGAGAGATGATTTATGGGAAGGAATTTAGGCATTTGGGTGGGAAGAGAACTGATGCAAATGGAGTGTTGGATTTATAGTTTTTCATTTTTTTCCAACATAGAAATTCATGGTTCTGCCCATCAGAAACATCACTTTATTTAAGAATATTTCTTATTCTTTATTTAATATAATAATATATTATATTTATATAAAATATAATAATAACTGAATAACAGGGAATATAATGCCATGTACTAGCACAGTGGATGTGCTTTTTCAAACTTTACTATCAACACTATACCCAACACAAAAACCCAATGGCAATGCTACAAATGTAAAGATAATATATTGACGATTGTCTATTAAAGGAGAGAGGATTAGGGAAATAAAGATAGAAAGGAAGGAGATTAGAATACAAGTATCTCAATAAATACATATACTTTACAAACAGAAACTGCAATGGTTTATTAAGTTTTTAAAAGGGGTTTTGCCGTGGAAGGAACCAATTGAAATTTATACATTTTGCCATAACAAGATAATTGTGAGTTGTGCTTGTTAAGCTTTTCTAAGTAGTAAAGTAATATTGGTCAATATATATTGTATACCCTCCATTTATTTTTCTGCCGCACACTGAAAGTCACATTAATAGAATGTACAAAATGACAAAAATATACAATAATCAGATTTAACAAAAATAGGTTGAAGCTGTTTTGTCTTTCAGCAAATTCATTTTACCATTCATTAAATTCAAAAAAAGATTCACAAAAAAACAAAACAATTCACAACATTTGGTCTGTAGCCTTATTAGTTTTTTACTTGTTGGCTCCTGTTACAAAATATTGATTTCTGTACAAATCCTGGAGAAAAGCAAGAAAGGTTAGCAGTTCATTTTACTAGATCTAATAGTTGTTTGAGTTTCACACATTTTTTTCTAAAAGCTGAATGCAATATTGAACAAGGGCAAAGGAGACACTCCAATATTCTTTACATTTTTAACTGATTCTCTTCAGGAACATGCCTGATTAAGTCCAAGCAGCCTAGTAGACATTTGCAAATATTAACAATATGATTTGAATTTCTTTATGATAAAAAAAAAAAATCCAAGACAATATGTACCCTTGACATGTACCATAAAAGGGATCTAAGAGAGAATTGTTCAACAACCGGCTTCTAATTTCAGACGCAATTACAATGAGCTCTCATCTTTGAATTCATATCCCGTTGAGTTAAACACATGGAATTTGCCTGACATTGAATGATGAATGTATTTTTAGATGGGTTTTCAAATCTGCTCAAGCAATGGGTTGTGGGTAAGATAAAAAGGAGTAGAGATAAGTTTTTAACACTTACCACTTGGAAGTGATGATTCAGTTTTGTAAAGAGGTAACAATCTGGAAAATTTCCAGCCTTTAATACCACCCTAAAATACAACATTTTGTCCAAATTTGCCAATATTCTGCCCTAAAAATGATTGTTTTTGTCATTGAAACTTGACTGAAGCACAATTTCCAGGCTGAATTTTGTTTTTTAGGATGCAATTTTGTTCTCTATACTGTATTTTGCCATACAAACTTCATTGTTGAAATTATGATAGAAACCTGCCACATTTTGATATAATTGCCAACCTATACCCTAACTAAATTAAAGGGCATCTTAATGAAAAAACACATTGCCCCATTGCAAAGTTAAATTCATGTACTCTGTGCTGCCTTTCTCCTTCCCCTGTCAGTGACTGTTTTTCCATGGTGTCAGATCTCTCTGCAGCACTCCCCCCTTCTCCCTCCCCTCTGTTGCCTCCTGCATGTCTTAACTCCGGCTGCCCGACAAACTTCTCATGTGCAGCAGCATCCTGAAAAACACACCCACACACAGTGGCCAACAGAAGTAAGCTGTCCTGGAGACACGATCTCTCAGTGTCCTGCTGCAATAAGATCTCTCTCTTTGTGACCTATCATCAAACAGTGAAAGCTATCAAGAAGGGGGGTCAAGTGCAGCCTTATCTCTGCAGTCAAAGCTACCTCTCTCCCCCTGCTAATGCTTTTATCTTTATGTTTGTTACAGAGCAAGGAGAGGGGAGGGACTTGAGCAGAGAAGAGGGTCACGTCACAGGGATTTGTCTCAGGATAAAGATGGAAAGTGAAGAAAATAAAGACACTCTGGGGGTTGGGGGGAATTATAGAACACATGGAAAGAAAGAAAAAAAAAGTTAATTTTCCCACTACAGATGCCTTTTAACCTTATTTCAACAGCTGATCCTTGAACATAACCAAGAATAATTTGAGCAATGCTAGTAAAGAAGCCTGAGATTGAGAGTCTTTCTGAGTAATTAAGGAACTATTGGGCACAATTAAAATTAATAACACCTTGGGGGGGGGTTAGGGGGACATGCAATACTTACCTTAGTGCTCCTCTTAGCTTCAGGGTTCTGAGATGCAGTAATCACTCAATTAGAAGCATGATTTACTACATCACAAAAAGAAGGAAAGTAAAGAACACCAATCAAATGGCTCCATTTAAAAGGCACTTGTTTTTTCACTACAAAGTAGCACACAATGCTACAAATTTGCTTCGGGTGCCTTTTGCCACCAATAAAAATGATGCTGGCTCAGCAAAGAAGAAATTAAACCCACACTAACCCGATATTACATCGGGAAGTGTGGGTTTAACTTCTTTTTAGCCATTAGCGGACAGTATTACATCTCCATTACAAGTTGTTTTATTGGACAGTTGGGACTTCATTTTATGTGTTCAGAGGGCTTATTAATTTCTTTCTCTGACATTTTCTCTCTTTATGGTCTACATTGATGATTTACCTCAATGCTCAGAATTTGCAATTTTCTATCCAAACCATATCACTGTGTAGCTTATCTTTCTCATTCACTGGAGTAAATAGGGTAATTATATACTGTATAAGAGCAATTCTCTGTATTAATCTATAGATGCTGAAACTGGCACTGAGCAAAACAAACTGCCTGGAAATTCCCCATGAATAACTCCACCAAATGTCACTGACTTCATGAAAGAAATAAAACAATTATACATTGTAAATTGACTTTCAGAATGAGAGACTGGGCTTTGGGTTTAGTCTGATGTGCAATGTCTTTTGGGTCTGTGCTTTTTTTGGGGGGGGGGGGGGTTAATGATTTAAAACAGAAAGTAGAAAGTAAAGAATTCACATGAACAAAATTCTCACACGTGGGCTCATCAATGTTCCTAGGGTGTCAACCAGGTTAGGCACATTGGAGATAAAGTACATTAGACAAAATACTCTTTGTAATCTAACATTAATACATACAGTGTGAGTAATGGCAATGATTTCTAATTCACAGTATGTGTGCGTTGGTGTACAGTACATGTAAGGCTTTCCTTGGCTAGTACGTACAGTAATAACTGGACAGCAAAGAAGAATTTAGGCTTGTTAATCCAGGCTCAGGTATCAGCATGAATAATATAAATTGATTTCAAATTTTTTAAAAGTGTGTAAATATAAACAATGTGTTGTTTTTTTCACCCAATGATCTATCAAAATACTAGAAAATTAAATATCCCCTTGTATTGATCAATACAAAAGTCACTTAAAGGCCAAGTCAAGCCCTTAAATGAAGAAATATGTAAAGACAAATCACCCCAAAACTACAATAGTTAGAGAGCTAAAATACTGTATATACGTAATCTGAAAAGCTGCACAATGTCCTGATTTCCCGTTTCTTGTTTCTTCCAGTCAGCAACTGTCATGATGTGACAGATGACATCACAGCCAGTGACTGAATGTGAATCTCCTAGCTGCCTTCTTTGAGCCTGCTCAAGCTGACATCTTGCTGTTATAGATTGATTGGGACACGTTCCGTGGTATTTATTACCAACAGCTTCTTGTACAAGTCATTCTCTATTGAGAGATCCAATCAGATTACTAGCAAAATGTTTCCGTTTGTCGTGTTACCTCTTTGCTTCCTGCTTCTTTTGCAACTGTCGGTCATGGATGTGTAGATGTAGATTTTTGTAGGCTACAAATATATATGTTTGTCTGCAAAACAGAATTTTATTAATACCCAGCATAGAATCCAATGGAGGGAGGCCAATGGAAACCCCCTTGTATTCAATCAGAGCAGATCTAAAGATGTACCAATCGCCATAATATGCTATTAAATGGCTTGAATCTTTTGTGTCTCTGTAACAGGATAGTAACAGGATGCACAGTGATTGTGGCACTATTCAGAAATTCGAAAAGATGCAAAGGATTTGCCATGAAAACACCTCATCTTTATCAAATGGGAAAATATATGATGGGAATTGCAATGTTATATGAGCCCCAAATGACTTACTGCATCTGTTTAAATGGGGCACTTCAGAGCTTTCTGTGTATCGTTCTGATAGACTATGCCACGCACTTGGTACTTTTTAACTACATTTTTAATTGGTTGGTTGGGATTAATATACAGTGTTCTAATTCAAGGGAGAAAACTAATTGGAAATCCCAGCAACAGAATTTCAAGAATCCACAATATTGCTGTTTATGTATAATATATGTAATACATGAATTATATATAAAGTCACATAGCAAATGTAATCTTTAACATCTGCAGTGTATTTAAAAGGTTTGTCAACCCCAAATATAGAATTCGCCGATTCGCCGTTGCTGATTGATAAACATGGGGAGATTTACCCAGAGCCGCTATCTCTCGTTTGCCATTAAATATCGTGTTTGTGATAATCCCTTTCAGGGTTTACTCACAATGTAAATTTAACACCAGCTATAAAACCCAGCACTAAAAGTAACGCAAACATTATATTGAATTGTGTTTCAGTTATTGAATTGGTTAGCGTAACTTTAACTGCATAGCAGCTCTGGGTAAATAAGCCTGTATGTTGCCAGTCCCCAACAAACAACAATGAAGGTGCAGTATAGCAATTTTGTGATACCATACCTTTACCAAGAGTAAAATTCCCAAGGCCAGATTTACCATTAGGCACAGTAGGCACACGCCTAGGGGCCCGAGTTTGGAGGGGCGGCTGTCAATCTCCTCCCACCAATCCAACCCCCTTTATAGTCAATTTTCTTCCCCAAAAAAGAAGAAATGGGTACGGTTTAGGGGTGTGGTCTGTGTTTAAGAGTGGGCTAAGGGCACCAGACTCTTTGGGCTTACAGGCTCCTGAGGTGTAAATCCGGCCCTGAAAATACTGATCCAGGTTGGTGTTTTACAATGCCATTTGTATTTGCTGGTTGTAAAATAAAGACTGTAGTGCCAAATACCATAATGTCCATAGAATTTTACGACCACAGTTGTAATAAACCCAAAATGTCAGTGTAACATTTGGTCCAGCCCACCATTGTTGTTGCCACTCAAGGAAACTCAGCCAATGACATCACAAGGGGCGTAACTACCAGGGGAGTAGGGGGGCACGGAAGCTAAGGGGACCCCATCTTCTTACTTTCCCTATTACAGATATAGCCTTTTCCCAGAAATCCAATGTGGATGAAGCACGGATAGGGGCCACACCATAGTTTTGCAGTGGAGGCCAGTGATTCCGAGTTATGCAACTGGACATTACCAATCATGGCCCTGAAAGTGGCCTGTAAGTGGATTAAAGTGGTGACATCAGAAGGAGACTGGACAAGGAGCAACACGATGGATATCTCTTACATAATCCTTTATTAGAGGCTAGCAACATAGAGTTTCATGTTTATAGTTAGGGATGGTCTGGACATGACCTTAGAATCTTTCTTAAAGGAAATCTTCACCCAAAAGACAATTAGCATTCCAGTGAGAGGCTTCTTAATTTGCTAGAAAATGATCTGGTTATTATGTCTGAATTAACACCACAATCATTGTAATCACCCTGCAAAGTACATGCTGAATCTGCATATCTTAAGATTCCACCCTCCTTTTGCCCGGGTAGGCACATTAGTACTAATTAGCTGTTTACCCCTCCCATTTTTAACCACCAGCTGGGAAATTACCCAGATGTCTCTCCTTCCCTTATTTGCATGATGAGTAAGGGAGCTGTGGTGAAAACTTTCTCTAACTTACTTGGTCCCTTAGTTAATTGTTATTAATCAAGCAGTTTACAGATGGCTGGAAGGAGTTTGTTTAAACGTGAGCATAGAGAGATTTGTGCAATTTTACAGTAAAATAAGATTTGTGGCAACTACCACAATCCATTCTGATTTTCTTCTACTGGTGGGAGAGTGTTCCTAGGAAAATGCTGGTCCAATGACATCTGCAGTAGTGTTGGTCAAATCTGTTGGAAGGTGTTTGACCAATAGGAACAAAACCATCTTTCAAGTTCAGTGAATTTAGAAAATGATTGACATTGATGCAATTCCTTTTTTCACACTAACCCTGTTTTGATGCTTGTTAACAAAACAGTGTAATAAACAAGAACCAATGGAAAACCACCATGGCTGAAGCCAGCTCATTGATCATTTCCAGTCAGGTACACTAGACATACAGCAAATGGCTCGCAGTGCTTATATCTAAGCACAATTTTCTGACATGCCAGTTTAGCTGCTGAGCCTATACTAAGATGTTATTCTGACCTCTCACTTTTTATAGCGTTTTTTCCAAACACAACTCAAGTCTGATTGGTCTAGATACAATCATAAATCTGATTGGATTTTGGATCAGATTTTGGGGGTGGGTTTAAGAGAAACTTCAAACAACGAATGTTCGGTAAGGAGAGCTTGTTTCAGGTTAGCATTTCATCTGAAATGTTATGCCTTTGTACTAAGGCAAGTACTGGGATATACGCTTATTGAGTGATTCTGACTGGGTAGCTTGAATGGGCAGCCCTTAACTCAGATGGCTCTCAGTTTAGTTCTCAGTATTTTGTTGTCAGTATCTAAGATAAAAAGTTGGCAACAAAAAAAATCTGATTTCCCCCAACTAAGTACCTAACAGCAAATCTGAGTAACAGCGCTATTGATGTATTGGAATATCTGCTTCCAGTTTTTTCCCCAGAAACAATCTCCATCGATAGATGTTGATAGAACTGTTTAGAGAGCAACATGATAATCAAATAGATATCAGAAACACATGCAGCAAAACTGAGTCTGAATAATTACAGTGTAAAAGCAACCAGTCTGTAATAAATGCTGCATTGCTTAAAACAGTTATGTCCGTCATTCACCAGATAATCTTGTATCTCTGTCTCTCTCCCTTTCTTTGTATATAAATATATATTTTAACTAACAAAAAAAGCAGGTTATATTACAAATATAACCTGATATATAAAATAAAGAAGGCCTGAAATATTTGCTAAAATCTGTATGTGAAGTTACACAGATAAACTAATTCAATCTGACATCAACTTGCTACTTGCACACAACAATATCAGATCATGTAGTTCTAATGACTACAGAAGAAGGGAAAGAGTTAATGTAAAATCTCAGAATCCCAGGTGGGACTTGCAAATCAGTTGTTTGCATGTTTACCTGATTCTGCCTGTTTAATTAATAAATGGAGGAAGGGCTATTTTAACCATTATGAAAACCCCTTCTGATTGGTGGACATATCTCCATAGACTACAAGCACACTGGCCACTATAGGAGGAGAGAAATCAATGGCTGCCCCCATAAGAAACACAAAAATGAAAATATCTGTATAACTGCCCCACAAAAATAATGAAAGTATATGGCAAAATTACACAGGATAGCGCTCTCTGCAAATTTACTTTAGGTCATTTTAGCACTGTAGATGCCCTTTAACAATATTCAATTCTCGAGATAGTTCATTGCCACCCAGTTATTTTATGTTAATGTTTACAGGACCTGCATTACTTCAAAATGTTTTTAGAAATAGCGTAGTGCACTGACAGGGGCATTTACTAAGAGGTCTCTTAAGAGGCTAACTGATTTATGATTTGCAAGCAGGTCTATTGCCCAGAAGCTGAGCAGATCCTTTTGCACAGTATTCCACACCAGCTGATGCTCCTTACCGGACCATGCTCCCGGTAACAGTAACTGTTGTAAGTGTTGCAAAGTATCATGGAAGGGCACTTAGGTAAGTATGCCGGCCTTCAAGATTACTCCACCTATTAAAAGTTTCCTCCAATGTTCAGATTGTCTTATGGGTAATGAATAAAAACAGGCAGGCAAAAATTACTAGAAGTTTATTTTTACTTTAGGTCATTGGTGTTCTATTTTGTATTTAGTGTCACACAGCCAAAACAGAATAATAAGCAAGATATCATGTAGAAAAGGATGTATACAAAATTCTTATAATAAAGCAGAAATGGATAGGATTCAACTTAGACCAATGTATGGGATTTTAAATGGCACTTGATAACAATTATTACTCATTGGGGGAGATAATGTTATGATATTTATGTCCTGAACAATTGTTGAACAAATGAAAAAATGTCAACATTAAATGGAGACTGATGTGTCAAAAAAACTGTGATCAACTATAATCAAAATGGTGGCTGTAATGAACCTATCACAGTAACAAATGATAATATAGACAAGTAGGAAGTACACGCAGAACATAAGCAATGTCATTCTTTATTTTTCAGGGCCTCTCAGACTATAAAACAGACAACCATTGTTCCTGACTATATCTGCTGAAAGCATTTACTAGATTAATGTATGTTGTTCAGATGTCAGGGGGTGTAAGTAGATAAACTACCCGTAAGACAAGACACCTTACAAGAAAAAAATTCTGTTCTTCTTACTTAATCCCATATTTCATTGTATGTTTACCTTGATCAAAATGCAAAGAGTTATTTACTATGGGATGACTAGAATGAATGCTCTTCTTTTCCTGTCTTTGGAATTTTATAACACGTCTTCTCTGAAGTTGTATTTAAATAATAAACAGGTAAGATTAGGGACAAGGTCAGCTATGTATGAACATATCATACAAACCATACAGTTCCATAGCTTATCCATTTCAGTTCTGCCTGCAATAAAAGTATATTTTCTGTACTACCAACTATTTTAAACTTGCTACATTGTGTTTAAAACTAAAGAAATGTTTGACAAATGGTGTGTGTCTTTGGCTTATTTTAAAGGTACTGTATGTATAGGTCTAGACGTTTGACCCACATGGTCGGGGATGCACATGGGTATTTCAAGTCTAACACTACATGATCAGTTTTGCATAAATATATCCCTTTTACTAGATTCCTATGTCCTTTAAAGGGATGGATCACACTTCCCCTTTAATGATGTAGTGACAGCAATCTTCAAAACAAACCATACATATGTACTCCAAAATCTCCACTGAATGTCATAGACTTCATCAATACACAATACTCTTATTTCTTCTGTAAGACAATAGTGGATGTTCTTTAAACACTTTGCAATTTTGCAGATCCTTCTGTATAATAGACTAGTGCTTGAGTATCTTTTATCTTCTGACTTTTGGTGACATATGTACTCAGAAAGGTTATTCTACACTGTTTCCTGTCAACGTATCAATAAATCAATAATGAATCTCTTTCTACCTTTAGCACTTCATCACTTCATTCCTATTCTCTTCAAGTTTCTTCTTGTTATATCCACTCAGTCATATAATCAGCAGCCTTCAGATATCTCTCATTATCTGGTGTAATACACAGTGCTCTCAGCACTGGGGATCCCCTTAACCACCCCTTGAGTTAGGTCATTGCCAGCCTCAAGAAGGTTATTCCAATCCATGGGCTTTTTGTACAACCTAGGCCATTTCACCTCATGTTCATTTTACACATACATCCAAGTAGTTTATACAGTGCTATACAGTGTCGGACTGGCCCACAGGGTTACAGGGGAATCCCCCGGTGGGCCCACAGCCCATTCACCCAAGAAAACAGAGAAAACAGACAGAAATGTATTTTAATAAATAATAGGGCTCAGTAGGGGTAAGACAGATTTGTAAATGAGTGATAATAGAAATATGAAATGTTAGGTGGGCCCCTAAACTTGTTCTGGTGGGCACTGGTCTCAGATTTCCTGGTGGGCCCCAACAGTCTTGTCCAAAACTGCTGCTACACTTCACAGTAAATTTAAAGGTGTCATTATGAGTTCATACATGACAACATTTTATTGACACTTCCCTGACTCAACATCAGACCAAAAAAAACCATCATCCACCAAACAGAAATAGCATTTAATGAATGGACCGAATACTGTGTTGTGTAACAATAGCTTTTTTATCAACATTGGCCATGAATATATTGGCATAGCTTGGTGAAAGATTACTACTACCCATGGCTGCCTTTGAAGTAGCCATTATCTCTCTTGTGATTCTTTTCCTCTTTATGTGTATGATGTATTGTGACCTTTCTGGTAATAAAGGAAAGGCGCCAGACAAGCATAGCAGAATATAGGTACTACAAGTTAGTCCTACAAGTTAGTCCTATTATTGTAGGTCACTTTACAGGCAATATCTCTACAAAGATTAAAAACATTTCCAAGAAAATGTTTGCATTTCAGACAACATGGAGGTTGCCTGTAGAAAGTATTGAAACATCAATAACATTGAGGCAATATTATTAGGCCAAAGGGTCATTTAGTCATCCAAATACAAGACTATAAAGACATTTTTTGTTTAATCCAAATACATTTTTTCTTAAATTTAGGTTTAGGTGTAAAGGTTATACTCAAATTCCCCAGTTTGCTAATCTGTATCTGGGAACTCACCACAATATTTGTAGCACACACACATTGGAACATAGAAGGTCAGTTTTGTGATGCTAATTCATATATCAGTGCTACCTTGTGGCTACAAGAAAATCTGTATAATTCGCACACATTGTTTCCTTTGAGTACCTAATGAGCCAGATGGACTTTAATGACTGCTGAAAACTGACAATGTTCTGAACTTGACAGATTTGTAGTATCAGCAATGATTGCTGCCAAGAAAGTAACTCTTGAAAAAGAATGGAAAAGTCTGGAAATTCAAACAGAAATTGCATCCTTGATTGTTGAGGAATGTTTGCCAATGAAGAAAAACTGTAACTGTGGCAATGCTAGGAAACATTTTATGAGATGGATTATGAGTAGGATTGTGAACCGAATCTGCGGGTTCTGAAACAGAGCTTTCAAAATTTCGAAGGGCGGAACTTACTGGAGTTTCCAAAAATTCTGTGTTGAAATTCAAATTCAAAAGTTTTTAAAATACTGCTCTCATTTGATTAGAATGACCCATTCCGCTGAACCATCCGAGAAATAAAGCTCACCAGCTATGATCATCTCTAATTTGTGATGACTTGATACAGACGGGATTCACTAATTTCCTCTGAGAGCAGCTTTCCTTCCGGGTCCCCGCGATGCAATAATCACATGATTTATTCAAAGTCCTTTCTTTTTGTGCTACATCGTTCCGCAAGAACCATCGTTATAGGGAATTGAATCGTGTGCCTGTGTCGTCGATTGCAAATGGCGCAAAAGGAAACTTTAACCCACGCTAACCTGATGTTGCATTAGGTAGCGTGGGTTTAACTACTTTTAAGCAGTTACCAGCAAATATTCTCCCCCAGTATCAGAGGTCAATGTAGAGATTTGCAGATGTGTATAAGAGGCTCAGGTAGGCTCATGGTCTTACAAACATACAAAAAATGGCACAAATCTTGGCAGGAAGAATGAATACTTTGTTGCCAATTGTATTTAGAGTAATAAAAGTGCTTATTCTGTTAACATATTTCTTGTTTACAAGTGTGAACGATTGTAGAGGTTTGTGGATTGCAGAGAAGAAGCTTCAGAATCAAAGACAACAACTTGTATTGGAATAATATTAAAATGCGCTACTAATGTAAAGAAGGGGATGGATTTTCCTTTCAGTAATATTTCATGGATTCCGACTAAAGCTTTCTCTCTCTGTCCTTTCTAATCTTTATTTCTTCCAGTTTGCACATGCAGGTCAGACTCATGACTAATAACATGAACCTTTATTCCTTTAATTTCTCTGTGATGGAAATATTATTTTCCCGTGAGTATTCCTGACTTATTATAATGCACTCCATATGCAGATATGCTGAAATAGGAAATGCTATAATGTCAAAAGGCAATCTAATGTGTCAGTTATTCTAACAACAAATAGATCTAGTTATCCTAATGAAATCCATACACGTATTCCGTATGATAATTCCCAGTAATGAGAAAAGTAAAATAAATGATAATTCTATTAAGCATTAGCCCTTGAATATTATTAAAATTGCAAAACACCATATATTACTAACAGGGATATAGCAATGCAGTCATCAAACACTCAGAATTATGATTCACAGATAGAACATGGAAAGTTTCAGAACATGAGTATTTTACTGTTGTCTATAGAAAAATGATATTAAAGGAAAGGATAGACACTGTCAGGGGATAGACACTGTCAGGGATGTCCCTAGGGTTTTTGGCACCTGAAACAATTTTTGAATGCCGCCTCTTTTGAATGCCACCTCTAGTAGGAAGGGGGTGGGCTTTGTTTGTAGTCATGATGATTTTATGTTATAACGCAGTTATTTATACAGTTCTCCATAAAACCATATGTTTGTACAACTGGTACATTACCAGTTGTACAAATCCCTACCATGGATCTCCCTGTAGAATAAAAGATGTTGGGCAAAAGATTTGTAAACAGTGGCATAACTAAATCTTAGTTAAATCTTTCGGTCAAAACCTTTCAACACTATGAAACAAAACTTAAGTAGAAACTTAACACTGAAACCTTAATCTTACTATATCAGATTAATGCAACCGAGTCTTTTAAAAATATAAAGTTAAAATCCATTATCTGCTGCTGTCTTCTCTTCTGATCCTCCCATGGATCAGATGGTGATCCCCTACCCAGCCAGAGGCAAAATTTGACACTACACAGTGTGCTCAACACTGGGGCAAATTACAGTTGGGGGGTGGGCATTAGAGATGGCCGAAACTGTAAAGGTTCGTTCCGTTTCAGATTAACGGTTCTCGGTAAAATCCCAAAGATCTGAAAATGGAACATACTTTCGAGACTTCCGAGCCTATTTTCTATAATTATCGAAAGTTCAAGGCTATTTTCAAAAATAGCCTCAAATGTTCGATAATTGTCAAAAAAAATACAAACAGAAATGAATTTTCGAGTGTCCGATCGTATTTCCGATTATCAAATGCCTCGAATGTTCGATAATTATAGAAAATAGGATCTGAAGTCCCAAAATGTTCCGGTTTTGGCGGAACATTCGGATTTCGGAACCAGGGGTTTCCGTGTCAGATACGGGTCTGAGGAGGACCTGGATCCCATCTCTAGTGGACATGCCCCTTAAAGTTTTAAATTCTGTAACTGCAGACAATAGTTGCTGATGTGTTTTCCTGTCACAACATAAAATAGTACACGGCTAGTACATGGTAGATCTATGGCTAGCTGTGGCTACTGTTAGTTGGATGCAGAAATGAAGATATATTGTTTTCTAGTAAGACTGTTTTACATTGAGTAGTCAGCAAAGTAGCAAAGTAACAGTTAATATAAAAATGTGACAATGTAATAGTAACCTAAGAAGTTAATGGACTTTGGGGTCAGAATTACGAAATGGGCTTACGGCTTCCTTTATCTAATGGGCTATTTTGCATAAAAATAATTCCGTATGAATTGTGTTTGAAGCAGTGGCTCTGTGATTGATAATGCTGCCTAGAAATAAGACCCTTTTCTCTGCTTCTAATAGGATTTCCCTGGGAAAAAAGCAGATATTACAGCTCACAAATCTGATTAGTGTGGGTGTTGGTAAGCACAGTTTTCTCTTTAAAGCAGCTGCACCGTTTTATCTAAGGAGAAGATTCTGGAGCCTGAACGCAAAATGAAAATATCTAAAAGCAATGGGGATGATACATTTTCTTTTGACTGTGATGCCGTGACTAATGATAGTCATTATAGGATAGCCACATACAGAACTAAATCCACTTTCCCTATCAGATCCTTTAGGTCTTGGGGGCATCAGGATATTCCAGTGTAATTGAAAACAGCAGCAGGTTATGTTTGTTTACAAGGAGCTTTGGTGACAGAAAAGGAAATTCTGCCTGTACCGGAACCAGATGTGTAGACATGACCCAGTTGGAAAAATCACCTGTCCAGCAACAATAACAGCTCAGATTATAGTGTGATTGCCTACATAACCTCATAGAAACCCAATAGACTGTTTATTTGTGATCTAGACTCTTTTTGTAGCCAAATCACCATATGTAGCATTACCAATAAATAAATACCAATAAATAAATAAAGGATGATACATCTTGGCCATTGGCACATGAGAGATCTTGATGTAAAATGGAAACAGTATTTAAAATAGGTTGATCTCATTGTGATGTTATTAACCCTTTATCATGATAGTAAAAACTGATCATTATTATTATGATTATGGATTTTTCTAGCGCGAACATCTTTTCAATTACATTGATACATCACACCAGGCCCTGTCCTGAAGAGCTTACAATCCAATCACCTATCAGTATGTCTTTATGACTTTATGATAAGTATATATTATGACTATGGCGTACAGTTTTTGGTTTTGAAAAGTTCTGAAAGTTCCGCAAAACTTTAATAGCAGCTTTTTAAATAGGAACCAAGTTCGAAAGAAAACCAAATCCCATCCCTAATAAATACCACCAGTAATTTCTCTAGTTAACACAGACAGGTATATTATGGGAACTAAGAACAAATCCCACTTCTGAATTATTTACCTTTTCCAAAGATGAAACTGAAGAGACTTACTAACCCAGTCCATCGCCACTCTGCTGTGCTTCTCCACTCTGCTTCCTGTGCGCGGCTGTCAGTCTAAGGCACGCAAGTGACGTCACTGCCAATAACTCACAGCAATGACCAGGGAGCACTTCACTGCTGCTGTGTGTGAAAAACAAGCTCACAACAGCAGCAGGAGGCGGCACCCAGGTGTGGAGGGACCGGGTTTTGTATCCTCAGAGGCATCTTTGAGGAAGGTAAGTAAAACAAAAGAGGGGTTGGGGGGAGTTAAACCTATAGCTAAATTTTAGTTTTATGACTGGTCATGCACTTTAACACTTTTTTGTCCTATTTAGAGATCAGTCCTGTTTTCAAAAAAGATCCAAAAAATGTTTTTTTATTTAAAAGTTAGAATTTTGCAGTCGAATATTTGAAATTCACTTGGAAAAAGTCACAAATAATTTCGGAAAATTCCACTTGAGTGGAATAGGAGTTTGAATAGGAAATTCGGAATTTTTCTGTAAGAAAACTCGCCAGTTTCATTCATCTCTTGTTCTATTGTGCTTTATATCCTATATTTACAATATTAATGTGTTTGATGTTCTACTAATCAGCAGCAAACAATCAGATGCAATCTAACTGAGGAAAACCAAGAAATACCTAACATGAGTTGGTTGCTACAAATTATTAGCACAGATAAACACATGTCTGCAAACACTCGGCTCCCATTGATTTAAAGAGCATGTCCAGCCATAAAATCAAATTTTATATTAAGGGTTCAGCACTGCCCCAAACTCAATTTTCACATTACTAAATAATTTCAAAGATGCCCCTGAACAGACTTGGCAGACTCGGTCCTTCGCCACCTTGGTGCTCTCCTGCTGCTGTTGTAAGCTGTCGGGTAATTGGGCATGACACCACCATCACACCTTTCATTGACAGCCGCAACCAGGAAGCAGAGAGAGTAGCGCAGCAGAGCAGTGAGGGACTGGGCTGGGTAAGTCTCTTTAGGGGCATCTCTGTAATGTGAAAATAGGGTTAGGGGGTAGCTGAACTTAAATATAAACTTTTATTTTATGTCTGGACATTCCCTTTATTATCAGGCTTGTGGCTCTGGGTAAGTCACTGCAGCTTTATAAACCTCCCAATATTTACCTTTTTAGGGAAACATATGTAAACATGTGTAGATATTATACACTGGCCAAATCTAATGAAATATATAAAGGGGAAATTGACAACAGTCACACATTTCTTAGATATTCAAATTGATTTTCTGCATTTTTATGAGACCCCATTCATTTTCAAGCTCTGAACAAATTGCATTAAACAAACAATGTTCAAGTTTTACAGGAAAGATCATAAAATAAAAACATCTCATTTTTTCTACATCGTAAAAAACAAACATTTTTTGCATATAGGGCTACGGAGAAATGAAGCGGTAGATTCAGAAGTACAAGATTAATTCTGTTTTTCATTAGATATAGATCTCGCACAATGGTGAAAGTCTATTAGAACTTTCCGAGAGTCACAGGAGCAACTCTACGGTAGCAGGTAAATTTTACAGGATGCATCTCCATATCATACATATCGTGTATACATTAGTTGTGACTACCTATTTTTTCTAATTCAGATCTCTTGTGTCATTAAAAGTATGAGGGTAGGATAGGAAGCCAGAGGAGTCTGTACTACTTTCCATAAGAGTGACATGTGAATGGAAAGCTACATGGTGAGCAAAGCTAAAGGATCTTGAGATGTTTTAGTTTTACTTAAGACATATTTTGGAGGGTTTATTCATCTTATATACTAACCAACAGGTGTCGATATGCATGGATCACGGACACATTAGCTCATGCCCGCGTCATCAACCCTCCTCCCATCATTCAACCGAGCACACGAGACCTCAATGCCGTTTCCATAGGGCATAGGGGGAGGAAGGGGCAGAGAGATAAAGAGACAGAGAGTGAGAGAGGAGGGAGAGAGTGAGAAAAAGGGGGAAGAGAGGAAGAGAAGAGAGTGAAAGGAGGGAGAGAAAAAGAGAGGGGGAGAAGGGGGAGAGAGAAGGGAAAGAGAGGGAAAGATGGGGAGAGAGGGAACAGGTCTTTGAGTGCAGAGTTGAACGGGGTTTGTGATTTTTTAAAGTATCGGGGGTTTGCTTATTGGCTAGAATGCGGGATAACCAGTAAATATCTATAGGAGTGAGAGGTTCTTTGCACATGGTGACAGTATCTTCTTAGTAAATGAAGGGAATTTTAAGATATGGGAAACTTTGAGAAACATGAAGGTACAGAGAGGACAACCAGATGTTCTGTTTATAGTTTGTGTACTTTAGTGGCTCATGTTGCCAAACATCACTATACAGCTATTGTACATCTACTGTGAATGTCTGATGTATTCAGACTTGTAGACTTGATCTTGAAGACGTTTCACTAGTCATCCAACTGTCTTTCTCAATTCAGAATGACTTGTACAAGAAGCTGTTGGCTACACAGGGAACAGTGTTTATTGAAAATTCTTTTACATTTCTCAATTTCTCAGTCGAATGACTTGGGAAAAGTCTAAAACAACTAAACTTTAAGTCGTGTTGATCTAACTGAATACAACAGATATAACATGACCTGCATGAATGAGAACCTTCTCCAGTGTACTGTGAATGGTTTTACATCTACAGATGGTTATAGCAGGTAGGTTGATCAATGATTGGCTGTTGGATGGTTCAAACATGTTCAGATCTCTACTGAGCAACTGAATCAACCCAGACGCTGGGTCAAGGGCAAGACCATAACGGTCTCTACTAGGGGTTCTGAAAACAGCATTTTGGTTGCATTTATTTATACACAGACAATATCTGCTGAATTGGCAGAGTAAGGTCATTGGGATGAAAAAATACTACTCTTTTTTCTGAAAAGCATATGTATTTCCACTGAACTTCCCCTTTAAGATATCTGGATATTACAATATTGTATGTTCGTCAGATCATGTTGGACGATCAACAAAGATTGGCCGGTAAATTTTCCTATTTTTGTTTGTGTCATTGCGTATATGGGCACCAATAGGGTATGGAGGAAAACTTTTGAAAATCCATGTCCCTAGTTGTCTTTGCTCCCCATATAAGACTAATTAGGTGATAGGTAATCAGCTAATATATAGGGAATAGGTTGTGATTGCAGCCAAAGACTGAATACACTGGGGGCCACCAAAGCTGGCAATACCTAATTTCCACTGAGCGAGAGAGAATAAACTTTAAAAAAAGATGATTATATTAAATAATGCTCCCCTACACTGTGATTACAAAAGGATAAGCTTCCTTACACTGTGATATATAAGGGATAATGCGTCCCTTACAGTGTAATATATAAAGGATAATGCGCCCCTTACAGTGTAATATATAAGGGTATAATGTGCCTCTACAGTGTAATATATAGGGATAATGCCCCCATACAGTGTAATATATAAGGGACAATGCTCCCTTACACTGTGATTATATAAGGGATATGTGCCCTTACAGTGTAATATATAAGGGATAATCCCCCCATACAGTTTAATAATAAGGAAATGCTCCCTTACACGTGTTATATAAGGGATAAGGCTCCCTTTACATGTTATATATAAGGGATAATGCTCCCCTTACACTGTGATTATATAAGGGATAATGTGCCCCTTACAGTGGAATTATAAGGGATAATGCGCCCCTACAGTGTAATATATAAGGGATAATGTGCCCTAACTGTAATACAGTATATAAGGATAATGTGGCCCCTTACAGTGTAATGTATAAGGGATAATCCAACCCTTACAGTGTAATATATAAGGGATAATGAACCCTTACGGTATAATATATAAGGGATAATGTGCCCCTTATGGTGTAATATATAAGGGATAATGTGCCCTTACAGCGTAATGTATAAGGGACAAGTGCCCTTACAGTAAATATTAAGGGATAAGTGCCCCTTACAGAGTAATATATAAGGGATAATGTCCCCCTACAGTGTAATATATAAGGGATATTGTGCCCTCTTATGTGTAATATATAAGGGATAATGTGCTCTTTACTGTGTAATATATAGGGATAATGTGCCCCTACAGTGTAATATATAAGGGATAATGGCCCCTTACAGGTAATATATAAGGGATAATGTGCCCCTTACACTGTAATACAGTATATAAGGATAATGTGCCCCTTACAGTGTAATGTATAAGGGATAATCCACCCTTACAGTTAATATTAGGGTAAATGCACCCCTTACGGTATAATATATAAGGGATAATGTGCCCCTATGGTGTAATATATAAGGGTAATGTGCCCTTAAAGCGTAATGTATAAGGGACAATGTGCCCCTTACAGTAATATATAAGGGATAATGTGCCCTTACAGAGTAATATATAAGGGATAAGTCCCCTACAGGTGATATATAAGGGATAATGTGCTCTTATGTGTATATATAAGGGATAATGTGCCTCTACTGTGTAATTATAAGGGATAATGTGCCCCTTAAGAGTAATATTAAGGGATAATGTGCCCCTTACAGAGTAATATATAAGGGATAAGTGCCCCTTACAGTGTTAAAATACAAGGGATAATGTGCCCCTACACTGTAATATATAAGGGAATGTGCCCTTAGTGTATATATAAGGGATAATGTGCCCCTTACTGTGTAATATATAAGGGATAATGTGCCCCTTACAGAGTAATATATAAGGGAAAATGTGCCCCTTACAGTGTAAAATACAAGGGATAATGTACCCCCTACACTGCAATAATAAAGGATAATGGCCCCTTACAGTAATATATAAGGGATAATGTGCCACTTACTGTGTAATATATAAGGGATAATGTGCCCCTTACAGAGTAATATATAAGGGATAATGTACCCCTTACAGAGTGATATATAAAGGATAATGTGCCCCTTACAGTGTAATATATAAGGGATAATGTCCCCTTACGTGTAAATAATATAAGGATAATGTACCCTTACAGAGTGATATATAAAGGATAATGTGCCCCCTTCAGTGTAATATATAAGGGATAATGTCCCCCTTACGTGTATGTAATATAATAAGGGATAATGTACCCTTCATCAGAGTGATATATAAAGGATAATGTGCCCCTACAGAGTGTATATAAGGGATAATGTGCCCCTTACAGTGTAAAATATAAGGGATAATGTGCCCCCTACAGTGTAATATAATATAAGGGATAAATGTGCCCCTTACAGAGTGATATATAAAGGATAATGTGCCTTTACAGAGTGATATATAAAGGATAATGTGCCTTTACAGATGATATATAAGGATAATGTGCCCCTTACAGTGTGTAAAATATAAGGGATAAGTCCCCTTACAGTGTAATATAAATAGGATAATGGCCCTTACAGAGTGTATTATAAAGGATAATGTGCCCCTACAGAGTGATATATAAAGGATAATGTGCCCTTACAGAGTGATATATAAGGGATAATGTGCCCTTACTAGGTGTAATATAATATAAGGGATAATGTACCCTACAAAGTGAGATATAAGGGATAATGAGCCCTACAGTGAATATAATATATAAGGGATAATGTGCCCCTTACAGAGTGATGATATATAACGGATAATGCCCCTTACAGTGTAAAATAAGGCTTATTTATTAAGTCACAGAGGATTTCCCTGACCATATAAAAGTACGAGGTGCAGGAACGGAATTCCGAAAATGCAGCAGTCCGTAGCCCTTTGCTTTATGGAGAATCCCTCTGAGCTTGATGGAGTCTATAGGAAAAGGTATATCTAGTTGCTGCAATGCCACAGGTTCCATAGATGTATATGTCAGAAATTGACAAACTAAACTAATAAGAGGAATGAATAATGTGTGATATGAAGACAGTGGAGTTTGTTTCCTGGGATGTGTTTTATGATATGATAACCACTTATAAATATAATAGAGGTCACTAAAGTCAAGTAACAGGGATATTTCTCTTATGATATGTGGGAGAAGAGGCCATCCCTACAGATTTGAAAAATGCATGGTTGTGATGGATGGTTTTAACTGACAGCAGGTTATGGAATCTATTGAAAAGTTTTAAAACTGTTGAGTTGGCTGAATTCTGAATATTTAAAAGGGGCTCAGATGTCTCATGGGTAGGCAGAAATCCAGAGTTAAACTGCTGGCTGCATCGTGTGTGAACAAGCATGACGTATCTAGTTTGTTGTGACTGAGTAGAGATGGCGTAACTTCCAAAAGTTTGGTCTGTTTTCAAACTTTTGAACTTCAGTAAAAGTTCGAATTCAGACCCATTAAAGGGCATGTCCACCCTTATAAAACATTTCCCCCATATCATAGTATATCTTCCCCAAGTCCCAACCGATAAAATAAATTTAAGAAAGTGCCCCGATGTTTACTTACCTTCCCTCTCTCTCGACGCCCGGCCTTCTGCTTGCAAGACACTGCAAGCAGGGGGCGGGACCGGCAGCCGCGTCTGTGATTGGCTGAGAGGCAGCCAATCACGGACGCAGCTGCCGGCTTCAGAATGCCGGGGGAGAGAGGGAAGGTAAGTAGAGTTTGGGGGTCTTTCTTAAAATTATTTTTAGCGGTTGGGAATGGGGAAGATATACTATGTATGGGCAAGGGGTTTTGTAGTAGGGGGAGGGATTGCAAAACGGGAGGGGAGGGAGGGAGGGGGAGAAGGCCTGCAGTACGCATGCCAAACTTCTCCCGGAGGCAAGACAGGAGGCAGGGTCCTATATGGACTATGCTATCCTCCTGGTGGGCAATTTTTGGGACTTTGGGGGGTACTACAGGAGAACCATATGGAGCTGGGATGTGAGGTAAGGATTTATTACACTACATGGTGGGGCCATTAGTGGGGGGATTATAGTTTTGGGGTGGGAAATGCCTTTAAAGTAAATGAGGGAGTGATAGTTCAAAAGTCTGGGTGTTTACAGCTAAACTAACAATGGTAACTACTGTAAATGGCTGTGGCACCTGGGAAATGGTCTGGTGAACATGTCACTATCACCAAAACTTGTTAAAACAGATCTATAATATGAGCCGGCAATTGCGGGGTTTGTGCAACTACTTCGAGCATTCGGAGTTATGGGCCAATTGAGGCTTACCAACAATACTTTCGAGGGTTAGCGAAAATGAACGATATTCTAGGGTTAGCGAACGATACTTCGAGGGTTAGCGAAATGACCCATACATTCAAGGGTTGTCAAAAACAAACAATACTTTCGAGGGTTACCGAAAATCGAAGGCTACATTCGAGGGTTAGCGAACGATACATTCTAGGGTTAGTGAAAACGATCCGTACACTTAGGGTATAGAAAACCTACAATACTTTCTAGGGTTAAAGAAAGGCCCGTAATAATAAACGATAATTAGCAGAAATACAGTCGCAGGTTCGAGTCGGTTTGTGTCTATCTTCAGTACTGAGGGGCATAGACCATGTGGATGTGCTTTCCATGTACTGTAGGGGTTGAAATTGGAGCGAATTATATCTAGCAGTATTATTACTGCATGCAGTGGATCATTGTACTAAAGAGATGCAAAATGCAGGAAGGTACATGTATCTAGTTTACTTATAGATAGCAAATTTAAAAAATATGAAACATCTTCATAAAACTATTTGAATTAGATTTATTATGTTTTCCCGAGATTCTGATGGACTTTTTATTAGTATTATTTTGCCCTATTTTATTTTATTTCTTCTGTAGAAATCCAATCATGCAGGAATAAGGTTTCGTCATATAACTGTATTTTATGGAATTCAATATTTCAAGATGATGTGAATATAAGACTTAGCGCTCAACTGAAATGCTAACCTCAGACACACAAACATAATGGTCTCTATGAAAAACAATCAGAATAACTATAGCAATACTGTCTTCCAGATTGAGATAGAAATCAAAAAATAAATCAGCAGGCAATGACCTGGTACCCCTGCAAAACAGAATCTTCACCAGAAGTTCATAGACAAACAAAATGAAAATGTCTGCAGCCGATCAGTCTGTTTCTATCTAGCTATAAAGCAGCAACTCTTATGTATATGCATTGTATACAAAAACAAGAGACAATTTATAGCAGTATAGAGATAATTTAGGTAGGATAGATAGATAATAGTTGATAGATAGATACTAGGTGATAGATAGATAAATAGATGTAGATAGATAAAGATGATAGATAGATATAGATGAATAGAGATAGATAGATAGATAGAGTTAGATAGAAGAGATAGAGTTAGATGGATGATAATAGAGATAGATAGATAGATAGATAGATATAGATAGATAGTGATAGATAGATAGAAGAGAGAGTTAGATAGATGATAGATAGGGTAGAGTAGATAGATGATAGATAGAGTTAGATAGATAGATAGATAGAAGATAGTAGATAGATAGTGTTAGATAGATAGACGATAGATAAGTTAAGATATGTATAGAGAGATAGAAAGTGAGAGAGAGTGGATAGAGTTTGAGTAGAAATGATAGATAAGGTTAGATAGAGAGATAGATAGCAGTTAGATAGATAGAGATAGAGTAGATAGATAGATAGATAGATAGTAGAGAGATAGAGATAGATAGATAGATGATAGATAGATAGATAGATTAGATATAGTATTGATGATAGATAGATAGAGTATCGATAGATAGATAGATAGATAGATTAATGATATAGTATTGATAGATAGATAGAATGGAAATGATGCCAGAAACAACAGAATGACTGAATGTGGAGCAAATTCAGAACTCAATATTTATTTGAATAATAAACTTTGAGAGAAAAAAACCTCCACAAAATTAAAACTCATGGTGAAATGTCCATAGCCAACCCAATTAAAAGGGATGATGCTTAAAGTAAAACAAATGGTGTGTGGTGACAACAGAAACCCAGATAAGTACACAAAACCCTTTAGCAGATCTAATTCAATTCCTACCTGTACATTTTAATAGTATTGCTGCTTAAAAGCCTGTCATCTTTATACAATTTACTTTAAAAAAGCATGTAACCATATTACAGTCAACCATATTAACCAGTAACCATATTAACCATGTAACCATAATAACCATGTAACCATAATAACCATGAACCATGATTAAACCATTGTAACCATAATAACCATGTAACCATAATAACCATTGTAACCATAATAACCATGTAACCATATTAAACCATGAACCATAATAACCATGTAACCATATTAACCATGGAACCATTATAACCATGTAACCATAATAACCATATAACTATGTAACCATAATAACCATGTAACCTATTGATCTTGTAACATTAACATGACCAATAATATGTAACATAATAACCGGTGAACCATAAAACGGTAACCATAATAACCGTGACCATATTAACCGTGTAACCATAATAAAATAACCCCGTGGTAACCATAATAACCGTGTACCATATAACCGGTAACCATAAAGTGTAACCAAATAACCGTTGGTGTAACCATATAACTTGTAACCATAATAACCTGTATGTAACCATATTAATAGTGTAACCATAATAACCATGTAATCATATGAACCAAGTAACGATACA
The DNA here is from genome assembly GCA_019447015.1 of Hymenochirus boettgeri. Taxonomy (NCBI): domain Eukaryota; kingdom Metazoa; phylum Chordata; class Amphibia; order Anura; family Pipidae; genus Hymenochirus; species Hymenochirus boettgeri. The sequence continues at coordinate 33,131,828 of CM033475.1, forward strand.
TAAAACCTCATTTGTAACCATAAAACGTGTAACCATAATAAAAACTGTTGTAACCATATTAACGTGTAACCATAATAACCATGTAAATATATTACAACATTAACCATAATAACCATGTAACCATAATAACCATTTAACCATATAACCATTGTAACCATAATAAACAGTAACCATATTAACATGAACCATATTAACCATGTACCATAATAACTATGTAATCCATATTAACAATGCAACCATATAAACCTTGTAACGATAATAAACCTGGTACCATATTAACGATGTTAACCATAAGGAACCCTGTAACCATAATAACCATGTAACCATATTACCTGTAATACGAACGATAGCCAAAGATTAATTCCCCTCAGTTACACCGATTCATATAAATGTAGATAGTACATAGTATTGGAATATGACCACAATTCCTCTCTGTATTAATTATCAATTCCTCCAATACCAAACATGACCGTGTGTATCATATTTCCCAAGAATTATAACTCGCCTCGGCAAGGAATAAGGGCTTCACGTTGGGATCATCATATTCATGGGCATACTTCCCTTCACAGTATAATATTGGTTCTGTCTACTATTCATAATGAAATACATTTATTTTCATGTATGGTTGTCCTTAATTACCTCTAATGTACACACCAGACCCCTAGCTGAACAAACTCAGATACCGGTTCGGCCCCCACATGTCTGGAAAAGGAGATATGGTTCAATGCTTTACTAATCGTAATAATACAATAGGACTGTTCCAGGGCGGAAAAGGGTATTTTTTATTGGTCCTTTGCAAGAACTAATACCAATAGTTAACCCCTGCCAAGTCACTACACACTTCCTGACCATATTAACCATGAACCATATTAACCAGTAGCCATAATAACCATGTAACCAGTAGCCATAAAACCATATACCATATTAAACATGTAACCATAAAACCAGTAACATAATAACAGGTAACCATAATAACCCATGTAAACCATATTAACCATGTAACATCTTAACCATGTAACCATAATAACCATGTAACCATAATAGTGTAACCATATAAACCATGTTAAACCATATTAACCGTGTTGTAAACCATTAATAACCATGTAACCAAATAACCATGTAACCATATTAGCCATTAACCCATATTAACCATGTTACCATAATAACCATATAACCGTAAGTAACCATGATAACCATAGTAAACCATGTACTACCTTAAGCCATGTAACCTATTAACTCAGTATGTAACCATCAGTAACATGGTAACCATATAACCGTTGAAACCATATAACCGTGTATACCATATTAACCATGTACCAGAAATATACCGTTGTAACCATAAAACCATGTCCCCATATTAACCGTGTAAACCCATATTGTAACCATATAACCGTGGCAATATTAAACCACTAATAACCGTTTGTTTTGTTGTAACCATATTAACCGTGCTCCCCATATAAGACTAATTAGGTGATAGGTAATCAGCTAATATATGGGGAATAGGTTGATTTGCAGCCAAAGACTGAATACACTGGGGGCCACCAAAGCTGGACAATTACCTAATTTCCACTGAGCGAGAGAGAATAAACTTTAAAAAAAAGATGTATTATATTAAATAATGCTCCCCTTACACTGTGATTACATAAAGGATAATGCTTCCCTTACACTGTGATATATAAGGGATAATGCGTCCCTTACAGTGTAATATATAAGGGATAATGCGCCCCTTACAGTGTAATATATAAGGGATAATGTGCCTCTTACAGTGTAATATATATGGGATAATGCCCCCCATACAGTGTAATATATAAGGGACAATGCTCCCCTTACACTGTGATTATATAAGGGATAATGTGCCCCTTACAGTGTAATATATAAGGGATAATCCCCCCCATACAGTGTAATATATAAGGGAAATGCTCCCCTTACACTGTGATTATATAAGGGATAAGGCTCCCTTTACACTGTTATTATATAAGGGATAATGCTCCCCTTACACTGTGATTATATAAGGGATAATGTGCCCCTTACAGTGTAATATATAAGGGATAATGCGCCCCTTACAGTGTAATATATAAGGGATAATGTGCCCCTTACACTGTAATACAGTATATAAGGGATAATGTGCCCCATACAGTGTAATGTATAAGGGATAATCCAACCCTTACAGTGTAATATATAAGGGATAATGTGCCCCTTATGGTGTAATATATAAGGGATAATGTGCCCCTTACGGTGTAATATATAAGGGATAATGTGCCCTTTACAGCGTAATGTATAAGGGACAATGTGCCCCTTACAGTATAATATATAAGGGATAATGTGCCCCTTACAGAGTAATATATAAGGGATAATGTCCCCCTTACAGTGTAATATATAAGGGATAGTAGGGATATTGTGCCTCTTTACTGTGTAATATATAAGGGATAATGTGCTCTTTACTGTGTAATATATAGGGATAATGTGCCCCTACAGTGTAATATATAAGGGATAATGCGCCCCTTACAGGGTAATATATAAGGGATAATGTGCCCCTTACACTGTAATACAGTATATAAGGGATAATGTGCCCCTTACAGTGTAATGTATAAGGGATAATCCACCCTTACAGTTAATATTAGGGTAAATGCACCCCTACGGTATAATATATAAGGGATAATGGCCCCTATGGTGTAATATATAAGGGTAATGTGCCCTTAAAGCGTAATGTATAAGGGACAATGTGCCCCTTACAGTAATATATAAGGGATAATGTGCCTTACAGAGTAATATATAAGGGATAATGTCCCCTACAGGTATATATATAAGGGTATAATGTGCTCTTACTGTGTATATATAAGGGATAATGTGCTCTACTGTGTAATTATAAGGGATAATGTGCCCCTTAAAGAGTAATATTTAAGGGATAATGTGCCCCTTACAGAGTAATATATAAGGGATAAGTGCCCCTTACAGTGTAAAATACAAGGGATAATGTGCCCCTACACTGTAATATATAAGGGAATGTGCCCTTATGTGTATATATAAGGGATAATGTGCCCCTTACTGTGTAATATATAAGGGATAATGTGCCCCTTACAGAGTAATTTATAAGGGAAAAATGTGCCCCTTACAGTGTAAAATACAAGGGATAATGTACCCCCTACACTGCAATATATAAAGGATAATGCGCCCCTTACAGTGTAATATATAAGGGATAATGTGCCCTTACTGTGTAATAATAAGGGATAATGTGCCCCTTACAGAGTAATATATAAGGGATAATGTACCCCTTACAGAGTGAATATAAAGGATAATGTGCCCCTTACAGTGTAATATATAAGGGATAATGTCCCCCTTACAGTGTAAATAATATAAAGGATAATGTACCCTTACAGAGTGATATATAAAGGATAATGTGCCCCTTCAGTGTAATATATAAGGGATAATGTCCCCCTTACGTGTATGTAATATAATAAGGGATAATGTACCCTCATCAGAGTGATATATAAAGGATAATGTGCCCCTACAGAGTGATATAAGGGATAATGTGCCCCTTACAGTGTAAAATATAAGGGATAATGTGCCCCTTACAGTGTAATATAATATAAGGGATAATGTGCCCCTTACAGAGTGATATATAAAGGATAATGTGCCTTTACAGAGTGATATATAAAGGATAATGTGCCTTTACAGATGATATATAAGGATAATGTGCCCCTTACAGTGTAATGTAAAATATAAGGGATAAGTCCCCTTACAGTGTAATATAAATAGGATAATGCCCTTACAGAGTGTATTGATAAAGGATAATGTTGCCCCTACAGAGTGATATATAAAGGATAATGGCCCCTTACAGAGTGATATATAAGGGATAATGTGCCCTTACTTAGGTGTAATATAATATAAGGGATAATGTACCCTACAAAGTGAGATATAAGGGATAATGAGCCCTACAGTGGTAATATAATATATAAGGGATAATGTGCCCCTTACAGAGTGAGTGATATATAACGGATAATGTTCCCCTTACAGTGTAAAATAAGGCTTATTTATTAAGTCACAGAGGATTTCCCTGACCATATAAAAGTACGAGGTGCAGGAACGGAATTCCGAAAATGCAGCAGTCCGTAGCCCTTTGCTTTATGGAGAATCCCTCTGAGCTTGATGGAGTCTATAGGAAAAGGTTATTAGTTGCTGCAATGCCACAGGTTCCATAGATGTATATGTCAGAAATTGAAAACTAAACTAATAAGAGGAATGAATAATGTGTGATATGAAGACAGTGGAGTTTGTTTTCCTGGGATGTGTGTTTTATGATATGATAACCACTTATAAATATAATAGAGGTCACTAAAGTCAAGTAACAGGGATATTTCTCTGATGATATGTGGGAGAAGAGGCCATCCCTACAGATTTGAAAAATGCATGGTTTGATGGATGGTTTTAACTGACAGCAGGTTATGGAATCTATTGAAAAGTTTTAAAACTGTTGAGTTGGCTGAATTCTGAATATTTTAAAAGGGGCTCAGATGTCTCATGGGTAGGCAGAAATCCAGAGTAAACTGCTGGCTGCATCGTGTGTGAACAAGCATGACGTATCTAGTTTGTTGGACTGAGTAGAGATGGGCGTAACTTCACAAAAGTTTGGTCTGTTTTCAAACTTTTGAACTTCAGTAAAAGTTCGAATTCAGACCCATTAAAGGGCATGTCCACCCTTATAAAACATTTCCCCCATATCATAGTATATCTTCCCCAGTCCCAACACGTAAAATAAATTTAAGAAAGTGCCCCGATGTTTACTTACCTTCCCTCTCTCTCGACGCCCGGCCTTCTGCTTGCAAGACACTGCAAGCAGGGGGCGGGACCGGCAGCCGCGTCTGTGATTGGCTGAGAGGCAGCCAATCACGGACGCAGCTGCCGGCTTCAGAATGCCGGGGGAGAGAGGGAAGGTAAGTAGAGTTTGGGGGTCTTTCTTAAAATTATTTTTAGCGGTTGGGAATGGGGAAGATATACTATGTATGGGCAAGGGGTTTTGTAGTAGGGGGAGGGATTGCAAAACGGGAGGGGAGGGAGGGAGGGGGAGAAGGCCTGCAGTACGCATGCCAAACTTCTCCCGGAGGCAAGACAGGAGGCAGGGTCCTATATGGACTATGCTATCCTCCTGGTGGGCAATTTTTGGGACTTTGGGGGGTACTACAGGAGAACCATATGGAGCTGGGATGTGAGGTAAGGATTTTATTACACTACATGGTGGGGCCATTAGTGGGGGGATTATAGTTTTGGGGTGGGAAATGCCTTTAAAGTAAATGAGGGAGTGATAGTTCAAAAGTCTGGGTGTTTACAGCTAAACTAACAATGGTAACTACTGTAAATGGCTGTGGCACCTGGGAAATGGTCTGGTGAACATGTCACTATCACCAAAACTTGTTAAAACAGATCTATAATATGAGCCGGCAATTGCGGGGTTTGTGCAACTACTTCGAGCATTCGGGTTATGGGCCAATTGAGGCTTACCAAACAATACTTTCGAGGGTTAGCGAAAATGAACGAATTCTAGGGTTAGCGAACGATACTTCGAGGGTTAGCGAAATGACCCATACATTCAAGGGTTGTCAAAAACAAACAATACTTTCGAGGGTTACCGAAAATCGAAGGCTACATTCGAGGGTTAGCGAACGATACATTCTAGGGTTAGTGAAAACGATCCGTACACTTAGGGTATAGAAAACCTACAATACTTTCTAGGGTTAAAGAAAGGCCCGTAATAAAAACGATAATTAGCAGAAATACAGTCGCAGGTTCGAGTCGGTTTGTGTCTATCTTCAGTACTGAGGGGCATAGACCATGTGGATGTGCTTTCCATGTACTGTAGGGGTTGAAATTGGAGCGAATTATATCTAGCAGTATTATTACTGCATGCAGTGGATCATTGTACTAAAGAGATGCAAAATGCAGGAAGGTACATGTATCTAGTTTACTTATAGATAGCAAATTTAAAAAATATGAAACATCTTCATAAAACTATTTGAATTAGATTTATTATGTTTTCCCTGAGATTCTGATGGACTTTTTATTAGTATTATTTTGCCCTATTTATTTTATTTCTTCTGTAGAAATCCAATCATGCAGGAATAAGGTTTCGTCATATAACTGTATTTTATGGAATTCAATATTTCAAGATGATGTGAATATAAGACTTAGCGCTCAACTGAAATGCTAACCTCAGACACACACAACATAATGGTTCTATGAAAAACAATCAGAATAACTATAGCAATACTGTCTTCCAGATTGAGATAGAAATCAAAAAATAAATCAGCAGGCAATGACCTGGTACCCCTGCAAAACAGAATCTTCACCAGAAGTTCATAGACAAACAAATGAAAATGTCTGCAGCCGATCAGTCTGTTTCTATCTAGCTATAAAGCAGCAACTCTTATGTATATGCATTGTATACAAAAACAAGAGACAATTTATAGCAGTATAGAGATAATTTAGGTAGGATAGATAGATAATAGTGATAGATAGATAATAGATGATAGATAGATAAATAGATGTAGATAGATAAAGATGATAGATAGATATAGATGATATAGAGATAGATAGATAGATAGAGTTAGATAGAAGAGATAGAGTTGATGGATGATAATAGAGATAGATAGATAGATAGATAGATATAGATAGATAGTGATAGATAGATAGAAGAGAGAGTTAGAAGATGATAGATAGGGTAGATGTAGATAGATGATAGATAGAGTTAGATAGATAGGATAGATAGAAGATAGTAGATAGATGTGTTAGATAGATAGACGATAGATGAGTTAAGATGATGTATAGAGAGATAGAAAGTAGAGAGAGAGTGTGATAGAGTTTGAGTTAGATGATAGATCAGGTTAGATAGAGAGATAGATAGCGTTAGATAGATAGGATAGAGAGATAGATAGATAGATAGATAGAGAGAGATAGAGATGAGATAGATAGATCGATAGATAGATAGATAGATTATGATATAGTATTGATGATAGATAGATGAGAGTATCGATAGATAGATAGATAGATAGATTACATCGATTAGTATTGATAGATAGATAGAATGAGGAAATGATGCCAGAAACAACAGAATGACTGAATGTGGAGCAAATTCAGAACTCAATATTATTTGAATAATAAACTTTGAGAGAAAAAAACCTCCACAAAATTAAAACTCATGGTGAAATGTCCATAGCCAACCCAATTAAAAGGGATGATGCTTAAAGTAAAACAAATGGTGTGTGGTGACAACAGAAACCCAGTAAGTACACAAAACCCTTTAGCAGATCTAATTCAATTCCTACCTGTACATTTTAATAGTATTGCTGCTTAAAAGCCTGTCATCTTTATACCAATTTACTTTAAAAAAGCATGTAACCCATATTCACATGTCAACCATATTAACCATGTAACCATATAACCATGTAACCATAATAACCATGTAACCATAATAACCATGTAACCATATTAACCATGTAACCATAATAACCATGTAACCATAATAACCATGTAACCATAATAACCATGTAACCATATTAACCATGTAACCATAATAACCATGTAACCATATTAACCATGGAACCATTATAACCATGTAACCATAATAACCATATTAACTATGTAACCATAATAACCATGTAACCATATTGACTTGTAACATTAACAAGACCATAATATGTAACATAATAACCGGTGAACCATAAGGTAACCATAATAACCGATGACCATATTAACCGTGTAACCATAAGTAAAAAAACCCGTGGTAACCATAATAACCGTGTACCATAATAACCGGTAACCATATAATGTGTAACCAGAATAACCTTGGTTGTAACCATATAACGTGTAACCATAATAACCGTGTAATGTAACCATATTAATAGTGTAACCATAATAAACCATGTAACATATGAACCAAGTAATCTATACATAAAACCTCATTATGTAACCATAAAACGTGTAACCATAATAAAAACGTTGTAACCATATTAACGTGTAACCATAATAACCATGTAAATATATTACAACATTAACCATAATAACCATGTAACCATAATAACCATTTAACCATATAACCATGTAACCATAATAAACAGTAACCAATTAACAATGAACCATATTAACCATGTAACCATAATAACTATGTAACCATATTAACAATGCAACCATATAAACCTGTGTACGATAATAAACCTGTGTACCATATTAACGATGTTAACCATAATGAACCCATGTAACCATAATAACCATGTAACCATATTGACCGTGTAATACGAACGATAGCCAAAGAATTAATTCCCCCTCAGTTACACCGATTCATATAAATGTAGATAGTACATAGTATTGGAATATGACCACATTCCTCTCTGTATTAATTATCAATTCCTCCAATACCAAACATGACGTGTGTAATCCATATTTCCCAAGAATTATAACTCGCCTCGGCAAGGAATAAGGCTTCAGTTGGGTCATCATATTCATGGGCATACTTTCCCATTCACAGTATATATTGGTTCTGTCTTACTATTCCATAATGAAATCATTTATTTTCATGTATGGTTGTCCTTAATTACCTCTAATGTACACACCAGACCCCTAGCTGAACAAACTTCAGAACACGGTTCGGCCCCACATCTGTCTGGAAAAGGAGATATGGTTCAATGCTTTACTAATCGTAATAATACAATAGGACTGTTCCAGGGCGGAAAAGGTATTTTTTATTGGTCCCTTTGCAAGAACTAATACCAATAGTTAACCCCTGCCAAGTCACTACACACTTCCTGACTCATATTAACCAGTGCAACCATATTAACCAGTAGCCATAATAACCATGTAAACCAGTAGCCATAAAACATGAACCATATTAAACATGTAACCATAAAACCAGGTAACATAATAACGGTAACCATAATAACCCATGTAAACCATATTAACCATGTAACATTTAACCATGTAACCATAATAACCATGTAACCATAATATGTAACCATAAAACCATGTTAACCATATTAACCGTGTGTAACCATAATAACCATGTAACCAAAGTAACCATGTAACATATTAGCCATTAACCATATTAACCATGTTACCATAATAACCATATAACCAGTAAGTACCATGTAACCTAGTAAACCATGTACTACCTTATTAGCCATGTAACCTTTAACATCATATGTAACCATCATGTAACATGATTAACCATATTAACCGTTGATAACCATATAACCGTGTATACCATATTAACCATGTAACCAGAATAACCGTTGTAACCATAAAACCATGTCCCCATATTAACCGTGTAAACCCATATTAACATATAAACCGGGTCATATAAACCGAACTAATAAGTTGTACAATAGTTAGTTGTAACCATATTAACCGTATATATAAGGGATAATGTCCCCCTTACAGTGTAATATATAAGGGATAATGTGCCTCTTACTGTGTAATATATAAGGGATAATGTGCCTCTTACTGTGTAATATATAAGGGATAATGTGCCCCTTACAGAGTAATATATAAGGGATAATGGAAACAGTTAAATAGTTTGATCTCATTGTGGATGTTTTAACCCTTTATCAGTAGTAAAAACTGATCATTATTATTATGATTATGGATTTTTCTAGCGCAACATCTTTTCAATTACATTGATCATCACACCAGGCCCGGTCCTGAAGAGCTTACAATCCAATCACCTATCATATGTCTTTATGACTTTATGATAAGTATATATTATACTATGGCGTACATTTTTGGTTTTGAAAAGTTCTGAAATTTCCGCAAAACTTTAATAGCAGCTTTTTAAATAGGAACCAAGTTCGAAGAAAAAACAATTTCCCACCCCTATAAATACCACCAGTAATTTCTCTAGTTAACACAGACAGGTATATATGGGAACTAAGAACATCCCACTTCTGAATTATTTACCTTTTCCAAAGATGAAACTGAAGAGACTTACTAACCCAGTCCATCGCCACTCTGCTGTGCTTCTCCACTCTGCTTCCTGTGCCGGCTGTCAGTCTAAGGCACGCAAGTGACGTCACTGCCATAACTCACAGCAATGACCAGGGAGCACTTCATATGCTGCTGTGTGTGAAAAACAAGCTCACAACAGCAGCAGGAGGCGGCACCCAGGTGTGGAGGGACCGGGTTTTGTATCCTCAGAGGCCCTTTGAGGATAGTAAAACAAAAGAGGGGTTGGGGGGAGTTAAACCTATAGCTAAATTTTAGTTTTATGACTGGTCATCACTTTAACACTTTTTTTGTCCTATTTAGAGATCAGTCCTGTTTTCAAAAAAGATCCAAAAAAATGTTTTTTTTTTTAAAATTTAGAATTTTGCAGTCGAATATTTGAAATTCACTTGGAAAAAGTCACAAATAATTTCGGAAAATTCCACTTGAGTGGAATAGGAGTTTGAATAGAAATTCGGAATTTTTCTGTAAGAAAACTCGCCAGTTTCATTCATCTCTTGTTCTATTGTGCTTTATATCCTATATTTACAATATTAATGTGTTTGATGTTCTACTAATCAGCAGCAAACAATCAGATGCAATCTAACTGAGGAAAACCAAGAAATACCTAACATGAGTTGGTTGCTAACAATTATTAGCACAGATAACACATGTCTGCAAACACTCGCTCCCATTGATTTAAAGAGCATGTCCAGCCATAAATCAAATTTATATTAAGGTTCAGCACTGCCCCAAACTCAATTTTCACATTACTAATATTCCAAAGATGCCCCTGAACAGACTTGGCAGACTCGGTCCTTCGCCACCTTGGTCTCTCCTGCTGCTGTTGTAAGCTGTCGGGTAATTGGGCATGACACCACCATCACACCTTTCATTGACACCGCAACCAGGAAGCAGAGAAGGTAGCGCCAGCAGAGCAGTGAGGGCTGGGCTGGGTAAGTCTCTTTGGGGCATCTCTGTAATGTGAAAATAGGGTTAGGGGGTAGCTGAACTTAATTAAAAACTTTTATTTATGTCTGGACATTCCCTTTATTATCAGGCTTGGCTCTTGGGTAAGTCACTGCAGCTTTATAAACCTCCACATATTTACCTTTTTAGGGAAACATATGTAACATGTGTAGATATATACACTGGCCAAATCTAATGAAATATATAAAGGGGAAATTGACAACATCACACACATTTCTTAGATATTCAATTGATTTTCTCTGCATTTTTATGAGACCCCATTCATTTTCAAGCTCTGAACAAATTGCATTAAACAAACAATGTTCAAGTTTTACAGGAAAGATCATAAAATAAAACATCTCATTTTTTCTACTAATCGTAAAAAACAAACATTTTTTGCATATAGGGCTACGAGAAATGAGCGGTAGATTCAGAATACAGATTAATTCTGTTTTTTCATTAGATATAGATTCTCGCCCAATGGTGAAAGTCTATTAAACTTTCCGAGAGTCACAGGAGCAACTTACTCTAGCGGTAGCAGTAAATTTTACAGGATGCATCTCCATATCATACATTCTTGTATACATTAGTTGTGACTACCTATTTTTTCTAATTCAGATCTCTTGTGTCATTAAAAGTATGAGGTAGGATAGGAAGCCAGAGGAGTCTGTACTACTTTCCATAAGAGTGACATGTGAATGGAAAGCTACATGGTGAGCAAAGCTAAAGGATCTTGAGATGTTTTAGTTTTACTTAACTATTTTGGAGGGTTTATTCATCTTATATACTAACCAACAGGTTCGATATGCATGGATCACGGACACATTAGCTCATGCCCGCGTCATCAACCCTCCTCCCATCATTCAACGAGCACACGAGACCTCAATGCCGTTTCCATAGGGCATAGGGAGGAAGGGCAGAGAATAAAACAGAGAGTGAGAGAGAGGGAAGAGAAAAGAAGAAAGAAAGAAGAAAGAGGGAGGAGAAAAAAAGGAGAGAAAAAAAGAGAAGAGGAAGAGGAAAGATGGGGAGAGAGGGAACAGTTCTTTGAGTGCAGAGTTTGAACGGGGTTTGTGATTTTTTAAAGTATCGGGGGTTTGCTTATTGGCTAGAATGCGGGAATCCAGTAAATATCTATAGGATGAGAGGTTCTTTGCACATGGTGACAGTATCTTCTTAGTAAATGAGGGAATTTTAATATGGGAAACTTTGAGAAACATGAGGTACAGAGAGGACAACCATATGTTCTGTGTTATAGTTTGTGTACTTAGTGGCTCATGTTCCAAACACACTATACGCTATTGTACATCTACTGTGAATGTCTGATGTATTCAGACTTGTAGACTTGATCTTGAAGACGTTTCACTAGTCATCCAACTGTCTTTCTCAATTCAGAATGACTTGTACAGAAGCTGTTGGCTACACAGGGAACAGTGTTTATTGAAAATTCTTTTACATTTCTCAATTTCTCAGTCGAATGACTTGGGAAAAGTCTAAAACAACTAAACTTTAAGTCGTGTTGATCTAACTGAATACAACAGATATACATGACCTGCATGAATGAGAACCTTCTCATTGTACTGTAATGGTTTTACATCTACAGATGGTTATAGCAGGTAGGTTGATCATGATTGGCTGTTGATGGTTCAAACATGTTCAGATCTCTATGGCAACTGAATCAACCCAGGCGCTGGGTCAAGGGCAGACCATAACGGTCTCTACTAGGGGTTCTGAAAACAGCATTTGGTTGCATTTATTTATACACAGACAATATCTGCTGAATTGGCAGAGTAAGGTCATTGGGATGAAAAATACTACTCTTTTTTCTGAAAAGCATGTATTTTTCCACTGAACTTCCCCTTTAAGAATCTGGAATTACAATATTGTATGTTCGTCAGATCATGTTGACGATCAACAAAGATTGGCCGTTAATTTTCCTATTTTTGTTTGTGTCATTGCGTATATGGGCACCAATAGGTATGGGAGGAAAACTTTTGAAAATCCATGTCCCTAGTTGTCTTTGCTCCCCATATAAGACTAATTAGGTGATAGGTAATCAGCTAATATATGGGGAATAGGTTGATTTGCAGCCAAAGACTGAATACACTGGGGCCACCAAAGCTGGACAATTACCTAATTTTCCACTGAGCGAGAGAGAATAAACTTTAAAAAAAAGATGTATTATATTAAATAATGCTCCCCTTACACTGTGATTAACATAAAGGATAATGCTTCCCTTACACTGTGATATAAAGGGATAATGCTTCCCTTACATTGTAATATATAAGGGATAATGCGCCCCTTACAGTGTATATATAAGGGATAATGTGCCTCTTACGTGTAATATATATGGGATAATGCCCCCCATACAGTGTAATATATAAGGGAACATGCTCCCCTTACACTGTGATTATATAAGTTAATGTGCCCCTTACAGTGTAATATATAGGGATAATCCCCCCATACAGTGTAATATATAGGGAAATGCTCCCTTACACGTGATTATATAAGGATAAGGCTCCCTTTACACTGTTATTATATAAGGGATAATGCTCCCCTTACACTGTGATATATATAAGGGATATGTGCCCTTACAGTGTATATAGGGATAATGCGCCCCTTACAGTGTAATATATAAGGGATAATGTGCCCCTTACACTGTAATACAGTATATAAGGGATAATGTGCCCCTTACAGTGTAATGTATAGGGATAATCCAACCCTTACAGTGTAATATATAGGGATATGCACCCCTTACGGTATAATATATAGGGATAATGTGCCCCTTATGGTGTAATTTAAGGTATATGTGCCCTTTACAGCGTAATGTATAAGGGACAATGCCCCTTACAGTTAATAATATTGGGATAATGTGCCCCTTACAGAGTAATATATAGGGATATGTCCCCCTTACAGTGTAATATATAAGGGATATTGTGCCTCTTACTGTGTAATATATAAGGAATGTGCCTCTACTGTGTAATATATAGGGATAATGTGCCCCTACAGTGTAATATATATGGGATAATGGCCCCTTACAGTGTAATATATAAGGGATAATGTGCCCCTTACATGTATACAGTATATAAGGGATAATGTGCCCCTTACAGTGGTAATGTATAAGGATAGCCCCCTTACAGTGAATATATAAGGGATAATGCACCCCTTACAGTATAATATATAAGGGATAATGTGCCCCTTATGTGTATATATAAGGATATGTGCCCTTACAGTATTATAAGGACTGTGCCCTTACAGTAATAATATTAAGGGATAATGTGCCCCTTACGAGTAATTATAAGGGATAATGTCCCCTTACAGTGTAATATATAAGGGATAATGTGCCCTCTATGTGTAATATAAAGGGATAATGTGCCTCTTACTGTGTAATAATTAGGGATAATGTGCCCTTACAGAGTATAATATATAAGGGATAATGTGCCCCTTACGAGTAATATATAGGGATAATGTGCCCCTTACAGTAGTAAAATAAAGGGATAATGTGCCCCTACAGGTAATATATAGGGATAATGTGCCCCTTACGTGTATAAATAAGGGATAATGTGCCCCTTACGTGAATATATAGGGATAAATGCCCCTTCCGAGTATTTAAAGAAATGTGCCCCTTACAGTGTAAAATAAAGGGTAATGTACCCCCTAACATCTGCATATATAAAGGTAATGCCCCTTACATGGTATAATATAAGGGATAATGTCCCTTACTGTGTAATATAAGGGATAATGTGCCCTTACAGAGTAATATATAAGGATAATGTCCCCTTACAGAGTGATATATAAGGATAATTTGCCCCTTACAAGGTAATATAAGGGATAATGTCCCCCTTACAGTGTAATATAATATAAGGGATAATGTCCCCTTACAGAGTGATATATAAGGATAATGTGCCCCCTTACAGTGTATAATAATAGGGATAAGTCCCCCTTACGTGTAATATAATAGGGTATGTCTTACGAGTGATATATAAAGATAATGTCCCCTTACAGAGTGATATTAAGGGATAATGTGCCCCTTACATGTAAAATATAAGGATAATGTGCCCCTTACAGTGTAATTTATAAGGGATAATGTGCCCCTTACAAGATGTGATATAA